>CAXIVR010000001.1:343486803-344716803 GCA_964035755.1 Teleogryllus oceanicus | reverse complement strand
AATGCTTCGACAGATTTCTCAGTATTCGACGCGAACAAGTATAGGTAATTAGTAAAGGCATCCGACAAAAGCAGGTCGTTTTTTGTTCAAATCTCTCCACCAAAATGACTTCATTAACGGTGGCAAGATAAAACGTTCCCGTTACTTCAATAGGTATATCAGGAAGTCGCATTGAATCGTAAGACGACGGGTTATATCAGGACGTCAATTTTATGAAGATGTAATAATAGATCTACAGACAATCCATTCGAAAGCTCTTTCATATCCATTGGAACCTTAAAACCTGTGTGAAACTACGAGTAAATAATGACTTTAAAATTATGTAAATTATCAAATTAATTTCTCGCCAACTTACAAGAATTACTCTGATAAGGCAATGAAAACAACTTTTAAATGTATCTACATAATATTGAACGTGACTGCAAGAGTTTTTGCTGAATCGTTTTTGTATGATCGTTTTTTTTTCGTTTTTTTTAATTCCTTTGATTCATTGAGAAAATAAGGCTGAGATAGTTTCTCACTTTGATTTTGTGCACCGAATGTGGACATCCTCGCTTTTTCTCAATGTAATATTTAACATCAAATAAACAAACAAATGTAAAATTGTTTAAATATTACAATATTAGACGTGATTTTCTGTGGAGACAATGACTACCCATATCATTTTTACCTTTAAAATGAAAGAAAAGGATCTGCAGAGAAGCACCTATTTTCTCACATTCTTTGTACCTATTACTTAATAACATTATATTTACGTTTAAACTGACTTCATGTTCACCATTAGGTCTCCCCTTTCCAAGTTAAGGTTGTTACACTGCGTTCACTTTTACTTACGAATACGATTTCAATAATTTCGCAGAATATTTCGTTACATCCGAAACAAACGATTTTCATGATAACATAAAATAGTATATCAGAGACAAGGGATATGTGTATGTATATGTGTGGAAAATAAGTACTTCTAAACCGCACTACTCAAATCGATCTGCAAATGACACGTTGCCGTTCCGATCCCTTTGTAACGCACGTGTCACAAATACATACATACCTGTATAATTATTATTACTTTATCATTCTTAATATTTTAACATTATTAACAAAAATTCTTACGGTTATTTAAACCTGTATCATCCTAAACGATTAAATATGGCTTTGACAAGCATTGTACATCAGCGTGTAAGTTCGTGACCCCCATATTGATATGTTTTTTTTTTCAATTTCACTTGATGACTTCATTGAGCAATGGTGAGATGGGGTACTTTCCCTCTGAACATTATTTTTATTTAATAGGTAATTATTACATACAAATTAGAAAACTTGATGCTAAGTGGCTAGGCCGAAGGCCTTTAAGCCATTACAATACCTGCATTCTACCGCGTTCTAACATTTCGTATTCTGGTATTCACCCCAAATAGTCTCTCCATCGCATCAATGCCGCGGAAAAAAGACCATAAGGTACGGCTGAGGGAAAAAACATGAAGGGGGAAAAACCTGCCGTCAGAAGCCGAGTACATGCTAATCTATCCGATTTTTGTTTTTAAACTATTTATTTATTTGGCGCGGGCATCAGGCATTCTCCTTCCAGTGCTTGGCCTCCTCAGCACCTGAAAACAAACAGCACCACAGAAAATCGTCCGCACCAACGCCTCTGCCCTAACATTTCCGATTCCCACTTCCCTTCGTCCCCTAATGTGCTTTATTTTAACCGTTTCCTGTTATTTTATTTTTATTTTATTTTAATTTACTTAATTTATTTTTATTATTACTTATTTATGTACTTACACTTAAAAATTTACAGCGACTTATGACATTTTTTTACTGTTTACTAACTTAACATAACTTACTGACAAACTTAATTATTGTTAGTTTATTGACTAATTATTTATTTCACTCCAGTCTAGGCTCTGCCCGTACTAACCAGTGCTATTTTCCCACTCCCTAATTTCAGTTTCCCAAGTGGTCCGAACCTTTTCTAGAAATGTTCCTAATTCTTTCATGAATGTGGATCTTTCATCACCTAAAATGTTTTGGGCGAGCGTTACGTTCGTATTTTGGAAGTAGTAATTTCCCATTCCCATCCATTTTCCTCTCCAAATTTCGTTCGCACACCAAATTAAAAGGACGTGGATCCAGTCTTCCCTATCACCACAGAGCGGCGGCGGCGATGGTGTAGCGGTTAGCGTATCGGACAGCTATACCCAAGTTTGCAAGTTCAAACCCGATGGAAGCCGTGGATTTTTAAAGGTGAAAATATCCTTCGTACGCCTTCGGAGGAGATGTAAAGCCGGCTGTCCCATGTTAGTACATTTACTGCATGTAAAAGATCCTCAAGCCTAAATGACGCCTCTGAGCTAAATTCAAATCGCCTGTTTCGTCGCCCAAGTAATACCATCTTTCTCCCATGATTGGTGAAAGGAGGGTAACGAAATTTGTGTGACCAGGTGGAAGAGCAGGCCTCATGGCCTGAGTCACCCCACATAAAATAAGGCACATTCAATTCAATTCAAAGCACACAGATGCCATTGCCATTAGAGTCCTTTAATCTACGTTGCATCCACCCCCGACCCTGAACCAAGCGCATCCCCTTCTTGCGTCCTTTCGAAGTGTGTGTACGTAACGTTTGCAACCCCATAACGGACTCGCGTAAATTTGCGCAACTAGCGAACGTTTTTCGGCCGTTGCTGCCAGGATCTCTTGCCTTTTAATATCTGCAAGTCTATCGGAAATTAGCTGTTCTATCTCCCACCATCTCCGGAGAAACGTCTCCCAGACCTGCACGTTCCAGTAGCGTTTTAATTTTATGCGACCAGTAGCATTGGTTGCATCCCTGTAACTGCAGTCTAAAACATCTATGTATAAGTGTGTCAGCCTGTTCACCTGCTAATTTAATCCAAAGTTTAATGGGATTCATTTTAAAATTATTCCAAATTCCTACACTACCGACCTCTCTTAAGACTCCGGCATTTGCAGCGAATCTAGAGACTCCGAAAATTAATTTGAAATAATCTGTTTCGACGCTTTCTACTCGATTTATCCTATCCACTCCCCAGATTTCTACCCCATAATTCATAGCTGGGAGAGCTAGCGATTTAAACATTGTATCGCATACCTTTAAAGGCAATTCCGGAACCCTGCGCACTGCGCAAACGATTTCTTTGAGCTCAATTCTTCCTTTACTGTGCGCCGACACTATGTGATTATTCCTCTGAACATAAATGTAGCTTCACAATGCACACGTTTAATTGAGGTCTCCTTTTGCTGGTTGTGGTAGGAGCAGCGCTGGGGGTTCTGGGTTATTATTTTCTTAGCAAAACGATAAAATTAAACCTGTAGTTCGTATACCGATGCAAATAAGGTTCCTATTACTCGGGGGCGAACATGTCTAGTTTTCAAACGTTGATAACCTCGCATTGTTGGTACGTTTATTCTTCATACATGTATGTATTGTAAAAGGTAGGAGAAGGGCTTCCGCAGCTTAAGAAAATGCATAGATTGCACATCTCCACACACGTCACACAAGTTTTCCGTTTTCTTGTGGGTAAATAAATGAAATTAAATCAAATATACATGATCAGCAAGCCAGTAAGTGCTTTTTGCTCAAGGATGTCCTTATTTCTTAAGAGTGGCCTATGAACTGAACCCTAACTCACGGGTACATGATGCTGAAGAGCCGGGCCCTTGCCACGCAGCTCCCGGGGCGACCGGGGTGCGTATAAATCTTTAAATCAGTTATCACGTATCAGCATTTAAGGGCCGAGGCATAACAGAGGGCAGGTGATCTTTCTTGGCGACGGCGGCCGAGCGCCCGTGGCGGCGGCGGCGGGCGCGCACGGATGGGCCCTCCTGGGGCCGGGGAGGGCCGGGGAGGGGGCCGGGGGGGGGGGCCGGGCTCAGCTGATGAAGTCATTAAGGCGGCCCCCCGGGCGCGGCAGGTGCGAGCGCGCGGTGCCGCCCCCTTCCTCCGCCCCTCCCCTCCCGCCCCCTCCCCACGGCCGCTTTCCACGGCTGCTGACGGCGGAGGCGCGGTTTGTTTTTTCGTTTTGTGAGGCGGCGGCGGCTGGGCGGGCGGGCGAGCAGTGCGCCCAATCGTGGAAAACGCGGTCAGAGTCCAAGCGTTCCAGTCGATTAAGATACCTCGATTTTGGTGAGAAAGTGTAGACTATCGTCCCTTTAGAGTAGGAGTGTTCAAGACCCAGTCGATCGTCGTAGACTTTATGGTACACAATCGGGTTCGCGGCAGCGGTTCTCATGGTTCTCCTGTTGCCCCTCCCTCTCATTCAATTATTGATTCATGATCATTGAAATCATGCAATATTTCCACCCGTCACTCAAAGATCAACATACTTTATTCCAGT
Organism: Teleogryllus oceanicus; assembly: GCA_964035755.1. Classification (NCBI taxonomy): domain Eukaryota; kingdom Metazoa; phylum Arthropoda; class Insecta; order Orthoptera; family Gryllidae; genus Teleogryllus; species Teleogryllus oceanicus. The sequence goes on along the minus strand of CAXIVR010000001.1, from coordinate 344,712,448 downwards.
ATACGCAAAGAGGCTGTGCGTTGAGAATTAAATAAAATATTGTTCTGGGCGTACGTGCTAAGCCGTGCTAAGATGTGTCGCTCACTTTCAACCTCTGAGTACCAGGGCTCCTGTACAATTGGTGGTGGACAACGCGGGTCGTGGCGCTTTCCGTTGCTCGTATCTCGCAACTCCTCTTTGCTCCAACGACATTGAGGTCACTTAGTCACCGTTATCAAACCGTCGACATCACTTGGTATAACGGTATACGGGTGTAAGCCTTAAGAACAACAATAAAACCTCACAATTGGAGTCATTTCGAATTCAACGAGGGAAAAAGAAAGTGGACGTAATATTATTTTTTTTTTTTTTGTTCGCGAATAGGCCATCTTGGACCACGCAGGGCATGCACTTGCACGGGCTCAGTATCATTATATCACGTTGCAAGTCTTGCATGTAACTAATTAGGGGGATCAGCATTAGGCTGAATCCGATTTTTGTACCCCAGGGTTGTTAGTCCTGGGGAATAGAAGATGAAATGATGATAATGAAGGATGAATAGACGGCACCCACTAACAGGCATACACAAACACACCCATGCCCGAGGCGGGACTTGAACCCGCGATCCTTTCGTCCGAGATCGCCACGGCACTACTGCCTTAGCGGTCTCGGCTATCCGGACCGGCGTAATATTATTATTATTATTATTATTATTATTATTATTATTATTATTATTATTATTATTATTATTATTATTATTATTATTACTTCCATTTCTTTACTTCATTCCATTGTAGGCAAACATCATACTCCAGGTTTCTTTAGATAAAGGATGTAACACTTCAGTATTACATCTTCCCCATCTACTCTTCCAGTATTCTTCAGACAATGCAGCAGGTGTCCACGATCACGGACCTCTCAATTTCATAGATACACATCACGGTTCAAATCTAAGATGTCAATACTGCTGTTCAGTGTGTTGGGAATTTGACCTGTACCAACAATAACAACTGGTACCCCTATGACTTTTGCCATACCCCACATAGATTCATTGCATCTGCCAATGGTAGGAATTTGTTATTTTTTTCGAGTGTGTTTTATTCAGTTTGGCTGAGTTTTTTCCATTCAGACTTCAAAACGAGTATAATATCCGAAATGTTGTTCGGGATTGGTGCATCTGTTATTATTGGGCGGTTCCAGTAAAGTTGGCAGTTCTCGACTTGGTGGTGGATCATAATAGTAGTATGGTCCTGCTTCTCATCGCCAATATACTTTTACCTGAGAACCTGGTGAATAATTTTGGTCTCACGGTTATGTCAGGGTATGTCAAGAAATTATTTAGGCGCTAAAACTGAGCATCTACAAATCATGTGATCGACTCCCTCCTCTTTTGGCCACACGTTCTGCAGTCGGCGATTTGTGTGTTTTCATGCATGAATTATTGGCAGTAAGCTCTCGTTGCGATGTGATTATCTGATCTTGAATCGCAATTATGAAGATTTCCATTTCCGCAAACAGGTTCTCAATTTGCAGGTAAGCCAAAGAAGCTTGGAGTTATCTTTCACTATTTTCTAATGTGTTTCTATATCGGTCGTGGAGCGTTTTGCTCCTCCATCTTTCTAGTGGATGTTCGTTGTTTCTTCGAGAAAGGACCACACATTATGGTGGACAGATTTAGAGGGGTGACTCTGTGACCTGCTGCCATAATAGCAGTCGTCTACTCACGGGATTTTGCCTTTTGGAGGAAATAATGACTCAGATTCATCACTTCCATATAACGACTGATCGTGACACTAGGAATACCTTTCCATCCATTTGCACGAGGCATGTGGACCATTCAATTGAAGTGTGCGGCTGATGTGCTCTTGCTTTACAAAATTCTTTCCTTGTTTCTGTCAAGGTTATTCAGATTAGTGTCGGTCCATTTTAGTATTCCAAAGGAATACGACAGAACCGAGGTTGCATAAATGTTGATTGCTTTCGGTTGCGTTTCTCTGTGTTCAAAATAGAGCTCACCCTCTGCAGTTAAATATTACCCACCATTTCCTTGGCAAGTTTGTATTTTAGACTGCAAGTATTCGAGATATTTGTATTTCTCTTCCTCGGCCATACTTTTATGGAGCTTTGCTCTTGATTCGCCTCATTTCCAGAGTGTTCAACCCATTCTCAAGTCGACACATGACTACACTTCTCGACGCCAAATTTCATGTTCACGTCATGGCTGAATGTTTCTCACACAATCCAGGAGACTGTAAAGATGGTTTTCCAGCAAATAATTTCCAGACATCCTTACGAAAAAGGTGACTTACTCGTGCTCGTGATTAATCCAGCTTAAATCATCTCTCCTGCCGATTTAGCATCGGTGTTAGTGGTTTAACTACACAAAAAAACATCATCACGGTGGATGATACACTTTGATGTCAGTATCCCCAACGACAACGTCCGCTTTGCCAGTACTCGGTTGCAAGTTAGTACTCCAGTGCATTGCGCTATTGCTTGTCTCAGACCGTGTCCCCTTTGTTTCTCAACTCCCATATATTTGCCTCTACACTCAGCTACATGTGTGACACACTGTCGAATGCTTTCTAGAAGTCTATATATGCGGAATAAAATGATCTCTCTTTTACAGAGTGGGAAATGATGGAATCATCTATCAATTTCTTCCTTGCATACTCGTGATCCTTAATGGCATTCATTTTGTTCCAGTATTGGGAGACATGGTTTGGGGCGGTATTTTGATGGATTAGCTCTGTCTGTTTTCTTTGGAATGTAGGCGGCGACCCTTTCTGTCAAGATCGAAGGCATCGTCTCCGGGTTTTCTAATATACCAGTCTAATACTTGGCAAGATATTTATGGATTCCGGTGAATTTCTGTCACTAAAAATTTTGCAATTCTTCGAGCCCTTCCAGTTAAATGTTTTTGGACGAGATATCTTCACCTCTTCTTCATATATTTTTTAGTTTAAGAATGTTCTCTGAAGATACGCCGCTGAACATTCTATTTTTGCATCCTTTTGCAATAATTTCCATGTCAATTAAAAGATTCGTTTTTTGTGCAATTACGTACTTATTTTAACGGAACGCCTTTTCCAGAAAAATTATTACCGGGAGCGGTGGCTCGGTGCATCAACTGACATCACTGAAGTGCCTCTGACCGGGAGATCCTAGGTTCGCGTCCCGACGACAGCAGTATTTTCGACACTAGCTTTTCTGCTAGGTCAAATTCAGTCTTTGTGTGAAGGAGAATTCTAGCGGTTGGTTGCTCTAATCGGTAATTTTCCGTGTTTTTTCTGATCAACACCAGGAGAATGCCGTAGCAGTATCCTAAACAAACGGGCCACGGACCACACACGAACCTTTCTTCCTCATCCTTGTCCTATCCTCACCCCTTACACGCACACTAACCATAACATGCACTACACTACCACACATGCCGGGAGAGCAGTCGGGGATTTAGAACTTGGCCCAGCTGGCGGTGTCCCGCTGGTGGGAGATACCTGGTTGAGAAAAATCCCGCTTGTCGACAGCAGCTCGGCGCTGGATCTCGCCATGCAGTGAGAAAGATCACCGACACCTCCCAATGAAAAAACATGCACTACACTTACGGGAGTAATGACCTCGTTGGTTGACGCGCCTGGAATCACTGACAATCAATCAATCCAGAAGAAATACATGTTTCGCCTGCCGATAGATAGATTTTTCACATTCACTGATCCTGTGCTTTTCTTTCTTTCAGGTATAAAATAAAATGGCAAATACTTGTCTGTATGACCGCATTTTGTGTTCATTTATTTAAATCTGTCTCCGATCAAACACACGCCTTCTAGCTACTGCGTAACTTGCGCGACATCAATGAACCCATCAATGGCGCAGAACTAGGTAAACTGCTGCGAAACACATGTGTTCACCGAGAGTGGTACAAATGAATTGAAATACGTCTCGTTGAGTTCTCAGGGAGGGGGTGCAGGTAAAGGACCGTATCAGTACGAACAGGTCTAACGTCCGAGACGCGTGATTCTCGATTTTGGATATTCAAGCTCATGTAGATGTTAAAATAATTCGATCACCGGAAAATTTTGAGGGGACATGTTTTGGGGGAGTTTGAGGGAAAATACCTCGCTAGCATGCGTTCATAATTTTAAAGTCGAAAAATAAGGAACACATATTCATTTTGGAGTATACTCCAGATTTATAATCAATCATGTATAATGATGTCATAAATCGTCTTAAATTGAATAGAATATTTGTCCTTAGGATTACTTGAAATCCTCCCGATGTTTCCAAATCCACAAAATTACTAAAAAACCACAAATCGTTAACTCATGCATGCCTGTTTGGGGTGGTGCAGCAAAATCTCAGATTCAAAAATTAGAGGTTATGCAAACTAAATATTTAGGGAAAGCTTTGAAAGCACCCTGCTTCATAAGAAACGATCAAATATTACACGAACACGGTATTCTTCCTCAAAAATCCTGGATCCTTCGTCTCTCAGATAAATTTTAGGCTTCTCTTTCTTCTTCTCCTGCTTATACATCTTTTCAACTAGGAAAATAGTTCATCTATTTCCGTGAATAAAATCATGTTGACGTCTTGGCTGTCCGGGTGACGCCGCGTAGTGGGCTGAGCGGCCGATGTTCGTCTCTCATGTCGCAGGCTTCCTCAGGGCAGTGACGCCGCGTTGCTGCGCGTAGGGTATTATGTATTGTCCAGCCTTAGCGCCCGGGTGGGGGAAGGTGCGCCGTGATTGGTGGAGGGGTCTCTCTGATTCGCTGGTGGTCTTTGCCAACCCAGGTTCGCGGCGGGCGCCCTTCTGTCGGACGGTGTGGGGAAGCCCCCTCGCAGTCGAGGTTTATGCTCTCTGTTCATGTATCATGTTACACGGCATTTATAACCATTGTTTATTTTTAAGATTATTGTGACCCTCCAAAGTCAAAAAAAACTTTCACATATCAGTAATTTGTTTAGAGGTAACTTTTAAGTTTCTCCTCAGACTCTGTATGATATTGATGTAATTCTTCATACCATTGAAAGACAATTTCTTGTCGAACAAGGATCAATAAATATTTTAAAAAACAAATCCACAAATCACAAATAGTCGACAATTCACAAATGATAAACTTTTCTACTTTTTATTTGCTTCGATCACATGTTCACATAAATAAATAAATAAATAAATAAATAAATAAATAAATAAATAAATAAATAAATAAATAAATAAATAAATAAATAAATAAATAAATAAATAAATAAATAAATAAATAAATAAATAAATAAATAAATAAATAAATAAATAAATAAATAAATAAATAAATAAATAAATATACATAAATGCTTATATAAACCTTATAACTAAATGCTAAAATGCAATTTTATTTTATATGTTTGTTTCTTGCTCTGTTGACAATTCTGAATGTCCTGTGTTGATGTCAATTAGTATTTTGAGGAAATGTAACAGGTAACATTGACATGTGTATATATTTCTAAGTAGGGTTTGTCTACTAATTGCAAGTGGTATGCGTAAACACTACTTCTAAATATTTCTTCCCAAATTGTAATAAAGAAATAAGTGATTATAAGAACGACGACAATGACGACAAGAAGTAGAAAAAGGAGAGGGTAAAAAAGAAAAAGTTTTTAGAAAGGAGTGGGAGCGCGTGTGCTAAGCACCGGTGTCGACCCTCAATGTTTGCCCTCTCATCGCGAGGATTCGCCCACCGTGCGCAGAAGCCTGCCTGCCAGGGAGCCCGGGGTGCGCGGGTGAGCGGCGGCAGGGCGGACCGATTCTGCTCCGCAGGCCAGCGGCGCCGACAAACCTCACAAGACTTTCTCAGATGCCAGATAGCGCCGGAAAAACCAACATGGAAAAGGTACACGAGATGTTGTCGCGCTCGCCGTGTTTTGTGGGAGGAGAAAGCGTTTTTGTGGCTGCTGGAAGGCGACAAGAGGTGGAGAGGAATGTAACATGCAACCGAGTTGGGAAGCTCGATTCGCCGAGAGGCATTTACAATTCAATTGCCACTCATGCTAAACCGTACATTCCGAAGAGAAAGGTTACATTGGAATATCAGCTGAATCGTTATGTCTTATAGCAAATACACACGTCTAGTTTTCTTACTACTCGCTGCAAAAATTGAAAAAGAGGAGCTCTCAAATTGCTAGATCTTAGCACGAGGCAGACGTCATGGACCCCGTGTGAGCGAATGAGTGAGAGTAAGTATTGATTCCGAGTTGAAAATCGCTTAGCGGCACTGTGATTTGAATCCCACGAGCAAATACTGGTCATCAATGCCTATCAATCTGTTTTTAAATATGATTCTGATAGATCTTAAAACAAAATCATGTACGATTTTTCGAAATTACAAGTAGTTTGCACTTCATTTTGCGTGAAATACAGACAATTTTTAAACAATCATTTTCTCAAAACGACTCCAATTTTTGTCTTTAAATTTTCTGCTCCATCAAGTAACGTCAAAAAATGTGTGCAGGACCCGTTCTCGGCGAACACTAATTCTTCATAAACTATTTCAATTTTTTCACTCTATTTTCATTTTCAAAAATAATGGGAATAAGTATATTATGTTATAGTACTACCACTGGTTTCTAACTGTAATGTTCCAATATAACTTAATTGTTATAATAGTTGGCGGTGCTAGTGTGTCTGGTGTCATTACTTAATTTCTTTTTGACGATTTTTAAATTGCAAAATAATTTTCTACGAAAATAATCTGTCATCTACATACAGAAATCAGATTTTTGCTGGCACTGAACACCAAATTAATGTAGTCCGCATTTTGAGAGTCTATATTAATGGTATGAATTATTGATCTGTATACATATACATTAAAACATAATTGATCATGATTTGGCGCATATTTACTTTTGAAGGCATTGACTGTAGCGGCTAGAATGTGCTATTTTATCAAAAACCTTCTTAAACTCGTCCCGACTGAATTGTCTATTTTTATTCAGACGCCAAGTTTTGGACCTATTATTCCAAAGTTAATTCATTCTAAGATGTTTTTCTCTTAGTTTTTAACATTTAAGAAAATAAAAAGTATGTTAATCAAAATTCATGAAAAAAATGGTAGGAAAGAAAGATCATAAATCATAATTATTTTTAGAAAGGTTAAATTGCTTGAACTCTACAAAAATTATTTTGACTATTCCATTACCCTTTCCTTATATTGGAACTCATCTGTTACACTGTCACACTGAAAAAATTGAAATTTAATTTCTGGATTATATCTTGAGAAAAGGTATTTTTGTATTTGAATATTATTTCATGAGTACATATTTTACATCTAAGAAAAACGACTGATCATTTATGAAGTCTTCCAATAAAAAATATATTTTGAACTTTCGGATAATAAATATGTTTGATATAATTTAACTGTAATATATAAAATAACTAACTAAAGTTTCTGGGGATCGTTTTCGAAAAAAGATTATGAAGAGGGTTATATTTCAGCTTTATGCTAATATCTTTACCGCTGTCAGGGGCGAAATGTTAAAAAAATGCAAAAGCATAAAAAGGAACCTAGTAAACTTGAATCCATATTTTCATTGATAATCCTGGATTAAGGGATCCGAGGTCTTATAAATCACCCGGGATCAATAAGCTGTGTTTCCATTCTATCCCTCTAATACCGTCGTAAAACGCTCTCCAAGTGCCTCACAAATTCTCTTGTGGCACATGCGTCACATCGCATTTGGGAGGATCCATACCGTACGAAGTATTGGAAGAAGTTATCTTGTTATGAATTTCTGTACAATGCCAATCTTCTAATGCTCTATCCCTTCATCCTTGGCTTTTTGCAATTGTTCTTTTAGTTTTTCACAAGAACACAGGAATTTATACACAGATGACTTGACATGTTAAAGAAGGCAGTATTGAAAATTAAGAACTCCTGAGAGTTTAAAACAAAAAATAAATTGTTCAGTGATAAATGTAATTCAGTGCCCAAACGATTTGGTTTTTGTTAATATCATTGAAATTATGTTTCATTTAATTTTCCGTTTAAATTTTAAAGAAATAAACTGGCTGTGTGATCAGCGTGTAAACAGGCTGCTGAACTTCAGGCGCAAGTATGATTGCACCATTTTTATTCGCAAACGGATCACTAACTTGCAAAATGTTTTCGTTGGAATGCTGATGAGAAGTTGTTGACTTATTAAAGGATGAACAAATTTAAGTCATCTTTGTGAACTCATTTATTCAGCGCTGTATTTCGAGATCTTTGCCGTCATCATCATTCTCGTAATATGAGGTGTAAGTCGGGAGACATATCGGGCGGGAGTTCAATGTTTATATTCAACAGTGCCCTTTCTTCCGACATTCGCCAAATATTGCGAGACTGATGACAGTAAAGCAGTTGAAATTCGACTCTCCGAATAAATGTTGAGTTGACAAAAATTATTCCAATTATTTCATTCAAAATGCTTTGCCTCACTAGCTCTACAATTTTCTCATTCTTTTCTCAAAATGTCTAAACCCTGTATTTTTAAGCACTAAATATTTAAAATTAGGATACTTCAATCAATGTTTTACGTATTGGAACAGTTCATAGTATGAGACGCATCCAAAGATCGGAGGGACGCGAGATATGATTCGTGTGATTCCAGGGAAGGAAGTCAAATTTGCGTCCAGAATGCACGATTTCTGAGGGCGGGGCCCGTTGTCAGGCGCTTCTTCGGTATTCGTCTGGAAATGACGACCAGGGAGGCAGTAACTTGCAATTGCCTCCGAGGAGGCGGCTTCCTCTCTGAAGTTGAGCTCGTGCCGAACAACCGCCTGGTGTCACGCTCCGCTTCTTTGCAAACAGCTGCCTGGCCAACAGTCCGTTAGGCAGCTGCTTGTGCAATGGAAATCTCATGAGGATGGCAAGGAAAATAGTGCGTACGACAGAGTATTTTCTCGTCCCACTGGCCTGGAGCAATATATGTTTTAAAGTAGACAGTAGCTACCGGGGACACTTAACACGAAGAAGATATCCGCGTGAAAACAAGAAAAAGACAGAAAACAAAACGTTATTTGACGCAACTTGGGCCATCCAGAGAGATATTCAGTTATGAAAGATGTTTTTTTATATCTCTTTCAAACTCTTCCAAAATAAATATATGCTAAAACTTTGGCCTCCATTATGAACATATTAGTATTCATGCGCGTCGCCATCTCGTTTACCGCAGCAAACTGCGCTTCGACAAGTCCATCCCTTTCAAGCCTCTTTCAGACCAGCTGTAGCGTCTCGCTGACTGCTGAGTGACCTCGCGCAAACAGCGCTTCAATGCCGCTCTCCGCTTCAGCTGCTGCTACTGGGAATTATTATATTCCTCAAGATCCAATAATTTGCTGTCACACACGATACGAATTGTTTTCATGAGTAGGTTGATTGAAATTATTTTTTGAAAAAATAAAAAATACAACACAATGAATTTACGGCATCTTCAACCGTGTAAATAGACTTATCTGTACGAAAAGTTTGAAGAAAAAATTGAAGTCGTTTTTGAGAAAATGGCGTTTGGGAGTTTCTGAAAGTGCAGAATTTTTAGTCCTTTTTCCAGTAAACTTGATTTTTCGAGATGCTTATGACATTATTTAAAGTACAAGTACTCATAAAAGAATTATGTGAAAAAATCACCGCTAACGTCATATTACGCGAGAGACAAGTAAAAAATTACTTTTAGCAAATTTAGAAAAATAAAATAAAGAGCAAAATGGCGTTTCTGTCATCTAATAGAAGTATATTTAACACTATCCATACCAAAAGTTTAAAGAAAAAAATCGGAGCCGTGTTTTAGTAATATTTCTTGTTATTTTATTTAATTGCACAAATTTCACGCAATATTGCGCGAAAAGTACTAAAAGTTTAAAAGAATGTACATGATCTCAATGGAAGAACTAATTATGGACAACAAACTTCATTTGAAAGAAAAATCTCTAGCTTCAATTTTGTAGTAGTGGTAAGACGCCGAAAAAATTCCAACTTTTGCAATTTTCGAAAATTTAGTCAACCGTGAAAATTGGACCCACGCCATTTTTATAAGTGTTTTACTCTATTTTTACAAGAAATTTAAAAAAATGGAGAAGATTAAAAAAAAAAAATTTGGGGAGCTTCATGTACAGATTTTAAAGAATCCAAATTTTAAGGAATGTTTTTCAAAATCTGAAAGCTTCGATTCGAGCCAGGTCGACCGGGGAATATCTATTTTGAAAATTCTAGGCATGGTTTAGACACTTGTGTTCTCAGTTGGAGGGACTGACAGACGGCCGGACGGCCGAATAGTCGGAAGAACAGGCGGACGGATGGACGGACGGACAGACGGACGTTTTGGAAAAATCAATTTTTCGGTATCAGGGGACCCCGCAATGTGTCTTTCCGTGGAAATCTCGAAATCGATTATCCGCAGCATCACATAACTTTCTCTGTACTACATATATTACGTCGTGAAGTTACGTTTACGAGAAAGTAAAAAAGGCAAAGAAGAATAAAACATCACGTACAGCGTGTTCGAGACCCAATTTAACATAGGCGAAAATGTGTCGAAAATGCGTAAACGTCAGGACTCGAACATTAGGACCCCTCGGCCAGAGTCGCTGCATATACAATGGTAAAACTGTATGTCAGCTCACTCGGTCTTTCATGAGTGGGTGATGACGCTGAAAGATTTCGACTGCTAATGCAGCAATAGTGGAACGGAAAGTAGGGGAAACGGACGAGTCCTGCGAAAACGTCCGGCAAACCCGCTTTGTCCACACGACCGCAATTCGAAGTTGTTATTAGCGGTGTGGCCGCTTCCCCATAGGTCGCCCCGGGGCCATAGGCTGCCGGACACGGAGGTGCACCTTCCCACGGCGCAGTCTTCCTCCCGCACCTCCGCCCCGCCCCCGGGGCATCACGTGGGCACTGCGGGAGGCAGACAACGCGCTGCGCCTACGCCCATTACCCTTCATTTCCATTTTATTTCGGTTGCGGCGTCCTCTCCTTGCCTTCCCCGCCCGCGTTCTCGCTCCGACCCGCCATTTTCCGTGCCTTCCCGCCCCGCCCCGCCCCGGCCCACACAGCCCTGCGCGAGCTCGTGCCTGGAAAAACAAACACTAATGTCTTCATTTGCCCCTAATGCTCTCTCGGCCGCGGCCGTGGCGTCGGGCGGGGTGGGGCGGGGCAGGCACAGCACAGCGGGTGTGGTAAGGGGCAGGACGCGGAGGGCATGGGCGGGGCGAGGGTGGCGGGAGGGCGGCCTGTTCGAATGGGGCAGAGCGGGATGAGAGGGGCGTGGGCGGGGTGGGGGACGGGGTGCGGCGGGGAAAAGGAATACCGGCCGAGGTATGTCGAGGAAAATGGAGTATAGTTGGAAGGAAGGACGGAGCGGGGAGGGGGAAAGGGGAAAAGGCGGGGGGGGGGGAGAGAATAGAAGGCAGAAGAAGGGGTGGAAGAGGCAAGATAGGGAAGAGAAGAAGAGGAAAGTGCCACAGCGGGGTGATTGTCTATGAATGGAAACAGAAATGGGTCAGAATGAGTTGAAGAGAGGTAGAGAACGATGAAAGGCAGGGAAACGGGTCAGGGTAAGATAAAGAGAGATGCAGAGCGATGAAGGGAAGGAAATCGAACCAGAGTGAAGTAAAGAGAGATGGAGAGCGATGATGGGATGGAAACGACCCAAAGTGGGGTGAGGTCCGGGAACGGAAACGTGGGAGAGTGAAGTGATGTGAGGTAGAGAGCTAGTGATTTCGGACTCAACTGCTCGTCCATAAGTGTAGTGCATGTTTTTTATCGGGAGTTAACGGTTAACATGCCCCGCTGGATGAAAAGATATGGCGGTGACCTACCGCTGACGAAGTTTTCCCGAACCAGGTATCTCCCACCAGCTGGGCCCTGGGACAAGCTCTAAGCCCCGACCGGTCCCCGGCATGTGTGGTAGTGTTTTTTTAATTTATTTTACGTCAAAAAACAGTTAAAAACTGCGTATGACGTGCTATGGGGAAAAGTGAATTGTGTGCCATTTTCAAAATTCTGTGATCCCTACACTAAGTCATATACTACTTAAATTTTGAATTTTTGAAAGGGAGAAAAAAAACAAAAACTCCCATGTAATAAAATCTATTTTCAAGGATAAATAGCAATAAATTTTGAATATTGAAAGGGAGAAAAAACAAAAAAACTCCCATGTAATAAAATCTATATTAGAAGATAAATAAACAATAAATTTTGGCTCTTATTACTTCCTGCCGCGACAACATTGAAACAATAATTTGAATAATTGTATTTCCCACTGAATTCTAGAAGACGTGCACAGAAAATGAAGTAACATTTATGTTCAGAAGCAAAACAAGGGGCCATCTCAGCATTTGCTCAATGGATCAGGGAAACTGGACGAAAAACCTGATCGAGATGGGGTCATTGACCCGGAAGCTGTAGTACAATAGTTGTTACAGGTTGTTTATACTCATTTATACAGTCCAAATGGTAAATAATGCATTATGTATCATTGTTAAAATTAAATGTTACTTTTCTTGTGATTCTCAGTATAGTCTCTAATTGTATAGAAACAGTTATGCAGCAGAAACGATTTCACTTGGGATTTAAACTTTTCTATTGAATTTAATCGTTTAATGTCATCTGGCAAAGTGTTGTAAAATAATGTACATGTATTGTATGTGAATTTTTTGTAATGAGCTGTTGATACTGTCACCTGATGAATATGATTTCTACGTCGAGTGTTATAGTAATAGACTTCGGCATTTTCTGAAAATATATTCCAGCCCTTGAGCAAGTCATTTTTTACAAAAACCACTGATTCGTAAATAAAAAGACACGGTAATGGTAGAATTCCTAGATTAATGAAGAGAGGCTTACATGAATCACGTGGGCGGGATTTGGTTATAATTCGTACAATTCGTTTTTGTAATCTAAAAGTCTGGGAGCTATAAGATGTATTTCCCTAGAATATTATGCCATATCTCAGGCGGGAGTGAACATTCGCGAAGTATACACAACGAGCAGTATGAAGGCTGACTGAATTTGCAAGAATTCTGAACGCGTAGCATAATGAACTCCATTTAAGGTTTGACTGAATTGAGAGACCTAAAAATTTTGTTGCCTTAACATCAGTCAATGGTACACTATTCGTTTTCAATGGAGCACAGAATTGTTTATTTGAAATGTAAAACTGCATTAAAACCGTTTTCTTTTTGTTTACTATTAATTTGCTATTTCGGAACCAATTTGAAATATCTGATATTGTACTATTTACGGTTTCTTTTTTGCAAAGGATATTCGTATAATCCGCAAAGAGAACCGTTCTTCCGTTTCGAATCGTCGAGGGCATATCGTTTACGTAAAGTAGGAACAGAATAGGGCCTAAAATCGATCCTTGAACTCCACATGCAACGGGCAAAGAGTCGGAAAGGTGCGTACGTAATGTTCCATCATTCCAGTAAGGTATTTCAACTCTCTGAGATCGTTGTTTAAGGTACGAACATAACCAATCTAGAGCAATACCACGAATTCCATATGAAGATAATTTGGAAACTAAAATGTCATGATCAATGACGTCAAAAGCTTTTGAGAGATCTAAAAATAATCCAATAGGTGCCTCGTTTTTATCCAATGATGAGGCGACATCTTTAAGAAAAGAAAATATAGCTGTTTCCGTTGATTTTGATTTTCTAAATCCACGTTGGCAATCTGAAAGCGCGTCGTGTTTAGTGAGAAAGGTTTCCATTCGTACGTAAAAAAGTCTCTCTAATATTTTTGAAAAAACTGATAGAAGAGAAATGGGCCGATAATTTTGAATTTCATTTTTGTTGCCTTTTTTGAAAAGCGGCTTAATTTTAGCTGTTTTGAAAATATCTGGAAACGTTCCAGTGCAGAAGGATGCATTAAATATGTGAGTTAACGGGTGTATAATGGCATACGCACCAGTCTTTAACAAAGAATCCGGGAATTCATCTAAACCGGACGAATATTTATTTTTTAGTTTACCGATTATTTTGAGAATTTCATAGGAAGAAGTTTCGGAAACGAACATTGTGCCTAAAATTTTGGGTGAACTGTCTATTATTGAATTTTGTGCCTGAAGACCCTTAGTGAGATCGGCAGCAATTCTCGAAAAGTATTGGTTAAAGAGACTAGCCACTGTTGCCGGATAGTTCACATTTATATCGTTGTATTTTAAAACAACATTCTCTACGGGGTTTCTAGTTGATTTGGTAGTATTTTTTATTATATTCCACATTACTTTTGTTTTATTACTTGAGTTCAAAATATCCTGATCGTTTTTCATGATTTTAGCCTGCCTTATGACTTTTCGTAACAATGTTTTGTATTTTTTAAAGTAGATAAGGAAATCTTGAGATACGTCATGACGTTTAGAAATAAAGTAGAGAGTTCGTTTATTTTTACACGATGTTCTAATTATTTTTTTAGTAAATGGTTACCATTTTATTTTTCATTTGTGTCAATAGCGTTATAAACTGCCTCCCATGATTCTTTCAGCAAGTAGTCCGTAAATAACTTTATGTTAACTGTAGTAAATGCTCTGCACTTGTTTTTTATTTCAAGTGGTTTTGTTAATTATAATTTGATCTATTGCTGTTTGTGATTTAAGAGTATTCCGTGTAGGTACGTTCACTGTAATATCTAAATTAAAAGAATGAATTAAATTGAGAAACTGCTCTTTTTCGTGGGATTCGCTCAGAAAATCAATATTGAAATCTCCACATACAACAATGAATTTAAAAGAGAGATTACTAATTTTGTTCAGAGTTATCTCTAGACTTTCTACGAAATGGAAATAATCTAAAGCTTGCTTTGTTGGAGGTCTGTAGATGCAAAGTAAGATAATTTTGAGCGTAGTAAGATGTACAACTATTATTTCAAAAACCTTTTCAACTGCATATAAATTGAATTCTGACAAGAAGGTAGAATCAATATTATTTCTTACATAAATACACGAACCTCCGTAAGCAGGGCCTTTATTTGATTCCCTTGCTATACAATAAGATCCTGCAAGGTAAAAGCTAGGAATTTGGAGTGTGTTTAGATCATTATGAGATAACCAATGTTCTGTAAAGCAAAGAACATCTATTTGACTGAGATCACACTCTAATGCTGCACTCTAGTGTAGTGCATGTAAGTGTGTGTGTGTGTGTGTGTGTGTGTGTGTGTGTGTGTGTGTGTGTGTGTAAGGCGTAAGGATGGAACAAGGAATGAGAAAGAAAGAGCGCGCGTGGAACGCGGCCCGTTTGGTACGGTACTGCTCCGGCATTCGCCTGGTACTAATCGAAGAAACCGCGGAAAACTACCGATCAGAGTAGCCGACTGCTAGAATTCTCCTCCAGGCAGCGCCAGAACTCGACCCAGCTATCTGGCAAGTTCGAAAATCCTGCCCCCGTCGGGACTCGACCCCGAGGACCTCCCGGTCAGAGGCACCGCAGAGACACCAGCCAATGCCCTGAACCACCCTTCCGGTCACTGGTTCGGTTTGGAGCGAAAGAGATATGCGGGCTGTCCACTGAATTACGTAACTCCGTACGTTGTAAAGGATTCTTCCGTCAAAAGTACATTCATGATTTTCTCTACTTTTGCACGTAGTTGTTTTCCCTCACATTTTGTTTTCTTTATATTTCTGTAGCTTTTCAAAAATGAAAAGGGTTCATTCCCTTTTCTGTCGCTTCTTCTAATAGATAGAATGTTTTAAAGCCTTTTCATTGAACGTTGACTTTCAAGAGGAGATTTTCAAATAGAAAAGAAGAATTAATTAAACGTCCAAAAGCCCTTAAAAACCTACCTGATATATTGGATAAGAAGTATCATCTATCAAGGATTGCATAAGAAGCACTTTTTTCTAGGCTCTTTATCCCCGCTCCATTACTACCCTACGTATGAATACATGTAATGTGGAAATACAATGTAATACACTAATTATTTTAATACATGAATACTATTCAACCATTCAAAAATTTCGCCGTCTCGGCATCTCAGATTAGATCAACTGGGCATACGACAATAGGAGCTCGACGGGATGACTTGGGCTTCAGCGTGTTTGTTTTTGTGTTTGTCACACGATCTGCAGAAATTTGATCTTGCACTAACTTTCATCGAAATGTTGCGACAATTAAATAATCACGATCTGTTTGAATGAGATTCGCAGCAAACTATTTAACGAGGGAGGGATAGAACTTATAAACAAACGTTGCAGTAGAAGTGAAAGGGTAATAATGTTGTGGTGGTGTAGTAGTGAAAGGATAATGTGTTGATCTGCATCATGCATTACGATAAAAATAATTCTGCAAATGGCATTCATTCCATTTATAAGGCTGATGTAAATATGACATTCTGGGCTAAATTATTGGTCTTTGTAAAGATAATGGAGAACCTATATATTTCAAGAGTATTTAAGAATAGGCAACGGATAATACACTTATGCATTCTAGTATAAGCAGCACGTTTCATGAAAACAGTACTGTTACATTGAATTACAACAAAACATTACTATAAAAAGTTAAATTTTCAATATCATTGTTTACATCCAAACTTAGCATTTCAGTAAATAGTATTTTTAAAATTACTTAAGCTGTCTTTCATTTTTTATCTTTTTTATGGTTTACATAAATGCGTCGATATACTAAAGTGAATCTCTAAAATGTTCAATATACAGATTGTCCTCTGGGTTTATACACTTTTTTATGAAACATCTGTAAATAGTGGCGTTCGGTTAAAAATGTTTCTGAGTAAAGCCAGTAAGTAATGTCCCTCATTCATAGTGTTATAACACTTGGTCAACAAAGATACAACTACTGTATTTATGTTTTAAAAGAGTTCGTGTGACAATGACATACATTTTCCAGTTTTTCAATGGAAATTTTGAAAATGCACTGGAGATAAAACTTTGTTACATTTCACCTTAAATAGCTCAAATATAGACACACTTGTGTTGTTGGGTGAATATGCTTATTCTATTCCCCGCCCTTGTGGCTGTTCTTACGAAGCAGACAGACATTCCACCTTCTACTGGGACATTATTCATTCTTTGCGAGCTGGCCACCTGTGTACCATAAACAACTTTTTGGGGGAAGTTATAAGCGATTAACTTCAAGTGGTGCGGAGTGATTTAGCAAATCCTAAATGTCAAAGAAATGGAGTTTCGTGAAGTATACGATACTTCATGACGATGAATTAAATAAATTTGATATAACGTGGATGCATACTTTTCGATGTAAAATTACACAGAAGCGCCGTAAATACGACATCGCAATACAAATTTACTGATGGAGTGGTACTACGTATAACTTACTTTTTAGTAAAAGAGGCCCTCTGAATTTTTGACATTTAATCAATTAAACATGCTCACGTTTGCAATCTTCTATCGCTGTTATATTTTTGTCTCGAACAATCACTGAGGACAGCAGTTCCTTTACTCATCACCATATTTTCCCAAGCGTTCAACCTAGGACCTTCCCGAATGTTCCGCTTCCAAATGAAGACGTCCGTCATCAGATCTCTCAGCGGACGAGACGAGGCGCATCGTGGGTACGGAGCTGTGTAATTGCAAGACCACCCGCGCAAGCGGATGTGATGTAAGCGACCGGCAACTGCTCATCTTCCCAGGAAAATCCTGAAGCTCAATTGGACGCCACATTCAAGTGCGGTAAAAATCACACTCCATAAAAAGTTACCTCTCCTCCTAACGTTGTAAGAGAGTAGGGGATCCTAGTGGAGACAGGACGTCCTCTCCAAAGAATCATATTTTTGTAATTTTCCTCGAAATTATTCAAAATAATGGCCATACACAGATCTCGTGGTATCCAAAGCCGTATTCCCACTATCAATATACTCGTTTTGGTTTTACCTTTTTCTCCTTACTAATAAGGAGCAAAGTAGCAAAGATAAAGTATTGTAATCGTATTTAGCGTGAAATATTGCCATTTTTAAACAATTATTTTTCTACAAACAGCTCCAAATTTTCTTTAAATTTTCTTCTCGTAACTATGAAACACTGTAAACAATTTGTGCTCTTGACATTTTCGGTGAACGCATTTTTTAAATATTAACATTGTAAACGTACTGTAGTGAAGATAGAGATTTTTATCAAACCAAATCTCTTAAAAAATCAGATCTGTAAAAAGATAATGTACACTTGTTTTGAAAAAAAAACAGTATTTTTCGCGTAATTTCTGCTAGAAATTTAAACAATTTAAAAAACACACATTTTCTCAAAATCATTTTTCTTTAATTTTTTCCGTAAATAATGCAAAGGACGCTTAAAAGTGGCGATGGTCTCATTTTTGTCGAACATTCTGAATATTCAAAATTTGCATAAGTTAAAAGTATTCTAATGGAGAGAGGTCAGCTCTTGGTGACGTGATTCAAACGTGTTAAATTCAAATGTTGGCGCCGTAAAACGTTTTGCTAGGTAGAAAGACTTTGTAGAAACAAAAATTTCTTGAGAAAATATTTGTCTTTCTACGACTGCTAGTTTACTTAAAGCTAACAAATAAATGAAATATTTTAAAAATATATGGCTGGTTTGAACTGATATTGTCTCTACCTTCTGAGAAACATTCTGGATTCACCACTAGTGAAAAGTACTTGTATTACTAATTACAGAATATCGGCTGTTTAATTCCTAGAGTGTTCATTGTTTACCAATCGTCTCAGTGAATATTCTCAGCAGGTCGATTGCTTTTAAAATCAGAGAGATTTTAGCAGATCAATTTCAGAGGGGACTGGAATTAAATAGTAAATTTCTGAATTTTCAGATCTCTGCAGACTGAACTCGTAACTGATATTTCCCAACATTGGACAATTGAACTATTGTAATGTGCATATATAAAAATGTTTCTTAGTTTCCAGTAATATTTATGACCAAGTTTGGAATTTTAAGATATTAGTACACGCAATGGAGTATCATGAGGAAGCAATTCATGAAACATACTCCTCCAACATACTACATCTTTTCGAAGGAGACACAATAACTATTAAGAAATGAAACATTTGCGAATATTTACGCACTGTGTTCTCGCAAGTTACCATATCGATGTAAGCTCAGAAGGGTTAACAATGCGGTAGGTTGCGATAAAATACGAACCAGTATGCTGTCAACCCTTTTTCGATATAACTAAATGCTTAACATTGTTTGGTTATTTACGGCAGAACACGCGCTTCGGTCCTTAGCAACCAACCAACTAAACAATGCATTATCATCGCGTCTATAGCAACGGCCGTTATAATGCTCGAGAGTCCATTACAATTTTCAGAGGACTCTCAGGTTCAGATTTTAAGATTCCCATAATCCTGTAGATAAATGTCCGTTTTGTTCCACTTGTACCCCTTGTTCTATTTGTCCCATTTTGTCGCTTGTTCAGATTTGTCCCATTGTCTCAATGTCATCTTGTCCAGTTTGTCTTCTTCCTTCCCATTTGTTCCCTTGTGCCATTTGTCCCCTTGTCTCACCTGTACCCTCGTTCCACTTGTCCCATTTGTGAAGTTGTCCCATTTGCCCACTTGTCCCATTTGTCCACTTGTCCCTTTGTCCACTTGTCCCATTTGTCCACTTGTCCCATTTGTCCACTTGTCCCATTTGTCCACTTGTCCCATTTGTCCACTTGTCCCATTTGTCCACTTGTCCCATTTGTCCACTTGTCCCATTTGTCCACTTGTCCCATTTGTCCACTTGTCCCATTTGTCCACTTGTCCCATTTGTCCACTTGTCCCATTTGTCCACTTGTCCCATTTGTCCACTTGTCCCATTTGTCCACTGTCCCATTTGTCCACTTGTCCCATTTGTCCACTGTCCCATTTGTCCACTTGTCCCATTTGTCCACTTGTCCCATTTGTCCATTTGTCCCCTTTTCCTATTTATCCCTTTGTCTCCCTTGTCTAATTTGTCCCCCTTTCCCCCATTTTGCCTCTTTTTTCCGCTTTCAAATTTTGTCTATTTTGTCCCCATTGTGTCCCCTTGACCTCTTCGTTCTCTTTCCTCCTTTTGTCCAACTTGTCTCATTTGCCCCCCTTTGTCTTTTCGGTCTTTCGGCGTCCTGCGATTGTTATTTAACAAGACCGTTTACCAACAACCCTTGCTACAGAACATCGAGAGTAATGACAATTCTTAACTCATGAAAGTGTGAAATGTTTATTTGGTATAACTACAATTACTAGAAATAAGAAGAAACAGGTCCTCTACTAGTCTTCAAGGACATGTTACATTAACGACTATTAAATAGACAACATTGCTCCGAAGATAGTTGGATACAAGGCGTGCTAAAATTGTGACAAAAAACCATCAAATTAGGAGTTTATTAAGACGGGCGAACAGTCACAATTATAACTTCACGTTTCGACACTTCCACTCCTCGCCAGATGCACGCCGCACCTAATCGTCTATGAGGTCCCCATGATTTAACAGGCTCGGATTTTCCCTCTGGAGCTACTTAAAACAAGAAGATCCTGATATTCGTTGCAGAGGACGTCCATGTGAACTCAGGTGTAAAAAGTAACAATGAAGCTAATAGACGTTCAGAAAAGTATTGCAATTGGCGCATTTGTGACGTGTCGTTACATAAATGAAGGTCGTGTATAAGAACATAAGATCCGATGCAAATGAGCTGGCAAGTAGAGTTGACTTGTTAGGCAATGGAAGGAATCAAAAAGATTCCGCGTGGGTAATGGGAATACTATGCTTTCATACGAACAAAAAACTTTTTCGAATTAGACGGCCAATGCTTAGGTTGACTGAAGTGGTATATTTTTCACACGTGTGTTAATATTATTTGTGTTTCTTATTGTTAATTTATTCGGTTTTTCTTTTCCATCAAGCTTACCAAATGAATGGATTAACTGAAAATGCATTTGTTTTTCCAAATTGAATTGCCCGTAAAATAACGCTATGATATGACACTATTGGGCCATGTGTCACGACAAGTAACAGAAAATAGAAATAAGAGGCAATAGTACTATCCACACCAGATCAGAAGAAAATATTGATCTCATATTGATTCTTGTTATTAACAATGTGTATTTAATTTCCGATATTCTCTAGTAATACGTTTATTTTCCCATCTGAAGAATGGATTAGAATAAGAATCTTAAGGAAGAGTTGAAGCATCGCCTGCAATTTCCTGAACCTGTTCAGTGCACAAAAATTGAAATGAAAATATAGTGTCAACAAAATTTTAAATTTGTCAATCCGGTGGCCGAGATTGCTAAGGCAGTAGTGTCGTAGCTATTTCGGACCGAAGGGTCGCAGGTTCGAGTCCCGCCTCGGGCATGGTTGTATTTGTATTCGTCCTTTTAACCCTTATCACCATATCGTTTCATCTTTACAGTTACGTTACCGTTACGTTAACTCCAATAGTGGTCTACAATTCTTTTCTTTAAATGTTCTTTTCATATGCATAAATGGACGGCAAAAAATTGTCCCTAGTCTCAATTCCTGGGAACTTTCTGCATTGTCGGAAATTACAGAAACATTTCAAATCTATAAAGTTGAAAATAGAGATTTTTCCCTTTAACATAAATAGGAAAAATAACAACTCTAGATGACCTTTCATCCGTAATTTTGAACTTGCAGTTAGCCAATATTTTCCCAAGTCTATTTATAAAATAACTTTTTTAATAATAATAATAATAATAATAATAATAATAATAATAATAATAATAATAATATTTTTTTATTTTTATATTTATAATTTTATTTTTTTAATGATAATATTTTAACATAAATAACAAAAAATGTTTCCTTGAATTTTTTACCATGGAGAGAACAAGGAACTCTTAAAACAAGGACGTACATGTATTTTTTTAACTTTCTGACTTTGCGCCAATTGTAAATTTAGAAATATTTCCTTTCTGGCAATATTTCTAAATACGTTATTTCAGCACCATTAGTTTTCATCGGACGATATAGGTTATTTCACGAACAGTGTAGGCCTCATTTTTGTTGGAAAAATGCAAATGTTGCAAATAATGCGAGAAAGCACATGCTGTTTTAGCACTCTTGGTTTCACCTCATTTACTTATTGCCTCCCATAACTCCTACCCCGATTAAGTGAAGAAGGCTTCCGCGGCCAGAGTCATGTAAATGATTTTGGCTGTCCGACCAGCAGACCAACCCTTGAGGAAGACCACGACAAGATGGTAGAAACATCGGCAACACAGTCTTCGACGCGGCGTTACCCGGACAGACAAGATCCCGTATCCGCTTTCACGTCGCTCCCGCCCCTCCTGTTCTCATCCCACTCCCTTACACATGCCGCCACTTCCATCCACTCCGCGCCTGATCCGCTCCCCCCCCCAATCCTAACACACTCCAACTTCGCTCCTCGCTGGCATCGCAGACATTGCTCGTTTCCTCCCACTTTCCACTCTCTACCCACGGACCGTGCGTGATCTTTCTTTCCTCTTCCTTATCCTGTCCTCACCCCTTACACACACTTACACTAACATGCACCGCACTACCGCACATGCCGGGCGACCGGTCAGGAGCTGAGAGCTTGTCTCGGCTGGGGCGGTGAAGAGATACCTGCTTCAGAGAAATCCCGCAAGCCGACGGTAGGTCGGCGCCGGATCTCGCCATCCAGCGGAGGAAGACCACCACCACCACCACCTCCCGAGCAAAAACCAATCACTACACTTACGGGACTAATGGCCTCAGAGTTGACGTGCCCGAAAACACTAACAACCAATCAACCATCCAATCCACCCTCTCCACGGCGATCCCCCCTAATCTCCAACTTCGCCCCCGCCGCATCACAGCTTTCCCCTTTCCCCTTCACCCCCCCCACTCCCATCCAGCTCCTCCTCTGCTTCGCCTCCCCTGACCCCCCTCCCTCAACTCGAGCCTTGAGCCACCCCTCCGCTCCGCCGCGTTTCTTCGTCGAATTAAAAAAATGTTAATTTAAAAATAGCCTTGGGAAAATGTTGGTTAATTACAAGTTCAAAATTACGGATGAAAGGTCATCTAGAGTTGATTACGGCAATATACATGCATCAAATATGAATGGTGCTGTGCAAACTTTTGCGCGCTCGTAATAACGTGCGGGGAAAATGGAGGAAGAATTTAGGTGGCGGATTTTCTTTGGGTGCGAGCTGCCGGCCAGCCGACTGCTGTGCAGGGCGGATTTAGCGCCGGGCAGAGGCGGAGGAGGAATTGAATATTTAATTGCCGCTACTTTTCTGCCTCTTTTCGAGTTCCTAAAGGGATGGAGGCGGAAGGGGAGGTGGAGACGAGTGGGGCGGAAAGGCACTGGAGGGAGCGGAGGAGGCGTGGAGGGTTGGAGGGGAGGTTCACTACCGGAGTTTGTTCTGGGTTCGTCTCAGTCCTCACAAAGTGTTCAGCGATTCGATCACATTTTCTGAAACAACTATTCTAGTTAATTACAAATTAGTCTTGCCGAAGACTCTTTATACGTTATATTTCTTAAAAAATAAAAAAATTATTTTAGTGGATTTAGTGTTCGCTTTGAAGTTATATTTCCTATCGATTCAGCGGCTAACAGAAATATGGTCAGGCAGACAGTAGACCTTGTCGCCACTGCCAAGGGAACAACATCGCACCGACAGCTCCTAAACGTGTACAGTAGTTATTATAAGAAGCTACAGACCGTTCTCGTGTATTTTAGTTATTACTTTCTTATGTTACTTCATAGGGAAAGAAATTATAGTAATCGTGCACCTAAAAGTGGCGATTTTTCGACAGAAAAACTCTCTTACCGGACCCTGGTAACAAAAACAGAAGACAAATCTGCTTTATATATATATTGAAACGCACCGCGTTTCCACCCAAAGAAACGGCGAGACATCAAGCAAGAACACGGCAGAACGGTTGCAAGAGGGCGCTCGCTAGCCACGAAAAACGGTTACGAGCGGCGAAGGGTGGTCGGTTGGCCCGGAGCGTGGGAACGACGCCGCGAGGAGTCAGTGTCTGGCTGGCCGCCGGCGAGGAAGGACGTATCTGGAGCTGCTCCGCGAGCGAAAAGCAAAATAGTATCGCGAACGAACGAGTGCAGAAAGATTAATTGACGGACAATTTGTGCTTGATAACCATCAATAGTCGATCGGACATATTGCCAAAGTGATAGCTGCTATCTGGAGTAACACAGATCAGGAAGATTACGCCAGTGCGAGGCAACCCGAGAGTCCCCGAAGCCGCCGACGCTCGTAGAGGAAGAAGTAAACGGTAAATATTTCTTCGATCGATAAGATCGAGAGACTAACAGTGATTCTGGGTTATATGAAAGAAAGGGTAAAGACCACCATAGATATTGTATCATTAGTGATTTGTATAGAATTAATAAATAGTTCAGTTTATTTTGTTCACGGAACAGTGGTGTTTGATTAATAACCCCGAGCCCATTCACGAGAAAGAACACCTGTCCCTTACAAATAAATTTACTGAGAACAAGCCGCCTACCGGTACGTCACAATATATATATATATATATATATATATATATATATATATATATATATATATATATATTTGAGCCACAGTCGTGTGCGGTACAAGCCGTAAGGCCAGCACCCGACCTGAGACGTCTTGGGGGGGTGGCGAACACCATTCACCAGATGGTCGACTAGCTCAGTATAGACGTCCCAGTGTGGACACAATAAATAAAAAAATAGGGGGGGGCAGGGTCGTGAAGATCGTTTGTGGATTGGATGCAAAAATACAAACAACTCAGGTAGAATCACTTTTCACTAAATTCAGAATATATTCTAAAAATATTGGCTGCTTTGACAAATACATACAATGGCACATAAGAAAAAATCAAATACAGAATAGTCTTGACTGAAAAAAACACACTAATAACACTCACAATTTCCTACTTTCATCTACAATTGTTTAACAAACACACTTTCAGAAATTCAAGAAGAATCGATTAAAATATTACTTTACAAATTTGAAAGAACACATTGAAAATCAAAATTAATACTTTTCCTAAACATTACTTTTTACACAAAAGAAACTCTTTCTCTCTCTAAAATCAGAATTACTATTATTATAATTATACTCTTACACAAACTCTTAATCACTATATTACAATATTTGATCTTGAAATCCTTTTGAAAGAAAAGATTGATTCTGTTCTCACGTATTAAGTCGGAAACAAATGTACTTTTACTTTTCTTATCTTTTAAGCGTAGTAAATCTATACCTCCTTTTCTTTCTACGTGATAGATACAGAATGAGCTTTCTTATTAACTGAATCCATCCTATCCCTACAAAACATTTTATTTGGAACGACCTTACTGTGTTCTCGGCCGCGTGAGCAGTCCACTGCTTCCTTCTACACCTTTCCACCAGGCTGCTTCGGCCTTGAAGCTCGTGGCCTCAGGTTGAGAACCGTTGCTCCCTCAGAAATCGCCTTCTTCTTCTCGTTCAAGTTTTTATGTGTGAATACTCTCATATGAATTTACTTTATTTTGATTACAGTTAATGACCAACTGGATATTCAAGGTGAAAATGAATCAGAGATCACCCTTTTATATGAGCACCAACTTCAAGAGAGTATTTAAATATAAGAAAAGCATGGAAAAAAAAAAAACTGGAAAGGAAATGAATGCAAGCTATAATTACTGCCATCTATTCAAACTCCTCCCTAATTCTTCCATTATAAATTCATAACATTTCTTATTATCTTTCTTCTAAGATTATGTTTAAATCAATTTATAACAGAATAATTCCTCTTCAGGTCTTCTAGAAGAGTTTTCCTCAAAAGTTGCAAATCTGAAATCCGCTGCAATGTCACTTCCTGGGTACCGTTTTCCATACGTCCGCCCAGTTCAGCTGCTACCTTCAGAAAGAACTTTCTTTCATCAAACCTCGGTCTCGCCCTTAGTCGAAGGTGGCGGTCTCTCTTGTTTTAAATTCTAATTATCATTCCAAATATCATCCGCGTTGGCGCCGTTCAAAATATTCTTTTCCCTCGCTTTCTTAGGGCGGTATGTGACACGTTTTCGGAATCTAAGAAAACGGGGTCCTATAACCCTTCTTTCAGAAAAAAGATTTTATAGGATTTGATTTCATATGCCGTAAAATCTTTTCACTAAAATTTATGCTCTTCTTTTTCTTGATTCTAGAACGTCAGGCAATCTTGTTCTCTTCCCTCTTGTACTCTTACTCCTTTTCTTCTTCCTCATCTTCCTTCTCTTTTCCTCCTTCTTTTCTCCCTCTTGTTTTTCCTTTTTCTTTTTCTTTTACATGATTCTTGTCAGTTACTTTATCTATTTGTTTCATCATTTGCCATATATTTCATTCTTTAAATGGTCATGAAACTGTGAAGTGTACTTTCCGATTGTCTTCCACTTTCATCTAGTGTGCTTTCGCAGCAACGGAAGAAATATTTCAATGTGCATGGCGAAGTGGAATAAATCTGGCGTAATAATTGCACCTAACAACTTTTAAGTTGTTTCGTGTTTTTGGCGGTGCAATTTTATCTATCTCTCGCATCTTTTCCATATTCATTTTGACTCCGTTAACTGTCCATCATACAGGAACTTAACTTTAGTGCAAATTACTTTTCTCCAAATTCAGTTGTAAATTTTCAATCAGACAGTTTCAACAAAATATCTAGCTTAGTCATGTGTTCTTCAAATGTCTTAGATACTAGCACGTCATCAATATAGATAAAAACATCTGGGACATCTCTCGCAATGATTTGTCTAGACATTGTGACAAGAGCAGATGCACTGTTCTTGAGTCAAATGGCATTCTTTTGAAGACATACGAAATTCCTGAGTGAATAAATCCTTATATGTATCTACATTCAGGTGCTTCGCTTTTTGCCAATACGATGCAGTGAAGTCAGTTGAACTCAACCACTTGATGCCGATAATTGATTAGTTAAATCCTCTACACGCAACGGTCTGTCTCTGTACGGTAAGGTAACAGTTCAATCGCCTTGCATCTAACACAACCTTATCTTCATTACTCTTTTCTACAGGCACTATCGGATTTAGATAGAGGTTTTGGACTTCATGATGATATCATCTTTGACATGGTAGCAATGGAGCTTATCCACCTCTTCCTTATGTTTTTCTGGAATGACATATTGGTAACTTACGTAATAGTGTTTTATCTATTAATTCTATTTCAGATTGAAAATCTTTTACTGGATTCTTGTTTTGCAAACCACCTTTTGATTCCTAATTAATACTTCAGTTAACTGTTTTTCTGATATGCATTGAGATTATCGTTGCACAGTTCATCATCAAATGAGATTAATTCGATTGATAATACCCACCTCTTCTTCACTAGATTGTTCTATTTGGTTTGCGCGGGATGCGTGTCGAAACAAACCTTTCTAATTTTCCGACTCATGTCCGCAGAGATGTACTTGGTCCTGTATTTCTGGGTTGAAAACTCCTCTATCAATAGAATTTTCTATTTCTATCCTAGACGAGGTCCTGTCTTGTCTAGCATAAGTTTGTTTTTCTTGGTAATGTTTCGGTTTGTAAGTTTCTCCTGTTTCTGGTTTGCTTACATTATGTTTTGCTGCCTGCTATCTTGACCATTTACGGACCATTAGCATTTGCTCTTGCTTTCTGTAACCTTTCATTATACGAAAGTAGCATCATACAATCCTAGCTGCGTTATTAATTTTCAGTAGGACATTGGTAAGAGATTCTTAAGCAAATTTTGCGTCAGGAAGAAAATGACGTATTAATAAACAGACAATTTCTTCATCGGTATCGTCAGAGTACATAATTTGAAACAAGCTAATTTCTCCATTGCATATTCCTGCATGGACATCGTACCCTTCTTCCACTACCATACATTACATTAACTTTAAAATTGATTTGAGTTTCGTTATTCCAATATCTCGAATAAAATTTTCTTTGAGTTCAGCCATAGTTTTGGAAACTCTCTAAACTATCTGCCCAGATTCGTGCATTACCCTGCAAGCATCTGATAAACGATTCTAGTTTTCTTACTGTCAGGAACACAATTTAAAGAAAAATTATCTACCTCTTTCTAAATACACATGGATTTTCATCTCCTGCACTGGAAATAGGAGTACGCAATGAAACATCATGGGCTGAACACTTCCTCCACCCGATGTAAATTTTCTAATTGATTTTCAGTTCTACTACTTCATTCTTATATGCATTAATTTGATGTTGTAGAACGCCATCCTATTCAGAAGAGCCTTTATTCCACTATCTAATTTATAGCTTGAACCTGAACTTGTTCATAACTAATTCTGGAACTTTTCTACTCCTTGTTTCTACCTCAATCTGCCTGTCGGATACGGCGGTTATAAGATCCGATTGTGTTTCGATCCTAGTTTCAAATTCTTTCGTTACTTGATCCACTTTTCTTCAATTCAAGTCCCAGCTCCGTGAATTTTTTCCTAAGTTTTCTCGTGTTCTGTCTAATTCTTGTTGAACCTCGCTCTTGAAATTCGACCTTCCACTGCTCCAGCTAATTCAGTAAACTGTGCTTTTAAATTTTCTTCTCTTCCTATTATTTTCTTCTAATTTCGTGTCGAATTCCATGAATTTTGTTTCAATGCATTTATTGCCGAGTTATTTTCCTCTAATTTGGTTTCCAAAGTAATCTTGTTTCTCCTCTAGTTTAGTTTCCAATGCATTTATTGCCGAGTTATTTTCTTCTAATTTGGTTTCCAAAGTATTGTTCTCCTCTAGTTTAGTTTTCCAATGCATTTATTGCCGAGTTATTTTCTTCTAATTTGGTTTCCAAAGTATTTGTGCCGAGTTATTCTCCTCTAATTTAGTTTCAAGTAACTTTGTTCTCCTCTAGTTTAGTTTCCAAAGTAACCCCTAATTTTTATGGTTTCTCTGTTTTTCCTCCTGCTATTAACCTCATCCTAATTGTTGCATAAATTGACCTAATAACCGTTGCATCTTGAATTAGCCTCTCGAGGTTTCGTTCTTCCTCATCCTGATCTCGTGTTGGCGTTGGCTGTGATTCTGTCGGCGACGTCGCACTAGTTTCTCCTGCCGTTCCTAGTTCTACTCCTGTCGTTTCCTCCACGATCATCGTACCTGGTGCTTGTCCCCCAGTTTCCCTATCGCTATCTGATTCCTCAAAGTTCCTTCCACGGTAAGGTAATTCCTAGCCACGTTATACTATCTGCCATTTTGAATCTATTAACTGCCAGAATCAATCAGTTCTTTCCCAGACACCATACACCTCTCAAAATATTTACACAGAAATACCAGACACAATTTGAAACTGATAAAACTCTCATATAATAAATATCCTTTTCGAAAAAAAATAATACCTTTTACCAACACACTTGAACTCTGCAACCTGGTCAAATTTTAGTGAACTGTGATTCAATTGTCTAGTAATTTTAGTTACACCAAATTTTGGTCTCAGTTATTCCCAAATCAGGTTTCGTAAACGCGATCAATAATCAGAGCCCGCTTATGGGCGCCAATTGCGACCACAGTCGTGTGCGGTACAAGCCGTAAGGCCAGCACCCGACCTGAGGACGTCTTGGGGTGGCGAACACCATTCACCAGATGGTCGACTAGCTCAGTATGACGTCCCAGTGTGGACACAATAAATAAAAAATAGGGGGCAGGGTCGTGAAGATCGTTTGTGGATTGGATGCAAAATTACAAACAACTCAGGTGAGAATCCACTTTCACTAAATTCAGATATATTCTAAAATATTGCTGCTTTGACAAATACATACAATGGCACATAAGAAAAAATCAAATACAGAATAGTCTTGACTGAAAAAACACACTAATAACAC
The DNA here is from genome assembly GCA_964035755.1 of Teleogryllus oceanicus. Classification (NCBI taxonomy): domain Eukaryota; kingdom Metazoa; phylum Arthropoda; class Insecta; order Orthoptera; family Gryllidae; genus Teleogryllus; species Teleogryllus oceanicus. The sequence continues at coordinate 344,682,739 of CAXIVR010000001.1, read as the reverse complement.
AATACACAATTTCCTACTTTCATCTACAAAATTGTTTAACAAACACACTTTCGAAATTCAAAGAATCGTTAAAATATTACTTTACAAAATTTGAAAAACACATTGAAAATCAAAATTAATACTTTTCCTAAACATTACTTTTACAACAAAGAAACTTCTCTCTCTCTAAAATCAGAAATTACTATTATTATAATTATACTCTTACAAACTCTTAATGCTATATTATAATATTTGATCTTGAATCCTTTTGAAGAAAAGATTGATTCTGTTCTCACGTATTAAGTCGGAAACAAATGTACTTTTACTTTCTCTTATCTTTTAAGCGTGGTAAATCTATTACCCTCCTTTTTCTTTCTACGTGTAGATCAGAATGGCTTTCTTATTAAACTGAATCACTCCTATCCTACAAAACATTTTATTTGGACGACCTTACTGTGTTCTCGGCCGCGTAGAGCAGTCCACTTTGCTTCCTTCTACACCTTTCCGCGAGCTGTTGGCCTTAGAGCGTCGTGGCCTCAGGTTGAGAACGCCGTTGCTCCCTCAGAAATCGCCTTCTTCTTCTCGTTCAAGTTTTATATGCTTGAATACTCTCATATAATTTTACTTTATTTTGATTACAGTTATGACCAACTGGATATTCAGGTGAAAATGAATCCAGAGATCACCCCTTTTATGAGCACCAACTTCAGAAGTATTTAAATATAAGAAAAGCATGTGAGAAAAAAAACTGGAAAGAGAATAGAATGCAAGCTATTAATTACTGCCATCTATTCAAACTCCACTCCTAATTCTTCCATTATAAATTCACTAACATTTCTTATTATCTTTCTTCTAAGATTATGTTTAAATCAGTTTATAACAGAATAATACCTCTTCAGATCTTCTAGAGTTTTCCTCAAAAAAGTTGCAAATCTGAAATCCGCTGCAATGTCACTTCCTGGTCGAAGGTTTCTTTCATCCGACCTCGGTCTCGCCCTTGGTCGAAGGTGGCGGTCTCTCTTGTTTTAAATTCTAATTATCATTCCAAATATCCATCCGCGTTGGCGCGCGTTCAAAATATTCTTTTCCCTCGCTTTCTTAGGGCGGTATGTGACACGTTTTCGGAATCTAAGAAAACGGGCGGTCACAATATATATATATATATATATAGTAAATTACTTTCTCCAACACGTTGTGTAGTCTGAATCCGTGTATTGTGGGTCCTTAATATTGAAAAATCGATTGGCGGTAAAATGTCTGTCTGTTCGTCCGTCCGTCCGTCCGTCCGTCCGTCCGTCCGTCGGCTCGTACTTTGAATGAAGCCATAACATTTTCGTTCTAAAAATTTGCTCCACATTTTTATTGAACTTTGTCCTCGAAAAGTGATCAAAAACTTAAAGGATTGATGTGGGTCTAATTTTCGGTTAAATTTCAGATTTTTCGAAAAGTGCGAAAGATAACTTTTTTTAAAGCAACAGCTAAGGGCTAGTGACCTAAAAACTGAAACGGGCATAGCTGACAAGTTAGCCGCTTAGAACGGTGTTTCGTCAATCTAAAAAGTGTTTCATTAATCTAAGTGTCTGATTTCAACTATTAGGAAATATGGAAAATGCAAGTATCAACCCCAGATAACTTCCTTCTTCAAAACCACCACCAATTCTTTTTACCAAACTTCAACAATCTGAGAACTCTCATAAATTCAATAAAAGGAAAACATAGTGAACAATATTTTAGTTACAAGATACACCATAAGTGCCACAAAGTGATTCCTAGAGCTATTGTAAGCTACTGAACACCTGTAAATGAATTTAACGAACAGAAAACCATTTTACATACTCTGAAATGACAAATGTCATTGCTATGGCAATATGGAAATATGCAGATGGCAATAGTATGGCGTTCGAAAGGTATAAAAGAGCAGTGCATTCTCAAAGCATTCATTTGTATTCGTGTGATTCATGTAAAAAGGTTTCTGACGTGAAAAGTTTAAACAAGTTTAACGGGATATAGAACATATGAAAATAGAATTAATGATATCATAAAAAGAATGAAATTGACCACAAGACGTTCCTAATGATAGTTGATTCCATTGTAAGATATATTGAGGGAGAAAGGAACGAACTACTGTTCACAATTTTCTCGGAATTCAAATGAAAGAAATGTTAGGCCTAGCGGAAGAATGTGAGTTTCGTTGCGTTATAGCGTAACCGAAGGAAAAGTATGCAGATGCAGAACTCTCCATCACTGCACTTACGTTTGACTTATAAATTCTCGGGTTGCCGTTACAGCGCCGATCAAAGAGACACCGGTAGCGGTAGCTCAGTGCATCAACTGGTGTCACTGCAGGGCCTCTGACCGCGAGGTCCTAGGTTGGAGTCCTAACGGCGGCAGGATTTTCGACACCAGCTTTTCAGCTAGGTCGAATTCAGTCGATGTCTGGAGGAGAATTCTAGCGGCCGGCTGCTCTGATCGGTAGTTTTCCGTGGTTTCTCCGATCAACACCAGGCAAATGCCGGAGCGGTACCCTACCAAACGGGCCACGGATCGCGCGCGATCTATCCTTCCTCTTCCTTGTCCTATCCTCTCCTCTTACGCACACACTTACACTAACATGCACTACACTAGCACATATTCCGGGAGACCGGTCGGGAGCTTACAGCTTGTCCCGGCTGGGGCGGTGCCCCGCTGGTGGGAGAGTCCTGGTTAGGGGGAAACCCGACTAGCCGACGGTAGGTCGGCGCCGGATCTCGCCATCCAGCGGGGGAAGATAACCGCCATCTTCCGAGGAGAAAAAACATGCACTACACTCACGGGACTAATGACCGAAGCAGTTGACGCGCCCGGAAACACGAAAAAATCAATCAATCAATCAACTAGAGAGACCACGCCCTCTGGGAAGTGGCGACGGAGTGGGGGTCGGAGAGGTTGTTGAGTGGTCGACGAGGTGGAAGGAGGAGGTGGGCGGGATTGATGCATTGATTGGCGATTCCGGACGCGTCACCAGCTTCCGCCCGTGAGCGTAGCGCATGCTTTTTATCGCAAGGGATGAATCGTCTTCTAGCGGGATTTTCCCCACCAGATATCTCCCATCAGCAGCCGACCGCCCCAGCTCTAATTGGTACATAAGACTGGCTCTAAGTTCTAGGATAGAGGCTTTAAGCTACAAGCTCTAAGCTCCTGACTGGTCTTCTGGCGTGTGTGATAGTGCGTGTATCTGTGTGTGTGTGTGTGTGTATGTAGGAGGTGAGGAATGGGAAAAGAAAAGGAAGGAATGATTCCGCGTGGTCCGTAGGCAATGCTTCGCTTGGTGGTCTTCGGAAAACTACCGATCAGAGCTGCCGGTTGTTAGAATTCTTTTCCAAACTGCGGCTGTATTCAACCTAGCTATGTAACTAGTGTAGAAAACCCTACCACCTATGGGACTCGAACCCTAGGACCTTCCGGTCAGAGGCACTGCACTGGTGGGTGGGGACGAAGGGGGTAGGTGGGGCGGAGAGGAGCGGTGAGGTCGAAAGGCTGCACTAGGCGGAGGAGCCGAAGGGGGCGTGGCCGTGCCGCGGGCGCTCCGTTACGCAACACCAGCTGCAACTGCAGGGACGCGCCGGCAGGCGCCCGGGACACACTTAATAAAGCCCGATAATGGAGGGGTCCACTTTCAAGCGGCGATTCCAGGAGAGAACCGTTCTGTAAAATAAATTGCCCTTCGTCCGTCCCCCGTGCTACCTTCGGGAGACGGGAATCCATTCAAGGGACGGCCTTCAGACCGTGCGCTGAAACGCCGGGCGTCCCTCAGTCTTCACCGCTCGCCCCAGCGCCATTTACGACCATGTATAGACGCCCTAACTTAGGCACGGGACGGGCTGATGTTTCTTTGAGTGAGAATTACCGGTACATAAGCAGCTACTCTGACAAGGACGTTCTATGCTTGGAGTCGAAATGCTGGCGGATTTTTGACTGTACCTGGATACAGTGGACTCCACTTTAACCTCGCAGGGGACGAACTTTTTGGTTTCACTATAGCAGAGGTTCACTCTATCCGATAATACGAAAGTAAACTAGTTTCTTTTCGATTATTGATTTTGGTATTGCAGAGATTCAGTATGATATCCAAACTCTGCGAATTCGAATCTTAAGATTATTCATTTATCCTAATAATAATAATAATAATAATAATAATAATAATAATAATAATAATAATAACAACAACAACAACAACAATACTAATAATTTTTGTATTCGAATTTGCTGTAAACATATTCTTTATTAGTACTCTTAGCACATCATTTGCCGAGTCTGCGCTTTCTCGACACTTTGATTGATGATCGACACTGATTTTACAACTATCACACTCAAAATATTTTAGCCGAGTCTTGATATCCTTATACGTGTCCTACTTTGTTGGTACTTTATCTTTATTTGTATCTTCTTTTTTCATCACATTCAGTTTCTTCTGCTTTGGAAGACCCTTTCAAAGCTTGAACAATGTCGTAGCCAAATGTCATTTCACTACTTTTCATCTCGCAGTCGGCGTCGTTGAAGTTTTCGGGATCGACAGAACTGTCGTGGATGAGCTGAAACAATTGTCTCAGAGGAACGATCACTCAGTCCGTTTCAGTCGTCGCAAATGCTACGAAAATAGCTCACCTCCCCTTTAAAAACCCTTAGTGCAACCGATCACCTCCCCTTTGAAAACCCTGAGGCGACGATCCCTTTCCCGAAAGATGTATTTTCGATGTTCACTAAAGCCGATGTGGGTAGTTTACAGCACGAACCAAATCTAGTAAATATTCGTAATCTACTTAAATGTGTATCAGAGACATTCGATGCCGGTGCCACGCTGGAGGAGATACCTGGAATATATATCGTCTGTCCTGGTCGCGTATGCATCTCTTTGTACTTATTTTAGTGTCTGTAGAATTTATGTATCAAGTCTCATTTTAAGTGGTAAATATAATTCATATAACTGTCTTCGAGTGTCAGCTGCTTTTGCGGATGATACTACCTGACACCATGAATAACGTAAACAAATAGATACAACTTAACCGCAACTGCTTGTAATGTACAACGATATGCAATGTGGTCCAGCGTCTAGTAATGTAAAAACGTATGCTGGAGCCGCTACTACGGATATCTTCCCGACCAAGAACCAAGCAATCATTTCGAGGTGCATGGAGGCGTTTTTTTAATAGTGTTACAACTCTTTTTTGGGAAATTGAGTGAACTCCATTTTCAAGTCCGTGTAAGTGTACATGTACATGTACGTGTACATGTACATGTACGTGTACATGTACATGTACGTGTACATTTATTCTGAAAGTGATCCACGTTCTTTCTGTGGACAACATAGAGCATCACACTAAATGTGAATCAGAGGATATTGCAATCTATTTCGATAGTGGTACAACTTCAGTGGAACGGCTACGTGGTTTTCAAAGTCTCGCGATGAGCGATTTTTCAAAGATTTATAGCGTCTGCAGTGAAACGGTGATAAAGTTCTTGATGCAGAATTGGTAATAGGAACAACAAGAATAATATAATTATATCGCACATTTGTTATTTAACGCAGGAATAAAACTTAAAAGTTTGTAGCAGAAATAAAACTTAAAAGGAAGAAAAGAAACAAAAATGAACAAAATGGTGTCTGTACCTGGCTAAATGGATTAGATTTGTTAAAAAGAAATCTTTTATAATTATTTTCAAGTAAACCTTAAATCAAGACATTGTTTTCTATACAGTAGGTAAAACTTCACTCCACACAAACCACCAGAGGGTGTGGAAGAACTAATGTTTTCAAAACCTTCAATATCCCGCTTCTACAACTACAGCAAAGAAAAGTTAATGAGAGAAAACAGGGTATGCTTGATTTGTTTCCATTTATTTTAAGTGTTAATCACGCTTCTTTCACGATTCAATTCACGCTTCTTTCACTGATCTGTAGTTATGAATCGGACAATTTAAAAAAGATGAGGAAAACTGAATGTGCCGTAACATGAAATTACCAATTCATCTGTTTTAATAAATCGATATAGCCTTCATTTCCGTCTTTTCTTAGAACGACATCTACCGATTTGGCCTAACAACCGCATTTTTATGGTGGCATAACTCCTTTACAACCCCAATATTCCGCGAAGTATATTCATATCATCTGCATGCTTATTCATATCATCTGCAGACGAACAAGTAAATATCTTATAAGAGAAAAACACAATTTTTTGCGTAACTCCATCCCCGACTTTTTATAATAATTTAGCTTTAGAGCTTAATATCTCGAAATGAATGTTTGGATATGGAGAAATGGAGTTGTAGCTCTATTAAAATAACGCCTCCACATGAATAATCTGAAACATTATTCAAAGACGTGATATTAGTATTGTGTCACGTATCACCAACAACAGGATCTGAATTTTTTAATTCGTAAATTCAGATAAATTTTCAATTATATTGCAATAACCATACGTCTCTCATTATCAAGGATATTGATGTGTTTGGTAAACACACACGAGTTATAATATCCACTCGCCCTGTTATCCCACACGAAGCTTCAGAAAAGCTCGCAACCAACCGTAATGTTAAAGCATCAGTATTTTTTTTATAAGAACTGGCGTGTCTGATCCTAATTGTCTCATACATTGAGTTTTTCAAAAACACTTTTATTCACCTTAATAAAGTTCACAAATGACCTCCATTTATGTTAATTCAATATCAAGGTAGTTCATAATAGATTTAATTTTACATCACTAAGTTTATACGTAAATGTGAAGGCCATATCCAGTCTGTGTACAAACACAGATGACAATGCTACCGCAATCAAAAATTACGGAACAAAGTAATGATACTACTATAACAAGCAGTAAATTGCTTTTTGGATAATTCAGTGCTACAAACATCTAACTCACCCAGTGCGGATTGTGAGCGCTTGTCCTCTTTGGACAAGAGAAGCTGCTCATCACATTCATCTAATCCTGAGCCCTCCTTCAACAATATACAAACTGTAAAGATCAAATTTAAAATGTTAATATCAAGTTAAAATTATATAGTCACGTTTTTCAACAAATAAATATTTCATTTAAAAATGTATTTTTTCAAAAAATATAAAATTTCTATACAAACTCGATGAGATAAAGAATGTAAAAAATATAGGCGTATTCCGCGTTCAATTTTCTATTAAAGACACCAAGAATAAGGTTGGCACTCCACACACACTGGAACGCCTCTGACCCGGAGGTCCTAGGTTCGAGTCCTGACGGCGCGCAGTGGTGCATTTTGGCGATTTCCTGGCCAAAACCTCTGAGAGCTATAGTATGTTTTCAACGACGACCAAAATTATTTTATTATCTTTATAATATAAGGGAGCTGGTAACATAATACCAGAATAATGCACTGCTTAAATCTGTGAATTATAAATATATATTTTTCTATATAAACTTCGTTAAATTTTATCAATTCACAACATTGACTTTAGAAAACCATAGTAAAACCTACTTACATATTAATTGATAACATTTGGCATCAAGGCAAGAAGCATGGTATTAATGTCATCTCCTGCCCTCTGCAAGAGAAAATTCATATACAGTGCCCGAAGAACCGGAATGGAAGATCACATTTTTTCAATAGGGTACATTTCTCCCTACAGTGATATTGAGCTCAGGCAAATGAGACAAAGCATGTTTGTTCAAGAATTTTAACTTTCTTTTGGGAAGATTCCTCAAGCTGAAAATGAAAGGAACAAAAGATCTCAACAGGCGATTAAACATCTCCTGGATTGGGTGCAGTCTTGAACATGTTCGCGAGAATCCTTCTCCATACCGTCATATATCTTTGTGAATAGAGTCTAGGCATCTAATACCATGAATATTTGGAAACACATTTCTTGGCAGTTTCCAGTGCGTACTACTATAAAAAGTAATGCTGATGGCGTATCCACTGGACACTGCCAAAAAAAGTTTCTAAATCTCTAAATTTCTAAATTAAACCCTCATCTATCCCCGTTATTTTTAAGGAATCTTTAGACTTCTCAAAAAAGCGTCTTGCTGAACTACTGTCTTTGCTATTAACATTATCCTGTGTGGAAAGCTCAACACTCAGACCCATTTTTTATTTGAATTACATTTGAATGCGTTTATTGTCCATATTGAAACTGTAGTTACAGTATTATTTCATTGAAAACAATATAATACTGTAACCGTCACGTATCTACATAACTATTTCGTAGTACGCCGAATTACAGAAGTAAATCTGTTATTTACTTGTTTTGTGACGTGTGATTACACCGTCACACAAACCTGGGAATACCTCAAATTATGGATAATTCCCTATCGGTGGTGGGTTCGTCTTTGCTAACTAATATTCATTTAACAAACAAACACAATTTCATAGTTTTAAAGAACAAGTAACATATATTCTTTCCAATATGATCCTTCGTACACTCACGTTCACATATTCTCCTACGTGATTACTTTTCCTTTTGATTACACAATGGTAGCTAACTCCCTACCTAAACTGCAGTTTTCTGTAGTTTAATAGTGACTCTGATCTACATTTACACGAAACAAACAGTAAATACATATGTACACTTCTCAAAACAAATTATCTCTTAATGAAACCCACAATTCACAATTTAAATAACCATCCTGTAAAAAAAATACATACAAACAATATACCAAAATTCACTAATACCTTTTCAATCTTAAATAATACTACACTCAATATTTACACTTAATATTCAGCTTCTGCGTGACCTCGCAGTGCAAAATTCTGTTTTACAAAGTCTCTTGACTGTTCATGAAATAACGTTTTACCAGAAACAATTTAACAGCTTTCATTCATGTTCAAAACCTTTTTACCTAGACAATTCCTCTTAAATGATTTCAAATAACATCAAGTTAATTATGTATGAATTTAGATAAAGAATTATACACAAGGACGACTTTTATCAATAAACATAAAAGTTTACTGAGGGAAGCTCATATTACAACGTTTTAATTGGAATTAATTTTAATTTGTGCAATCATAATTCTATCTTGAAAGTTTTCCAAGCTGCAATTTAGTAAATATTCTTTCTGCTTTTCTGTGACTCACGACCGGCGAATTCTCCAAGCTGATCCCGCGCTGAGTAGACGGCTGTCGAGCGACGTTCACGCCCCAAGGTCGTCGTTGTCCTGCGACGGTTTGTGCGCTGCCTACCGCGATGGAATCGGAGTATTTCCGTACGCCTTCTCCTCGTTGTACAGCCCAGTTAAATCACAGCTACACGAAGGTGATGGTCGCGTTAGAATGCGAGTCCAAAACTCCAAATTATAACTTTGTTTTAGTGAAAGTTGAGCCAGTTGTTGAATAAACTATGCTTTTCGGAATTATCAAAATTCTCCAATAGAATTTTCGAAATGAAATCCCATAAATAAAAATGAAATAGAATAAAAGTAGAATAAGTAACTGCTCAAAACTAAAACTGAAAAAACTGAAAAAACTGTAACAAAGAAACAGAAACACGTCCTATGTTACAAAAAATCTCTTCTATATTCCAGCAACGAGAATGTAGCAACGTGGTTTTATAAATTCATTTTAGTCCACTACCACTGTTATTCTTACATTCGTTGCATTACTTGTTTAATATTCCTATCGAATTTTACGTAATCTTGACATATCACATTGATTAATCCATGAAAAATACTTAGACAATTACCTTTTAATAAAGCTTCATTTCTGGTATTTTCCACGTGTCCCTCGTCGGTTGTGTGGTGGAATAGTACCCATCTAATCACTTCAGCGTCTCGATCCGGAAAGAAAGACAATCTCGTCCGAGTCAAGCCTCATGCCACATTCGCATTTCTACAAAAGTTCTGATTGGCTAGGGCGAAAGTACGTTCAGAAATTTGTTTCTAGGTAACGCCATCTCTTCGCTACTCTAGGAACTATTTGTAGGGCAAGATGTCGGGTATTGTCACTTCAATATTTCTTTTGTCATGAGTGTAGCCGATGACAAGCGGTTACAATACTAATTTTGTAACAATAACAATGCAATAGAAATAATTGTTGGAATGTAAGTTACGAGTTAAGTAAATAAATATTACTTTTCCATCAATTGACTTTTTGATTTATTTTTTAAAAATTTAAAAAATGTTACGATGAGTTTCTTTGATATCACGTATGTATTTAACCTCTCATCGAATGCACACCCTTCCTGAGAACGAGTTTTGATGCCACATATTATGTAAATTACTTATGACAATTTAAAAAAAAAAACCTTAATTTGTACGTAAATATTATGTTCATGTAATACATATGTTCGTAAATATTATGTTCATGTAATATTAGTGAATAGTCATAATCTATTACAAAAATTAAAAATATTCATTTTTTTGTTTATGACACTGAGTAAATTTGTTATTACAGTTAAAAGGATCGAAATTTCTCCCTAGAAACAGCGTTGTAAAAGAGTTCCCGTTCTCAGGGCGGATCTCGACGAGTCATATGCGGCAGTCACGCGTGCTCGAATAAAAGTGAATTCTTTTTATTTACTAATGAGGCAAGTAGGGGCATGATTTTATAATGCCCCTACTGGATTCGAAAGAGGACAGATTCAGCTAGTAAATGAAATTAGAAACATCGCGGAATTCCACGAAATTGGTAACGTTCAGCCTACGTGAACTTACGAGAAATAAAAATTATTGTATTAATTTCATGCATTTTAATATTTCATCCTAATTCGGTATTATGCATTAATGCATTATAAAACAAACATGAAAATACTCTACAAACCTTCAGGAAGAGAATACATACTGCCGGTTTTCCCTGCACTACTTTTTATGGTCACCACTTACAAATAAAGACGGTCTCTCGATGTTACTCTCGCACTGCAGGTCTACCGAACGCCGCGAAGGGTAAGTTCGGGTGACTACTGGCGCTATGGGAATTGGCCCAGCGATACGAAGTGGGCAGAAGCAGATGTCCCCAAGTATACAGTGTGTCGTAGTATTTGCAAAAGTTAAGTAAATGCGATTTCATTTTTGAAGTTTTGGCCAGGATTTCGGGAAATGCACCTCAGTGCGGCGGCAGGATTTTCGACACTAGCTTTTCGAATTTAGTCGCTGTCGAATTTAGTCGCTGTTAGCTATATCGAATTTAGTCGCTGTCTGGAGGAGAATTCTAGCGACCGGCTGCTCTGATCGGTAGTTTTCCGTAGTTTCTCCAGTCAACACGAGGCAAATGCCGGAGCCGTACCTTAACAAACGGGCCACGGACCGCGAGCGATCTTCCTCTTCCCTGTCTTATCCTGTCCCCTTACACAAACTTACACTAACACGCACTACACTACCACATATTCCGGGAGACCGGTCAGGAGCGTACAGGTTGTCCTGGCTGGGGCGGTGCCCCACTGGTGAGAGAGTCCTGGTTAGGGGGAAACCCCGGTAGCAGACGGTAGGTCGGCGCCGGATTTCGCCATCGCGTGGGGGAAGATCACCGCCATCTAACGAGGGGTAAAACATGCACTACACTTACGGACTAATGACCTAAGCTTTTGACGCGCCCGGAATCACTAATCAACCAACCAACCAACCAATCCACACATACAGTTCTAAAAAATCTGTTTGAAGTATGAGAGCGCCCATGCACTAGCGAATTTAGTTCGGTCAGTCTTTGATCTGTGCTGAAGAACTACAAAAAGAATGACCGTCTGCCTGATTAGGGTTCAAGAGTATTTCAGATGTTTACGCTGCCCCCAGAATGGATGAGTGACAGCGAAAAGAATTAAAATACGCCATTCCACGTCAAATCGCACAAGAACAGTTTTTTTTTAATGTATGATTTTTTTATTAAATCCGGACACCAAAAAAAGAGACACATCTTTCTTTATTTCCCTGATAAGTGATTATTTGTATAGTTATGCCAATATTAAATTTTGGAATACACGCGTATTCTGCAAAATATGATTGATTGACGATCCGCATGTATTGAACATAAAAATGCCTGGTTTGTTTCAGTTAAAACTTTGATATGCGTATTTTATTCTTCCGTAAATGAGTTTCTCAAAAAATAAATATTTCACCAAAAAATGTAATTATTTTTAAAAAAATTAAAATTTCTGTATGAACCTTCTCAGATAAAAAATTAAAAACAGAATAGGCGTATTTCTTATTCAATTTTCTACAAATCACAAGAAGAAAAGTGGGCACTGAAAACGTACACATCTAAAAAAATTAATTGTAAGTATGGGGGCGCGCGCTTCTTGCCCCTGAATTGTGTTTGATCAGTCTTTGATATTAGTACCGAAAAGAATGACCTCTGCTTGATTAGGGTTTCAAGAAATATTAGTAACTCATGTGTTCACTCTGACTCCAGAAGGGATGGCTAATAGCGAAACGAATTCTACTACTGTTTTCGTCGTGTCAGCGAAACGAATTTTAGTGCTGAGTCTCTTTGCGTCCTAGGGAGGGGGACTAGAGTAAAATGTTCTGAGCATCAGTCACAATACGCATCTTATAAAGAGGAGAGGGCTAGAGTTAGTTCTGTGAATCGTGCGTACACGGTGCAACATGAGTGACGATCACCGTATGAGATACGACACAAGCTTCAATCAATTTAATCTTTCTGATCACTATTTTAAGAAAAGACAATCTCAAAGTCGCGTAAACCACTATTTACTAGTGAAACTTTATTTAGAAGAGTCATTAGATTAGCGAATTTGTGATTCGTGTCGGAAAAAAGGGAGTTGGCTTCCTAAATTGCTTCTTGTTAGTAAAGAGGGCGTCGTGATCAGTGGCTCCTGTGGCATTACCGAAAGCAGCATGAAGTCCAGTGAATAGAATGAAAACAGTGGAATTAGGGAAATGACAATTTTTAGCTCTTCAGATAGTTCAAATGTCTACGAAATGAATGTAGAGAAGACAAACAAGAGTTTAATTGCAATAGGAGATCCCCGCGTGAAGAAAAGAAAATTGCAACAAAAACGGTATTCTCATGAGAAATTTCAGACAGTATCAAGTGCTACCACAGACATTTTTTTCACATAAAGATCCTTCGCCGTCAATTGAATAATCACACAAGAAAGACATTATTACTATTTAGCGATTCCTTTCACTCAATAGATCACAAGACATTAAAAATTCAAATTTTGACAATTTTTGAAAGTTGGAGGTACAATAATATTAAACGACACTTCCCAGCAACCGAACACGCGATAAAAGTGACTAAAACGTTGGGTGAAGAAAATGGAATTTTGTCCAGACTTTAAAGTACATTCACTAAGGCAACACAATTGTATATCGTGTCGAAAGTTCAGGAATTCCAAGGTAAGCGAATACAAATATTTGAGGCGAGTAATGAGGGACCAGAAAATTTCCGAATATCAGTCAAAACGTCAGTCAAGAATCCGTCGTTTTATAACCAAACACAACCGTTAAGTTCTACGACCTCCAGAAGTACTTAAATTCCTGCTTCATCCAAAGAAACCCATCGCCAGTAACGCAAGAAACGTGGCTGTCGCAGCGATCTCTTGCACGTAAAAAAAAATTCTTAAAGCGACTGAGATCCTACTTTTATTTTTTCTGGAGTTATCAATAATACCCTAGTGCTTTTTAAATATTTTTAAAGAAATATTAACTCATCGAGTTTACAAAAATATTCCATTTTCAATTTCCATAAAGTTTTTTAAAAATTGAAAATTTAGGAAATTAAATATTTTGAAAAATCTCAAAATTTAAACATGTTTTCAAGTTTTCGAAGTTTCAATAATTAGTGTTTTAAAAAATGTGATTTTTGAAGTTAGTGATGCGCGTCATTTTTAGCAAATTTAATCATGCAATATTTTCGAAAATAATGAAGTTCAAAATATAAAAGTACGCCTGTCAACGTATTTGATGCACATAACAAATAGACAAATAAAAAATAATTAACAATATGAAGGTCAAAGTTTGGTCTATTTTGTGCGATTTGACGTGGAATGGCTTAACTATGACAAATGGCAAGTAACATTGTGAAGTAACGTTTCACAAAGACGTATAGGCCAGGTATCCAGTGCTGTATCGCCACTTCGTGAGCTACTTACTTTTAAATCTGGCGCCAATTTTTCTGGACACACAGCCCGCGAGCTCTACTCAGCTTGTTACCTTGACCGCGACCTTGGCATTCCTGCACTAAACTTATGAAGAAGCTGCAGAAACATTCACCTGAATAAGACACGTCTGACAATGAGACTGATTCCAGTTTGGACAGTACATAATCGTATTTTACAGGATATAATCAGGCAGGGGTCTCGAATTATGTTTCTCCAAACAAATTGCAACTAAACTTATAAAGATTGTTCAATGGAATCTTAATAGATATCAATGCCAGCTAGAAAATCTACAACTATTATGTTTCAACATACATCAGTTCATGACATGTCTACAAGAAACCAATTTTAAGTATTATTACTCGGTCAAATCTAGAATCCTCGGAACTCAGTGATATCCTTTAACAACTTCCTAATCCTTCTTTGATTCTCGGTGACTTCATGGTCATCACTCGGTATGGGGCTCATAGAAGACCCATAAAACGGGCGTAGTATTTTTTTATTTATTTTACGTCAAAAAACAGTTAAAAACTGCGTATGACGTGCTATGGGGAAAAGTGAATTGTGTGCACATTTTCAAAATTCTGTGATCCCTACACTAAGTCATATACTATTTAAATTTTGAATTTTTGAAAGAGAGAAAAAAAACTCCCATGTAATAAAATCTTCAAGGATAAACAAGCAATAAATTTTGAATTTTGAAAGGGAGAAAAAAAACAAATTAGTATTTTTACGATCTTCCAAAATGTAGATTCATAACTGTTAGGAATGTTATTGTAACTACACCTATAAAAATGCAGACTAGCTCACGCGATGAATGTTTGTTGTGCCTTAGTAGTTGTAAATTAAGTACCTAACGCTTGTAACACTAATTACCAAGGCCGGTCCTTCTATTCCAGTGCCCTCACCACGGCCAGCACGTAGCCCTCGCCCCTTCATCGCAGTTTGCCTTGACGAGGGCTTCGCCTAGCGTCCACACTGGTCGAAACCAACCGTCCACAGAGGCACTTTTCTCAGGAACAAATATTTATTAACGAACAGTAATTGGTTTTGGTAATGTAAAATAATTAAACAAACTGAAACTTATTTATATTTTATTACGTATTTTATACAAAATAAATTTTTGTTTTTTGCTTGCGAATAGGCCATCTTGGACTACGCAGGACATGCACGGGCTCAGTATCATTTTATCGTGTAGGAAGTCTTGCATGTAACTAATCAGGGGGGTCAGCATTAGGCTGAATCCGATTTTTATACCCCAGGGTTGTTCGTCCTGGGGATGGAAGATGAAATGATGATGATAATGAAGGATGAATGGACGGCACGCACAAACTGACATGCACTAACACACCCATGCCCGAGGCGGGACTCGAACCCGCGATCCTTCCGTCCGAGATCGCCACGGCACTACTGCCTTAGCGGTCTCGGCTATCCGGACTGGCATTTTCATCATCATCATCATCATCACCATTATTATTATTATTATTATTATTATTATTATTATTATTATTTATTTTCTCATCTTATTGGCACATTTGAATGAATTGCACAGATATACAGAATCAAAGCACAATACATCTATTTTTTAAAAGGAGTTTATAATACATTGTTTCCCATGAATTTCCGCACTATCATTGTTGTTGAAATAACAACTGCCTTCTGCATGGGTTTGTACAGGTACCCAGTTGCTTAAGGCCCCACATCAGACTCCTAGGGATAACTCCGGTGCTTGAAACAATTATCGGGATAATGTTGACTCTTTTCATATTCCACTGTTTCTCAACGGGTTCAACAAGATGTGCATATTTACTGAGTTTTTCAGTGTATTTGCTTTGAATGTTGCCAGTATTTGGGACAGAAATATCAATAAGCATGACATGTTTCTCACACTTGTTAATCACAACCAAATCCGGTCTGTTGTGAATCACTGTCTGGTCTGTTAAGATAGTTCTATCCCAATACAAGCGCCACTCTTCGTTCTCCAGAACACTCATAGGTTGGTACTTAAAGTACGGTACCTTATTTTCAGTCAGAAGACGACATTTCTGAGCCAACGCTTGATGTATTTGATGTATTATTATTATTATTATTATTATTATTATTATTATTATTATTATCACACAATTATATCTCTGGATGTTGTCCCCGGATTGAAGTGACCTTACGGGCTTTTGCCAAGTGAAGGCCCCTTTTCCCATTTTGATTTTGGAGTAGGATATATGTACTAGGCGTGAGTCACACTGCTATCCAGAAACTTTCTATTTTGCATGTGTTGAGGATTGTAATTTGTAATTCTATATACAATGTTTTTGTCAGGTTTAACTGTTGTAGGCTATAATACAAGGTTTTTGGGATGACTCCATGTGGATACAATGGGGAAACTTTCTCCATTTTCCATAGCTGTTTTATTTCTATTGCTAGTTCAGTATACTTGGAAATCTTTTCCATGTGGGAGGACTGAAGGTTGTGTGTATTTAGGATTGCGATATCTATTAAGTAGGTGATTTTATTAATTTTATCAATTAACGTGATGTCTAGCCGATTGTGTGCTATTGTTTTGTCTGTAATTATGGTTCTATCCCAGTATAACTTGCAAGCAGAATTTTCCATTATTCTTGTTGGTGTGTACTTGTAATATGGCTGCTTGATTTCCAAAAATTCCAGTTTAATGCAATCCTTTAGTGAAGAATTTTGGCTACCTGGTCATGTCTGTGTTTGTAGTCTGTGTGGGTAATTATTTTGCAGCCGGATGTAATATGCTGAATTGTCTCACTGGACAGGTGACATCTTCTACATAAATCATTTTCCAATGTTGGGTCTTTAATGATGTATTTGCGATAATTTCTTGTATTGATAACCTGGACTTGAATTGATGTCATGAAGCCTTCTGTTTCAGCGAACAGGTCACCACGGGAAAGCCAAGCGTTCGACGCTTCCAAGTCGACATGGGGCTGTTCCAGATCGTGGCGATGTCTTCCATGGAGTAGTTTTTGTTTCCATGACTGATATTTATCACGTGGTTCAGTTGCAAGACTTAAGGTGTCCCTATCATAGTGATGCAAGTTAAGTGGTGTGTGTTTGTTATCTGCTAGTACTATTGCTTTATGTAGGGGCGACTCCTTTTTCTGGGTGACAAAATATTCTTGAAGCAGGTAATTTAATTTATTGTGTAGGTTTGTTATGTCTATCATGCCGCGGCCACCTTCCCTTCGTGGTAGAGTAAGTCTTTCTGTTCATGAGTTAGGGTGATGTATTCTGTTTGTTTAATGCTGTTCTTGTTTTCCTTTCAATATTTGCTAAGTCAGTTTTTGTCCAGTGAATGGTACCAAAAAAGTAGGGAAGCACTAGTATTGAAAACGTATTGATTGCTTTAAACTTGTTTCTCCCGTTGAGTTGACTTTTAAGTATTTTGGTCAATCTGTTCGTATAAATTCTTATAATAAGTTCTTATAAATATTTTATTATTATTATTATTATTATTATTATTATTATTATTATTATTATTATTATTTTTTAAAAAAACCGGTTAAAATTAGTAACATATTAATGTTTTACTTTATAACATAGTTATTTAATGAGATGTTCAAGCACTATAAATTACGTGTTTTCATGAATAAACCACGTATTATATGTGACATTTCAAAATATGCACATAATTTTTTGTTTTGAAGATGTTTAAATTTATTTTATTTTGAAGTATCTATCATCAGTTCTATAATTAATAAACCAATTTGCAATTTTGTTTTCACTAAATAAATTTAGGATTTTAAGTAAGAACCAAAATGCACCTCCGAAAAATTACTTTTATGTTATGAAAATAATAGTGTAAATACATACGTGCTACCTATTGGTAGCTGCCCAAATTGGTTTTGCCCAATTTTTCAAATTCAACATCCTAGGAACAATCTACTCTATTGCAAAAATTCACAATAGGCATTTTGTGTTATGAAACTCGAAATTAGGTTAATTAAATTAAAGTAGTGCCCTGTATGTTTTGCCAAACTCCTTTGTGCTTGATGTTTGTAAGTCACGAGATGACGCCAACAATGGTTTCCTAGAGACACTCGATAGCAACAGCTTTTCCAGGGGCGCAATCTGCATTTGTTGCCACCAACTCCGAATGAACAAATGCAGAGGAGAGAGCGTCGTATCAGCTGAGCGCTGCTGTCCAAGTATTTCATCACGAAATGAATCGAAACAGTGTAGGTCTCAAACTGAAAAATGTTAAAAATTATAGAAATGAAATCTGACATTCGCTTGATATTCTCTCCCGTGTATTACGCGCACGTGGCGGAAAAATGCTACTTGGGAGTTTGAGGAAATCAGCATTTTTGCTTTTGCAGGCCTTCAGATTGCAAGAAAATAGCTTTGCAAGAAAACGAACAAATCAATAAAGACTCAAAGGAATGTTACTGAAACGTAAGGAAAGAAACTGAAGACCCTTACGGAAATCAATAATACATAAAGACAAATGACGTAATACATGGGGACCATGTTAGTTCACCGCAGCAAATATCTTTGAGATTGTTTCAAGTTTCGAGATGCTGTTGGCGCCATGTTATTGAAGATGCTTCAAAAACATAACACTTTCTTATTGATTTAAAGTATCCTTGGCATTACAACACATGTAATAAAAGTTTTACCCGTTTTATTACAATATGTGTTGTCCGCCTTTTATTAATTCCTGTTTTTATCTATAATTGCCAAGGATACCTTGAATCAATAACTATTTGAACAGACAATCTATAAACCACTCTAAATTTTATTTTCTTGTTTGAACCATTTTTAATTTTTGAGATAAATTTAATTTTTTATAATGAAGTATATTCACCACCATTTTATAGTTCAAAAGCAGTCTAATACAATGATGTAAGTATTGATAATGTTTAAAAAAATTGTAGAGAAAATACCTTCAACTTGTATACGGATTAACACGAAAAATTACGGATTAAGACGATCAAATATTTTCATTTTTAGTAAAATCGAAATTCTGGATTTTTTTTGTATTTTCATAAGTGCCTGTGTATCTAACCCAACCCGTGAATCCCCTCACAGAGCCAGAAGCACCTTATCTTCCTCTCAATTTATGCGTATATTCAAAACCAGTAATATAGATTACGAAATTTATGCCCATCTTCTTTCTCATTCCAGACACTGTGCGCCACCTGTGCTACCGCCTGCCCCGTGTGCTCGACGACCATCGCGGCGGCCGCTCCAGGTGCTTCGCCAGGGCCAGCGCTCCCATTAGCATTTTACGGAGGGCAGTTAACAAGAATGGCGTGTAATTAAGACCAATTTCTACCTTGTACCTCGAAAAAACATCTCTATCAGAAACGAACAAGCAGCTAATTTAAATTTACGAGCGGAACCGGCCTCTAGAGGAGGGGCACAGTAAATACGTAAACTGGAAATATGCGTAAACGGACGCAGCGCGTGAGATACTCGGAATACCTGTCAAGTCCTTTAAGACGGGGCGGCGGCCGTGAGTCGATGGAATGGCCTACTGCGGGTAAAGTGCGCCGTTGGAATATGCGAAGTAGCGTGAACGGTTCTGCTGAGGGGTCTGTTCGCATTCTTTCTCAGTGGGCAACCCCTGGAGCTCCCTCGCCTCATGGGACTCCTCTCACTTGACTTCCACTTTCCACTACTGGCTCACTGGAGCACAAATGTTGTCGAAAAAGACTCACAACATTGTTTACTAAAATACTCTCGTTAATCATTGCCATAAATGACAGAATTTCACAAAAGTAGTTTTCACGAATACAGCAATAAACTATTGTATTAAATATGAACACGGAAATCTATACATACAAAAAAAAAGGTTATATTACATAACACAGCAAGTGATTAGGAAACATATAAAGGCGAGCAACATCTTCTTCAGAGTCCTGCTTTCGCATGATGTCGGCTGTGTTGGAAGCAGTGACGTTGTGCATATGAGAACAGACGCAATAATATAATCAAATATTTGCATTGTTTGATCAAAATCGATAAATATTTTATTATTTTTGGATCTTACCCAGATCTCGAGTATCTAACGAAGCTGAATAATTTTCGCGCACAATGAAAAGTAAAGATTTCTTTTTGACGATGATGACAAACTTGCCTACTGGTTCACGTCATGGCGTACTCCGAACTACTATGCGCAATTAGTGACGTCAATGGATGCTATGAGCAATAGACATTCAGTTTTCCTATAGCAATGGTGATGTCGGCAGAGGGGACATTATTTGGGGGGAAGGAGATAGCTGTTTAACGGACGTTTCTTTCGGCTCTCGACTCTCTGCAGAACAGTCGAGCGTCGCCTAGACTTCAACCGCTCGACCGCCGCCGGACTCTGGGTATCTCCACTGCTCAACGCATGTACGGGATTTAAAGTATCCACACGTAGTGATCGCATAACTTTTTCAACTAATAAATTAATTATAATCTAAAGATAATACAATTTCAATTAAACTATTCATTAGTTTAAAACTAACAATTCATCGATTAATTGTAAATAATTTTAAAGACAAAACAATACAATTTTTGAACGAATTAACGGCAAACAAAAAGTCTGAAAAAAATTAAAAAACCGATGTATCAATACAATGGAATGAAAATTAAAAACAAAATAATTATCATTACTTATTTTTACATTGTAAGTTATTAACAATGTATTTTTACTATGTTGAAAAAGAAGGTTCACTAATTGGAACCTCTATTAATGTAAATATGGACCTGCAGTATATTTTGAAATAAGCAAAGAAAATGCTATAGTAGGCAAAACGTCTACTACCCGAAATTATGTATAAAAGCGCAAAAATATTTAAGGAAAATAATTCGTTCCATATCAATTGTAATTACATTTGTTTCTTACAAAATCGAATGTATTGCATATTCATTAAACACAATGAACATTTGTTCATAATTTCATGAGTATGTAATAAAAATGCAACCGCTAAAGAAAACCGAGTTGGGTAGCCTACTATATTTTCTTGCGTTAAAACGTCTAGTCGTCATAAGCAGAATAAATTAATCAAAAATACAAAATTGGAAAGTAAAGGCACCAATATATTTCATTACACTTGTACCTAAATTTAGCAAAACAAAATAACTTATTTTACACCTTATAAAATGAGGTAAAATTAATGATTTTATAATATTCTTGGGCAATAGAAAATGACTAATATTCTAATTTAGTATAAGCCCAGAAATTACAAACATAAATGTTTTAATTGCCTTTAATGAGAATCACTGGCATACAGAGATATATAACATGTAATACTTTGAATTGATAGTCTTCCTTCCCTTTCATCACGTCCCTGGATGAACATTGGGTCGGTGACATACCAATGTCGGAAGTGGAGGTTATCGCCGTGCCCCATGGAAAGCAAGTGATATGTTTGCATGGCGAATGTGACGCAGCGTTCGCCCATGACCCACCGCTATCCTAGGTTCTACCGCTTCGTTTCTTTGTGTGAAGATGTGGGAAAAAACAGCTCTCGGACTTTAAAAATAGAGAATATGGAGTCCAAACACAAATAACATCCTCTCTGTAGAATGAGACACAAAATAGAGATTTGATATCTATCGACTAGGATTATCAAAAATCAAAATGAAATAAACACACATTTTTAACCAACACTTGAAGAAAATAGAAATAAATTTCAAGAAAAAAGCGTAGAAAATTAAATATGCCTTATAATACATTTACGTGAAAGTAAGCAAAATAAATATTCGTCAGAATTATTAATTTTAATAATTCTTGAATTTATACCAAAAGTCTTTATAAGTAATCAGAATAAAACAGGCAATTTCCTAAATATCCTTTAGTCATTCCAAAGTGAGAAATTTATCGGGAACACGTGAATACCTTTTATTTTAATTCAGAAGTAGAATTTCGGAAATATATTATATTCTTTTATTTTTAAAATATACATTTCATTTATAAATTTAATATTTTAAAATGGAAATTATTGGTAGTTTATTTTAAAATCGAATCATTACTCCTTCGTTTTCCTGGAGCTTTGCATCTGATATTTACTTCAGCGTGGCGGACGAGCCTTGCGAGGCGCAGTCGTCGCAACGGGGCCCGTCGGCTATCGACAAGCGACCGATCTCGGCTGGACCCTGCCGCCTGCGAAGGAGGGTCGAGCGCGAGGCCAGCGAGCGTGCAGAATGCAGACCTCGAATTCACATACTTATGCATTACAGAAAAAAGAAACCGTTCGCCATTGGTTGATCGACGGCCTCCAAGACGCTACTTTCTTATCAATACTGACTAAGGTGACTAAGGTGTCTATTACTTTGATAATTTTCTTTGAAACAAATAAGCAGCCACTGTCTGATTGTGAATCGGATATAAATTGTTTTGAAAGAAACTTCAAAACAATCCAAGATATAAGGGATTTCTGCAAGACGTTTCTGTCAGAGAGGAGCCGCACGTTACGGAATAATTCAATTACTGACTCCACTTTGTGAATATAACTCGAAGGATACTTTAATCCCGTAGAAGTAAGTTAGTAAACCTTTTACTCTTCTCATTTAAAAGTCTTGTAGCACTGTATTTATTAAACATCGTTCCTAGACGTTCTCGGAAAATGTATCGCTTCAGGTATAATTTATTCATTAATCTTAGCCTGCAATCTAAGTTGCGCAAATATTCATGATGCGCAAAGTATTTGTCTAAGAATAATTACGAATTCTCGGCGAGTTGTGTAATGAACAGGTCTGAGGAAATTGGGCTGGTTTGTTTGGGGCACATAAATTTAAAGGGTCTGCAAGTTTTTCCGTTAGTCTACATTCTGACGCGCGCCATAATCTGGATAAGGAACAGATAATTCTGAAAATATGAAAAATGTATTATCTTCCGTCTCTCGTTTCGCACGGATTCTGTTGCGCACACTCATCTTGTTTTCGACATAACCTACGCTCGCTCCAGGAAGTCCATGAGATCACGTAGTTTGTATCCTTTCAGCTTTATTGGAAAACGCGCATGCCATACAATATTTTATTATCATACAAAAGTAGAAAAATAAACTTAGGAATGTAAACCAATCATTTCTAATCTGATGTAATCTAGTAATTGCGTTTTCGTATTGAAGCGCACACAGTTGGAGACGTAAATATATCCTTCCTCATTCAAGTTGCTAGTAACAGCCTGTAAGCTTGAAACCCAAAACATTGCTTCTAAATTCCTCAGTCTGACGCCAATAAATGTGCTTCATAATAAAATAATCTATACTATAGTTGCGAATTCTAGTTCTGCACTCAAATGTGAATATTAATTTCTAATCACGTAATTTTTAAACACCTAGGATACCCTTTTCTCATTATCTTACGCCACAAAACGTTAAGAGACTTAAGAAAACTTATCGGAGGATTACTCTAGAATTCCATGCGCTCGACGCCCAAGAAGGGGTAAGAGACGTTGCGAAAAAAGAGCTTCATGACATACGACCCACACACACGCCTCGTCCAAAACACAGATTAGCTTAATCTGTTTCCTACTACTATGTCCTGAAAGTATTCTTACTCGATTACGAATAGGTCATTCAAAATAAACGCACGAATACCTGATAACCAAAGAAGATCCTGAACTATGTATTGTAAAATCCCACTAACTATACTACATATTCTTATACAGTGCCAAAAATATAATGAACTGAGAAGAAAGTATGCTCTCCCTAATGACATTAAAAGTTTATTGAATGACAATACTGAAATTATAAAAATAATGAAGTTTTTAAAAGAAATAAACACCTTAAACTTGAGCTTGTGATATCATTAACGTTATGTAAATTTATTAATTGTATTATGTAAACTTAATTTTTCTTCTAATTAAAAAAATGTAAATAATAGTTTCTGAATATTTGACATAACAGATAGCTGGCAGTGCGACAGTATGTGGAATAAGCTGTATCTTAATTAAAATATCCATCAAATATTCCTGGTATATGAAGGCTATATCAAGTGTCTCTTCCTTAGTTATTAAGCCTAGTATTAAGTATCTATTTATTGTTCCAGTATATTGTGATTATATATTGATGTAATAAGTATTGTTCATAAGCACTGTACCATTTTGTAATACTTGTCATTACTAGGTGTTTTTTCAACTATTGTTAATATTTTGTACAAACCATGTGGTCGCTCATGACCTACAAGTTTATGCGACCTTAATAAATAAAGTAAATAAAAAAAAACATAGCCATCGTACAGGTTATCAGAAGATACAGTTTTCGATGAAAATACGACCCTTCCGTAGCTGATTAGTATGAATTCATTGAGTTGTTATATCAAATCTCTAACAGTAGTTCAACTTGAGAAATGCAACGGGTCCAAACGAACCCGAAGAACTTGTCTGTAAAAAAAGTCGTAACTCATTTCATATTGAAAATAAATTAATTATATTCTTTACAGGGCATTAAACAATAATAGTCTGGGAGTAACAGAACAAGCACAATTTTCTTAAGCTACACAAGAATTTAAAATTTCAATTGGGTCGAAATGGAGCCGAGGGCCACAGCAGGATAAAAATTGCCCCATTGTATTCATTTCATTACAAATTTCCCTCTTAAAGCGCTGTACAATTTTGTCATTAGGAACGACTTTACTTTATAAACAAAAGAGCTACTTCTATAAGAAGTTAGGGGTGTTGGTGTTGAAACTTTTTAATTTATACACACCTGCGTTACCTGATTATATTTGAGAGTTGCAGATGAAATTCACTTCGCCCAGAAAAATTTAAAAACAAAATCGAAATATTTATTCAGTGGTGACAGTAGAAATTTCATGGTAGTTTGTATTAGAATACAATGGTTACAAATCAAGGAATAGTTATAACAATGTCAAACATTTCAAAAACCAGAACAGAATAATAAAATAAACACTATAGAAGTAACATAAACCTTAAACTGATAAAAGAACAACGTATAAACTATTATGAATACCGTATGAAATGAAAACATTGTATTTTTTTAAATTAAAAATTGATAAAAAACAAGCCTTTATGCAATTGAATTGAGATTAATGTGCTTTATACCTATAAATAGTTTAAAGAAGAAACGAAAGAAAATATTTGCTCAGAATAGGATTAGAAACTCAGGGATGCGGATGACATTCCCACGCTTTCCCTGTTGCATTACAGTTGAGAATCTCTATGGTTATTATTCATAAGAATTCGCAACGTCTCTGTGGTTCTCTTACGTTATAACACAAAATTACGCAAAAACGACTAGCATTCTCAAAAAGGTGTGTACAATATGATTTAATGATTGCACGTTGAGGAATCAAATGCATTGAAAAATTTATCTTCAATATTTAAAGCACGAGAACAGTGAAAAAAATCAACGGTTGCAATTTTCGAAACTCTAACAATTTAATAAAAATACAACCTATAACATATTGTGAAACGAAGTTTCCTCGAATTGAGCAAAATATTTAACGGCAAACTTGGTTCCAGAGTGGTAGGGTTCGTGTCCGGAAGGTGCAAGATTTTCGACACTAGTTAGACAACTAGATGGAATACAGCCGCTGTCTAGAGAATTCCAGTGGCCGGGTGAATCGGTAGTTTTCGGTATTTTTCTGTGGTCTTTCCGATCAAGAACAGGGGAATGCGGGAGCAGTACCTTAAAAAACGGGCAACGGACCGCTCGCGATCTTTCCTTCCTCTTCCTTGTCCTATCCTCGCCCATTACACATACACTACACTACCAAACAAACCGGAAGACTGCTCGGAGGCCTAGATCTTGTCCCGTCTGGGGCTGTGCTCCGCTGGTGGGAGATACCTGTTTTGGGAAAACCCCGCTAGTCAACGGTTGGTCAGCGCCGGATCTCGCCATCCTGCGAGGGAAGATCAACGTCACCTTCCGATAACACAAACATGTACTACACTTACGAGACCATCGTTGACGCATCCGGAATCATTAGCAATCAATCAATCAGTGACATTCCACCCCGATCCCGCTCCGCCACCGTTCCACCCCACTTCACTCCACTCTCAGAAATGTTCTCACCCCAATCCGCCCCTTTCCCCACTCCTCTACCCCCCCTCTGACTCCACTTCGCTCAGACCCGCTCGGCCCCGGTTGCCTACCCTAGCACGACCCAATATACTCTTCATCCGCCCTCGCTCCGACCACAACCCAACCCCGCCCCGAACACCCCCCCCGCACCGCACCAACCCACCCCATCCCCCCGCGCCTCGCCTCGTCCCGCCCCGCCCCGACGCATTCCGAACCGCCCGGAACGCTGGCGATGCGATGAGGCGCATACAAATTGGCCGCGCGGCCGCGCAGTGTAAACGCTCCGCGCTGTTTGGCGCAAAGAGTTGAATAACGATTGCGGCTTGGCGGCGCCCGGCGCTCCCAGCCCTCGCACGCGTTCGGAAGCATTCGGAAGCGCTCGGGAACGCTGGCGATGGCCAACGGCGGTACCCAGTCCCTTGCATAACCCACGCGTGGCCGTCTTCCGCTCCTCAGACGTCCGTCCATCCGGGCGATTGAGTTAGGTGGGTGCCCCACAAAATGGGAGCGACCCGAACCGTCGTGAGTAGGACGCTGGCAATGCAACTCTGAGTACCTGGGTTTGCATCCCTGTGGAAATCGTGGGGAGCATCGCGGGTTCCAGGGGGATATTCGTGAGATTCTCTTCCCAACTATTGCTCGGCACTCATTCAAATCACTTCATTATTAAAATGTTAGGCTGACGATACCTTGGTATAACTCATCACCGCTATTGTTTAGGTATCTGTGCTTCTACTGCCAGGACAATTTTTCCGACCAGAAGCTGTAAGCTGATTTAGATCGCTACGCGATTGGAAAGTCTAGGGACTCAGGACTAAAGATGGCGTTGTGAAGGCGTTACGGGGAAGCGTAGGTGCGCCAATGTTGCCATCTTGTTGAACCATGGTTCGTATCCAGATCGATCGGGATGAAATAAGTGGCGTGTAAAGCGAGATCGCGATAAGTGTTTATGAGATTCTCTCGCCCCACCACTGCTCTATAATCATTCAAATCATATGATGTCTTGATGATGATTACTCTCATACCCGAATCAACTAAACCATTTGAAATATGACCTAAGAGAATAGATATTCAGGGTCATAACAACACTGTCATAACAACCCTCGAAATAACAACGATGCAACTCGCGAAGTGGGAGCGAGGAATAGCGGACCGTCAATGAACACTATCTAGATATCGAGATTCAAAATATGCACGATCCATGTGGAATTTGTGTTCGCTAAGGTACACAAACAATCCCTCTCAGGGTTCTTCCTTTGCCCATTCGTTGCCTCCCGCCATTCCTCCATAAATTTTTTAATGATCATTCTTCAGTACAATCCATTCAATGGCGCATGGTTGGTTGGTTGGTTGGTTAGTGATTCCGGGTGCGCCAACAGCTTAGGTTGTTAGTCACGTAAGTATATTGCATGTTTTCCCTCGGGAGATGACGGCGATCTTCCCCCGCTGGATGGCGAGATCAGGCGCCGACCTACCGCCGGCTAACAGGGTTCCCCCTAACCAGGACACTCTCACCAGCGGGGCACCGCCCCAGCCGGGACAAGCTCTACGCTCCCGACCGGTCTCCTGGAATATGTGGTAGTGTCGTGCATGTTAGTGTAAGTGTGTGTGTAAGGGGAGAGGATAGGACAAGGAAGAGGAAGGACAGATCGCGCGCGGTCCGTGGCCCGTTTCTTAGGGCTCCGGCATTCGCCTGGTGTTGATCAGAGAAACCACGGAAAATAACCTCTTGACTGCCACTGAATTCGACGTAACGCGAAAGCTAGGGTCGACAATCCTGCCGCCGTCATGACTCGAACCTAGGACATCCCGATCAGAGGTGCTGCAGTAACAACAGTTGATGCACTGAGCTACCGCTCCCGGTGGCGCATCGTTCTGGGACCCAGTACCTTCATGAAGGGAATCGAGGTTCTTTACATTGATCGAGGAATATCAATTTTGGAGAAAATCGGCTGAAGGGTTTAGGCATTAACTTTGACCACTGACAGAAAGACAGAAAGATGTTTTGTCATTAATTGATTTTTTTTCAGTAGCAGAGGCACACAAAACATACCACACAACACTTTAGAGGAAGTATTTTACTAAATGTAGGAACAAAATTTTTCTACGTTTCCGTTACCACGCCGGGAAATAGTTTTCCTGTCGAAAATTCCCCGTTTTGAGGCGCACGAGCACTTTACACATACGCACGGTTACGCGCGTTACTTTACGAAGTAACGGCGAGACTGTAAGGAAACGCACGGAAACAAGAATCAGATTGCACACAGATCACTCTAGAATTCAGTAAGCTCACTGATTCGTTTAAGTTTAAACCAAATTAATATTCATCTATATTAAATTCTCAATATTCATTAAAATAAGTAATTGCTGTCATGCTGATAGAATTATTAATATTTAGATACTATTATGCAGATAGAATGGTTTTGCAAATAGATTACAATCTTTCAATTGTAATTTCCTAATGATGATGAATTGTGTTTTCCTAATTATCTGGCTTTAGCTAATAGTGTGTTAAAAATTCACTCATCTCTGCACGAAAATTCACCTTGATTGAGAGTATCCCTTCCCCTGTGTTGTGGTCAGAGAATCAGAATATAGTTACAGTTGAAATTACATAATTCAATGAGCTATATATTTGGAATCGCAATTCATCCTACAGAATCAAACTATAGATCATTTCTGACTCGATACTCCATTCTGTTATTCAGCCACCTTCTAGGAAATTGCATTTTCTTCTCCGTAGTTTCTCGTTTCGAAGAGACATGTTTCGCCTGGAGCAGACTGTGGCTTCTCAGAGCGCCCGTAGAATGCGATCCAGAACCAAATAATTGCGATTTTTGATGACAAGACGCATTTTTCAGAATAATTACTACAATTATAAAAGCTGTTGGAGGAACGTAATGAATATTTTTTTCTTCTGCTACTCTTACGTTGGCCCCGAACGTTCCAAGGCAACGTTCTTGGCCTTCTCTTTTTCAAATATTTTAGAATTATAAGCTCTGAAGTATTTTTAGGTTGAATTATACCGTGTATTATTATCCAAAAATTATTTACCTCTTATAAGGCTTTTCACTTTATCAAATTCCAATCCACGAGCTATTTTACTATTCCAAGAGTAGTTGCGCATCCAACAGACCACCTTCACCTTTTGCAGGAAAATGGTCGACGGCTAGTTAGAGGTAATAGTCAATTGTTCCTTTTTCCGGTTGAGAAATTAATGATTCGTCGAACGCAAAGATGCAGAACATCTGTTCTTTGTTGCTTATCTTCCGTAAATTCATGGTTGAGGCTGGCGCGCGAGGTACAGATATAGTGATTAGATGCTGCCAACAACTTTGAGCCGCTACAGCACCTACGGTATTATATTCTTTCTCGAAGCCTTGCTCTTACATGACATCACCTGCGCCGCAAGCAGTAATGCACCGAGAAATAGAAATTAGTCGCTACGGGCAGTATGAGAATAATATATAAAATTTGGGTTTTTCAATCAATATCGAAACATATAATTGTTTTTGCATTTTCCCAAGTTCTTGGATATCTAACGAAACTACAGTCTTAATTCTAAAGTCAGTAGGTAGCATAATTATCTTTCATTTTTTTGCGCGTATTAGAAATTCGAAATTGAAATACTTCTTTGGATTTAATGTAGTTGACAGGTGGTAATAATTTTGAGTACCTGTTGAGAATTACAAAAAAGATTTGCTTTTGGGAAGAGGGCATGCCCGCGTAGGTTCCGCAGTCCCTTGGACCTTGGCCTTGTCTGGCCTCGCGCTGACGCTGCCACCTCGCGTATGATCTGCGACCTTAGACTCCATAAGACCTTTAGTAGAACCGAACACAACGCGCAGTTCCTATGGATCTCAGTGACGGGACCTGCTCACCGAGAGGGATAGCTTTGTGGAATGCAGCCGATGTATGGAAGAGAATTGCAGCGGCCGGCTGCTCCGATCGGTTGTGTTCCAGGTTTCATCGATCAACATCAGGTAAATGACGGAGCAGTATCCTTGAATGATAAGCAATGACCGCGCGCAATCTTTCCTTCACATTCCTTGCCCTACCACCACCATTTTCACTTACATGCACTGCACTACCACACACGCCAAGAGACCAGTCGGAAGCTTAGATCTTGTTCCGGCTGTGGTAGAGCCCCGAAGGTAGGAGATACCTTGGGTAAAAAAGCTTGCAAGCCGACGGATAGGCCGGCGCCGGATCTCATCATTCAACGAGAGAAGATCACCGCCCCTTTTCGCGATAAAAACATGCACTACACTTACAGAATCGAATATCTTAGCCGTTGATGCGCCTATAATCATCAATGAATCAATAGAAAAAGTAGGAAACCAACGCTACGCCTCTTACTGCGTTGCACCCTCTGCGTCAGCGGACGAAGAGCCAACGATTAATTACGAATGCCGGATGCGCCACCGGATTTCGCAACATCATTTCTATTAAAACCTCAAGCGTTTCTACTGAAAACGCATTATTTATTCCACTTTCAATGAAAGGGGGAACTCAAAAAGTATACGAACTGGTATATGTATTCACTACGACGAAAACTGAACAACTCGATCGCACTACGCACGTTGCAATCAGCTGCAGGGTTGTACAATTGAAACTTCGTGATTTCGGAAGTGATGTAATTATTTTTTAAGTTAAAGTTTAAAATATTTTTTATAATTAAAAATAATACATAAGAATATCTTACAGGAGTCTGCATTTAGATTTTAGAGTAAAATAGTCCACTTACCCTCCGAGCCTGCGAAAGTAAGCCAGTGAGAACGATCGAAAATCGAATGCATCTTTTCCAGTTCTAACCTCCAAATTTGCATTCGTCTCTCCGAAGCCCTCTCCGACCGAACGTGGCCAGTCTTTGACCACCAACGCCTTCCCGTAACAGCGTCCTCTTCATCCGCTTTGATCTCCTGCTGATTCACAAGAACTCGCTCGATTTCTTAGGTTGTCTTCCCCAGACTCCGCTTGATATTCTACGTGCACTCGCCCCTGTACGCTCACCCGGTGACCTCGCCACTCCCCGTTTTGCGCCATTGCGCCCCGCCCACTACCGTTCCAACCGCCCCGTCCTCGTCCATCGTATCCGGCATCAAACACACCTCCCGCCCTTCCAGCCCCGCCTCCCCAATTCCGCCCCTCGGCCGCCCGCAAACCCCCCCCCTCCGAGCCCTGCCCGGCCGCTGCCACCGCTCCAGCCACCTCGGCCCGCGCGCTCAAGTCGGCGGTCGCCGGCGGCGGGAGCTCCCTCCAGGACCTCGCAATTAAGGGTAATGGCGGCCAGCGCGGGGATCGGCGCAGAGGGGCGGCGGGTGGCGAAAGACGACGGGGGTTGCGTGGCAGGCCGGGCGGGTTAGGGAGGGACAAGGGGGGGGAGGGGGAAGGGGGGGGAGGCAGCCGGGAGGCGGGGGGAAGGGAAACGGGGCGGGGGGAAGGGCGGGGGAGGAGCGGGTCATGTTGGAGGAATGAGGCTTAGCGCCGGGGGGGAGGCGGACGGGGGGGGGGCGGGTGGAGGTGGCCTTGGGGGGGCCAATATGAGCGGTTGGGCCGCGGCGCCGCCGACGCTGCCGGACGCTCCGCTGCTCTTCGGATTCATAAGACGGAGCGGGCGGCCACACTGTAAACAGAAGCACATCAAACGAGCATCGTCCGCCTCCCAGCCCTCGCCCAACACCCCACTCTCCCGGGCCCAATTCTCGTCTTGGCGGCGGCATCTGTGTGGCCAGCGAACAGCCCGCTCCACCCACGTCAGCCTCCACGTTTCTGTGGGTGAGAATGTGGTAAAGCGTCTATACTGCTGGGAAGTCAAACAGGAGAATAAAACTAAATAACATATACCAAGGAAATTAAAAGAAAAAACGCAGGAATGAAGTCCAGAGACGAATCCAACTATCAATTTCACAGTAAAATGATGTTACTTCATTCAAGCAGAGACGTGGTTTACGAGACAATGCTGTTACGAAGGAATAAGAAAAGGAACGGTGCACTGTGTTGAGGTTATTGAGACTTGCAGGGCTACAATTTGTTCGGAGGTTTCATCTTCCAATGCTCTCTGCGCTCGGGGATCACAGGTCAGAGCAATGGCCCTGTCGGCTGTGTCGCCTCTCGAAAAAGGAATACGTGTGAGGGAGCAGGGAACAACTGCACAAGCAATACACACGAGGAAACTTTCAGATTAGTATAAAATATTTACTCTCTAGAACCTACATACGAAGAAAAATAAGAAACTGTTATATTGACTTGTATTGTGGAGACCTTGTGTCGAGATAAGCGCAAATGTCTTCCTATATGCAGAAAATTACTTCCACTACCACGTCGTGTAGTCAGAAACACACTTGTGGATCCTT
Source organism: Teleogryllus oceanicus (assembly GCA_964035755.1). Lineage (NCBI taxonomy): Eukaryota > Metazoa > Arthropoda > Insecta > Orthoptera > Gryllidae > Teleogryllus > Teleogryllus oceanicus. The sequence goes on along the minus strand of CAXIVR010000001.1, from coordinate 344,650,349 downwards.
CATGTAGAAAAATCAATTGGCGGCACAACGTCTGGCTTACTCACTGTCCGTTTGTCCGTACATCTTTCTGTGGCTTGTACCATTAAGACAATTTTCTCCAAAATTGATATTTCCCAATCGCTCTAAACGTGATCATTACGCCTCTTAAAAAATTTTCAATTTATTTTCATTAAACGCTCTCATGGAATTGCGTAAAGGACTTTTAAACTTGGAGGAGGTCTAATTTTAGTTGAAAGGCAAAATTTCAGCCACTTTTTCAACGATTATTTGGAACTACAGTATTGAAGATACAGATTTTTCCTAAATATCTGTTCTTCAAAGGAAGCTATTTCAATAGAATCAAACTTAATTTTTGGAAAATATGAGTATTTTGATGTAATTAATAAAATATCAGGCAATTTTTAAACATTTATTTTCCCAAAAACTGCTCGGAAGATTTTTGGTATTTGTATAAAGCATTAGATACTTAATAATTGACGCAGGTTTGGATTTCGGGGAACACGGTTTTCGAAAATTTCAACAGTATTAACACTGATGATATTTATATAGATTGTTTTAAAAGGATTCTCTTCTGAAAAAAGCATCTTTAAAGATGGAAATGGTCATTTTTCTAAAAAGTAAAAACAAGTATTTTTTGCAAAAAGTGAATGCAATTTACGAAAAAAAGTAGTGGTTGTTCAACAGTACATACTTTTTCATATTATTTGATACGGCTACACAAGGTTATACTAGTACCTTTATTTATTTATTTATTTATTTATTTATTTATTTATTTATTTATTTATTTATTTATTTATTTATGTTACGTCAAAAAAACAGTTAAAAACTGCGTATGATGTGCTGTGGCGAAAAGTGAATTGTGTGCACATTTTCAAAATTCTGTGATCCCTACACTACGTCATATACTACTTAAATTTTAATTTTGAAAGGGAGAAAAAAAACAAAAAAACTCCCATGTAATAAAATCTATTTTCAAGGATAAATAAGCAATAAATTTTGAATTTTGAAAGGGAGAAAAAAAAACAAAAAAACTCCCATGTAATAAAATCTATTTTCAAGGATAAATAAGCAATAAATTTTGAATTTTGAAAGGGAGAAAAAAATACAATAAAAAAACCCATGCAATAAACTCTATTTTCAAGGATAAATAAGCAATAAATTTTGGCTCTTATTACTTCCTGCCGCGACAACACGGAAACGATAATTTGAATAATTGTATTTCCCACTGAATTCTAGAAGACGTGCCCAGAATATGAAGTTACATTTATGTCCAGAAGCAAAACAAGGGGCCATCTCAGCATTTGCTCAATGGATCAGGGAAACTGGACGAAAAACCTGATCGAGATGGGGGTCATTGACCCGGAAGCTGTATTACAATAGTTGTTACAGCTTGTTTATACTCATTTATACAGTTCAAATGGTAAATAATGCATTATGTATCATTTAAAAATTAATGTTTTTTAATTAAATTACTTGGGATTTAAACTTTTCTATTGAATTTAATTTAATGTCATCTGGCAAAGTGTTGTAAAATAATGTACATGTATTGTATGTGAATTTTTTGTAATGAGCTGTTGATACTGTCACCTGATGAATATGATTTCTACGTCGAGTGTTATAGTCATAGACTTCGGCATTTTCTGAAAATATATTCCCGCCCTTGAGCAAGTCATTTTTTACAAAAACCACTGATTCGTAAATAAAAAGACACGGTAATGGTAGAATTTCTAGATTAATGAAGACAGGCTTACATGAATCACGTGGGTGGGATTTGGTTATTATTCGTACAATTCGTTTTTGTAATCTAAAAGTCTGGGAGCTATAAGATGTATTTCCCCAGAATATTATGCCATATCCCAGGCGGGAATGAGCATTCGCGAAGTATACACAACGAGCAGTATGAAGGCTGACTGAATTTGCAAGAATTCTGAACGCGTAGCATAATGAACTTAATTTTGTGTTCAATTCATTTAAATGGACGTTCCATTTAAGGTTTGACTGAATTGAGAGACCTAAAAATGTTGTTGCCTTAACATCAGTCAATGGTACACTGTTCATTTTCAATGGGGCACAGAATTGTTTATTTGAAATGGAAAACTGCATTAAAACCGTTTTCTTTTCGTTTACTATTAATTTGTTATTTCGGAACCAATTTGAAACATCTGATATTGTACTATTTACGGTTTCTTTATTGCAAAGCATGTTCGTATCATCCGCAAAGAGAACCGTTCTTCCGTTTCGAATGGTCACGGGCATATCGTTTACGTAAAGTAGGAACAGAATAGGGCCAAAATCGATCCTTGAGGAACTCCACATGCAAGGGGCAAAGAGTCGGAAAGGTGCGTACGTAATGTTCCATCATTCCAGTAAGGTATTTCAACTCTCTGAGATCGTTGTTTAACGTACGAACATAACCAATCTAGAGCAATACCACGAATTCCATATGAAGGTAATTTGGAAATCTAAAAATAATCCAATAGGTGCCTCGTTTTGATCCAATGATGAGGCGACATCTTTAAGAAAAGTAAATATAGCTCTTTCCGTTGATTTTGATTTTCTAAATCCATGTTGGCAATCTGAAAGCGCGTCGTGTTTAGTGAGAAAGGTTTCCATTTGTACGTAAAAAAGTCTCTCTAATATTTTTGAAAAAACTGATAGAAGAGAAATGGGCCGATAATTCTGAATTACATTTTTGTTGCCTTTTTTGAAAAGCGGCTTAATTCTAGCTGTTTTGAAAATATCTGGAAACGTTCCAGTGCATAAAGATGCATTAAATATGTGAGTTAACGGGTGTATAATGGCATACGCACAAGTCTTTAACAAAAAATCCGGGAAATTCATCTAAACCGGGCGAATATTTATTTTTTAGTTCGCCGATTATTTTGAGAATTTCATAGGAAGAAGTTTCGGAAACGAACATTGTGTCTAAAATGTTGAGTGAACTGTCTGTTTTTGAATTTTGTGCCTGAAGATCCTTAGTGAGATCGGCAGCAATTCTCGAAAAGTATTGGTTAAAGAGATTAGCCACTGTTGCCGGATCGTTCACATTTATATCGTTATATTTTAAAACAACATTCTCTACGGATTTTCTAGTTGATTTGGTAATATTTTTTATTATATTCCACAGTGCTTTTGTTTTATTATTTGACTTCAAAATATCCTGATCGTTTTTCATGATTTTAGCCTGCCTTATGACTTTTCGTAACAATGTTTTGTATTTTTTAAAGTAGATAAGGAAATCTTGAGATACGTCATGACGTTTAGAAATGAAAGAAAGAATTCGCTTGTTTTTACAAGATGTCCTAATCCCTTGTGTTATCCAAGAATTGCTTTTCCGTGAAATATTTAATTTTCGTTTTTGAAGAGGAAAGCAAGTGTTAAAATGAAATGAAAGAGTTGAAAAAAAAGAATTATATTTGTCGTTTGTATCAGCAGTATTATAAACCGTTTCCCATGACTTCATCTTACATTTGAAATCATCCCATATTCATCCCACATTTGAAAGATATAGCACACCTAGTGCAAGAGAACATCTCCAAAAGATTGAAAAATGAGATACATCTATTGATAGATTCCTTGTTTTTCATTACGTGTTATGCAACAATTACATTTTATTAGTTTCTTGAATAGGCAAGTAACAGCAATTCAGTATATAACCGCATTGCGATTTGCGAAAATGTCTCTAGTTGCGAGGCGATGGCGACTCAGCTGGTCTGGTTTTTACTACGCGTGCTAACGGCATCGTAAGCATAAATTAATGATGCTAATATAGCACGTACTTTCTCGCCCTCATTAATGGAATATATAATACAATTCCTCTCCCAAATTAACACATCTCAGAAATAATTTTTGTAAAACTCATTACAAATCGTAAAATATTTCGTGCGAAACTAAATTCTAATTAAACAAATTTAAACATAATGGAATTAAATTTATACATAATTACCTGTTAAATATTGAGGATGGTAGTGATAGAATAACATGTAACCAAGAACCCACAAGAATTGTATTCTTATGTTCCACAAGTTCGAAACAAAGTCTTTAATGAGAAATATAAAACTAACATTGTTGACAAGGTTATGAATCAGAAGGGTGATGTTATAGATGAAAAGACAAAATAAATAAAGAAGATCATCAGCACAGTGTATACACCAACACTGAAGATTGATTGTTAGTGATTCCGGGTGCGTAAACTACTATGGTCATTAGTCCCGTAAGTGTAGTGCGTGTTTGTGCTCGGGTGGCGATGGTCTCCCCTGCCCCTCCTGTCGATGGCCACCTCCTGTCTGGCGCCGACCTGCCGTCGGCTAACGGTCTTTTCCCTACCGCCCCAGCCGGGACTAGTTCGAAGTCCCTGACCGGTCTCCTGGCATGTGTGGTAGTGTAGTGCATGTTGGTGTTTCTGAGGGGCGAGGATAGCTAGATAGATAGATATTTATTATTCTGCAGGTAGGTATATACAACCTGGTGGCAGAACACTACAATGCACTTATTACAATAATAAACTTTAAACACGACTACACGATTTTTTAATTACCCTTCACATTCACTTCACTTCACAACATATGAAATTCACTTCTCTTTCTACTTCTATACTGCACTACACTGCACAACACGTCACCACACTTCAATACAATACCACTTTGGATATAATTCTATATTTAATACAGGAACACATTTAATAGTAATTAACACAATAATAATAGCAATAATCATAACGATACTAATCAAATGATAACTGATATAATAATGCAACTTACTAAATTAATTAAGTTTACAAATACCATTAGTTAATTTGTTTTTAAACCTTTGAACACCTAGAGGAAAGGGTTCCAAGGCTGTCGCAGATAACTTATTCCAGTCCGTTATTGTTCTATTTGTAAATGAAAATTTTCTAACATCTGTTTTCTGTGGCCTAAACTGAATTTTGTGCTTCTGATCCCCCTTACTAAAGTACGAAGGTCTACCCAGTAGGATGTAGGTATCTTTCCAAGCTGGATAACCGGCATACGCTTTGTACAGGGCACAGACTCTTGTCTTAATTCTCCTAATTTCTAGAGACTGCCATTCTACATTCTTCCTATTACTTCGGAAAGTAAACCCTCTTCTCTGTACTCTATTCAAATATTCCTTTTGGGAATTTCTATAAGAGTCCCAACAAACAGCCCCGTATTCCATTAATGGACGAACTAGAGAAAAATAAGCCAATTCTCTCGCATTCACAGTACTCTTTTTTAGTAATCGGATAGTAAAATGCAATGACATCCAGGCTTTCCCTACGATACAGTTTACCTGATTTTCCCAACTCAATTTGCTATCAAAAATTATCCCCATGTACTTACAAGACACGACCCTTGGAGTGTGTTCGTTGCCTAAACGGTCATGAGTTTCATTATTTTTCCGGCCCCTACCAAACTTCATGGTTTTGCTTTTCGAATGTGTGTAGCATACCTTCTAATTTTTGTATTGAATCTTGCTTTTTAATTTATTTAATACACATCAATTTAACACTTTTAAAATACAAAGCTAGGTTTTTGTTGCTCTTATCTGGGTTTCCTTGCATTTATTTCAATTTTTATCACGTACATTAAAACGCATTCGTGACATGGCTATTGTTCGTTCTACTCTTTTTACTCTCTACACTCTCAAAGCCGACCTTCTGAAAGCCTTCACACACGTAAACAATAATTTAGATCAACATATCCGAAGGTTGGAAGAGGTCGTTCTCTACACAGACGGTTGGGTACAAGTCGGCAACACTGCGAATAATACCAACCGTACACCCGTGACTGTACAAAAGACACAGACACCGCATCCAGCCACAACTCAAAACAAATTTAGTGTTTTAGATTATGAAACAGATTTTCCTCGCCTTCCTGATCCTCACCACCCTTCTCTACCATCGACAAGTACATGTACAAACCAACGCAAACAGGCTAGGAAGCGCGTCAAAACCAAAACACGTAAAGCTGCGCATCCTAGCTCACTTGAAATCAATGACATTCCTACTGAGTCTAAAAAACAGGTACTTATTTTAGCTGACAGTCATGGCCGCCATCTTTCCTCCATTCTCAGTAGGACGTTACCCTCCAATTTCTCAGTCTCATCTATTTTTAAACCTAACGAGAGGTTTGCAGATGTGACTGCAGAATTGGACACCCACACGAAAACACTGACCAATCAGGACACAGTCATTATCATAGGAGGGCAGAATGACATTAACTTGGGCGGTAACTTTACACCTGAACAACATGTTAACAAATTACAATGTGCCGCCCAAAATACTAACATTGTAGTCTCGACTCTGCCCTTCTGGTACAACAGACCAATACTATGCAGCGAGATTAAGCACGCAAACCAACAATTGAAACTGCAGCTGAGAGAAACAAGTCACACTTTGAAATTAATTTCCTCTCAGCAAAACACTTCACCCGGCATGGTCTTCACATGAACCTTGCTGGAAAACATGCAGTCGGTAACAAGCTTGTACAATACATCAACTCCAGTCCTACGCAGTCTCCTGCCAAAAATCCATCCCTTTCACCTTCCTTACGTTCTCCACCCCCCACCCTTATTTCGAACCCTGTTGCCTCTTCCTCTGAACCTACTCCCGTTTCTCCCATTCCCACTACCAATTCGTCTACATCTGATGTCCCATCTTCCTCACAACCTGTCACTGCCGGGACACACTACAACCTTCGATCACGCACTCGAGGTAAAAATGGAGTAAATATATAGCAACTGCAGTTAGATGCAGCAGAAAAACATTCGTGTAGGTACTTGCAAAAAATAAACATTCTTCACCATAATGTTTAATCCCTTTCAAATAAAACTGAGTTTATCGAGGCAGCTCTACAGAGCGATCTAAATCAAACGGACGTTCTTTGCTTTACAGAACATTGGTTATCTCCTAATGAGCTTAGCATTTTCCAAATTCCAAACTTTTACCTCGCAGGCTTTTATTGCAGAGAGAGAGAATCCCTTTAAGGTCCTACGTATGGGGGTTCCTGTATTTTCGTTAGAAATAATATTGATTCTATCCCCTTGGCGGAATTAAATGTGTATTCCATTGAAAATATTTTCGAAATTTCTGTTGTACATCTTACTTCACTAAAAGTGATAATCCTATCATTTACAGACCTCCAACAAAGAGACTGCAGATTATATTTTGTTCTTAGAAAACCTGGAGATAACACTTAACAAAGGCAGCAATCGCTGTTTTGAATCCATTGTTGTATACGGAGATTTTAACATTGATTTTCTGGTCGAATCTTGCGAGAAAGGAAAGTTTCTCAATTTAATTAATTCCTTCAATTTAGACATTACAATGAATATACCTACACGGATCACACAGCATTCGATGAAGGCAATTGATCAAATTATAATTAACAAAACTACTACTCGATATGAAGTTGAAACAAGATTTAGGACACAGTGACCACGATGCACAAATTCTTACCATTATAAGAAATGCGATCACTGACACAATAAATAATACACGTATGACTAGATTGTTTACTAAAAGTAAAATTAAATTATTCATTGATTACTTGATACAGGAGTCATGGGAAGCGGTTTATAATACTGTTGATACAAACGACAAATATAATTTTTTTTCAACTCTTTCATTTCATTTTAACACTTGTTTTCCTCTTCCAAAACGAAAATTAAATATTTCACGGAAAAGCAATTCTTGGATAACACAAGGAATTAGGACATCTTGTAAAAACAAGCGAATTCTTTCTTACATTTCTAAACGTCATGACGTATCATAAGATTTCCTTATCTACTTTAAAAAATACAAAACATTGTTAGGAAAAGTAATAAGGCAGGCTAAAATCATGAAAAACGATCAGGATATTTTGAACTCGAATAATAAAACAAAAGCAATGTGGAATATAATAAAAAATACTACCAAATCAACTAGAAAACCCGTAGGGAATGTTGTTTTAAAATATAACGATATAAATGTAAACGATCCGGCAACAGTGGCTAGTCTCTTTAACCAATACTTTTCGAGAATTGCTACCGATCTCTTTAAGAGTCTTCAGGCACAAAATTCAAAAACAGACAGTTCACCCAAAATTTTAGACACAATGTTCGTTTCCGAAACTTCTTCCATGAAATTCTCAAAATAATCGGAATAGTATATGACTTAGTGTAGAGATCACAGAATTTTGAAAATGTGCACACAATTCACTTTTCCTCATAGCACGTCATACGCAGTTTTTAACTGTTTCTTGACGTGAAATAAATAAATAAATAAATAAATAAATAAATAAATAAATAAATAAATAAATAAATAAATAAATAAATAAATAAATAAATAAATAAATAAAGAAAGAAAGAAAGAAAGAAAGAAAGAAAGAAAGAAAGAAAGAAAGAAAGAAAGAAAGAAAGAAAGAAAGAAAGAAAGAACCAACCAACCAACCAACCAACCAACCAAATAACCAAATAACTAAATAAATAACTAAATAACTAACTAATAACTAACTAACTAACTAAATAACTAACTAACTAAATAACTAACTAAATAACTAACTAACTAACTAAATAACTAACTAACTAAATAACGAACTAAATAACTAACTAAATAACTATAAATAACTAACTAAATAACTAAGTAAATAACTAACTAAATAACTAAGTAAATAATTAAATAACTAACTAACTAACTAAATAAATAAATAAATAAATAAATAAAATCTCTTGTCGTGTAACACCTCAGAGCGCCCCGCGCGATAAGCCGTCGCAGCTAGTGAAAGTGACGTACTAGTGATAGCGTAGAGCAAGGATAAGTGGCGCAACAGATCTGCCGTTATTAACAATTGTCAGCTTTTCTCTCAGTAAAGCGGTATTTTTTTCTTGTTGTTTATGCAAAATGAAGCTCCCCTTTTGGCCATGCTAAGCCTAAACAATGAGGCCACAATAATTATTTCTCCAGTAGTGTAGTGCTTCCTAAGACTAACCCTGAAAATAAATGGATACAAGTTGACAGGCAATACTTATCCCTACTACCGCCGAAGATAGCATGAAAGCGGGCTTCCTATCTGGTTCCCAGCACAACGCCATCAGGAAACTCTTCGCGGAAATGGTCAGACAGTGATTTTGTTGATTCACACCAACATAAAAAGAAAAGTTTTAAAAAAAGATGAAAAAAAGAAGAATTCTGATGAAGTGTTAGATACCAGTCACTATAACTGTAAGTGAAAATCCAAGTGAACAAACGGATTTGAGACTACAATCACATAAACTTGTGAGTCAAATATTTTCAATGCAAACAATTTCATCAAGGAGCTTAAAACCAATGTGATCAGTGACTTTATAGCAGACGTTAGAAAAATAAAACAAAAAAACGTGACAATTCAATAACAGATGAAGACAACATGATGTAAACTTATTAAATACCTCATTGAGACAAACAGAAAATTTCACTCATTCAAGGATCTCTCAAATAAAAAGTTGTTCATGCTATTCAAAAATCTTCGTCTCTCCATAACAGAATCGGAAATCTTACAGATCTCAAACTACGTCGCCCATCTATTATTAAAATCACGAGACTGCAGAAAGATAACATCCTGATTCCAAACGTTGCGTCCTACTTCAGTGACAATGAACCTATAGACACAATTTTCTCTATCACCCAAATATGCAATTATCGTGTGACAACAGAAAGACGACGGAAACTTAAAGGACTCATCCAATGATGTGACTACGGGCACACGAAAAACAACAAGAATCATGTCATTAACTGTGCATACTGTTCTGGAAATCATTATTCAGTGATATGTCCGCAAAAAAACGATAAACCGGTTTGTGTTAATTGCAATGGCAGCTACAAGGCTGACATCAGAAACGAATCATGTTCATTTTATAAAACAGTCTTTAGACAAAAAAAATTGTAACCAGTTTAAAAACAACAAATATAATCCACAATCTACTTCACTTCCAAATTTTTCTCACACAACTTTTCCAAATTTACCACAAACTCAAACCATACCAAATTTTCCACATCAGAACAATCCAAACCGAAATCTTTCAAATTCATAAAATCAAACACGCAATCGCAACCACGAACTTCTGTTCCAAACAATAATTCTGACAATATTGTTCAAACAAGCAATAATTTATTAAATAGTTTTGTGCATTTCGCACATCTATTGCAGATATCCTGTCGAAATACCAAAGTTTAAAAGAATGTATATTTTACATTTAAATCTTAATTATAACTTCCATGTCTCGCATTACATCATCGTTCTGACCGCTGGTTACAGCGCGCGGTTATAGCGTTGCAGCGCATACATTCCCCGAATCTGCGAAGTTGCCCCGGCGCCTTATAACGATTATATCATCACAACCAATTTGTTAATTTTACAGAACATAAAAAACTTCTAGATTTAAAATCACATGCAATATGAAATGTAATTTGTAATGTACTGTAATGTGTAATGTGGTATACAATCCCAAATAAATCTATTTCTAATTAATGTTCAATTCTGTATTTCCTTTCATTCTAAACTTGATTCTTATTGGTCCAAAGTGCCGACGGCGCCAACGGACACTTCGTCCGCTGTGCAACATATCTCGGGCGGTTGAGCTAAAACTTTTACGCGAGGTTGACGCGTCGCTGCCGTGCTTATACTCGTAAAAAGGGTTAATTGTGGAACTGCTACTTGATATGCGCCTGTCTGCAATATTTATCTTAATAACAACGCATTAACTGTAATCAACTGCTCAGAGTGTGTCTTCTGATGAGCTGATTATAAATCGACCTAGATGCTGGTGCAAGTCTGTTACGTGTGATAAGTGCTCCGCATTCACCTCAGTTACACGCAGCAATTTTAATATCTTTACGATATATTGTGTAATGCGGTGTTACTTCTATCAATGCAACTCTGTTAATTGCTAAACTGATTTGCTTGTGGTTACATGTTAACAGTGCTCCGCATTCACGCAAGTTACATCCAACAATTTCATATATTTGCAATAGACTATGTAATATAATGCTGCTTCTATCAGTGCAATTCTGTTCACTATTGAACGAATTTTGATTGTGGTCGGGAACTATTAAAATGGTTATATTGACGTTCTGTGTTAACTTTTACATTGCTAAATTATGTGCTTGTTGGCAATAATGATTGGAGGTGCAATCAACAGTGTGCATGCACAGACCTGCATGCTGAATCTGTGTACCGACGCCTTACGCCAGCTGCGCTTCATTGAGGGCATAACGTCACGCCTTGCAACGAGCTCACATCAACGCTAAACGCATGATCATCGATATTACAGATGTGATCACTCCATGTCATATGTTATGCTCCATCGTTTAAGAATATATGAGTTGTATGTCTTTCTTCAGAATAAGTAAACTTTGTTTTAGTTGTGTGATTTCTGGCTATATGATGTCAGCAATTTTCCCAACTCTCTCATTTTAAGTACCGAAGTGCTTAAAAAATTTCAATCACCTTCACAATGGATGCAATTGTATAATTAAATTTTAATGTTTTTATCCATGTAATTAAATTCTATGTATTTAATGTCTTAATTTGCGTTCTTTCAATCTGAGTAATGACAACCTTCCCTGTAGTAACTTAATTACAGAAAACGTACCTGAAGATGCTGGTTCTTCGAAGCACGTTATACAAGGTTAGATGCTGTGGTTGGTTAATTATATATTAACGTCCAAAAGAGTCCACTGCTGATTAATCAGCACAATAATAAAATCCATCACCTCGTGTATAATAAATGTCATCAACTCGACAATACCATCTTTAATTTCAACCATCCAAAATTCTGTCACAGAATATTTTACTAATAATCATGCCAGATCAAGCCAATAATTTAATTTTCATGAATTGGAATTCCAACAGCATCCATAACATAAAAATATCCATTTCTTGCATCATTACGAGATTGGCATAGCACGTGTAACTGAATCACATTTGTGTAATAAAAACAATTTCTACATCCTCAACTACCCCATCAATAGAAAGGATAAAAATAAAACAAAAGGTGGCGGCGTATTTATTGCAATAGCAAAACAAAAAACCTGCAATTCAAACAGCATCCACAACAATAACCATTTCTTGCATCATTACCAGATTGGCAAAGCACGTGTAACTGAATCACACCTGTGTAATAAAAACAATTTCTACATGCCCAACTACACCATCTATAGAAAGGATAAAAACATAACAAAAGGTGGCGGCGTATTTATTGCAATAGCAAAACACATCACTCATTACCAAATTATCATTCCTCAGACACCTGGTATAGAAACAGTAACCATACACACAACGCTACATATCCAAACAATTACTAATACAATAGCAGCTTATAAATCTCCGTCGGTAAAAATTACACCTAGTACCCAAATAATTGAACTGGTAATCCAGATATATTGGATTTAGATATAACAAACACATAAAATTTCACGCCTCCACAGTATACGAGCTGGTTTCTGATCACATTCCCATATTGATCTCCGCACAGGAACTAACCCCAAAACATGCAACTGCCCCTAAGTCAAATACCATAAAAATTTAAAGGAGAAAATTTCAAGAAATACTAAGAAATAGAATCCCACAATTTAACACGCTTAATAGTCCCGCCGAAATCAATCAGGCTATAACTCACATCACTACGTCAGTTCACTCTACTATCAAAGTAATCCAACTAAACAAATCACCATATAACAATAGTAATACAAAAAAATACCGTGTTATATATTTTTTAATTTAACAAAACAGTTATAACTACGTATGACGTGCTATGGGGAAAAGTGAATATTAAATGCAATCTCTATAAAAAATAAAACAAAGAGACTTTGGAATCAGCTAAGAGTACCAAACGTAAACTGGTGGTGCTATAAATGGCACAGACTTTCTCATAGTAAAGTTTTCTAATTTTCTTGGTGTGGACTGGCTTTACGGTCTTGCACCATCCTCTTACCAGCTGTCAATTATCGCGGCCTAAAGTACATTTTTTAAAATTTTCTCAATTTTTCTGTTTCCTAACAATAGAACGGAAATATTACTTTAAGAATATTAAAGAAGAGTAAAACCTCGTTATAAATGGCAATTGTCATTGAAGTTTGAGCCGTTTTGAAGAAAATAGCTTTTAATCGTTACTGTAAATAATTGTATGATGGATGTGACTACTGTATTAAGAGTGAGTCTCTGTAATATATGAATTGTTGATTAGTTATATATTGGAAATCGTATAATGTAATTTAGATATTGTACCCTGATGATGGAAAAAATGGACTCCGAAACGTTGTAAAGAAACGTTTTGATGATCAACTGATATGAATAAAATCAGTTATTTGTTTAAAAAATAAGATTTTCTAAAATAGAGAAGCTACATGTTTCATATAATACTTCCAACTTCCTTTTCATCATATTGAACAACATTATTGGTTAAATCGTGAAGATTATTGTTCCAAAATGTAAATTCTCCGACTTAATCTGACGAAAATCTTATGAGTACTATTATTTTACTATTTTGTACTACTTAGCACAAAGCATCTAGGAAATTTTTCAACATTTTCTAAAAAAAGGCTCACTTTTTTTAAAAATTTTCTCTCTGGGATAGAACACTGAGTGAATATGAACGTGTATTTCAAAGACCTTCTAAAATTTCAAAGATAAAGAATACAGCCCGAGATTGTATTTCATATCCGTTCATAATTTATCTGACATTCCGGAATGAAGACATAATTTAAACATAATTTAAAAATAGTGTCGTGTTCTGTGGATTTTGCTTCGGGACTAATAAAGCACTCCGGCGTTGCCGACGTCACGCGTTTTGTTTTCTGCTGGAGCTGTGGCGGCCATTGCAGAAAGCGCAGGTAACACATCCCCGTGTCGGTGAGTTGACAACCTGCCCCTCCACTGCCCTCACGACGGGCGGCAATCGCCGAAGAGGGGAAAAGTGATGTGGAGAGTGGGGGCGGAGGGGGGGGGGGAGAGGGCGGGGAGAGGGCGGGGAGAGGGCGGGGAGAGGGCGGGGAGAGGGCGGGAGAGGGCGGGGAGAGGGCGGGGAGAGGGCGGGGAGAGGGCGGGGAGGGGCGGGGAGGGGGGGGGAGAGGGCGGGGAGAGGGCGGGGAGAGGGCGGGATGGGGGCGGGAATCCGGGATCCGAGCGGGAGGCGCTTTAATTAAGACGTCCACGACAGCGCGCGCTGATTAAGTTATTACTGCGCGCTCCCATTGTCTTCCCACGACGGAAGTCCGACATTATGTCTCAATTTGGTGGCCGAGATGAGGACAGCCAGATAACAGTAATTATAATGATCCCGATTCGCGTTGGCGGCGTCGACTGACGCGGTGCGGCGCGGGCAGGGCGTCGCGACGCCGGCAGCCGCGGGCGGGGTGCAAGGGCGCCGCGACGCCGCCTCCGCCGTCGAGCACCTGCTGCCAATTAGGCGGCGGCGGCGGCGGCGGCGGCTGGGGTGGGGTGGGCGGGACGCGAAGGTAGCATTAATAAGCCACCCGCCTGTTTGTGCCGTGCGCTCACGTGCCCCCCACTGACGGAAGAAAGCGGGGGGGAGGGGAAAGCGCGAGGATCAGGTGCGCCCGTTCGGCCCTCGCCCCGCCCCGCTCCGCCCCGCCCCGCCCCGCTCCGCTCCTCTGCCCCGCCCGCTCCGCCGCGAGTATTGACGAGCAACGCGGCCTAGGGAAGAGAGAGGCTGCGATGTGCGGGACAGTAGAATCTGACACTAGACACTACACTGACACACTACACTACAGTAGCACTGAAGTCGCTGTCTGGAGGAGAATTCTAGCGGTCGGCGGCTCTGATCGGTAGTTTTCCGTGGTTTCTCCGATCAACACCAGGCGAATGCTGGAGCAGTACCCTACCAAACGGGCCACGGACCGCGCGCGATCTGTCCTTCCTTTTCCTTGTCCTATCCTCTCCCCTTACACACACACTTACACTAACATGCAGCACACTATCACATATTCCGGGAGACCGATCGGGAGCTTAGAGATTGTCCCGGCTGGGGCGGTGCCCCGCTGGTGGAAGAGTCCTGGTTAGGGGGAAACCCCACTAGCCGACGGTGGGATCTCGCCATCCAGCGGGGAAAGATCACCGCCATCTCCCGAGAAAAAAAAGATGCACTACACTAATGGGACTAATGACCGAAGCAGTTGACGCGCCCGGAAACACGAAAAAATCAATCAATCAATCAATACACTAGCACTGACACTAGAGTCACCTAATTTGACTGTAAACATGTATGAATAGTAATACCAAGTTCTTTTGGGTTGAGTGTTTTTTCTTTGTAAAATCTGAGAAGGGGTTTTCTATCATCAAAAGTTGTGATTGCGGCTTGATACAATAATATTTGGCTTTCAACTTTGGTTGAAATGTGTACTTTGCGATTACCTGAGAATATTTTTTGTTAAGACTACAATGTGCCTAATTTAGCCCATTCTGTACAAACTAATTCCACCCCAGGAAAATAGAATTGTTATATGAAAATTGCCCATAAATAAAAATTAGGCCCACTTTTTCACCTTTGTATAATACATTTTTCATATAATAAACTTTGGGACAAAATGTTCAGACCGATGGTATATCAGCGAAAATGGAGAATATACATTCAATACAATTAAAGAATGAAATATTTTGCATAACAAAATAAATTTATTTCAATCATATTTAAATGGAAATTATTATTCTTTAACTCGGATGGAAAACTTAAAGTTTTACTCTGAAAAATCTCCCAAATTGCCGTTTGTCATTCAATTTCACTTTGCAAGCACAATGCAAGAGACGTTCCACGAGTGTTATATTAAATGTTCTCTGCTACGATACACGATTCAGAGCGGCGTCAATTCACTCGAGCGATGACAGACGACATTTTTCAACGTCACGATCGCACACAACACGTCTTGTCCGCCAACGGCTCACACAAGAGATTTTCCACGTATGCGACATCCGCCTTTGTTTTCGGTGGTATCTCGCACGCGTCCCATCCTCCATCCGCGAAGATAAATGCTTGGGAGGACGAGGTGGAGTGGCCTGCGAGACGTGTTTGGCGCAGTGCCTGCGCGGGGCACACAGGCCACGACGCGGCTCACAGCCAAAGCGACGCGCGCTCGGCCAATCCATATTTAACCTCGTTTAATTCCTTTAAGATCAAACTTTTCCGAACTTGCTTGGGAAATCACATGTATCTTTTTTTTATAATTCGAAACTTTCCTAAATCGTTTATTACTAAAACAAAACACTCGTTTATACACTTACTACAGAATCGGACATTTAAATTGTTCATTTTCTAAAGAGCAAACTTTACATATTACTCCAATAAAATTTACTCATCGCTATTGCAGAGGAAAATGTTTGTTCTCCAACTATTCAACAATTTTAAGTAATATTATATATAAGGAGAAATCATATGAGAGCATCAGTCAAATATTAAGCGCGATCGAATTTGATTGCATGTTATCTATCTGGAGAATCATTTAAAGGTGATTACAACAAATATAATTACTTTCCAAACATTCGTGTATTTTCAACATCGTATTAGTTTTACCATTGTCTTCCACACAAAATATTATGTCTTTGGTCTCATTATATCTCATTATCTAGTCTCATTGGTATTCTTGCTACTTTTCTTTTCCGGTGTCGCTACAAGAATGAATTGGTATGAACAAAAAAATTATATTTTTGCATCAAATTTCAGTTGCCTCAGTTCAGGCAGTGCAATTATTGCAATACTTATCATTTCTCGACTTAGTCCGAACTTACAAGGGAAAATATTGTAATTCTGCTGCAGAAATCGACAAATTTTAGATTATAAAAACTGTATTATGGGACCCTGGTAACGAAAAAGTTAATAAATATTGCTTCTATATGTAATAAATTACTTCCTCTGGTTGGGTATGAATTCACATTTTGGCGGATTCTTGATACAGAAAAATTAACGGCTAAATGTCTATTTAAATCATATTGGATTTCACAATACGTAAATAATTATTTTAAATATCCTGTTAGGGTTACGAATTAACTGGTTATGTAATTTAAGGGTTACGTAATTCCACCTCAGCATCAGAAAATGATGGGTAAATTAAAAATGGCACATGAGAAAGAGGATCTGATTTCGGATCTTTTATGGAAATATAATGCAACAATTAATAATCAAAAATATACTGTTGATTTTGCAATTGTGAAGCATACACATCAGCCCAAATATATGTTCTAACTTCTTTACAAGAAAGAAATCAAGAAAATAAAATTCAAAACATCGGACCCTTCATTCTTCAGGCTCTTTAAAACTCGGTGTTCTTGGCCTGCTAGTATACATTCATGTGATGACTTTCTTTTACATACGCATACATATTCATATCGACAGCATTTGTATAAATTTGTATTGTTCCCGTGAGTGACAATATTGAAAAAATGAAATTACTCGTTGAAAATATGCGCAAAGTACAATGAAAACCTCGGAATGACACTTGCGGCATTAACGGCTAGCGCCCCAGCTCTTATGCCTGGCAGAAGAATAAACTTCGTACAGCAACGCTTTGGCGATGCTCAAATGTTTCTAAACATGTAAAAAACCGTCTATTGGACTGTACGGACAATACCATTATGCTGTGGGAATTCAAGGGTGTTCATATCTTCGCGAGCCCTTGACCTTCTGGGATTAGATCAATTGTTCCTTCAACTTTTGGATCTTGTGATTTAATTTCAGTGAACATTTACTTGTGTGAAGAAATTCAAGCCAGATAAGACGACACCGAATGAAAACGAGGAGGATCTGGAGGAGTTATTTTCCGGCTCCAGAGTTTGTCAGATGAGACATCGTGTTTTTGCAATCTAGAGTCGTAATTTGGGAGCTGTTTGCGTTCCCGACGAGAATGTTTCCATCATTGCACGTAGGACTTTATGCCTCATCTCTATCAACTCTTGCACTCAATATGAACAGTCATCATTATTCGGAGATTATGAAAGTACCCTTTCTGACATTTTCATAGTATCTATCAACAAGTAAAATATGTTAAGATTTTCAAGACTGGAGTGAAAACAAGACTTTAATTTAATATCTTAAAAAGGAATTGCATTGTGTATTATCTTTTAGATTTATTTTTTTAGAATCGATTTTATTCAGAACAAAATCTCCATCATGAATATTGTACTTTTCCAATGCAACGTTTTTGTAAATTACGAAAATACACAGAGTTCGCCGAAAATGGGACCAGCACCAATTTTTTATCGTCTTTGTGTAATGCGACCGTCCGCGAGGCCCCTTTTTTCACCGCCCATGAAATATTCTCTTTTGACATGGGAGACGGCGTTCGCGAAGAAAGCAAGGAATCTTGCACTTTTAAGGGCGCGGCTTGGCTTACAACGCGTCGTATGCGAGGGTACCTTCCCCTCGCCCAGCCCGGCAGCCACTGAGCACATGGGATCCAGATGTTCCAAGAACCTACACCTCAGAGTTTGGGTTCGAGCTGCCATTCAGAGATTCCTAGACCAAAGCTATGCATCACGTGCCCACCGGAGGCAGCGAGTCAACAGACGAATAAATGCCACCCGGTGGGCCACGCGATGAAGGTCAAGTAGACCAGAGTGGCTGCCATCCCCTTTTAGACCGTTCACTCCATGATCAGTCCACTCTGATTAATTGATTGATTGTTAGTAATTCGAGAGTGTCAACTACTGAAGTCATCGGGAGATGGCGGGTTGATTGATTGATTTCTTCGTGTTTCCGGGCGCGTCAACTACTTTGGCCACTACTCCCGTAAGTGTATTGCATGTTTTTTTCTCGGGACATGGCGGTGATATTCCCCCACTGAATGGCGAGATCCGGCGCCAACCTACCGTCGACTGGCGGGGTCTTCCACAACCAGGTATCTCTTACTAGCGGGACGCCATCCCAGCCGGGACAAGTTCCAAGACCACGACCGGTCTCCTGGCATGTGTGGTAGTGGAGTGCATGTTAGTGTAAGTGTGTGTAAGGGGGTGAGAATAGGGCAAGGGAGAGGAAGGAAAGATAGTGCGCAGTCCTTGGCCCGTTTCTTAGGCCACTGCTCCGGCATTCGCCCGGTGCTGATCGGAGATACCACGGAAAACTACCGACAGAGCACCTGGCCGCTAGAATTCTCCTCCAACCAGTTATTTCTGAGGCATCCTTCTTCTAACCATAACACTGGTGGCGGTACCGACGCTCGGCCGCTGCTGCCCCGGCGCCCGTGCCCCCGACTGGTCGCGACCTCACCAGCCGCAGCGAGTTCCGAGCGTTCTGCGGCTGAACGTCTGCCGGTGCCGTTGACCCGGCCGCCGCGCGTGAAGGGCCAAAGTAGCTCGCAATGAGCACAAGTGTCCGCCCCGGATTCAAGGAATAATTGTAAAATTATGGGCAGAACGCCGGTATAGAGGCTGATATGGGAAAATTTTCTTTCGTGCCGGGACTCGAACCCGCGATCTTTCCGTCCGAGATCGCGGAATATAATAATATAATAATAATAATAATAATATTATTATTATTATTATTATTATTATTATTATTATTATTGTTGTTGTTGTTATTAATCATTGCGCGGAATTGCCTTGGATCGCGCAGTCGATCTTGAGTCTTGACGCTGACGACCGCCAGCCAAGGAACGCGCCGCACACGAGGGATCGGTCCAGGCAGCCAATGTCCCCAGCAGACGAAAACCCTCGGCCGTCCCTGCCACGCCCCCTCGCTCAGAGCCCCGTTCGTGTGTGGAAGGGGAGAGGTCAGGACAAGGAAGAGGTAGGAAAGATCGCGGTCCTATTGTGAGGGTACTGCTCCGGCATTCACTTGGTGTCGATCCGAGAAACCACGTAAATCTACCGATCAGAACAGCCGGCCGCTAGAATTCTCCTTCACACAGCAGCTGCATTCGATCTAGCTGATCTAGTGTCTTACCACGGTCGGGGCTCGAACCTAGGACCTCCTGGACAGAGGCACTGCAGTGACATCCGTTGATGCACCTCTCCCGATTCCCCTGCAGAGGAAAACGCTCGTCAGTCACTGCAGGCGCGTCATCCCTCTGGCCTGCGCACGGGCCCACGAGCATCGCCTGCCGCCCGGGGAGGCCATCGCACCCAAGCCGCTGCAGCGAGATTCTAAATTGGAGTGAAGGGAGTTGTAAAGCGCACCTGCGGTCATTCATCCTCCGTAAGAGGATCACTCATTATCCCCCTTCTTTGTAAACTAATTTTAGAAATAGAAAATCCATGATAAATTAAATACTTTTTTCTATCATGCCTCATGGTATCATTTGCCTGCGGAACTTCCCTTCCTAAATTTACAGAGCAGCCCGGCAAGACTGGAACCAAGCAGGGAGAAGTACGTTGGAATTGTACCAGTGTGATGTCTTGCATTTGCTACATACGAAGAAAGAATTTAAAGAAAAAATTGAAAAAAAATGTTTTGAGAACATAAGAGTTTAAGAATTGTCTCTATTACCCACAAAATTACGCGAAACCTACTAACATTTTCAAAACATTCTGCATCACATTACATCAAGAACTCTCTTTGAACAACAGATTTCATTTAGAAAAAGAATCCCTGTCTTCAATATTGTAGTTGTAGGAAGACGACAAAAACTAGAGATGCTAAACAGCACATATTTTCTCGAATTTTTTCTAAATTTGAAAATGTATAAAATTCAGAGAGTGTAACAAGAATGACACCCGTGCCACTCGTTTAATCGTACCTTTCTCTAGCCATTTAGTAAATTTCGAAGAAAAAATTAGAATTGTTTATATATAAAAAAATGTTTTTTATAAATTGCATTAATTTCAGGCCCAAATTACTCGAAAACAACTTGTATCTTAAAAATATTGTACATGACCTTCTTTCAAGAGTTGATGTTTGCAACAGGCTCTCTCTCTCTCTTCAATTTATAGTTTTGAATTGTTAACCTATTGCAAATTTTCAAAATATCTATCAGTTCGCCGAACATTGGACAGCAGAGGGGAAATTTAAAAAAATATAGCAGTTTTTGGGAAAAAATGTTTTAAACATTTTTTTAAATTGCCTATATTTCCCGCACAAATACTCTGAACGTAACTTTATTTCAAGATGTCTATTGAAAGAACAAATTTTACTAAGAAAAAATCTTCAAAATTTTTAGTTGTAAGAAGTCGATCAAAAAATTGCACTTTCGCAATTTTCGAAAAATCATGTATTTCAACGAACACGAGACCTGCATCGTCCTCTTTAGCGTGCTTTACGCTATCTCAGGAAAACGATTAATAAAAAAATTGATACCATTTTTGAAAAAAGATTGAAAATGTTTTTAAAGCTTCATGTAAAGTACAATTAAAAATAAAATATCTGGCTGAAACTCGGCTGCACAGTTTTGGCGCTAGCGTGGACGTTTTATCGTCAATCGATTTTTCATCAAGGATCCACAAAACATGGATTCCAGCTATACCACGTATTAGAGGAAGAAATATACTATACATCGGAACATGATTTATCCACTTTTTCGATTCCAGATTTCAGCAATAATTTGTTTCTGCCGTAAATTCGCCGTTTTCCGCCTCACGGTTATATCATTTTCTCTTCTCAAAGTAAGTGTGAGAGAAAAAAGTACCAGCTCTAGTGAAATCTCACATAATACAAAGCGTGAAATACGAATTCACCGAGGGAGCACAAATTATTGCGTATTCTGTTTCAGTGCCATGGATAACAATGGCAAAATCTTGCTTTTCCGAACACGGTTTTGTGCTTCAGACGATAGAGTTATTAAGGGTTTAATTTTTGTCGTTCTAATTATCTGATTTTTACTCTGTTCGGTATATAAGGATGTTCACGCCAATTCTACAATTATATAAATGAATGCGCATTGCCTACCTAGCTAGCACTGGGTGTAGGTGACCCTCCCTCCCTGAGTCGTAGGTGTGTGCCTTCCATTGCGCAGCGCTCATCCTCGTCACCTCGGTGTGCTCTGTGGCTTTCGCAGCGGCGCCCACGAGATGCCGTCGTTTACCACTTGAACAATCCATTAATTTGCAAGCAAATTGGCCCCTCCTCCGCCCCTCCCACCAAAAGGCGCCGCAGACGCTGCGATACAAATGGGACGAGCTGCACGCAGGAGGCTCCATCATTTTCGCACATGGAGAGAGCAGTGAAAGGCAATGGAGGGCGTTGCCGGGCGTTTGTGGGCGTTACTGCGCATTAGCGGGCTTTACAGGGCGTTACTGGTGAAGGAGGGCGACGGATAGAGCTGCACCGTAATATGTGGAAGCTGATGGACGGCGATGGAGAGAGATTGGGATGGAAGGAGACGGATCTGATGGAGGGCGTTGGAGCGCTATGGAGGGAATTGAAGATCGAAGTCGATGAAGGGAGATGGAGACTGATAGACGTGATGGAAGGATATGGACGGCAATGTAGAGTGATGATGACCGATGGAGAGACACGCAGTGTGACAGTGATGAAGACCGATGGAGTGAGATGGGAGATAGTATATCTGTGCGACGCCAACCTTCATGACGCAGCGCTATGGGGAATACGGCCGCCAGAGCTAGAGGCGAGTCTCGGGCATTCCGTTTCCACGAGTATGTGCCAAGAAATCAACCACGGTTAGCAGCAGTTGAGTTCAGAGGAGTTACAGCGCCAGAGGGCAGCTAGCGCAATCGTGGTCATTTGGAGATTTCAGTGAGTCTGGCCGACGAATCCCGCAAAGGAGGCGACTGTATACTGCTGAGTGGTGAACTGACGAAGTCCGCAAATGGCGAGGCCAAGCGAGCACGGGACACAGCCTTGTGACGCGACGGGAGACTGCCAAACTTCTGGCCGACGGGCGCGAAGAACCGTGCGAGAACGAACATGGGATGCGATGACTTGAGGCAGTGGGTATGCTGGACGCACGCTCGCTCCTCCTGGGGCCTGGGCCCACGCTCAGAGAGCGCTGGGTTATGCGGAAGAGACAGGCGCGCTGTGTCAGCAGTGGCAAAGGGCGTGCAAAGGGTCCAATTGTAATAATTACTGGAAGGAAGTAGAAACCTACTGGACATACGAAAATTGTGCTGATTCTACGTGCATTTTTTTGTTTTACAAGCTTAGCAAATAAACAGTTGTTAATTTGTACCCTCCACTATTCACGAATACAACAAGGCGATGGTCACAGTTTATTGGCGACGATAGAGCACGATGCAGGGCGATGGTGGGGCGATGGAGAGAGGGCGATGGAGAAAATGGAGGACAATGGAGAGTAGTGAAAGGTGCGAAAAGTGGTTGAGGGAGGACGATGGAAAACATGTTGAGGGCTGGAAGTGTGGGGTAGGGAGCAGTCAGTGGTGAAAGGTTTATGGAAAAATCGTCGCCATGCGAGATTTTTCCAAACCAGTTATCTCCGATCAGCGAGCTGCCGTCCTAGCCACGCGAAGCGCTAAGCTCCCAACTGATCTTTCGGCATGTTGTAGTGTACTGTGTGTAAGTGTAAGGGTTCGTGAGAAAGAGGAGAGTATAGGACAAAAAAGAGGGAGGAAAGATCTCACGCGGTCCGTGGCCCACTGGTACAGCTCCAGAATTTGCCTGGGGTTCATTGTAGAAACCACGGATATCTACTGATATCGACAGGCGGCCGCTAGAATTCTCCAGTCAGCGACTGAAGCCGACTTAGCTATATCTCTAGAGTCGAAAATTCTGCCGATGGGGCTCAAACCATAGGATCTCCCGGTCAGACGCACCACAGTGATATCAACTGAGTCAACTAAGTCGGTCCCATTGAACCTGTAATAGCAGTGACGGTGCAATCGCTGTTTATTACCGTACCGGAAAATATAAGGCTGCTTCGAAATGAAACATTTTAACTTAACGCATACTAAAACGTACAGATTGAATGACATGAAGTGAATTTGTTGAATGCAAATCGACATTTCTAGTGAAACACATTCATAGTGGTGAGCCAGTCTCAGATATTTGCCAGTCATTTATCTTCACTTCGCTGGTCTGAGTAATGCGCACGTGACCGTAAACACTCCTCAGTCGTAGCTTCACGCTCTCGTTGCTTCTCCACAGTTCAATGACAAACTTTATCGTCTGAAATACTAATTCACGTATTCCTTAGAGACATTTATTAATCAGATAGTGTTGCATGTGTTTTAAAATCTCTTCAGGGAGTGTGACTTCGTTGCTGAGCGAACAACTTGCAGCAGCGGTCTCAACACAGCGGCGCGGCCTCAAGACAGTTAAAGTCACGTGTCTCAAGACAGACACGTGACTTTAACTGTTCAGCACAAAATAAATGTAAGTATTTAATGTATCATGATCCATTTCTACTTTTATTTCCTGAAATTTTCATTATAATTATTATTTCGTAAATATTATTTTTATTTGATTCTGTGTATTCTGTGATTCTGTGTATTCTGTGTATGATTCTAAAAACTTTCTTCTGTGTATAGTTCTAAACATAGTAGACGTGCAGTTATGCAGTCTGTGTTGCAACCTTGACAAAAAGGTAAAGGCAAACAATCCTGAACTACCTAACAAGATTTACATATTTTCAGTGTTTCACGTTTGTATGTTTTTCTATTTATTTTTAAATAAAAATATTTTATTATGTTCAGGTATTATTTGCAATATCAATAAAATTATACGATGGTCATTTCACAAGTCATGACAACTATTTTATAAATTCTGAATAACTGCATATGCAGCTGCATTGGTGTGCAGAATACTAACGTGTGCATATGCACATGCACACGTTAGTATTCTAGAGACTGTTTTCCAAGATGGATGTCACTACAGTTGAACAGCGAGTATTTGTAAAATTTGCATTTCTGCGTAGCCTCCACTCAACTGTTGCACGTTGAGTAGAAGCCTTCAAACGTGGACGCGAAGCAACTGTTGACCTACCGCACAGTGGATGTTCAGGGCTTCATTACACAGAGGTGCAATTGGCTGTTATTGAACACTCCTTAGATGATGAAAGGTTACGGAATGACTTGAAGTAACACTTTACGGAATGACTTGAAGATGCGCACGGTTTGTGCAAAGTTGGTGTCACATGCTTTAACTGAGATGCAAAAATTAGACTCAATACGAGACAAACCGTATCAATCTGGAGCAATTCCAACATGAAGCAAATTAATCGCATTATTGCAATTAATGAAACATGGGCACGAGCATATGAACTATAGAGGCAATCAAATGAATGGTTCACCACAAAACCACAAGTTTCGACAGAACCAATCCACCACGAAGGTCATGTTTATTTTGGTCAAGAGCAGTCATGGTATTTTCGTGTGTCATCCTTCGTTAGGGCTAAACTGTCACTGCCACGTCATACAAATCCTTCCTTCTGCGTCGTACACCGGAGGAAACGTCCTGGGATTCCCAACACTGCAATTCTCCTCCATGATAATGCAACAAGCTACACTGCAGCTTGTGCCCGGCAACTTGTGCGGCGGTGGGGTGGGAGATCTTGGAATACCCTACTCTCAGTCCTGCTCTCCGTTCTCCTGATTTCAGTACGTGCGATATTGATCGCATTTCAAAAAAGCAGTAGCCGCTGAGTGGGAAGCGGTCTGCAAACAGGGAGGACACCCTACCAGCTTCGGCGAGAGATGTCGCGCATAGACGCAGCTCATACAGCTGATACTCTTCAGCGCCTTCTTCATCGTTGGCAAACATGCGTGGAGCATTGGGGGATTGTTTTGTAGGTTGGTAGCTCGTAAGAGTACGAGTATTACGCGTACTGTTTGGATTTGGACATATGTATTTCGATTAAACAATGATCTCTATTTACGCATCTTTGCTGTGTCCCTTATCCATAGCGCCTTCCCTGTACTCAAATCCCAATTTAGTAACAGCATTGCGAAGAACATTCCAGCGACTATCAATCATGTATCCTGATTTTTATTTCCTGCATCTTTATTGACAGCTTAAAAAATAGTTGCCGTGACTTATGTAATGACCTCATGACTTATGAATGTTCGGCGTTAGTTTGGGCACTTTTTTCTTTTTAAGTTCCTCAATATCATGTAAATTTCTATAAAAAATTGTCAGGCCCCACAATATAATGAAACATAACACCAATGAAGAGGAAAGTGAGTAAGGCCTTTAAAAATAGAGAAATCACAACTGGCTTTTTTTATCCTTGAAGCTTATTTAATCCATTGGCGGATGGTGGGTTTAAAACTTGGGAAGGCCCAGACAAATTCAGGTAAGGAATCATATTGTGAAGTTGAAAGCCAATGACTCTTTGTTTAACTGGTAAACGGACATTGATGACATTCCAAATAAGAGAATTATAATTCATATTTTTCTTTTCGATTTCTTCTCCATGAAAACGGTACTTCCAATAAAGATTTTAATGTGTCGCAACCCCAGAGCACCCACGACGACCGCAACCCGCCCTCAGAGGAGGAGGCCAGACGCGCGAGAGCTTCCGCACCAAACGAACTCCAAAGCTGGGGAAAACGAAACTACTTTTCTTATTGGCTGAGGGTTGTTGTCAAGGCAACACGGGAGGCGCGCGTCAGCTTGGGCCGCCGCTACCTGCAGGCACAAGCAAGCCTAGCATTTGGTGGTGCTACCTATGTGTCACGCTTAGAACTGCTTGGCTCCATGTTGAATAGTAGCGCTATGTTTGCGCAAGAGAAACGTCTTTTTTAATGTTTCCTTGCCAGTTGGGAACAGCATGTCAATTTTAGACAAAGATAATCTAACGATTTTTAAGGTCAAAAAATCTTTAGAATTAATATCATTTTCGTTGCCTCCTGTGAAAATCCGCCACTGGTTTAATCGTATCCTAACAGGAAAATAAAATGAAACAGGAAGCATGTTTAAGAAACATTCTTCACTGAAAGTGCAATAACGAATCGCGATTTTTATATGGAAGAAAAAGGAATAAAGAAGAAATCCTATTTGTTTATTGAAATTCCAATACGGATTATCGGGCAAAAGCTAATGCATTTATTAAGTATTCCTCCTTTTTTTCTTTTCCTTCTCCCAATCCTATTTCTGTATCTCCTCACTTTCAATAACTACACTGAATTTATTACATCGATGTTAAAAGTGGATGTTATTTTTTTTGTAATGCATTGTATTGGTTGTTCATTTTTCATTATTGCAAATAACAGACACTGGATTATCCTGAGTTGCGGTTTAAATAAATACATCTTTTCTTCCTGGGGCTTTTTCCAGGTTCAGGAAATGTCGATTTCGAGTTTCCGTGCCGGGTACCTCATGAGGATACTTATTCATCTTTACAATAGACACAAGGTCAGCAGACACACAAGCCCTTCCGCAACAACACACGTACGTGAAAGAAGAGGGAAGAGGGGACCGTGTCTATGGCAGGGCGCGGACCCATGGCCCTTCAGACCAAAGCCCTGAGTCGGCACACACTAGCCACCTCAGCCATGCGGTCGGCATTATAAATAAATGCATAGACAACTAAGAAATTATACGCCATCCTGGTAAGATAACATTATCGAATCTTGTGTTCGGCCGAACCGTTATAAACAGCCTGGCTGAAGTAAAACGTGACAAGTCAACCATTGCGCAGCCAACTTCCGGCACCGACTGCCCGACCGCCCCCGCGCTGTTTGCTGTAAAGGAGGAACCCGAGTGCTGCTGACCGGAGCCGAGTTGTCTTTGTGGAGGCCGACGGCGGCCGGCCAAGGGGGCAAGGGAGGTCACCCTTGGGGGAGCCGCACCGAAGGGCAAATGTTTTCGATGGGAGTAGGGCGGGGTCAGCAGGGGATCTACGGCGCGCTGTGTACGGCATTGCCATTCTAGCCGGGCAAAATCAAAATTTCATTAACCATGAAAAAGATCCATTTTGTGGAAGATACTTTACATCAGAAAAAATGCGTAATATTTTGTACAAAAAAATATAAAACAATATCAGTGATTATTAGCATCCTAACAAACATAAAACCAATTATCAGTGGGTCTCTCAGGACCTCCCTTGGTAATGATAGGGTTACTCATTTGCACTGAATGCACAATGTTTGTCAAAAAATGTATAATTCAACACATAGCTGAAAACAATCAAATAAATATTCATGCTGCAAAACGTTGATTTAATGCACACCCATTTTACGACACAAGGTAAACAGTATTTTATTGCTTTCCGGCAACGTGTGCAAACTGATCAAATTAATGGTTTGTCTATTTGTGATTGATGAATAACTCACTCGTGAAAGGTATGACTCCAATATCAATCGTATATTCATAGTTTTTCTTTACGACAGACGACTGAATTTGAATTTTTATTAATATTACTAATTATCTATAATATTACAAAGCAATAAGTAACAATATCATAAAAATTAATAGCAATAATAAAACTAATGACTTAAAATAAATATATATTTTATTTCTTAGAATAAGGAAAGGAATAAGATTTGCATAGATTTATGATAGTAGTAGCTAGATTATCTCTAAATCTGGCAGGAGGAGTGAATATGCCAGTACGTCTAATGGTGGGAAGGGTTGAAGAAGAGCCTTCAAACGAAACTGTTGCGACCTTTTAGTTGATTTTCGAATGGTTGGTTCCACAGACAAGGATTACATTGTGCCAACACCCAATCTACCGTTAACGTAGTATCTCAGTTACTCAGACGCCTCCAAACTACAAAATATATTATGGAATGTCGCAGCAAGAGGTGCTCAAATATTGAGCGACATTTTCAATATTCGAATACATTATTTATATTAAAATAATGGAATGAAAGTAATAAAATGGTGTTTTAGCTTTCTATAGAAAATGAAACAGCAACCACTGTAAATACTTTTATATTGATAATAATTAAAATATTACCAAATTACGTGATGTTTGTTCATATAAACATCTAAATAATATATTTGGTCATTGGCATTTGATCACTTTTTTATCAAATTAAAATTGTAAGGAATTTCAAAATATTAGTATTTTGAATTCAATATTCTGGATATGGATATTGTTTGTCCAGATAACACCTGCCTAAAACATGTCTCATGCAGCCATCAGCTCCACGTGGAATCATTGAGGCAGAAAAAAAAGGAAAAATAAGGAAGAGCACCACAACGTACTCGCTAGGATCTCTCGACATTAAAAAAAAGTAGCAGCATCATAATCTAGAAATCTGCTTCACTCAGTACGTGCTCATTGGTCTGGGACGCAATGGAAGTTTTTAGGTTCTACAACAATGTAAATACGTTTCCGAATTTAATACATAAATATTCACCTGTTTGTCGGCCCAGGTCTCGAACGCGATACACGTTTGGAGCACGGGGGTCGAACCCGGAACTCCCATCTGCGAAGTCAGCGCGATACGCTCTCAGCCACTTCGCGCTGATTATTATTATTATTATTATTATTATTATTATTATTATTATTATTATTATTATTATTATTATTACAATATATTAGCAATGATGATGATAATGATGATGATAGAAAGGCATAGTTGCAGGTAACTAATTGGTGCTACAACAGTACATTCTACTTCCAATATTTCTAACTTTTGTAATTTTCGAAAATTAAGAGACTTCCACGAATAAAAACATACTTTAAAAGTTATTCACTATATCTAAGGCAAACAATTTAAAAATTTGTTGCCTTTTTGGAGAAAACTATTGTAATTATTTACGATAACCCCTGGTAGTTTAAAGTTCCCAAAAATACAGATTTTCCAATACAATATTAACATTTGTATTTTGAAAAGACAGAAGACGACAGCGCCGCGCGCAGACATTTTCCAAATTGACTGAATGCGCGAAAAACGATGAAATCCAGTGTAAACATTACATAAAGCAACGTTTTTAAAAGCATTCGAATATGGAATCGTCAAAATCGGATCAGGGATTCATTAGATTTCGGAAATTATCGTATCATATCATTTGCATTCACAAGCTGAAATATGTAGGCGATTGTTGACATAACGAAGTTAATGATAGTTTTATTTAGTTATAGTTAAGGATAGTTTTATTTAAATATTGAGAAAACGCTTGAACGGATCGGGTTAAAACTTTATGGAACAATGGGGCGGAATTTATAACAAATTTCAAGATTAGTCGCGTTTTCGGAAGTGTTAGACTGAAAGACGCGAAAATAGTAGACCGAAAATGGTCACATTTAATAAAATAAGACAAAAAAGCAAAAACGGACAACGTAGTAATTACAAAGGAAAATATAGACAGTGTTTAAAACCAGAGGGAGGCAGAAAAACTTGTAAAACGTGAGAATAAGAAATGTTTTCGCAGTGTTATTCATGGCGATGAACAAACGATCGGCGTATGTTCGTGGTAAATCTTTTAACTTTCTTGACAACAATGCCCAAGAGGAGGAGGCAGTTGTCGTTTGGCGCTCGTGGGAAACGCTAGGTCCGCGATCGTATGTTACAAATTTCAGACATTTTGCACAAGAAATGTGTTTAGGATCAGTTATAAATATTTTTTTGTGTAGATAAAGTGTAATGACAATAGGCAGATGAGTTTTCGAATAGTAGCGAATGTCTAATTGGTAAAACGACGCGAACATTAATTTTCGCGTAATTGCCAGCCAGAACAATGGTCGGACATTTTGTGTTACCGTGTTAAGATACGAAACTTCAACGTGGTTAGCGCGAGGTGATGAAATTTACTATAATATTTTAACTTATTCGTGGATGAACAATATTTCCATGTCGCGGGAAGTTTAAACATTTTTTTTATTTACATTCACGCGGCAAACAGTACCACTTCGCGGCGGAACTTGGAATATTTGTGAGAACTTTGCGATTCGTTGTGAAACGTTTTGCGGTGTGTGAAGTGGGTGAGCTGGCAGTATAAATGCGCTATCCTGGAAACTGGTGGCAGCAGAGACGACATTATAATCGTGCACTGGGAGTGTACGAATTGGCGGACGGCGAC
Organism: Teleogryllus oceanicus; assembly: GCA_964035755.1. Taxonomy (NCBI): domain Eukaryota; kingdom Metazoa; phylum Arthropoda; class Insecta; order Orthoptera; family Gryllidae; genus Teleogryllus; species Teleogryllus oceanicus. Next base: position 344,619,509 of record CAXIVR010000001.1, on the reverse strand, counting down.
GCGTGATGTGTGCCGCATGTCGCAGTGTGCAGCCATCACCAGGGAAGTTATGCATGCTTTTTTTTTAATTTAAAAGAAGGCATCTGTCGAAGACCAAGTTTTGTATATTTAATTTAAAATAAGAAAATCAATGGGTTTCACGACAGAATGCGCATTCGGTGGATGAATGATTTTTTTTTTGTTATGTGATTTTCAGGGTGAATGGTATTGTATTGTGTTTTGTAATTGAACGTTAAGAGTATGATTTATGTGTTTTGTATTGTTTTGCATGCCGTCAGAGGGCATTTTTTTTATGGTTGTTTTTTTGTTAATTTGAATATTGAAAACCAGAAAAGAATAACTAGAGGAATGGTAATAAACCGAGGTGAATATATTTGGGTTCATCAGTAGCCATGAATAAATGTGTTGTGATTTGAGTAGTTAGATGCTGGCCCACGCGCGCGCGCATAGGTACATCGTTTAAATCCCTGTATAAGGCAGTCACCGTATTCACGCCCAGGTAAGATTGTATGATATATAAAGCAGTTAGTGGACGGGAAAATACGAGAGAAGATATTACAATTACGCACAATAGGAATAAGGAAGACAAGTGAAGAAGGAACTTATTACATTGGCAGCCCAACGCAGGAATAGGAATAGGCGAATAGAATAAGCAGAATAGCATAGAATATTAGGTAGATATATTTCAATGACGTCCAACGCGGGGCGAGAATGGGTAGATATATTGCAATATAAATTGCATTAAATGCATGCAGAATAGTATATGAAAAAAAACTCTCCCCCAATTGTACATTGCTTTATTTAAAGATACAATTATTTAGAACAAATTATATTTGATTATATTTTATTTCACAAAAGTCTCTCTCATTAATGTTGAAAAATGCTATGTTTACGTCATTTTTGAACGGCATTTACGATATGCGAGGATAAAGTAAAAAATCTAAAAATGTTGAACCATTTCTTTGTAAGAAAACGCAGGAAGATGTTGATGCTTCATGGGAAAAATCCAAAATTGACATATTCATTTCAAACTCCAAAGAACTATAGATTGTATTGACTAATTGTGAAACATCAATTAGGGGAAAATCAGTCGTCAGTGAATCTGAAGATTTAGGCGCTAGCGTTGAGCAGGGACGGAAGGACAGACGGACATTCCCGTAAATTGGTTTTTCGGTATCAAAGACACAAAATTTGATTCCGTCTATACAATGTTTTAGAGGCTTTACTATATATGGCAAGGAGATTTATCCATTTTTTCTATACTAGGACCCGCGATGGGGCAAAAAACCGCCACTTTTCGCGGCAGCGTAACAATACATTCTCTTTACTGTGTCGACGTAGTCACGCGGAAACGCACATTATCGATACTGACAGGAAGGAGAAGATGTGGAGTGGGATGAGAGAGGCGTGCGAAGGGTGGCTGTGTTGGGTCATGGGGCGCAGTCAATATTTGCGCGTCTCCGCCCCCGCCGCCCACCCGCCGGTGGCGAGACGCCTCGCGGAGACGTGGCTGCTCCGAGCAGGAGGGCGGGGCGGTTGGTAGGGGGCGGCAGGCAGCGGGCGGCGAGCACGAGCCAAGCGCTCGTCGCGAGGACAGCGCGTCATTCGCGCCCGTAATAAGAGAGGGCCTATTTAGGCAGACTTTAGGCAGGAGGGCCTATTTAGGCAGGCTTTGTTCGTTCATTTCCAATATTGTAGAGTCTTTTATGATAAGGTGAAGTTCTCTCGGAACAAGTGGCAAAACTCATTCACCGAGAACTAGGAATGAAACATAGAACGTTGGGGAATAATGCTCCAGCATACTACAAGTATGAACCAGATGCTGTGCTCGAGACGAAGACGCACGTCTTATATTTGGCCTATTTTGACGGATAAAACGGTTGATCATAACCGCCCTGACATCCTCATAATAGACAAAGAAAATAAAACAGCCTCTATAATCGATGTTGCAATCCCTTTGACTCACAACCTGCGGACGTCCGAAACAACTTGTCAAGTTCAAAAATTAGGGCAACAAACTGAACATTTTGGGAAATTTAAAAATTATTCAAAAACCCTCATTTAAATTTTCTCAATGAACCGTCTCAACTAAGATCCAGCCCGATTATAATTTTTTTATTGAATAACTTTTCTCACACTTCTATTTCCTCCCTCAACTTCCCTCAGTTCGCCTTTGTACTTCCTACAATATACAAGATAGCGCAATCTTAGGATCTACGACGTGTTTAATGCATGTACTATATTAAATACATTTTAAAATGTTCATTTGTACTTTGTATATCTTGGTTTATCCATATGGTAATTTTTTCGTTCATTTCCAATATTGTAGAGTCACTTATGATAAGGTGAAGTTCTCTCAAAACAAGTGTATGGCTGAGTTTTCTGTTTAGTAAAATTCGTATTGTACTTAAGTACTTTGTTGTTATACCTCCGCTATTGTGAATCAATATTTTGATGGACTACCACAATATCTCTGCTGCCACTACAGAATTTATATACAAGTTTATTTCCAAAACATGTACACCATTTACTCTATTCCATGTACACTTGCTGTTATTGCCCGACCGCCAGCCGCGAATATACACACCTGCGGATACACCACATTGACAAGATAGGGCCCGCCTCTCCAGTGCATGCTTCTACCGCCCGCCTCATGTTACTTTTGTCACCCGTGCAACGCACGAACATGCGCCAGCCGGGACGTAGGTTTTCTGCAAAGCGCGGGGTCTTCAAATTGAAAACTCGCCGTTATGAGCGAGTCGGCCTATTTGGGACCAGCCGGCTCACGCCCACTTGGCCACCATTGAGCGTGGGAGGGAAGTTGGGTGACTATCACGTGACACCGCCTTCCTCCTGAGAGGAAGTCGGCGGCCACCCGATTCGAAAAATATGTGCACCCTTGAAGCCGTGGTGACACAAAACTATAACTCAGCGCTAAACCATATGAGACTAGCTCACATCTGCCCGGCGCCCACCAGCCCACCCTGACGCTTTCTATGTCCTGTTTGATCGTACATTGCGTGGTGGGCAAATGCTCATTAATTGAACCGCAATCCTCTTTACATGAACAACAATGCATACACAGTAATTTCCACTTTCCCCTCACATAAAATTAGTCACCTACTTGACCATTCTATGCAATGAAAATGCCAACGTTCAGTCCTTCAGGGACAGTCAGCGGTTCATTGAAACGTGGTCGACTTGTCATTCGGTGATGCGGTCGGCTTACTGATACGTGGCTCTCGATAGCTGCCTACGACCAATGACAGAACGCAGGCGATGTGCTGGCGCAGACGGGACATAACCCACCACAGACTCCGCGACGGCTGCAATCGGTTGCGGGTACGCGCTCGCGCCGAATGGCAGTGCTTGGCGTGCCAAACAAATTACCGCAGGTCACGCCTCGGTCACGAAACTCCCCTGATTGGCTACGCCCTCTCGTCCAGGCCGCTCAAAATAGAATTGATAAGCCAAGCACGCGTCTTCTTGGGTGCGAGGTCCGGCCGTCAAACGCCATCGGCGCACGCTAATGACGCGACTGTCACGCGATATGCGCCTTGATTCAAATTTGTTTGTTCACAAAAACGTTAGGGGGTAAATGCAATCAAAATTGCGTTTAATGTGGTTTAATAGCGGCACATTCTTCTATTAAAATTCTTTTACCAAAGATCAGATTCCTTCTCGCGAAGCTTCGCTTCTGTGTTTCCGTGGCTGGGGTGCAATCTAGTCAAAGCGGGAGCTGGTGGGCAGATGTTCTCTCTGTTAATGAAAGATCCTTCCCAAGGGGAACCCTGAAGGTGCAATTCAATAGAAGTTTGGCGACGAGTCGGGTTTGTTTCTTGCTGCGACTCTGTGAGGATGCTGCTCCTCTTCCCTCCCCCCGCCCTCCGCCACAGGCTCTGGAAATTGCGTGGGCAACTCTTAACTCAATTTTGATGCAAAACTAGCTATCAGTTCCTCACGATGTGAAACTGGAGGCAACTCGGTCCTCCATCTTCCAGTGCATTCGTACACGTGATTGCGAAGTTCAGGAGAAAGATTTTCTATTGTATGTGACAAAGTGTATTGTTCAAATATAGAATGTGCTGCGATAAGTTGAAAGAAATCGTAATAATAATAATAATAATAATAATAATAATAATAATAATAATAATAATAATAAAATAATAATAATGGCTGGGAACAAGCACTAAAACTATTTCGTGCATTTGCGCATAAACGTGGGAAATCTTCCCTATGACATCCATCCATCCATCGGATTCCATCAGGCATTTGTGAACTTGCAAGGAGCAGTCCAAAGAATACTTAAAAAGACTCGATTTTCAAGTGTAATACCCATGTTGTTATGTGGGAAGAAGTTTTCATACATTTTCATTAAAAATAAGAGAAAATTCCTAGTAAGCGATACATTTCATGATTTTTGAAAATTCCATATTTCACTATACACACATAATAATCTATTTGTGAATTTCACACTTAAAAAACTTTGTAGAAAAAGATGCGAAAAATGTTGCAGACTATTGATGTAAAACAATACAAAAATATCTATATAAGCAGAACGAGCATTTATGTCCTTCACGAATCTGTTGTATAATAACGGTAATATATCACTTTTGCAGAATACATATCTAGTACTGAAACGAACACTTGATTTATTCACGATTGATACGATGCATAAACAATTGAAATGAAGTTTCTAAACATCAGTGCTATAACAGGTGCAGATACATTTTTAGCCAAAACCTCTCTTTCGTGTGGCTGTGAACCTTTAAGCTCGTTCTAGGGTGAAGATACTACGTTCATTCATGCGTAACCAGGTGCTCTCTCTTAGTTGAGAAAGGACTACTATGGGTCTCTTATCGTCATCCACGGTCCATCGCTCATCATTCAACCCCAGGTAGGCGTTATATTCACCCTGATCCTGACTGAAATAATTTCTCCTCACCCCTTCTCTGGGTGATTAACATTGTGAAGAAACTGCGGAATAACTGTCGTCGGAGCAAAAAGTACGGTTAAATGGGTGATATCTTAGTTTACTTCAGATAATATATCGATTTATTATTTAGTAACCAATTATATTACAATTACAATTTAGTAACCAATTATATTTATACAATAAACCAGTTTGAAAATTGCTTTGGAAAAGAAAAAAATAACTTAATTAACTTAAATTAATTTTAGATGTGATACTATAGAAAATTATTTTGGACAATTGTATGCAATAGTATGCACAGATATATTTTCAGATTTTTTGAGCTGCAGATGAAACGTTTAAAAAATTGAAAATCATTGATGATTATTTTTCCACTAAATTTTCCTTTTAAAGTACCTAAATTAAAAGAAACAGCGATTTCCTCTGCTTAATAATACAGTTTCACAAGGAAATATATGTGAATTTGTTAATAATAAATCATTATAAATAGAGACCAGAAAAATATGTAGTATGAAACGTCAAACTATGTACATTAATACGTAATAAACAGTAAAATTATGTTATAAATATGTAAAATGGGATATATATGTACTAATATTAAAATACACTAATTATAGAGCACAATTACATAATGCAAAATTGACATAATACATTTGCATAATACAAATTTTAAAAATAGTATAATGTTTTAAAAATAATTTGCCGATTGATTTTTAGTGATTCCGGGCATGTCAGATACTATGGTCATTAGTCCTGTACGTGAAGTGCGTGGTTTTGCTGGGGAGATGGCGGTAGTCTTCCCCCGCTGAATGGCAACATCCCGTGCTGACCTACCGTCGGCTAACGTACGAGACGTAGTCCACCAAACTGAGACGAGTCGCCGAGAAGAGCAGAAGACCCAGCACATGTTACGGGCGTAAGGGACCCACGCACGGCCAACCCTGGGTGAGCTCGGTGACGGCGACTTCCTGGGGAGTGGGAAAGGTACCCTCAGATACTCCATATGGGAGCCCGTGGCTCTTGTCGAGAATGCAAGGGAGATCAGCGGCTAGAACCCACACTCCGCATTGCCGACGTGGATGCCGGGAGCATGATGAGAGATCCATGACGGGGAGAAACGTATGTAGATGTTTCATTAAGCTGTATTCACCTTCGTCCTTAATAATCTATTGTTGAAGTGCAAAATAACTTTCATTTCCAAGACATAACAGGACCCATATGAGCTGCACGAGAAACCGCTTCGTATTGAAAGTGTGACAGCATGGTGTGCCGTTGCTTTCTTGTGACATCATAGGCCCTTATTTTTTTAGAATGGCAACGTATCTCAGGTCACATCATTAGTCATTTCAATTTGCATTACGATCAACTTCTTTACTTTCGTTGAAGAAACAAACAGAAACCAAAGTTGTATTTTAATTCAATATAACGTATACCAATATTTTTGTAATCTCACACGTACTACAATCATTCAAAATCATGTCATAACATGTTTCATTCCATTTTACCGTTTCAATTAATTATTTCTATGCGTAGTACGTAAGAACTCGACTTTGCCGAATACGTAACACAAACTAACGCTCTATGAATAATAAACAGTAAAGGAAGGTATAAATTTTCATTAAAGAGTACTGAAAAGTACGAATAAATAACATTCAAATATTGTGATCGAGAGTGACGAATGCAGTTAAAAAGATCTCGCTCTATCAGTAAAACAAAAGTGGTAGTGAGGAGCATCGCTCGTCGGCCGCCCACTGCCCATTTCATCTCGCCCCTCAGCGCTGCGGCGTGGGCGTGGGCGTGGGCGTGGGCGGGGCGCGAAGAAGAATGTGTCCCGGGACAGAACCCTGCGGAGCCCCATCCGTCATGATCCGGCGCGATGATATCGATGTAATGCCTTCATTACCCCCACCCCGCGCCGCCCTGGCGCCACCCGCGCCTCGCAACCACCCGCCCCCTCGCACCCCGTCGTCACCCCCCAGCGGCCGCGCCAACGTGCCCGCCGCCGCGTCGCCGGCCGCGAGGGGCTAAATTACAGCCGGAACGATAGTACAAGATTGACTGAGGGAATGGAGCCGCTCGAGGGACCGGCTCCAATTGCCTGAGTAAACAGCGTAATTGGATAATTAGCGCCGGCGGAAGAGGCCATGTGGCGGCGGGCTGTTTGTTCTTCATTTTGTCTGTGAAGCCCTCCGCCGCCGCCATCGGAGGCGATCGCTCCCAGGCCCTTTCGGCGCGCAGCGGGGCTCGCGCTGGGTGCGGCTGCCTCAGGGCCTGTGACAGATGATAGGGCGATGAGGGGGGATGGTGATATTGGGAGTGACGGGGATTATGGAGGTGACAGCGATTATGGGGTGGCAAGTAACCAAAGTGCGAATGGTGTGGAGAGGCTGGGGATCGTCTCTCCCTAGAAAGTGGATGTCCCCTGTTGGAGAGGTATTCATTTCTCTTCGCTAGGGATACAGTTAATCCATATTAGATGCCATATTTATGATATTTACACTATGAACAGTTCAAATTAAGGAATCGAAATGACTGGAAAAGGAAAATAAAATAGTCATGGGAAGATTCAAATTCTGCTGCGTTACGAAACAAACTACGTGGCCGGCAAATATTGTCAATAATTTACTGATATTTAAATGGCAACCAACCGCTCTTGACTATGCGAAAATATCCTCTGTTCCGAGCAGAATCAATACGACGACCAGGTGATACTCACTCTGCCCGCGTTTCAATAATGCAAGCGGATGCCGTTTTTTTGTTTCGCTTGCTGATTTTTTTGTTTTTGCCGCTGATTTTTTTGTTTTTTCTTCTGGTCACTCTTTGCACAAGCGTCACTCAAGCGCGCTTGTCCAGTGCTGCGCCCTGGTAGCGACACTGGGAAGTGCTGTATTTTAAATGTAAACTACCACTTGGTGTGTTTTTACTTTCTGGAATTAAGTCGGCTGATCTTGGAGAAACATAATACTATCATGAGAGCGCAATACTTGAAAATGCACGATCTGAGCCCGAATTTGTGTCAAGGAGAACTTGCAATTGTTTATTACATGTTAGGCGCCAAATTTAAATAAAATGCTTAAGCAATGTCGTTACATCGTCCTTTTGGAACAGGATTGTCCCTGTTAGTATAAATAATAATTTAGTAAACCTCGTCAAGAGGCGTAAGGTGTCTTAAAATAGGGTGACACTGTTATCGTCCCCGACGACACCATCTGTAGCGGAACTACATTTATTTAACTCTTACGAAAAGTGACTACGAGATCAACATTTTTTTTATTCACAATGTTCAGTTGTTGTTTTTTTTTCAATTGATAATTTCAAATATAAGTGGTATATTTTATTGTATTGAATCATTTTCTAGCTTTAGTAGGTAGAATGGGAATTAACATCGCTATATTTGGGGCAATAACTGTCCCATGACTTGTCCAAATGACTGCCATGGGTCAGGTATCCAGTGGTGGCATTCCGGAGACAACCCTCACTTTTAAATCTCGGGCAGTGTCTCTGATCGCAGTGTCAGCGAATTCAAGTAAACAAGGACTCTTGTATGCGTCTTTGATGCGCCTGATCCGCAGGGAGGAAATGCGTCTCCAGCGCTTGGGTGACCTGGCCCCGAGGGCGGGTCTGCTGCCCGGGAAGAGTCAGCATCAATCTTCTTTTATAAGTGTGATTGCTACACCAATTTAACTTTGAAGCTGAGACGCCCAGTTTGATTGCATAAATACTACCCTTACTATGTGCGTAACGGGCACTAGTAAATTGCTTTCAGCGTTTCATTTCGGATAAAAAAACAATACCCTTTCAAACTGTTGTTCAAAGCTATTATTATTATTATTATTATTATTTTGTTTATTCAGAAATAATTAGTGTCACACAGATACAACGCACAAAAAATACCAAAGTAGTGTAACATGGCTTGCTTGAGCATTGCCTAACATATTTATTTATTTAGTTAAAAACACTCAAAATCTGTATGTGACGTATGGGGGAGAAAATCATCTGCGCACGCTTCCTTGAATTTCAGAATCTCTTCCCAACAATGTAACTATTAATAGTTGAAAGATGAAAAATAATAGTAATAATAATAATAATAGTAAATTTAAAAAGCGAGAGATAACATTTCAAAAACTACATATTTTTGTTGCCGAATTTTAATATATATGCCGAATATTAAGATATACCGACACAATAAACAGGAAATAACAACACAATTTGTACAATTGACAATAAATTAAACAGTTGATTAAAAGTTTTAATATTCCATTAGGTTCCCCCATGAACCTTCTGATTAGATTTTCTACATTTATTTATGTGTTCATAGAATTCATTTCATTAAACGTTTCGGATATGTTTTGTTGACATACTTATTGGGACTTATGATTTAATAGTACTACCTCTATACTAACATAGGATACTCATAAAACGCCTATAATTTTGGCTATTGTTTGAAACAGTATTAAAGAATGATAATAATGGTAGTCCGTTTTTAATATTACACTATGATTTCGAAGACCCGATTTAGTGGCCAATATGTAATTTTTCAACTTTCATAAATGAACTGTCTGTGCACTATAATGTGAAGCAAACACTTCATAGTTCATAGTTTTGGGCCTATTTTGGTGACTGTTGGCTGCCCTGTTGAGAGGAGCGCTTGGGAACGGTACATGCCCGTTGGGTCTCCGCGCCGAAGTGCGAGCCGTCGAGCGGAAGTGAAGTTGTAAAGTGTGCTTTCTTCGCATGTTTATTCTGTTTTCTTTTAAATTGGTCATTTTGTTATCCACAATAAATGTATTTTTCATAGTCACTCGCTTGAATGTACAATTCAATTCACAGTGCCTAAAAATTGCCACTTTATCCATATCTGTGCATTTTAGTTCTATTGGTGACAAATTCAAAATTTGAATTGACTTATAAAAACTTGATGGACTTGGGGCACGGCTTATTTTGTTCGTAGGTTATTATCATTCATGTTCCAACCAGTGTCAACTGCAATAAAGTGCAACTCTTGACAACTTGTTTGTTTGTTTTTTTCCTTTAGACATGCATCGTATCAGAAACAGACATTCGATTTCAGTCGTACAGTTCGCGATAGTGATGAACAGTTAACGCTAATTAACAACTGTACAATTGTGAATATTAAAAAACTGGGAACAGTCACTGTGGGGTCTATAGTCAAAGGGAGAGGTCGAGTGAAATAGAAGGATTCTACTAATAAAAGTCCTATATGATAAAACAGTAACTACGTACCTAAACAATGATCGAGTGAAAACCACAATGGGGTTCTTATTCAAAGGTCGAGTCAAGTAGGAAGGATTCTAATACTAAAAGTCCTATATGATGAAAGAGTAACTACATACCTAAGCAATGATCGAGGGGGAAATCACCATGGGGTCCATATTGAAAGGGAGAAGTCGAGTGAAATAGAAGGATTCTAATAATAAGTCCTATATGATGAAAAGTAACTATGTGCCTACACAATGATCGAGTGAAAACCACAATGGGGTTCTTATTCAAAGGTCGAGTCAAGTAGGAAGGATTCTAATACTAAAAGTCCTAAATAACGAAACAGTAACTCCTTCTCTAATGAATGATCGAGAGGAAAACGACGATGGGGTCGCCCACCATGTGCGAGTGGTTGCACGCGATGCCTCTCCTCCCGGATTGCGCACCAGGAGGCCAACAGGGGCCGCACGTGGAGGCGAGGGCTTCCATCGGCGATGAGCGACCGCCAGCACGCGCGCTCTCGCGCCCGCGCCCATAAACAACGGCAACGCCGCCTAATCTTTGCGGATAGCCATTGATTTATAATTAAGTTCATTACAACAAAGCCGACACGCCGCAAAAGTCAAAACGCATATTATCATTAACACTTAAATTACGGCAACTTCCAATCTCCCCGTGCGCGAACCGCGGCCGCCCGCCTCCCCCCGCGCAGCGTCCATCACGGCCCTCGTGCTTCATAATTGATGGATACGCGCAAATCATCAGCCAGTTGGCCGAGAAACGCGCGTTTGTGCAGGGAGGGGCCGAGGCTGCGGCAGAGGGCGGAAAGCCAGCGAAACGAGTCACGCTAGTGCAACAGCGCACTAAACATGCGGTGTACGGCTGCACTAGTGTAAGGGTGGAGTGATAATTATGACGTCACGCACCGGGAGCGCTGGCTCTGTGCATCAACTGATGTCACTGCGACAGAAGTTTAGACGCTAGCTTTTCAGCTAGGTCGAATTCAGCTACTTTCTGGAGGAGAATTCTAGCGGCCGGCTGCTCTGATCGGTAGTTTTCCATGGATTCTCCGATCAATACCAGGCGAATGCCGGAGCAGGACCCTAACAAACAGACCACGGACCGCGCGCGATCTTTCCTTCCTCTTCCTTGTGTAATTTTCACCTTTATACACACACTTACACTAACATGCACTTCACTACCACATACCGAGAGATCGAGGACTTAAAATTTGTCCCGGCCGGTGGGAGATACTCACGATTTGCTCAATGGATCAGGAAAACGACAAAAACCTGATCGAGATGGAAGTAGTTCACCCAGAAGCTGAAGTAAATTACCTTTCATCGCCAGTCTTTTTGAATTACGCAGTAAAAAGTTTTATTAACTAATTATTATATTTGTTAAAATAATTATTTTCCTTTTGATGCTCTGTGTATACTCCGCTTGTATAAAAGAGACTATAATGACCATCAATGTATTTCTGTGAAAACGGTTCTGCGAATGGTAGAATGAGCGAGTGAGAGAGAAGAGAGAGAATTTTTGTGTGGACATATCTACGTGTGAGAGTGATTAGATACGTGTGTGCGCACTTTCTGGTAATGAAGCCACCCGGCCAGCAGCTCTGGTCCTGGAGCGGAGGGAGGGGCAGATGCGGCAGGAGGGCGAAGGGTGGTGTGAATCGACGACCGACACGCCCAAGAAAAGGGAGGTGCGGGAAAAAGAACCGTCAGCGACACATACAAGCTGTCACCGCAGAGGGACATTTTGAACGCTCTGTACAAGAGTGGCTGAACGGTATTTTCGTAAATAATAGTTTCTTTAGCGTCAAATAAACACGTACGTGTGACGTACTATTCAGCCCTGGGATCATTGCGTAACGTAAATATATTAAGTTGAATTATGAATACAAGTAGCAACAATCTTTTTGAACAACTATTGATTTGAAAATATGTACGTGCAATAAATATTATCTGCAAAGGCAAATGAACTGCAGATTGGTTTATTACCTTGCGTGAAGAAATAGACTGCAGAATACGACCCACCTACTTTTCAGTCACAGTAATATTCAGTCACACCGGGGCCCCGTCTGCCTTTACTGTGGAGTGCATCATAGGTGAAAATGGAGAATTGAATGCCCGTGAGCTCTCATCTCGTAAATTAATACCGGTCAATAAATCAGGCGATTTAATTAAAGAGACGAATGAAACCCACGATCGTATTAGCAAATAAAGCGGATTGCGGGGAGAGAGGCGGGATTTATTGATTATCGAGCTCGTAAACTGTTTCGGTAACTAGTACCGTTAAAGTAGTGAATGTTGTTAATGCCTGGAAGCGAGATATTCCTCTCCCGCTGAGTTCCCCGATCCGCCGCCGACCTGCACGTCGGCTTGCGAGAGAATTTCCCGAAGCGGAGCACTTTTCGAGACACAACATACTCTAACCTCGCGACTGTTCTCACATGTATAAATACCTGTCGGTGAATGTGAGAGGAGAGGATAGAATAAACAAGAGGATGGAAAGATCGTGAACAGACTGTGGTCCGTTTCTTTAGGGGTTTTGTTAAGACTTCGGCATACGCTCGGTACTGATCGAAGAAACCAAGGATACCCATTAGAGCAAACGGGCGGTAGAATTCTCCAGCAGACAGTGCCTGATTTCGAGGTATAGTTAGTGCGCAACATCCATTGCAGGGTCTTGAACACAGCGGGGCGGAGCGGGGCGGAGCGGGGCGGAGCGGGGCGGAGCGGGGCGGAGCGGGGCGGAGCGGGGCGGAGCGGGGCGGAGCGGGGCGGAGGGGGCGGAGTGGGGCGGAGTGGGCGGGAGGGGGCGGAGGGGGAGGGGGAGCGGGGGAGGGGGGAGCGGGCGGAGCGGGGCGGAGCGGGGCGGAGTGGGCGGGAGCGGGGGAGGGGGAGGGGTGGGGGCGGAGCGGGGGGAGGGGTGAGGGGGAGTGGGGGAGGGGGCGGAGTGGGGAGCAGAGAGGGGGGAGTGGCGGGAGCGGAGGGGGGAGTGGGCGGAGTGGGGGGAGTGCGGAGGGAGGGAGTGGAGTGGGGGAGTGGGCTGGAGTGGGGCGGAGTGGGGTGGAGGGGGCGGAGTGGGAGTGGGGGAGTGGGGAGTGGGGCGGAGTGGGGGAGTGGGTGGAGTGGGGAGTGGGCGGAGGCGGAGTGGGTGGAGTGGGTGAGTGGGCGGAGTGGGGGAGTGGGGGGAGTGGGCGGAGTGGGGAGGGGGAGTGGGTGAGGGGGGGAGTGGGCGGAGTGGGAGGGGAGTGGGGGAGTGGGCGGAGTGGGTGGAGTGGGGGAGTGGGGGGAGTGGTGGCGGAGGGGTGAGTGGGGGAGTGGGGGGAGTGGGGGAGTGGGTGGGGGGAGTGGGGAGTGGGGCGGAGGGGAGCGGGGAGTGGGTGGAGTGGGGGAGTGGGGGAGTGGGCGGAGTGGGGGAGTGGGCGGAGTGGGGGGAGTGGGGGAGTGGGCGGAGTGGGCGGAGTGGGGTGAGCGGGGGGAGTGGGGGAGTGGGGGCGGAGTGGGGCGGAGGGGGCGGGAGTGGGGGAGTGGAGCGGAGTGGGAGGGGCGGAGTGGGCGATGGAGTGGGCGGAGTGGGTGAGCGGGAGTGGGGCGGAGGGGCGGAGTGGGCGGGGCGAGTGGGGGAGCGGGCGGAGCGGGGCGGAGCGGGGCGGAGCGGGGCGGAGCGGGACGGAGCGGGGCGGAGCGGGGCGGAGCGGGGCGGAGCGGGGCGGAGCGGGGCGGAGCGGGCCCTCCGCGAGGACGAGACGAGGGGGCAGGCCGCGGGTCGGTGTGCCTGCTGTACGTGGGTGAGCCCTGGAGGTGCGGCGTGTAATTGGATCCGCGAGGCGGAATGCTTCTCCGCCGATAAATTTCGCGGCCTCTCTCTCTTCCGGGTTCCGGCGTTGCGTGGGCAGGGCGGGGCGAGGCGGGGGCGAGCGAGCAATGAGCAGCGAGGTGGCCCCGCCAAGAGGCAGTCGGGGGAAGCCCTGATGAGCGAGATCGTCGTCCGAGGGATGAGATCCAATGGGTGTAGGTCTTCCGCGGAAGGAAAGAGGAAAGATGAATGAGGAGAAAACTGTGATAATCAAAGTCACAGATATTTTACAATTGAGAGTTATTTCTAGTCTGATAGGTAGTGAATGCTTCGTATTAGAAGACACGCAAGATTTTTTATTTTTTTCAAAGATGATGTATTTTCAATTAATTGGATCATCCTTTTCATGATTCAGAAGATAATATCAAGTGCTTTTACCTGAGATCATTTGGTAATTAACATAATACTGTGATGAATGTGTTGACTTAACCACAATCGCAAAAATCAAAATATTACGTATAAAATGTGAGAGCCAACTCCTCGTAGGGGGTACTTGATCTTGTATTTCGGGGTGGAGCTTGAATACTCCCATGAGCCTGAGAGCTACGTTGGTTGTAGCCTCACTACTGGCAGCACCTCCGAAGTTGAATAGACCAGTCATACAAGTTGTATAAGCCAGAATAGTCCAGTCGAGAGCATCAATGGCATCTTCGATAAAGAATAAAGGAAGATTGATGAAGATGGTTGAAGTGGCACCTCGAACACTTAACCACAGCGTCTGAACCGCAGAGGAAGGCTGCAAACAGCGTCTATTTCTATTTTAGAAAAGGCTGCATCCACAATGGGAAGTAAGTAGACGGGAAGGTTTATGAGTCTTCGGATATCCTGTTATCGGCCCATGGAGGGTACAGGAGAGAAACGCGTTTGGAACTGCCTTCAGCAGGCTGTTTCAGCAGTCAGTGTCAGTGCCGTAGGGTTTAGTAATGCCGTCTGGTGATCGGCCCTGCGGAGCGATGGCCCGAGGCCACTGTGGGTCGCAGTAACGGATGACAGGAAATAACCCATGGGTAACTTGAACTTGCTTCCCGCGAAACTTGAAATCAATAGGCAAAATGGATAGAACAAGAATAATAACATTAGTATGCAGAATAAATAATTTGAAAATAACAAAAATATTTCTTATTAATTTTCTTTGGATATTTCGTTATGATTAGATGGAAATAATTTTTACAGGGCATCGCCATATCGCACCTTTGTCAATGCAGAAATAATCTGCAAAGACACAAAGTATGCAATTTGCTCTGAATTATATGCGTTCAATGGAATCACCACATGTCTTTCTACATACAAAGTTAATAGTATCACTGATAATGATTTAATGTATTACCAATGACAATATATTATTCTTAAAAATTGACGTTTTAATTTCGACATGCAACAAATATCATTCCCGAAAACAAAGTTAATATACCGGAAGGAAATGAGTACTGCGGCGTCATGGAGAAAAACACACTGACATTTACAAGTATCTACAAGTTTATTTACACGTATGTACAATAACCAACCTCTGCTCCGAAACTACACACTTGTGAGCATTTTCCTGTGGATACCTCACATAGCTAGGGAGGCCCCGCCTCCTCTAACGCTCCTCCCGCGCCACTACCGTGACCTCGTCACCCGTGCACTAGGCACGACACGCTCCAGCCTGGAAAGCGTAAAGTTTTGCGCATCGCGCGAGATTTCCAGAATAAAAACCCCTGTGTGAGCTCGTCGGCTCGATTTTATACCAGAGTGTAGCCGTCACGTGACCGTCCTAGGTGTACGAGGGAGGCTCCCGTCTACCACGTGACCTTCCCGGTCAAGCTGGCGTCCCTTTTGACTAAATGCATCCCAACGCCGAGGCGCCCAGCTCTTCAGCCCGCGGGTATGCGATACTTCCACTCCTCCTCCCACCCACGGCCGCCAACGTGACGCTACAAATACATTTTATGTTTATTGAGCCAAACCTACACTCTTCCTCTCTCGCCACTTCGTCAAATTTCTCGGCAATTACATCGTAAAATTGATGTAGGAATTGAAAAGTAAATTACTATGTGAACTAAATATACATTTGGAATGAAGAAAATATAATATGATGGAAATATCACTATTACTATAATAATTGTACAGTTCGCAATCAACGTTGGTATACATACGGCGACGAAATTCCTTATCCTGCGACCGCACTGTTTCTTCCCGCACCATCCGTCCCTCCTGTTCCCAATCCGACCATTTCCTGTTCCCCATTCTGCCCCACCCCCGTCGCCCCGTCGCCCCCGTCGCCCCGTCGCCTTCGCCGCCCCCGCCGCCCCCGCCTTCCACGGCCGCTACCGCCGTCCCCGCCGCCCCCACCGCGCCCGCTGCCCGTCTCCTCGTCGCCATCGCTGCCTTCTGGCGACGCGCAACGCGTCATCAGTTTCCGGCCACAAAACTTTTATGGCGGCGGACGATCAAAAGGGAGCGGGTCTTGCGCTGCGCCAGCGGCCGCCAAGACGTCCCGCCCACGCGGCGCCTGCTCCTCTGCCTCCCCGCTCCCCTCATTCTGGGTCCGGGCATTTCTTCTAAGCAAGCGGCAATCGGATAATTAATATAGATGTACCTAAAAGTAAACTTGAGGAATGTGATAGCATCTAAAACTAAAAGTTAACTACAGCCTCCATTCATAATAATTTGAAGTTGAATCCCGTACTGTTTGAAAACTATTTAGTGTTGAGAGAAGGACTGACAGCAGCCCTCTGTAACCGATTTTCTCAAACGCCAAACCCCAAATGTGTCTCGCCTTTCCTGCCGACTCTCTTCGTGTGCTCACACCTTGTTGTTTTATCGTGCGGTTTCGTCTCGTTGTGTCGCCTAGTCGTGTCATTTCACAGTCTGGTCTCGTCTCCGTTCCATTTTGTTGACTCATTTGAGGTTATCTCCGGAGAGAAAATTTAACTTTTTACATACAACTATGGTTCTCATTTTCAAAATTTAAATTTTCTTTTTCTGCTCAAAACTCCCTTCACCCATCGAACACAAATATGGGTTTTAATTTAAGAAAACCTAATACACTTTGAGAAATATACTAATTGAATACAAAGATTGTAAATATTATAAGATTATTAAATTCTACAATAATATTTACTTCTCCATTGGAATACCAAAGTTTACACAGTTTAAAATAATAAAAGGAGCTGTGTAATGTTGCATTTACCAACCGTTCTCGTTCAACACGCTCAATCATTGCTGTCGTGAAAGCCGTTTTTGCAGTTAAACTGATTTTGTGAAACCCAAAACATACGCGATTTCTGGAACAATAATGCGATAAATTTCCCACATTTTGCCCCAACCCTGGTGGCGTAAAGCGCAACATTTGTTTGAATAACGTTTTCATGCGGGCTGAGCAAACAAAAGTAAACAATATTTATGCAGTTGCTCAAAGGGATTGACAAACATTTCTTTGCACAAAACAGCTGCACAATACTCTAATCGGTGCGCTTTAATTATATTCTGGAAAAATTCATTTGCAAATAATATTCACAATCATTACCGAGAGTACATTTATTAGTGTATATACGATGTGAAATGAACATTGTGTGATTAACAAAAATCTTTTCGTCGAAATGTGCCACGTTTATTCAGAAAATGAATGCGAACACCTGCGATTCTCTTGGAAATGCAAAATAAAAATTTAAAAAAGCACGTGATTGATTCCCTCTGATGTGATGAGCTTTATAAAAGGATGCGTGATGCAGGAATGAAAGTTTTTCACACAATAACGATGCAGCACAATCATACAATACCGTTGCAGATTTTCAGTTCTTCTTTCATTTTCCAACTTCTTAAATATTTTGAAACTTATTTATACCAATCTTTATGGTTGCGCTCCTGTGACTTTTTATTCCTTCACCCCTGCTACCCCTGCAAGACAATACATGGTTTCGTCTATCCTTTCGCACCATGGAAGGTTTTGTGAAGTTGGTCGTCGTGTGAAAGACGCCTGACATTTTTATAGTTAAATAATACTTCTTAAATATATTGGAAGTTATTTATGCCAATCTTTATAGTTGCGCTCCTGTGACCTTCTATTCCTTCACCCCTGCTACCCCTGCTAGACAATACATTGTTTCGCCTGTCATTTCGCACTATGTAAGGTTTTGTGAAGTTGGTCGTAGTGTGAAAGATGACATTTTTATTATTACCCGTCTAATTGTTTCAATATTTATAACCCTGGTCATCAGTGTTAATTTATGTTCTTTGTGATATTTGTCACTGACATACTAACATATTTTTAACTATTAAGAAATTCTAAAGTAACATTCGAACAGCAATATCAATATATTTTCCTTTTGTGTCACCTATTAATATTTTTGGTATATAAGCTGTATATATGTTGCAACTATTGTAACAAAAAACTTATGTGTGTTGATTATTCCACTCATGCGATGTGCACCAATGAAATGTAAGAATGTTATCAGCGCCGTTCAGAGGCATTTTACCCGTGCAATTTTATCGTTTTCGTTTCATTCTATCTTCGTTTCAATCTACGTGCACTTGCATCCAGTAGAACACGACCGAGAAAATCCCAAATGAATACACGAGGGTGTCCTATACGTCTTTCCAAATTGTTGATGGAGAAATGAGTTAAGAAAGTGAAAATGGATCGTCTCCTTCTAACTTCCAATCATTTTTTCTCAGTATCCAACTTGTATAATTGATTAATTGATTGATGATTCCGGGCGCGTCAACTGCCAAGATAATTAGTCCCGTAAGTGAAGTGCATGCGTTATCATGTGAGCTGGCGGAGATATTCCCCCGCTGGATGACGAGATCCGGCGCCGATCTACTGTCGGCTAATGGGTTCATCTAACCAGGTATCTCTAAGCTTATGTCCGGGATCCTGGCATGTGCTGTAATATAATACATGTAGGTGTATGTGCGTGTAAGTAAGGGGTGAGGAAAAAAGAAGTAGGAGAAAAGGAGAAGGAAAGGAGATCGTGGGATCTGCTGCCTAAAACGTGACTCGTGGAATAAATATGAAAATGATCTATCGTGTCACCGCTCTGTCCAAAAGCATTTTGCATATTTATTTGATAATTAATTTCCTCGCTAGACGATAAACATATTGGCATACACTTACACATATTGGCATAAACATATTGGCACCACTGAATAGAATGCACCCAAACACAAAGAAATCTTCACATTTGCAGGACAACAGTTAGTCTCAGCGTTTTGAAATTTGCAAAAGAATTTATTTATAACACAGACGAATCAAAATAACTTAACTACTGTTTCAACGATACATGAAGAATGGAAATTAAATTTCGACAGTTAAAAAGCAGCTCATGAGCAACAATTGCCACCGAATTGTCGTAAGTCACAAATTGTTAAAACAATTTAATCAGCAGAAAGCAAAACATTGCAAAATTATTTGAATTTTATACTTGACTGCCAAGATCGAATCTGAGGGTTGGCATCAGATGCTAAGATCCTATAAACAATGGCGTATCTCCAAAACGAAAAGCGATAGCTCTGGTTGGAAGAGAAAAAAAAAAAGGTTGGATTGCGGAATTTTGTTAAACAATTTCCAATTTTTTGCGATTCTAAAGTGGGAAGGGTTCGCTGATGTCCCAGAACCAAAAACTACGAATTCCTGCCGGAGAGTGGCCCCAAATCGTCCCTGTGTTAAATATCGCAAAATAGCAGTTTTGACAAGAGATTAAGATTGATTGCTTAATATCTAGTTTAATTGTTACTTCAATAATAAATATACACTTAGTCTTTGAATTTTACTGTCTTTTATTAAAATTCCCCTATCGATTCGAGAAAGACAGTATTTTGCAAATTTAATAAACATATGAACATTTGCAAATATGCAATTATAATCGCTTTTCTTATTGAAAAAATCTGTAGTAAACTGGACATTTGATAAAGTCCATAAATTGTGTATGGACAATAATATTGAAATTAAAATGTGTATAAGAAATTAATTGGTCTAACATCAGTGTAATTTTATCTCATATCAATGTAATTTCTTCAAAAATAATTGAGTTAACAATGGTTAAGTGCTATGTGTTCACATACATTTCAATGAATTTACTTTCATGTTCATACAAGTGTTTTTTCCATGAATTTTTTTATTTGAAAATACTTCCACATATGAACTAGCGGCGCCCGCCATTTTCTACGGCTCAATTTTGTTAGGACACTCTCCCCTGTGTTGAGATTGGCTACGATGGTTTGTGAGGCTCCGCCTGCGAAGATTCGTCATGACAAAGGCTGCCCAAGCCGTGCAAAAGCTGAACTTCGCCGCAGACGGCCCCGATCAATTTGTTTCCAGTACCGTACCAAGATCCAGGCAAACAAACGATGTCTGTAGTGTTACGAAATGTTTCAGTAGACTACAGCGAAAACGAAATCGAAGACGAACTCGTCAAAAGGAGCCTTCCCATTCTAAAAGTTATCAGACTCTCTGGCTATGACAAACAACCATGGCCATTGTGTGCAGTCACCCTGGAAAAGAACAGCAATGCCCTTAATATTTATAACCAGACTGAACTATTTCAAGCCATCATCTCTGTAGAAGAAAGAAGACGCCGCCCCGGACCAGTTCAGTGTCGAAGATGTCAAGACTTCGGACATACCAAGAAAAACTGCGGACTTTCTGCGAGGTGTGGTCGCTGCTCCAAAAACCACGCCACAAAAGACTGTACTGAAGGTAACCTGCAGTGCGCAAACTGTACAAAACAATCCAGCCAATAGTCGTGAGTGTACCACGTACCAGAATCTGCTTCACAGAAAAGGTATGCCATTTAAAATGCACCAACACTCGTCGCAACCCCCCCCCTTTTGACATCTTTTCCCCATACCCAAACCAAACTCCTTTCAACTTGCAAACGACGCTTCAGCACAATGACCAGAATTAAAATTCTCACCACCATAACTAAAACTTTGAAACCCCAAGGCAAGAAACCAGACCCTATGCCAATGTAATCCGTCAACATCCACCTTTACCCTTCATTACAACTCGCTATCCTCCCACCCAATCTTCTTCCCAGCTCTCCCCAGATGATCCCAATAATTTTCCAAATAGTCAAAGAATCGCTCATATCCATCCTGAAAAATCTTATTCCTACTATCATCAACACCATAATACAATCCATTTCACCTCCCCAAACCCCACCTTAAACATGCATCAAAAGCCACCTTTCAGTATTCTTCCTTGGGACCCCAATGGAATACGATCAAATATCCTTCTCCTCAGTCAATTTTTCCACACCAACCACATTTCTGTAGCATGTATTCAAAAAACGCATGTATTCACGTTCCGAATGGCGCATCAAAATCAGCACATCTAAATTTCAAGCCAAACTCTTCTCCCTTCGCAGACCACCCTTACCTCCACCTGTAACATACAAGTCCACAACAATCCCTTGGTTACCATCCAACACGCCAGTCAAATACCTCGGAGTCCTCTTTGACCGTCGCCTAACCTGGAAACCCAACATCCACCATAGACTTGCTGTAGCCACACAAATAATTTAACAGCTTTTCCCAATACTACGTCGATCTTCTCCCCTCCAAATCCAAACCGGTACGCATCTATACAAAGCTATGATCACACCTATGCTAACATACACGTGCCCAATTTGGGGCTCAGCAGCCAAATCTCATATCCATAAGCTCCAAACCTTTCAAAATCGTTTTCTAAGGACCATAACCAAACACCTTGGTTCATACCCAATGATCTACTTCATCTCGAGCTCGACATACCCCTCATTACCACCAACATCAAGCAAAGCGCCCTTAAGTTTTACCACTAAATCTTTTCAATCCCACAAGCCCTCCACTTCCAATTAGGGAAACAAACCCCAAATAGAGTACGTATCCACAGGAAACTCCCCAGACACTTCTTCGACCCACCCTAAGCCCCTCACACACACAACTCCTCTAAATAATCCAAACCAAAAATATAACTTCTAAATTAAACTCATTTCTGTAGTTCTGTATCTAACGTAACCATTCTAAAAGAGGCTGTACGCCTGAAAGCAAATAAATTTTAAAAAACATTTCTCTATTTACATTGAGTATTTAGGAGAGCGTAGTACGTGTCTTAAATAACTCAAATACGACAAAATGCAGTTCATAGGGCTCTTCAGCTTCCACGCACATAATTCACGAGTCACAGGCGTTCACACAACACAATTACCCCGAGTGGGGCTGGACGGGCGTCGCAAGGGGGAAAAAGAGGTAACACTAAAGTACAACAGGACACAGTGGCTCGCATTATTTATACAATGTTTGCAATTTTCCTAAACTAAGAGACTTAAAATCGGGCTTGTTCCGTTTTTAAAAGAGTACTTCACACCATCTGAAGAAACAAGATACGACCCACATTAGAGAAATGCTCCTTTCTAAATTTGTTAAGATTTCTTCCAAAATTACGGGGAAAATATTAATTTTTGCAAAAAATGTACATGACGATTTAAAGACATAATTTAAAAAAAACATTTCATTACGAAAGAATAATTAATATTGTAATTGTAAGAAGACACCGAAAAAAGTTTAAACTTCAGCAATTTTTGGAAATTCAGATATTTGAACTAAAGTGAGACTTGTGGCATTTTTAGGTGTCCTTTGCGCTATCCGAGAATAAAATTTAATAAAAAAATTGGAGTCAATATTGAAAAAAATAGAAAATGTTGCTTAATGTAAAGAACACTTAAAATCAAAATATCTCATGTGAACGAAGTTCGTTCAGATCGATTCCTACAATTTCAATATTAAAAATCAGGATATTTCATTAATGAATTTTGTTTTTTAATGAGATTATTAAAGAAGGTACACAATTTTTTGAAAATATAAGCAGTTTTCGTGTAAATTTGCAAGACGCATAGGCAATTTTTAAACCTTTACTCGTATTTTATAAAAAAAAGACTCCAAATTTCTTCTTTAAAATGTTTCTCGTATGTAGAAAGAAACGGCAAAACAGGTGATGAAATCCACAGAACATACTTTCTCGAATTATATCTAACTTTTGGAATTTTTGTAAATTGAGGTAGTACAACACAAATGAGACCAGCGCTATTTTTACACGTCTAAAAAAAAATTGGAGCACTTTTTGAGAATGTTTAAATTAAATTTTAGTATTATCAAGCAACAATTATGCGTAAAAGTGAAAACATTTTTCAAAAAATTGTTCACGAACGTATTTAAAGTTAAACTTTTTAGGACGGATTTTTGTACAATAATAATTTTTTACCAATATTGTTTTGCAAAGTTAATTGTTACAACCTACAGAAATACAGAAAGGTCGCTAAATGTGGAGCCCGAACCGTCCTTTTCTACAAATAAGGTTAATGAATAAATTTTGACCTCTTTTTAGGTAATAAGTGTTTAAAAATAGCCTATATTTCATGCAAAATTACGCGAAAACTACTCGTTTTCCGAAAGTGATACATAACCTTATTCAAAGAGTTCTATTCCATGAATAGATAAGATTTAAAATAAAATATTCATCTTAATAATGTAGTTATAGTAATAATATTATAGTAATATTAATATAATAGTAATATTATTGTAGGAAGACTCCGAAAAAATGTAATATTTTGCATTCATCAAAAATTTAACGAGCATTCGACGAAAATTCCATCTTTTAAAGCGTCTGTTGCTTGAAGCAGTGACGAAAAAATGTATAGTCATTTTCGAGAAAGTTTTGAAAATGTTTTAAGGCTTCAGATAAGGTACCTCCTAAAATAAAAATGTTTCAAATTCCCTGAGCCTCGAATTCGGCCAGAAGGATGGGAGAATCCACTTTGGAGAAACTCGTCTAGATGCAGACGGACAGTGGAACGGACGGATAGCCGATACGCCAACCGAATGGAAGCAAGGACGAACGCAGCGACGTTTTCCTCGGATTCAAAACGTGGATTCTCAGTACACATCACGTTAGAGAAAGTCATTTATTTCATTGAGAGACGAGATTCATTGAAATATAATCATAAAGCATAATCTTTCGACATCATATCTTTAGGCTGCACACTATATCCCGCATTCTAGGCGCGGATGTCAACGTTTTGACCGGCATACTGCGACCTTCTTCAGGGTGAAACAAGCTAAGTAAATATTATTTAGTTATCAATGGAACCTCTTGAAATATTTGTCCGCAAACTCCCGTGTGCAAAAAGGCAGTTTGCATCTGCAAATTTCTAGTTCCATAATTTCCTTTTCCTAGTAAGCCCACGCTATTTAAAACCAATGACATTCATAAGAAACAAGAACCAGGAAAGAAGCAAGAGAGAAATACAAGTAACATCTGAAGAGAATGAAAGAAAAAGGCATAGAAAGCAGAATGGCTGTGGGCTTCTGCGGTAATGAAGCGTCCCGACCGCTGCAGTGGCTATCCACCGGAAAAGGCAGGGGCTTCGTTGCATCGTCCCCGCCCCCGGCTCCGCCCCCGCCTAGGAGCCGCGGCCACTACACCGCGTAACAAGCGCGATCAATCAGGTCGAGCGCTGTCGCCCATCGCGGCCGATGGCGTGAGGGGCGGGGGGGGGCCGCGCACGGTCGCTGGGGGGGAAACCACATCCTCGCCGTTGCAGGCTCGGGGACGGGGCGGGGCGAGCTAGTTGCCTGCTGACCGCAGACCCCCGCGGCAATTAGCAGTTTCGGGCGGGATGGGAACGTAGTGGCGCGGTGCGAAGTGAGGGGCGGACAATGGTGATCAGTGTGTTTCGGGGGGAGAGACGAGCGAGTGAGCCGAGCGGGCGAGTGGGCCGCGCAGGCGAGTAGGCCGAGCGGGCGAGCGGGCGGAGCGGGCGAGTAGGCCGAGCGGGCGAGGGGGCGGGGGGGGGGGCCATAAGCGTGGCAAAGCGGGGTTGCGGTGGCGGGGCGGGGGGCGAGGGAGACGGCGAGGGAAGAACGAGAGCGGGCTGGAAGGGAAGCGAGGTGGGGTCGATGCGGGCACACGGGGAGTGGGGCGAGGGGAGGGGCGGGGGAGCCGGCGCTGATCGGTTTCTGAGAAGCGAGACGGAACGTGTTGCTCAGAGGAGGGAGGCTGAACGAGGGCAATTAAAAAGTTTTTTAATGGCTGCGCGCTATGTATTTCATTGAACCAGTTTCTAAGGTAATTATCGCGTTTTCTCTTCCTCAAATGTGAGGCGAAAGAACAAGAACATATTTTTGCATTCCGCGTTATTATTTTGTGTTATTTTCAATTATTTCATTTGGAGTACTTCATTTAGTACTTCATTAAGCATTTAAATTAGACTTAAAATAATGAACCAGATAACGTAAAATGCAGAAACACTCGAGGGAATGCAAGGAAAGTTATATATACATTGTGAAGCAATTCAAATGAGGACTAATAGACCACTGTCTTCCACTGAATTCGATGAACAAATATTTATTTTTTTGCTGAGAAACTCGTTACTGCACAGCGCACAGTAGTTTCTCGACTATTTGCGTTTTTCTTTTTGTAGGGTATTTTGAGGATTCTGTATTGAGGATATTGAAAAGTACGGCCTAAGAAAAATCTATTGTTTTCGGATACAAACTGCGCAAATTTGCATAAACGCAAATTTGTATTTATCGGAATTCAGTCGTATATTATCAGAGTCCATAGAAGCACCTGAGAAATGTGGCCAAATTTGCAGTTTGCGACTAATAAAAAACTATTAAACGAACTTTCCACTGCAATACATGCTTCTGAGGACAAAACTATAAAGGCGTTGTTTATTATCAATATTATAAGAAACAATCTGTTATGTTTGTTACAGATAAAATGCAAATCATGCTGACTTCGAGTTATTGGGTTCTGTGGATGGCTCACATTAAACACAATTGGTAGATATAATTCCAAGGAGAAACCGCTGGAAGCATTTTTTTATTTATTTAAATAAATAAATAGCTACTATATACTATAAGAATACTAGGAATATCAGCTAATGTGGGACTGAGACTGCTGGTAGGAAGTCTCCAACGCGCATGAGAAACGAAATGTTTAGTTATGAGTGACACTGCCAGTCGAAATTTCTATTTACATGGTACCTCCAAACTTAACTAAACTAATCCTCACTATGCATTGCCGAATTGACAAGGAGGCTCTGGCCTTCGGACTTTGCAATTTACCTAATACCAGCGTGTTCATTGCAAAATTTTCAACGATTTTTATGCCAAAAGCTTCTTACGAACACACAAGATGCCTCACACGCAGACAATCAACTTATATTAGCCAGCGACCTGTGGTTAATATCAAAATAAGCCTGATGACACGTTTAGAAATGAATGTGGAAAACACAAGACTCGTACAACAAAACTTTCACATTCACTTGAATCAAAGCACAGCCCGAATTGAACCACTTGTTTCCATAATTCGCGCCACTCCCTCTCGTAACTTCAATCCAAATTTTCTTAGGAACTTTTCAAAGTGGAAATTAGTGGCGTGACAACATGTCATACCTTCTCGCGTTATCTGAAATGCTGCGCAATGTTATAGCACCATATGAACCTGCAAAAGCGTTTCCCACCAGCAATACGTTTCTCTCGGCGACGAGATTCGAAGTCAAGTCCTTTTCCGCTACACGACGAAATAGCTCAGCCGAACTCACTTTCCTCGACGCTTGAAAATACTAATGGTCCTCGCATTATTTCTAACTTATGCAATTTTAAAAAAATCCAGAAGTCAGCAAAAAGGATACCTGTTCCATTTTTAAGCAACTTTTGCGACTTAGAGCGACTTTGAAAACTGTATACAAACATTTTGGAGAGGTTTTTGAGAAAATGTTTTGGTTATGCATTGCATTTTATGCACTGCACTTTATGTTATGCATTGCACTTTAAGCACAAATTACGGAATTTTTTTTAAAATGAAGCATGTTCTGTTAAAGATATGAATTTTAGAAAAAATTAAGACTAATACCTATTATGAATATTGTACTTTTGCCAGGTTAATATTTTTCAATTATCAAAAGTATAGTTGGCGAAAATGAGATCACCACCAAATTTTTATCGTCCCTTGTTAAATACAACGCGTAAATGTCAAGAGAAATTTGTAGCCGTCATTGAACGCTAAGTTACGCGAATACTAGTAATATATTCGACAAATTGTTTGAACAATATATTTAACATATTTAAAAAACTGTTTGAACAATAGATTTTATAAAGAAAAAGCTCTATCTTGAAAACTGCAGTTGTGTGAAAAGAGCAACAAAAAGTTTAAATTGTGTAATTTTCGAAAAATCAGCTATTTCAACGAGAATGAGACCAATGCCATTATTTAAGCGTATATTCGGACGACGTTAAGGACATTTCATATACCTTCCGAACACCTGTGCACCCATTGTTGGCTAACAATCTAGGGTAAATATCACATATGTAACTTTTATATGAATTTTCGCACATGTTTATTAACAAAAAGTGATCATATTCGATCGCTCTGTAGAGCGTTACTACACTAGAAGTTCGTAACATTTTTTTCTGAGACATCTGCAGGTACTAAACTACACCGGAATTCAAGGGAATGTGTTTGCTATGTGGGAGATTCCGTTTCAAACGGCGGCTAGTAGCTCCGGCTCGCTCCCCCGCTGGGTTGCGTACAAGAGCGTGGCGTGATTGCAGAGGGCACGCGGAAGAAACGGCCCTGCGTCGTTGGAAATCCCTTGCTTCTGCTCCAGCGCCCGCCTCCCTCCGCCATGCCCATCCTCGCCCAACCCAGGGCATCAAATGATGTCACTGCAGTCCCTCTGACCGGGAGGTCCAAGATTCGAGTCCCGACGGTGGCAGGATTTTGGACACTAGCTTGTCAGCTACGTCGAATTCAGTCGCTGTCTGGAGGAGAATTCTAGCGGCCGGCTGCGCTGGTCGGTAGTTTCCCAGGGTTTCTCCGATTAACACCAGGCGAATGCCGGAGCAGTACCCTACCAAACGGGCCACGGACCGCGTGCGATCTTTCCTATTTCTTCCGAGTCCTATCCTCACCCCTTACACACACACACTAATCACCATAGTAGGAGACGCGTCCAGAATATCTAACAATCAATCAATCCAACGGGCGCGCCCCCATCTGCCCCGGCCACGCCCCGTGCCGCGTTCCGATGCCGTCCCCATCACGTCACCGCCCCCGGTCGCATCCCCTCCCCGTCACTTTCGGCCTTCAATGCGGCCCAAGTGCCGCGCCCGATCACCACTCGCCCCGCCCCAACCTCCAAACCGGTTCCCCGACCCGCCCCGAAACCCCGCCGCCTTCCTGTTCCCAATCTTCCCCTCTCCATCAGCGCCCCCGACAGCCGCTCGCCCTGTTTCTCTGTCTTCCGAGCTGCTGGGGCCTTGGCCGGCGGGGGCGAGCGCGCGGTTCCAGCGGTGGATGACGAAATCGAATGAGCCCAGCGGGGGACGCGGGCGGGGGAGCCTCTCGCAGGGCAAAGGGCGCAGGGCGTGCGGGGCCCTCTGCTGTGCCAGCGCTTGCCGTCGCCCTGCGTCGCCCGAAGGGAGGGCATCGTCTGCCCTTTGCGGCATGGCAACTGCTATGGTTATTCGTTCCTTTAGTGCAGTGAATGTTTTATTTCGGAAGGTGGCGTTCCTACGCGCTAGATGGTGAGCTCCGGCGACGACGTTAACGCCAGTTTGTAAGGAATTTCTCCTTCCAGCAAAGCATCACGCCCTACGCGACAAGCTCTAATGTCCCGACTGGTCTCTCGACCCGGGGCATGGCCTATGCTCCCGATGGGTCTCTCGATATGAGTGGTGTAGTACAGGAGCTGTGCGTTCAAGTGGAGTATTTACGACAGGGAGAAGGAAGGGAAAATCATGCGCGGGCCGTGGTCCATATATCCATTCGCATTGTATCGAAAGGGGAGATCACTACTGATCAGATCAACCGCCCGCTAGGGGCTACAATATTTCGACTAAACGACACCACTGTTTCCTCCCCCTCCCCCTCCTTTCACTCATAACATAAAATTTTCTTATCGCTGTGGCTAGGAAAGCTGTTTAGTCGCACAAGGTCCAACGAAGCGGTCTTTAGGCCTCTAAGATATGTTTACGTATGGTCTCTCTGGCAACCCAGCACTTGCTTTTCTTGTATATATTTGTGAATGTTTTATTTTGACAATTTATTCAGTATAAATATTTTATGAAAAATTTATGTTAGACTAAAACATGTTTTTGAATGTCTAGAATCTCAACACGAAGGAAACAGTCAACTTACGAAACGTTATTAGCAGAAGAAAATTTGTAAAATACTTTTTTAATGTCAGTGTAAAAATATAAAGAATAATATCTGCCCTTACATTTCCGATTCCCACTTCTCTTCGCTCCCTAATGTGCTTATTATTTTCACCGTTTCCTTTTATTTTATTTTAATTTATTTTAAGTTAATTTTTTGACATATTTATGTACTTATACTTAACAATTGACTACGACATATCTTTTTTTACTGTTTACTAACTTAACATAATGTACTGACTAATTTAATTATTGTTAATTTATTGACTTATTTATTTCTCTTTAGTCTAGGTTCTGCTCGTACTAACCAGTGCTGATTTCCCACTCCCTAATTTCAGTCTCCCTAATGATCCGAACCTTTCCTAGAAATGTTCCTAATTCTCTCATGAATTTAGATCTTTTATCACATAAAATGTTTTGGGCGAGCGTTACGTTCCTATTTTTGAAGTAATAATTTCCCATTTCCATCCATTTTCCTCTCCAAGTTTCGGTCGCACCGCAAATTAAAAGGATGTGGATCCAGTCTTTCCTATCACCGCAAAGCACACAGATGCCATTACCATTAGAGTCCTACGTTGCATCCACCCCCCGACCCTGACCAAAGTGTATCCCCTTCTTGCGTCCTTTCGAAGTGTGTGTACGTAACGTTCGCAACCCCATAACGGACTCGCGTGAATTTGCGCAACTAGCGAACGTTTTTGGTAGTTGCCTTTTAATATCCGCAAGTCTATCGGAAATTAGCCGTTCTATCTCACGTGCTCCCCTATCTCCCACCATCTCCGGAGAAACATCTCCCAGACCTGCACGTTCCAGTAGCAGTTTAATTTTATATGACCAGTAGCGTTGGTTGCTTCCCTGTAAATGTACTCTAAAACATCTATGTATAAGTGTGTCAGCCTGTTCACCTGCTAATTTAATCCAAAGTTAAAGTGTTTCATTTTAAAATCTTTCCAAATTCCTACACTACTGACCTCTCTTAAGACTCCGGCATTTGCTGCCAATCTAGACTCCGAGAATTAATTTGAAATAATCTGCTTCGACGCTTTCTAGTCGATCTATCCTATCCACTCCCCAGATTTCTGCCCCATAATTCATAGCTGGGAGAACTAGCGGTTTAAACATTGTATCGCACACCTTTAAAGGCAATCCTGGAACCCTGCGCACTGCGCAAACGATTTCTTTGAGCGCCATTCTTCCTTTACTGTGCGCCGCCACTATGTGATTATTCCATCCCCCATTCATGGAGAATATTGCCCCAAGATATGTAAATGTTTTGACCCGGTCAATCTCCTCCTGAGCGTAAAACCATTTCTCCTTGTTACCCCAGATAAATCCATTCTTGAAGACAACTACTTTCGTTTTTTGAATATTTACTTTTAGTCCCCATGTTTCACTATACGTTTCTAGGATATTTAAACTTTTCTGTAAGCCGTCAATAGTCTCCGAACATAAAACTAAATCATCATATAGTAGTCATCATAATCGTATAGTAATGTTCAGGCCCTCAATTTCAGGCGCAGATGTATCCGCTTCCTGTACCCGCGTCAATAAATTGTTTATAAACAAGATAAACAATAGCGGTGAGAGAGGGCAGCCCTGTCTTACTCGTACTGTCGATTTTATTTTTCGCGTTGTACTTCCATCACCGCTCCTGACACAGAAATTTACTTCTTCGTACATGTTCTACAACACTTTTAAAACCTTACGTGAGACGCCTAGCTCATTAAGTTTTTGCCATAAAGCTTCCCTATTGATAGAGTCAAAAGCCTTTTCGAAATCTACAAAACTGCAATATAAGTGGCCCTATTTACGTGAAAGCGCCTGTTTTACTAGGGTATCTAACACAAAGATATTGTCGGTGGTCGCGAAGCCTCTCCTAAAGCCTGCTTGCAATTCTGATAGTTTACTGTACTTTTCCGCCCATTCACTCAGTCGCCCGTTGAGTATTTTACAGAATAGTTTGCCCAGGGCTGGTAAGAAACTTATTTCGCCATAATTTTGTGGGCAATTCGTATCCCCTTTATTCTTAAAGACTGGTTGGAGGATAGCTGTACTCAACGTTTTTGGATACGATCCGGATTCAACAATTGCATTAAATAAATTCAGAATACTCTCTGGGTCTATGTGCCACAATTCCGAAATAAATTTTGTCGGAATGCCGTCCGCGCCTTCTTATTATTCCTGGCTAGATTATCCCTGTTTACTTCATTCCAGGTTATAGGTTCGTCTAATTGACGGACACACCGGTCAGTGATAATATCTATCCCTGTTTCAATATTCCCTATTGCGAGCGCCCGTGAAAAGTACTGCTCCCACGCGTCTGCTGAAATTGCATTACTTGCATTTATTTTATTACGCGGAGATCTTATAACGTCCCAAATTGATTTACAATGATCGTTTCTTAAAATTGTCTCTTGCTGTCTCACTCTCCTGCCAAGATTTCTTCGATTTCTTAATTGTGGCCTCGAACTGCCTACGTAATAACAAGTAACTATTTCTCGCTTCCGCAGTTCCCCTGTTTCTGAACATCCTTAAGGCTACTATTGCTTCACGCCTGCTCTCCCGACACTCCTCGCTAAACCATCCTTGGGTCAGTACCCTTCCTCCTCTCCCCCACATTCGCATGCCCTTCCCTGCGCGATAGAGCCCTTTCTAAATTCTTTGCTTGCCTTTCCGGTGACCGCTCCTCTCGTGCCCACCCTGCCGAGTTAAGAATAGACTCTGCAAATTCCTGTCGCTTTTCCTCTTTCCATACAAACCGTCGTCTTGCTATTGTGTTTATTTATTTATTTATTTATTTTACGTCAAAAAACAGTTAAAAACTGCGTATGACGTGAAGTATGCTGCGTATGACGTAAACTGCGTAAACTGCGTATGACTCCGTTGTGAAGTTCGTTACTCCCGGTCGCTCCACTGCCGGTGGCAGTTCAGTATCATTTACTGCTAAATGAACGCACACAGGAAACTGGTCGAATTGTGCCCGTAATTCGATTCCAAAATCTAATAAATTGTTTATTCTTTCATGAGACAACAGAGCATAATCTATTACACTACCTCCATTGCCACTAATAAAAGTTAGTTCCCCTTCAGTATCCTGTCCATAGTTGCCATTTAAGATTTCGAGATTAAATCTCTCGCATAATTCTAACAATTCCTGACCATCATTATTGATGACTGAGTCTTTGCTTTTTCTAGAATTAGCTCTCGCTTCTTGCCGGTCGAACTCCGAAAATACTTCCTGCTCATTGCCAATTCGAGCATTCATGTTCCCTAACGCTAGTAAATCAGTACTCGGATACCTCTGCTTCAACGTGTCTAAGAAATCATTGATTTCACCGAGAATAAGAACGCGAGCCCTGTGGGTGGCGGTTTATAAAAACAATGGCGATGTCTGTATTTTGCATTACTAGTCTAATACAAAGGAAATTATCTGCGTTTGTAGTAATTTCATGAATAAATTGCATTAACCTATCCCGAAATATGCACACAACACCCCCGGGTACCGACCCCTTTCCCCTCTACGTTTTTTTATTTTTGCATATGGCTGTAAAAGCAGACACATTTAACGTTTCACCCTCCATCCACCAAGTTTCTACGAGACCGATTATATCAAATGTATTTATGTAGCCATGGAAGTCTTGATTTCCGAGCTCAAGAATTCAAGATATTTGGATTAGACGAGCAACAGTACGTGTGAGGGAAAGCTAACACAGCCCTAGAAGATAAAAATTTGCGTAAAGGACGGCGGGGGCTCTGTAATGGTATGTGGTGGTCTACGTCACGTGTCGGGAATCTTTCTTTTATTAATTCCACATTTGACAAATTTGGTTATTTATCAATTTTAAAAAGGAATGTCAAACAATGTTCAGCGAATCTTGGATTGGGGCCGATATATTAATTTCAGCAGGACAATGCGTCCATTCTCACACGGCATATTGTGAAGTTATAGTTTCTCTGTAATGCACCAAAGTCATGGAGTTTTTTTTTGGAGAGCTTCTGCAGATGTTCGTGTCGAAACAAGACTGATGTCGCGTTTTAAGCCTTTGACACGAGGGAAAGTTCTGAAAACCAAGTATTTAAGAACTATTATTACTAACTATTATTTAGTATTGAAGAAATTGTCGGTGTTACCTGTCTGGTCGAAACAAAAATCGTTTACTCCTATTTTTTTTCTCGTAATTCGTGCGTATTAAAGGTTAATAACGGGAGATCGCGCCAACGTGTTGTTTCACGGATACTGCAATACTGTGAGCTAGACACACTACCAGCGTAAAAATGTAACTTCCAATGCAGCCAGGAAGCATATTATTTAGCTTTTTACACGGGCGAGGCGAGTCGCCACGAAACTGCTCGGCGTCCTGATTTTCAATCAATGTGATTCCATCGCGTCTTATGTAGAAAGAGGCAGGGTTACGCGAATTGTGCTGTTGTGTATACTGGTCGTTCTTTGTGTATGATCTGTAGTTCGCTCTCATGGCCGTCTTGGCAAACAGTTCGAAATATCAAAGCAGTTTCGTCCTTCAAGTTTCATACGAAATATTCCCTTCATCTCTGGAAGTTAGCCCGAGGGTTTTTGAAAAAAAAAAATAACTAAGTTGAACGCGAGATGTTAGAAATGTATAGCCTTTGCTAACAATTAGCGCCAAATAATTGTTATAAACAATTGAATTCCAAGCACGGCACCACATTTGAATTAATTTGGCCGCTTATGCTAACAGCCGCCAAAATTACGCGATCTCAATCCTATTGAGAACTTGTGGTGGAAGTTACAAGAACCTATAGCAGAAGCATAGAGATTCAAATAATAAAGAGTTCAATAGGATCCTCGCTGAAGAATGAAAGAAAATTGCGCCTGAATTTACAAGGAAGTTAGTAAGATCAATGCTATCAAGACTGGAGGGTATTATTCGTGCTAAAGGCCATTCCACAAAATAATGACTTATTATTTTTGTTTTTTCTCGACGACAAAATACCAGTGTACCTTCATTTTTGTGGAGAATTGCATGTGCATTAGGAGAAGTTTTAATTAATTATCTATTCCCCTTTTCAAGATATTTTTTAATGTGAGAATCAAGAATGTTTTCATTAATACCTACTATATTTTTAATGTGCCTAACAAGTCTGCAATAAATATTTATTTATTTATTTAACGTCAAAAAAGCAGTTAAAAACTGCGTATTACGTGCTATGGGGGAAAGTGAATTGTGTGCACATTTTCAAAAAAAATTTTTTTTTTCATTTTCAAAATATTTTTCTATGTCAATTTGTCTTTTCTTACATCGTGTTCGGTCAGGTTTGAGAGCCACTCTAGCAATATATTGTAACCTTTTTGCTTTTTTTTAAGGATTACTATACGACGAGGTTCAAATTCGAACCTCGCGTATTCACCAAATATATGACCGCTCCCTACTATGGGATAAAAATGAGCGGATCACTCTAATAACTTAATGTTACATTAAAATTTGGGAAGATTTTCTTACGTCCTAATCGTCCTACAGGAGTGGGTCCGTCTTTTATCTTGCTTTAAAATATTAAAATAAATACAGGCAAGTTAACTTTTAACTTCAACAAAGTTTTGATATATTCTACCAAATTTTCTGATACAATTTCGTTAATAATTTACACATTACCTAGAAATTCATATTACTTGCTGTAGTGTTCAGCAATTTCCTAAAATACCTATTGATCCGATTGATTGAAATTTCCTATTGATCAACTGCAGTTGTACCTTTTCTATTTGTAAAATGCTTTGAATGACCCAATACAATCTTTCACTTTTACACAAACACAATGAAATACCTTTATACAATTCCCAAAAAAAGATAAAATCTTATACACTGCTGAAAGAAAATTCACATGTGCAATATACACTTTACATATACCTTTTAAATAAATAGTAAATGAATGAGATCCCTTTAATAAGCGGTTTTACTATCACGCAACTTATTAACCTTTTTATCATTTAATTAAACACAATTTAAATCATGCATTGCAGAAAAGAATATTCATTAGAAGAACAAATACAGTAGTTAAACAAAAGAATTAAAAAGAATAAATCTTTTTGCATGAACAATTTATCTGAATTCTCGTTACGATGGAAAAATACTGAAAAGTTATGCTTAATAGCCGATGATTTAAATGTCTGACCATCTCGGTCTGTGCGTGAGGTGAATTCTATACATTCTTATGCGTGATTTCCCCTCCTCTCAACTGTTCTTTTAAAAGGGATTTTGTCGAAGTTTTAAAATCGGGTGTTTTTGACTCACGACGTCGCCGCGATGACACGTTCCTGCCACTCCAGAAGACGGCGATGCTCCCGCTGCGTCCAAGGTCGAATTAGCCTCTCGCGTCGTGGAAAACCTTCCTTCGTTGGTTTGCTGCTCGCCGACCTCGCGAAGCAACACAGCTCGACGGCGATCTTCAACGAATATACGTCACTCACTACTTGGAATGTCCAAGCGAAATACAACAAAAGACAATCCAGGTCCGTTCCGTACGGAGGTTCACAGCAGAAAGGGAAGTTTTTTCCTACGGTGCTGATCGCGCCGTAAATAAATCGTCATAAATTCTTCAAAGCGCTTCCTGATTGGATGTTGATTTCTACTACGTGGGTGCGTTCAGAACTTTTACTCAGAATCTGATGTAGAATGTCCTTTCTTGGTGGCGCTCCTCCTTGTAGTTTAGCGGTACTATTACTGCTTTGGTCTTAGTTTAACATTGTCGCGCGCTATTTAAACAATGTAACCGACTTATGAGCGGTTACAATATATAGTGCCAGAAACGCGCTCGCGTCTAGCCTCAAAATCTGGGACCTCTCAGTCACAGATGTTGCAGCAACAACGGTTGTTGTCATCGACACATTTCAGTGGTCATGAGCTGCGTAGCGAAGGCTCTAGGAGAAACATTGAAATGTTCCTTTTTTCTTCTTGTAGAATGTTGAGAAATCATCGTTCCGAGCAACCTAGCCTATATGTGAGTGTAGTATTGTATAATGTACAGTACTGAGACTTGACACATGTATGTTGTGACCGTGCGTATGGGCGAGTGTAGTATTGTATAATGTACTGTACTGAGACTTGACACAAGTTTGTTGTGACCGTTCTAATAGGTTGTGACCTTGAAAATATTGAACGCACAATCTCGCGCGACGAGATGTTTGAACTGTTCGGCCAAGAGCGCAGCATAATTTGGTGCGCTTGATAGGACATTTTTGGTAACAACGGATGAGAATAACGATTGGCAGGAGGTTCGTTGAGACTCTTGGAAGAGTGAAGCTCGCCTATCTTGGGTGTACGTCGCAACCAAAGTGTACTATTCAGCGTTCACATCCCACCGCCATATTACACTACGTTGAAATTATTGAAAAGGCTACGATACTAGAGGTATGTCATATTGGAATATGTTATGTAGAACACATGGGAAATAAACAAATTACGGAAGAAATATGAGATGCGAACGATTAGGAGAATGATTTTAATGCTTCAGATTTAACCTTTTTTCCTTTAATTCGAATCGTAAATTCACAGAAAGATAAGTCGCAACTGAAATCTGGCTCGTGAGTCAAGAGCGAAGTCGCTCGCCTTTCACCAAGCTGGTCCTGGTTCGATTCCCTGACAATCTCATGTGAAATTTGATCGGACAAAACTGAGTTTGGCTGCTTCACCGGGACTAGTCCAACCCCTGTGAAGTGTCCTAAACCCTACCACTTTCCTCATTCCTTCCCAATTCTGGCCGCTGGGTAGTGACGCAGGAGAGAGCGCGTAAGAGAGAGGTGTACGTGGTGATGCTACCTAGCGGTCCTCTTCACGACTCCTGACACGACTCACGGACTACAGACGCCAATATAAAACGTTAGCGCAGATCACTCCAAATACGCTCTACGCCACGTTTTTGGCTTGTCAACGTGACTGTGCACGTTGTTGCTTACATCGAGGGACTGGAGGAGAAAAGGGGAGGAGGGGATTCTCGTAGACGCCTGGTTCGAGCTCCATCTTAGTGCGAAGGGCAGGAGAATGGGCGCCTCGGCATTTGAACCTTCGTCCACCGGCACGAAGTCCCGCACTATGTAAGAACGCTCCGATTTATTTATAGCCGCAACCAGCGCGGAATATGAATCAAATGAACTTTGGTGATATTCAACGCAGCACAGAAATGGAAGCATGCGTGGTTGGTAATTTCAAGGTTACCGCGGCCATGCCTCTTCCGTGGTTGTGTGAGGCGATTCGATGAAATTTAACGCTTGCAAAAAATACGTCTATTTTGTTTAGGTTAATATTTTCATGCAATATTAAAAACTGTAATTATTAAAATTATTATTAAAATATTATTATTATATTAAATTATTATTAAAAAATGAAAATTATTAAACTGTAGTGTATATTTGAAAATATGATATTTAATAACTGTTGAAACAGGTAAGAGTTTCACATAGAAAATCTTAGGGTACAAGATAATGGGACAATGTTACTAGTCGCGATATTTTAGATTAGAGTAATTGAAATCAAAGCAACTTGTTGAAACGTACTGTGCCGCAGCTGGACATATGCCCCGGCCACGAACCAAACCGGAAACGGCGAATCGAAACGTCGGGATGGTTCAGACGACGTCATCGCCTCACGTGGGCATCGGTCACGTGGGGCGAAACCCACGATGGTCAATGAAAAATCCGCAAGGTAAGAGCAGGAACTTAATCTGCCATTGTCTCCCGAGGAAAAACCGAGGGAACCCGCGCCAGGGATATTTTTTCCGTTGGAAGAGGAGAACTCTCAAAAATTTCTTGTCGAGAGTAGTCGAGAGCGCTCAGTCTGTTAAATTTTGTGGGAGGAGCAATCGATTAGTGCGGATTGTTTTATGATGTCCTATCCATCGTTTCATGAACTATTCTTCCTGGCCATTACGCACGCTAAGTAAGAGTAAATAATCCGTGCACGAGTCGTGGCATTTCACGAGCTTCTAGTGGTCGAATAGGGCCATTTTGTACTGATTCATGCTGTAAAAAACACGACAGCACACTCCACCAGCAGCACTTCCCAATACACTCCAATAACTGCGACGAAAATTCAAGAACACGCAGTTTCCGATCGATGCGCTTTGAAGAATAAGACGAGTCAGAAGAAACGAGGTGCGAGCGTTTGCTGCCGAGAAGCGGCAAGCTCAGCGTTGAATCCAGCCGACCGGCACCGCATTTGGTTGTTTGGGAGGAAGGTTCCGCAGTCAAGGCCGCGACGGCCTACGGAAGGGTCACAACCGCCAGCGAGGCGGCGCACACCTGTCGCCCGCCCGCTTCGGGGTCCCGCGGTAGCTACGCCCAGGCAGCCCTGCGCAGTACATTCACCCAGAAGCATTGCAGAAGCGTGAGTAGCCGTGTGAACAGAGACAGGGATATTTAAAATGGTACTATTCAAATTGGGTCAAGAATCAAAGAACTGATTTAATTGAATATTCAATGAAATTGAATTTAGTGAGGGACAAAAACAAAACTTTGGGTTTGTAATGAAATGTTAAAGAATATTGCTTGCAATACTTGTGTGCATGATATTGCCAAAATTTTTAGAAATGTTTAACCTTAATGTTTATTGTAAATTACAATGAGCTCATGAAATAGTTACTTGTGTGAATTTAACTTAGTTGAAACCAGGTAGAAGTGTTATTGGCATTCGTTAAGTTTTCTTTGTATGCGTTTACTCATGGTTAAAGAATATATGATTGTGTGTCTCAGATCCACAATCTTTTTCTTCGTTGTAAACTTGCCTGTATGCTCCGTAACGTGCAGTCGTGGTGGTAGTCTACAAGGGACAACTGAATTAAATCAACCTGACAGGTCTGACGGCGGAACGGCAGTGAACTGTCGGACGCCGGAGGTAACACCGATGCTGAGCGAAGCTCACTTAGGGCTAACGACGCCTGTTCGGAAGAGTTGCAAATGCAGGACGCGCCGCGGGAATTTTGACAGCGTGTTTCGTGACTACGTATTCCGTAAAGTAGGTTAATTTGGATTTTGGATGTACTTGAACAATTGAAAAAGGTTGTTCAATTACAAGTGTAATTTGATACTGCAATTTCAAATGTAAAAGTAATGGCAGTGGACCGAAAAACTTATTGTGTTGGTTACTATGTTATGTGTTTTCCTTTCAGAAGTGTTTTTGTTACGTTATTTTTTCTCATTTCTGTGAAGTGTTGCATGATCTTTGTGAGTATTCAGAAGTGCAATTGTATCCATTTGATGAAAATGATTTCAATTACCATCGTTTGAAGCTAGAATCATCTTCCTGATTCATTTTAAATTACCTTAGTAAATAACCTTACCATATTTTAGGGCAGACCAAACAAAAGGATTTCTTCGGATTTCCACAGAACTGCTTAAATAAGGAATTGACGCACTACTATGCCCCTCCCAATCGGCTAGTCCGGAAATAACGGAAAGCAGATCAGCTCGAACCTCAAACCGGGCACGGTGTAGTTCTTGGCATTTTAGTGTAACCGGAGAGCAAAACCGATGGAGGTTGCAATGTACTGCGTAGTTCAACTCACAAAGACTTTAATCCAGAATATTTTCCTCTTATATGTCAATGCACTTTTGTTGAGGATAATGATGAAGTTTGTTTAGATGACAGTTTAGAAATAGGCTCAAGAGATTTCAATTGTTTGGTAAATTTTATATGAGTTACGAATATGATTTATTTATAAATATGAAATATATATAATTGATATAAATATGAAATATTTATATGAGTTACTCTAAACTCGTACCGTAAATTGTGAAAAACTGAATGAACTTGTGATAGGTGTTTTACCAGCTTCAGCGTCAATTACTCCATCGGTAACGACTTAAACAGAGACCCGGGTAGAAAATAGCATTATGAACTAATGGTCTGTAAAGCAAAAACATTTATTTATTTTAGATTGCCCTGTAGTGATGCTCAGATCAATTCAATTTTGTTCGAAAGATGATGCATTATCTTATTTACTGCACATTATTACGTATAATATTAATATTTTGTCTGTACTTACAAGAGTATTATTCTGCTGCATCTCGCTGTATATGCTATTAATTTATCTAACGTTTCCTTCAGTGTGTGGCCGAAAGGAATATTTTGTTAGAGAGAGGGGCGAAGTAGGTGTACCGACACGTAGAGAGGGATGAATAGGAGAGGTGGAATAAGAATTAGGTTCAGGGAATAAGGTAAATAGGGCCGAACGAGGTGCGGAGGATAGAAGAGAAGTAGGAGGCATAGGCGGGACTTGAACAGGACTCTGTCGAGGATGTGAAAGGGTGTGTTTTGTAACCTCGCAACCGAGTGCATGTTTTCCGATGATCATGCCGAGTGAAGACTTTTCTGCGATAACTTACTCAACTCTGAACATAGACATCCAAATAAGCGTTGAATGTAACAATAAACTGTCGATATCGAAGAAATCTGGTTGAGTTTTCGTCTTTGTTGCAAAATCATGAAAATTGGAGACTGCTAGCGTTGAAAGAAGCCTTTCATATGCCCAATCCTTTTCGTCAGTTCGTGCATCGCGATCTCTCGGAGTGCGCCAGATGGTCAACAACCGACAACTCCTCCAATACTCCACTGCCGGAATGCAGTCCAGGGAGAGTTTTAATAATTCATGCAATCGCAATCTCTACATTTTCATATCTTCCCCGGCGGCATATTTGCCTTCCATTTCTATTCCCCCGCCATCAGTTGCCGAGACGTTTCCAAAAGAACGATGTGGATTTGTCCTCAGGGAATGTCAAGGAGCACCTCTCTCTCGGTCGGGAATGGCAAATAATTTACAAATCTTATTTGGGGAAGACAAGAGTTCCGATATATGTTTCAGAAATATTAGAAAGCCGAAAAAATGAAATGAATAATCCTTATGTAATGTAATGAAATGAATTCTTTCCTTAATGTAACAATATCAATTTCTTCTGTTTGTCTCTCAATACGTATATAATAATGATAATAATAACAATAAATAATAATAATAATAATAATAATAATAATAATAATAATAATAATAATAATAAAAAATCCAGTGGAATGCCATACAGGGCAAAGAATCTCCAAGAGGAGGATAGCTCATTAATTTGAAGGTTCTCAATTGAACTAATTGCGAAATTGGATAAACACTTTGAGTTAACACATCTTCACACAATTTTGGATTCATATTAGTGTTCTTGGTTCGTAATTCTTCCATACTTCTGGGTTTCGTGCAGTTCGGGTCCACAGAGCGCCTACTTTCTTCATTCCGTCTGCTTCTTTGGACTGCCATCTTCTAGGACTTCCTGTTTCCCGATCCTCGGATCCCAGACCGTTGCAATGTGACCGGCGGTCATATCTCATCCCTCGTATATGCCCGCCCATCTCAGCTACTGTATTTGGGCACAATGAACTGCACCTTTTATTTCCAGTTTTCTTTTGAGCTCATGTTTCTTACGTTGTCTTTTAACGATATTCTTAGTATTTTCCTCTATGTGTGATGAGAGGCTGATTGGACGATAATTATTTATGTCAGATTTGCATCCTTTCTTATGTAACAGGATTATTGTGCTGGACATCCATTGGTGTGGTATTTCTTCTTTAGATAGTATGGCATTGAATAGACTCGTCATTGGCTTAATTATTATGATGAAAATGATTGAAGGCGTTGCCATTGTCAATACTATTTATTTCAACGAGCTTGGATGTAGCAAAAATAAACACAATTGCAATAAACTAAATCTGAAGCTCGGCTATGCGAGTTGTGCACACAGTGAATGAAATATAATTGGAATTATAATATAAGAGTTGCTTGTACGAACAAGTTCGTTGTAAGTATTCTGGTATGGCTCAAATTTAGTTCTTAAACCGCTAGATAGCGCCGGCCTCTGATGTAATTATCGCTAGCGGGTTCAAGAACAGTCATATTCTTCTTACGTATATATCAAAACAAAAACAACGGTTTGTATTGTAACATCTATAATCCCTACTTGTCTGAATTGAGAACTAAATTATAAAACAATTAAGTGTAAGAAATAAAATGTATTACATAAGAAGTTACGTGAAAATCTTTATTCCCCAATGAATAAGATGAGGTTCGAGAGGCCGTAGATAACGGCTAACAAGTCCCCGAGAGAGTTATATTCAATCGCACGTTGTATTATGTTCAATCGCATGCTATTTTATTTGAAAATAATTTCTTTAGATATGTACTACATAGGTAACCATACATTGGCCGATAGCCAAGGAGTTTCGATCAGCAATATTGTGACTACCGAATTTATTGTGGTAGTCAGCTTTTAATACTTCAAAAAGTTCCCGAAATACTTAATTATTCATTTAATTTGTATTTGATAGCCAAGATTTGCATAGCAACCAGTTTTTGTTGTTCGTCGTATTTGGTAATGGCTGCGGATCAACGCTCTAACATGACGTTTTGTATTTTATTACACAAATCTCCGTCAGAGACATTAAGAATGCTTGAAGAAGGGTAAGGAGATGTAGCAATAAAAAAGAAAATAGGTAAAACAGATAAACGTTTCAGTGAAGGTTGTAATTGCGTGAAAGTTTTCTTTAACGTACAAGGTCCCGTCTACTATGATTCTATTCCAGAAGGGAATACTAATGATTTCCGGGAACGTTTTGAAGCTACTACGTATTGATAGAAGGATAAAAGAATGGATCAAAGAACCGAAGAGATCATCAGCCGAGGAAAGGGCAGAACATGATTGCGTCAATCGACTGCTGAATCTTCACTTGGTGGGCTAGAGCAA
Source organism: Teleogryllus oceanicus (assembly GCA_964035755.1). Lineage (NCBI taxonomy): Eukaryota > Metazoa > Arthropoda > Insecta > Orthoptera > Gryllidae > Teleogryllus > Teleogryllus oceanicus. The sequence continues at coordinate 344,576,562 of CAXIVR010000001.1, read as the reverse complement.
TTGCGATCATGACCATCATCATGACACAAGTACAGAAGTAGTAAGAGCGAAGCAAGAGTGCGCGAGGAAGAGCGGCGGAGCGCAGCGGGCGGAGTGGGGGCAGGGGCGGTGGCGGGGCGGGGCGCCGGAGGAGCCGCATCAAGGGAAGTGAACGACGCGTCGCTCGCGGCCGCCGCCATGTACACCTCCCGCCGAGTTTGTTTGAGGAAACCTCATAAGCCTAAGTTTGTTGACGTGTAGCTCTGTCTTGCGGAAAGTCCCCCGTCGCTGGCATGATGGGGCCGGCAGGGGTGGCGGGACGGCGGGGGCGGCGGAGGCGGTGGGGGCGGCAGGGGCGCGGGGCGGCGGGGCGGCGGGGGAACGAGGCGACGGGGCGACGGGGTGGCGGGGTGGCGGGGTGACGAGGGCGGCGGGGTGCCGTGGGCGGCGGGGCGGTGGGGCGGCGGGGGCGACGGGGGCGGCGGGGGCGGCAGAGCCGAACGGCCGCGGCGGCGCATTTGCCGCTTCCAACAGTGGGTGAAGGGAGCAGGGGATGCAGGGGAGGCCTGGAGAAATCCCTCAGGGCGGTGGAGGAAACGCACACGCGTCAGTGCTGCCGTTTCGAAACGAGGTCTCTTACAGATACGCAATTTCAACTCTAGAGTGGTTTCTTCATTGCAATTATCGTAGAGAATGCAAACATGAACTTCTCTTAAGGAAATTCCATGTCTTTGAAGGCGAGCAGCACGAGTGACTCCATAACCTCCGTAAATCCGTTACGTGGACGACAATCTAGCATAGGAAAGGTAAGTAGACAAGTGCCTTGAACAGTTGCTGACTAGAGAGTTGCAGATACAGAAATTCTGCTGAACAAAACTACACAAAATGTTTTTCCAAAATGTTGAAAAAGAATAAAATATTCTCGTGTAATACAGCATTAAATGGAGAAATGTTGGCAATCTTTCGCTGCGAGGCTATCTATCGCGTTAAAATCTTATTTTAGTATCTGTAGATACAAGGAACAGCTGTGAAATCGGAACAACATAACGTCTCTTGAACTAGTTCTTAGAAAAACAACGTGCAATCTGCGTCTGTGAGGAAAGAACAATAGTAGAAATAACGTTCAAAAGATGTATAATTTTGCCTTACTTCAAAAACTGAAAATACTGAAACAAAAGTGCGGAAACAAAACAAATATCTTAACAATAATTTTAAAAAATACTATGAATACTTGATATAAGAAGTTTCAGTTTCGAGGATATTTCCACCTGATGCTGTCCTCATAAATGAGGAAACGCATGTGACTTCTTGAATCTGGAAATTAGGTCCATCTGACTGAACACAATTCAGTTTTACATATTTTTGGCCGATTCAAAGACTCCCTGCGGTCCAATCTCTTGAATTGCTGGTTGCAGGTTATCTTCATGCCCCGTAGGTGATTTGCGACTGTAGTTATTTATATGGGTCGAGTTCATCCGCTGACTGAAGCAGATTTCTATCTGCTGAGAGTTCTGGTTGGACGTTCTTCGTGGTTTCTCTGAACAATACTAGGCGATTGCCCGAGTAGTACTACCTTCACAAACGGTTCACGGACCGGGCGCGATCTTTTCCTTTTCGCCCTTGTCCTGTCCTCTCCTCATACACACACAGTTACATATACTGCATTACCACAGATGTCGAGAGGCAAGTAGAGAATTTGGTACTCCTGGATGGCGGTGGTTCCTCGCTGGGGAAGACACCTCAAGGAAGAAATCCGAAATGCCCAGCTAGTCGCCATCCAGCGGGTGAGGAACCCTTCCCGGGATATAACACACGCTACACTAACAGTAACAATGTCTATAGCAATTGACATACCGAGAAGCATCGATCAATATATCAGTAAACCTGCTGGGTAGCCCACAGAACCAAGACCACAGCCTCACGCCCCTTGATTGCATAGGGGGAGATTGGCTTCCTGCCTTCCCTCGATTAAGTCACCATTCGACATCCGCATAACGTGATGGAAATCCAGGTACACGCCGTCGACGTGATGAAGAAAAGCAGAAGAAATTATTAGAACAGTGTCAGTATCATCAGCTCACTACAAGAAATACACATATAATACACGTATGTTACTTTACAAGACATTGTCAGATGAAGTATCAAGTAAAATAATTAATGTTTCTCTACAATTGAAGATTTTTCCAAACATGAAAAGATGTTTTAATTCAGTTTTTACTATTGTTTTGAGCAAATGTTGAAATGGCACTTGTTTTGCTTCTGGACATATATTGAGTTTCACTATACGCACGTCGCATCGCGTCGCTTCGAGCTCTCCTTCGCTGGTTATGGTAAGAGTACAGCCGGAGGAATAGGTGGGTAGTTTGTAGGATATACTCATCTAGTGCAGCTACAATAGCACAAACTGTCTCACATTCTTCGTCAATTTGCAATTTTCCAAAATTCAGAGTGTTCAGTAAAAATCAGAACTGCGCCATTCTTCAACGCGACATTATTAAAGAGCTGATGTTTTAGAACAGATTTCAAGCTAAAAATCTCTATCTTCAAATTTTTAGATGTGGAATGTTCACTTTTTGCAAAATTTGTTCTCTGGAAATCAATCTTTCACCAATGTTTTGCTGTCCTTTGATGTACACGAGAAGAAAATTTAAAGAAAAAATTTGGAACGTTTTTTGAGAAAATAACTGTTTTAAAGCCTTTTGAAAATTACTTCTATTTCACGCAGAACGTCTCGAGAGGAGCGTAGATCGTTTAGAGAATCAATCCTGTCGCAACAATATCGTATTTAATGGAATAGGAAAGATGGTAACATGGGAAGTCACGGAGACCAAGCTAAGGCAAATTTTGCTTCAGCGGCTAGGGATGAGAGAGAGCGAAAGATATTGAGCAGCGCATAGAAAGAGCAACAAAAAAGGCATAGGGGCCAAAAGCGTATTTTTCAAAGATAGGAGGGTCATTCTTAGGGAAGCCAGGCGGCTGCCGGGGAGTCTGAATGGAAGAAGATTTTAGTGAGAGGTACAGGAGGATGTTCCTTCAAGCACCGTTCTTCGCTTCGGCAGTGGATACCCTGCGTGGGCTACAACCCCACTCAATCTTGCATCACCTGGTCGATTTTACTCCCCAGCGTGAGCATCTAATATCTTTGACCTTTACTCTCACCCCCACCGGGCGCACAAGTACATCTTTGGGACGGTTTCCGGATAAGGTTTTACCTTAAAACCTAAACCTCAAACGAACTACATTTTTTTGTGAAGATTGGTGACTTACAGTTAACATCCCACAGACTAAAGACATAGCTTTCAAGAACGATGCAGCGTTTGCGAAGTACGAAACATGTATATTTGCTGGTTACAAAATAGAAAGTGAAATGTTGTACGTACTTAGGAGTTAAATTCTTAATGAACGGTAAATGGAATGGGCAAATAAAAGAGGCAGAAATGAATGGCAGGATTGTTCTGAAAGAAAAATTTGCAATGCTGTACAGAATCAACGGTATTCCGTGATTATATTAAGTTCACCCAAGTGGTGTTTAAAAGTGTGGTCATCCCTGCTCTTAGCTACGGGGCTTTACAGACGGGACGGATGGAAATAGTTTGTTTATCAAGCATTCTAAACGTGGAACACTCCTGTCACGGATACGGAATTGCGGTAGGGAGTGTGTGAATGTGTGTAAGGTTAGCTGAATAGATAAAAGCTATAATATTCTTATGCGAGAGAAATTCCCAAGGAAAGTTGCTGATACAACCCGCCTCACACACGTGCATACGCCAAACATGCTGAGTGCGCGCGCGAGCAAGTCAGCACTGAAGGAGGGGCCGACCTACCTTCCCCAACGTTCACTAGCTGCATCTGGCAGCTCGTCCACTTGCGGTGGCGGGAGTTTGGGAGTGAGCAGCGTACGCATGACGGCGGGAGGTCTGGGGGCCACACGGCGGAGGGTAAGGTGAAGAACGGACGAGGGCTGGGAGCGCGCCCAGGCGGACGAGCGATGAGGCAGGAGCTGGTCGACAAACGGCGATCGTATGGCGAAAACCATCGCAGTGAATTAGGAGGCTCAAGAAACTCACTAAACGCAGTACAGTATCACATGGTAATATTCTCCCTGTGTCAATAAACGAACTCTGAGAGAATGCTAATAGATTGCATGAACCACACGTCCCTGGATGGGTAACCTCTCGACGAGCACCTCTCCATGCGGGGCACTGGGGAGAAGCAAAGGAAAGTATGCAATATAAAGATGTTATGCTAAAATTCTATAATGAATTAAGTATCCTAACTTGTTTATATGGTAGTGAAAATGGAACAATGATAGGGTGACGAGAACGGAGGCGTAACAGGCAGTGCCTATGTATCTGAAGAAGAAGTAGACGAAGATACGAGTAATTACAAAATCCTATAAATGAGCTAGGAAGAAGAAAGACACTGCAAACATTGGAGTCTTACGAGAATTCGGAAGTAATGTTCGTCAATTATATTGATATTGAAAGCATTCAAATTTGCTTCAAAATGAAACAAACTCTTCCAAGAACACACTTGCGAGAAGAAATGATGACAGAGTGACCCGCAGGGTCAGTTAATGCGAAAGATCGCTTGAGAAAATGGCACTAGGCTTGAGATGGGCCATAACAAGAACGCTTTAGCGTAAATTAGTCAAAGACTGGCCGACATCGAACGACAATAAATCGTATCGGAAACTCGAGAAAAAACATTGCTGACACTGCAGGTGCTTGTCAAGGTCAGGTGTGCTCGCGGAGATTGCTTAGACTAGCTAGGTGGGTCAGCCAGAAATGGGTATACTTCGCTGCAAATGGGGTTTGCGAAAAATGCGTTCAGAAAACGTAGACTGGATATAAACATGAAAATTCCATTAAATAAGTGATAATTACCTCTATTCAAACGACACATGCTTCACGCAGGGGAAACATAGGTGTTTCGTGCAGTGCTGCCATCTACTGATACGCAAATCAACACAAAAAAATTACTCCTGAGAAGCGACCACCTAGTATATGATACCACGGCCACAAAACTTTCTGCAAGTTAGAATCGCGTAGAAAAAATAAAAGGTGAATGTATCACATACGATACCTCACGACTGAAGACTGGATCTACATTCTCCTACGATGATGCTTACGGAAGCATGGAAGAATAGGTATTAAGGTATGAGGATCTTCTAAGATAACGTAAGAAATGAAACGCTGGGATTAAGAGTGTAGCCGGACAAACGAAACGATCTAGCAGAACAAATAGGAAAGTTTATCTCGCGCGTCATGTATATAAGAGAACAGGTATTAAAGGAACGGGAGGAAGTCTCTGTAAGTTAAACCTGCAGCTGCAAGTTAGAATGAAGTTAAGCTGGTTCGTATTTCTGAAATAGAGAGTATTTTGAATTAATCCTTAGAATTAGTATTTGATTTTGTGAGATTTTGTATTGTAACTCAAGTGAATTCATATTGGTCATAAGTTTGTACGCGTTAAATTCATTCGTTTCGTCGCGTGATTTAATTAAGACTTGAAAGTTAATAGCTTCTTATAATATTAAAACTTAGTACATCATCCAAAATGTTTTTCGCTAATTATGTCATGCACCCACTCCACCATCAAAGGAAAACACCACGAAAGACTCCATGAGAAATGTTCCGCCAGACACTGCAAATAATTGAATTTTCCACTGTAGAAACGTTCCGAAGGGTGACTAAAGTGTTGTTTTGATATCATGTTCTTTCCATTGAAGGAACCTTCGAGATGTACTTTGTAAACATATCCAAGTGTACATTATCTCTAAAATACTGGAGGAAACTTCCAAATGTATGATGCAAACTTATGGTTGGTAACCTGAGGAAGCTAAGTTGCAGATCGCCAGAGTTCATCTTAAATTGACATTCTTCGCAACCTAGCAAACTTAACTCCCATCAGTATTTGTCCTGAGAGTGCTGCCGAATGTTTCACCATTTGTAAATGCAGGAAACACAGGAACGCGGAGAGAGCCAATGTCCTCAGCCCTGGGTTGCAGAACCGGCAGAAGTCCAAAGATCCAAAAGTCCAGTTACAGCTGCTTCCGCACAAGGCGTACAGTTCCAGTACCGTATAAGCGACTCTGACAGCTCAATATACTGCTGCCACACATACTACACTCATGACATGTCAGATAAATTAAATTTCAAAACATTGACAGCTACTGACAGGCGGCGACACGTCTTGATATGTTGATAACCTTCGCCACAGCCGGACCTTCTCGTCTGGCGACCCCGTGTGCGTCAGATGCGCGGCAACGCGGAATACGGGTGGTGAGAATGAAAACATATTCCCGCAAGCTGATTGCTTCAAAGCAGGTCACACGAGGTGCCACAGCACGTGGCGTGAGAACTATCAGAGTCGCCTAGACGCTGTCGGCACTGTAGTGAGGTCCTTTGTGTCAGGACGCGGCGCCTCGTAGGTTTCCCTCCACGTGGGGCCGCGGGGGCGGTTGCCGGGCACGGCCGCTCGGTTTGCCGCTGGGGTGAATTGTAGGTCGCCACGTAGAGTAGAGCGACGCCAATGGGCTATGGGCGTGCATCTCTCATGTTCATGTTCCTTCAATTGCAATACGTACAGTGAGTGCAAAATGTATTCGTACACCAGTGCATTTTATAAATTTTTGTATCTATTATGTAATAATCAACTGAATTCATATTTTCATCATACTTATTAACCTAAGTATACGGAAATTTTAATACCAAAAACAGCAAAAACCATGTACAAAGCAGACAACTGTTGAAACTTCCTGAAATGAGAAATTTTGTGACGCAAAAAGTATTCGAACAGCAAAGACAAATGTAACGGTTTAAGATCCCCTCTGTCTGACCCGTGGAAAATTTGTGACGCTAGGAAAGGTAGACATAAGTGGCCTTTCCTAGTGTTAGATAGATAATTGACAGACAGGTGTGTTTTATGAAAAGACGAAGCGGGTTTCAATGGGTAGGAAACGTCATTGGAAAAGAAAAAAATTATCATCAGGTTGAATAATCTATGGAAATCGTTGCGGCAAATTTCTTAGATTTTAAATAGATCAAGGAATACCATTCTTGGAGTCATTGATAGGTTTAATGTAAGGAAAACATTCGAAAACGTGAGAAAACTTGGACGTCCAAAGAAACTTAGTGGAGCAGGTGGTCGTGTAACTCTACGGAAAGTGAACACAAATCCGCAATTAAGTGCACCAAAAATACAGAGTGAACTTGAAAATGAATTGCAGATAAATGTAGGTGAGAATACTGTGCGAAATGTTTTGAGGCAAACTGGCTATAATGGAAGAGTACATGGAAGGAAATATTATGAGAAGGAAGTCGACAGAAGAAAAAGTGTGCGAGTACTTTTTACACTAACTGTACTTAATTTTCAAATATATGCCTATTAAAATTCAACTGAATTCAATAAAATTAGAAAGACTATACGACTATACGAACTTATATATGACTGGAATGCATTTCAAGCCTTAATTAGGCTTGACCTAAGTGATCTGACGATATGATTTGTATTAATCACGCATGTCAAGGTCGCGGGCATGGTAATACCCTTAAAGAGATTGCTGACACTGCGTCCAGGAATTTGGCACGAGATTTAAAAGAAAGGGTTTTACAAATTGCTACGAAGTGGCGATAGCACTGGCTCATGACAGCCTTTGGGAGGAATTACTTGACAGTTACTGTCACAAATTTAGTTTATTTAATTCCCATCCATTTTCTCTTTAAAACAAAGAATTGATCCATTCAAATAAAATACATCAGTCAGATTTAAATTCTCAATTGAGAATAAAATTTTAAAAATGAATCAAATAATATTGTTTTCGTAATCCTGATTACTTGAGAGTGATATAAATGCATTTACATTCTACGTTCGGCGTAAAGATCCACATTCAGGTTAGGAGGTTTAACAGACAAATATTCTTGTCTGTTCGTCCGAGAATTGTTAACTTATAGAGACTTGTTAATTTATTTCACATTATTGCTAAATACTATAAATAACTGAATGAATTAATAACACACCACAAAACGAAATGGAAAAAATTCTCCATTCACACATTCCCGTCTCTTAGCAAAGCTGTTTATATGAGAGAGAATTTTGTAAGAAAATGAAAATGAAATATAAATAAGTAGTGAAGAATATAAACATAATACAATTCACAGGTATTTGATCGAAAAAATCTGCAAACATATTTGCGTAAGAAGCCACTATTCCCCGCCTCGCGCCGCTTCCGCTTGCGCGCGTACCCATTTGTGGTCTTGAGGGGAAATCAGCGCGGAGTGAGGGGAAGCTTCGCGTGCACGGACGAGCGCCGCGCTCCCTGGGCGCAGTTTGACGTGCCTGGTATACGCGTTACAAATTAAGATTTACCGGGCGCATTACCCAAGTGAACCACGCGAATAGCCTTTAAACAAACTAAGATTACTGTGTAAACCAATCAATGTTTTATCAATCTTATGTGCCAATAAATCACTTGTTAATTATGCAAATCTATTCCCTGAGGTTTCCTGGGTTCAAGTAAGAACACATCGTTGGATTACTTGGTTAAATCAACGCCAGAGTTTACCACTTCTGGAGCGAAAAACAATAAACCGATATAAATTTAGATATTGATTATTTCTGAAAGTAGGATTTTGAAAATCAGGTGGCAGATCACTAAATTTACTTGTAATTAAAGATATTTCTACATTAATATAACATTATTCTGTAATAATAACAATAATGATAACAATTCGGCATGTTTTTGTTACTATATATTGTTATGTTAAAATAACAAACCATATGACTTTCTATCTACACAATGAGAATAATGCACAATGGAAAGTATATAAGACAGGGCATCATACCAAAAATAAAGTATTAATAAGAAAAGTCTAAATTTTTATTCTACCGAATTTCAATGATTCAACGCTTTAATCACATTTTCTAACTACTCTACGCTACAATTCACTTCACAATAATGCATAGCAGTTCATTTCTCATTCTGTATTTCACTCTACTTCACCACAGGGCACTACCTCTCAATACAAGCATAACATTCATAACCATTATATTGTGTATTTAAGAATAACCAAAGTATATTATAAAAAACTATAATTGCCTAAGATAGGAATTAAGAAAATATACTATTATTGCATAGTTTATTTTTCATCTTTTGAACACATAGAGGAAAGGGTTCAAAACAGTCGCAGGCAACTTAATAGTAATAGATTGAATTGAATTGAATTGGCCTTATTTTACGTGGCGAGACTCAGGCCATGAGGCCTGCTCTTCCGTCTGACCACGCAAATTTCGTTACTCTCCTTTCACCTATCATTAGAGAAAGAAGGTATTACTTGGGCGACGAAACAGGCGATTTGAATTTAGCTCAGAGGCATCATTTAGGCTTGAGGAACTTTTACATGCAGTAAATGTACTAACATGGGACAGACGGCTTTACTTCCCCTCCGAAGGAAGGGGTACGAAGGATTTTTTCGCCCTTAAAAATCCACGGCTTCGATCGGATTTGAACCCGCAAACTTGGGTATAGCAGTCCGATACGCTAATCGCTACACCATCGCCGCCGCATGCTACACCATCGCCGCCGCAATAGATATGTCAGTAAAGGCGGAATTTTTCCAACGACTGTTTTCTAAGCCATTAATTATATTATTTGTCAATGATCTCTTTTACCAAAGTATGTGGAGTCTACGGATTATTCTGAAGACATCTTTCAGAGCTGGATAACCGCATAGCCTTTGGCAGATCTTGCTTTAATTCTCCTGAATCCTAATGACTACCGTTTGGCTTTATTCCTGTTTACCAGTAAGTTCTCAGGAAGTGTTTACAAGCTATTCTCTGTATTCGTTTCAGATTCTCCTTTGTATAGTTCTATAAAGTCTTAATAAATCGTTCCGTATTCCATGGGCGAACGAAACAATTCCAATGAACGAACATAAGAAAAGTAGGCTAATTGTAACGCTTTCAATGTGCTCTTTTTGTGTCCCCGCATAGGAAGGTACAAGGATGTCCAGGCAAAATTCCTTGTCTCTTTCCAGTCCTTGACAAAATTTACATGATTGCGACCTCTTTCCATCGTGATGGGTTGATTTTCTAAATTATGAATTGCCAAACTATTTGTTTCCACACAAAACGTATAGTCCTTCTAGATCACCTTGCTAAATATCTTCTTCTTTTGAACTATTAACTCTAAAATAATATAACGTATTGTAAGGCTACACAGAGCGACCGGCGGGGCGTCACAACGTCGCTGTGCCAAAGGATTAGACGCCAGGGGCCAGGCAGGATGTGAGGACAATGAGGTATTGGAAGAATTCTAAGAACTAGGGAAAGGGATGCCCAAAATGCGGGACAGCGCATTTTTGCCGCGTGCAAAATTCTTATAATCCAGGGAAATGGATGTCCAAAATGCCTGGTAACGTCACTAGCGCGGGCCGTGTGAAAAACCCAGTGACGTTTCATGTCACGTGGGTGGGAGCTATATAAGAGCGAACGCAGAGCGCGGGGGCGGGGTTTGTCGAGCTGAGTGGAACCCTCGTGCGAACGCACAAAACTTGCGCCCAGGGCGGTGCGGAGCCGAGCGAGGCTCGTACGGCAACCCATGTGTTGGGACGCCGGTGTGGATATTTCCACGGGTGATGTAGGTCGTCGGAGCCGCGTGCTGTGTGCATAAGATTCGCTGAGGAGTGGCGCGGGCCACGAGTCAGACATTTCATTTTTAAGGATCGCTCCTGCGATCAGGGGAGTAAACGTCTACCAGAGCTAAGAGTAACTTAATTATTTACTGTACATATTGTGAATAAACATGTACATATTATCACTGAAACTCGTGTCTGTGATTATTGTGTATTCCCACGACGTCACAATATGCAGTCATCTGCAATTCACCATGTTTTCTAAACTCAACTATTTGACAAGTCATTCACGAACACAAGGATCAGGAGAGGTCCAACGACACATATTCTTGGGGGACCCTGACGTAATTTTTTTCTAACCATGAAAAATGGTGTCGTACTCGTACTTTTTGTTTCTCGAAGAAGTTTATCCCATCATGCTGGGATCGAATGTAGTAATTACTGATCTAGTTTATTGTGTGAAATAACATCAAATTCGTCAAATTCATTTTGTTCCCATTCTTGTCTGATGTAACTGTTGACGCTGCAAAATAGCTTCAGTAAATTGTTTGGGAGAGCAACAGAATGATGGATTGGTTTGCTCGAAAAGCGTGTCTACCCACTTCCTAGCTTGCCACTAGGGAAAATGCTGAAAGACACTTATTCGAGAACTATTAGTTTATCTCAGCGTGATAAATAATGATAGTGGAAGAATTTTGTCAATTTTACCTTGTTGTCAATGTTTCCTTAGACGAACAGAAGATTGTTTTCTGTCATAATTCGTGTGACATACACTTTCAGCTCGTGTATCACCTCGTACGCGCTTAAAACAAACACACGCACACACACACACACACACACACACACACACACACACACACACACTGCTACTACTAATCAAAATGTAATTTCTTCAATGCTGCCCAGATGGGAATTCCCACGGCTTTTAACTGGCGAGGTGATCTTTTGTGTAAACGCACGACTGCAAGATTCTTTAACAATTACCCCTCGTGGCATCATAATAAATTAAATTAATTATCGGTAGCATATATACGTGCATATTAAAGGTGTTTGACTCGCGCAAGGCGAGTCGAGTAACTGCAAAAGTGTCTTCGGTCACTTTCTTTTTAAATAATGCTATTCTATCGCGCCTTCATTTTGAAAACTTAATTCTCGGGATGTTGACACTCTACAGTGTCTCTGGTACCTGGCGCGGCCTTGCGGACTTCTACGAAAGCCGTTCAACTGTTTGATTTTCCAAAGAGTTTCCCACGTCTTTCCCTCTGGAAGCAAACGCGTCGTTTTTTTGAGAAAAAAATATTATGTCCGACGCGGCACGTTTAAAAATGCATGTTCTTTGCTGTTACTTAACGACAAGGAATTGTTATAATGATAGGTTTCAAAGTACGGCGCCAAATTTGAATCAATTTTGGCCGCCGATATGCTAACAGTAACTAATAATCAAATATTCCATATACGTTTACATATAACTGACGTCAGACTTACGTGTCTATATCTTGATAAAAAAGTTCTGTCACCAATTTTACAACCATTTGTTTTCTGAAAACCAAAGAATGGTGATTAAAGTTCTCTCTCCGTCTATTCTCATAGTATTTCCCTTTTCTGTAAGGAATTATGTAGCTGCTCAGCATGCCCTATTGACGAGGAGCAACGTCCTTGCCATATTCAATAATTTTCACTCTTGTCATTGATTATTCAAACATCCAAAATGACACAAACCTATGCTGAAAACACAATACGAACAATTAGCATGTAATATGTAATAAGATATTAGCATGTAATATGTATTAAACCGACAATATCTTTGTGTTAGATACCCTAGTAAAGCAGGCGCTTGCGCGTAAACGGGGCCACTTATATTGCAGTTTTGTAGATTTCGAAATGGCTTTTGACTCTATCAATAGGAAAGCTTTATGGCAAAAACTTAATGAGCTAGGCGTCTCACGTAAAGTTTTAAAAGTGTTGCAGAGCATATACGAAGACGTAAATTTCTGTGTCAGGTGCGGTGATGGAAGTACAACGCGAAAAATAAAATCGACAGTAGGAGTAAGACAGGGCTGTCCTCTCTCACCGCTATTGTTTATCTTGTTTATAAACGATTTATTGACGTGGTTACAGGATGCGGATACATCTGCGCCGGAAATTGAGGGCCTGAACATTCCCGGACTACTATATGCTGATGATTTAGTTTTATGTTCGGAGACTATTGACGGCTTACAAAAAGTTTAAATATCCTAGAAACGTATAGTGAAACATGGGGATTAAAAGTAAATATTCAAAACCAAAGTAGTTGTCTTCAAGAATGGATTTATCTGGGGTAACAAGGAGAGATGGTTTACGCTCAGGAGGAGATTGACCGGTTAAAACATTTACATATCTTGGGGCAAAATTTTCCATGAATGGTGGATGGAGTAATCACATAGTGGCGGCGCACAGTAAAGGAAGAATTGCGCTCAAAGAAATCGTTTGCGCAGTGCGCAGGGTTCCGGAATTGCCTTTAAAGGTGTGCGAGACGATGTTTAAATCGCTAGTTCTCCCAGCAATGAATTATGGGGCAGAAATTTGGGGAGTGGATAGGATAGATCGACTAGAAAGCGTCGAAACAGATTATTTCAAATTAATTCTCGAGTCTCTAGATTCGCAGCAAATGCCGGAGTCCTAAGAGAGGTCGGTAGTGTAGGAATTTGGAAAGATTTTAAAATGAAACCCATTAAACTTTGGATTAAATTAGCAGGTGAACAGGCTGACTCACTTATAAATAGATGTTTTCGGGTGCAGTTACAGGAAGCAACCAACGCTACTGGTCGTATAAAATTAAACTGCTACTGGAACGTTCAGGTCTGGGAAACGTTTCTCCGGAAATGGTGGGAGATAGGGAACACGTGACATAGAACGGTTAATTTCGGATAGACTTGCGGATATTAAAAGGCAAGAGATCCTGGCAGCAACGGCCGAAAAACGTTCGCTAGTTGCGCAAATTCACGCGAGTCCGTTATGGGGTTGCGAACGTTACGTAAACACACTGCAGAAGGACGCAAGAGGGGGATACGCTTGGTTCAGGGTCGGGGGGTGGATGCAACGTAGATTAAAGGACTCGAATGGTAATGGCATCTGTGTGCTTTGCGGTGATAGGGAAGACTGGATCCATATCCTTTAATTTGCAGTGAGACCGAAACTTGGAGAAGAAAATGGATGGGAATGGGAAACTACGACTTCCAACATAGGAACGTAACGCTTGCCCAAAAACATTCTAGGTGATAAAAGAGCTAACTTCATGAAAGAATTAGGAACATTCCTCGGAAAGGTTCGGACCACTAGAGAAACGGAAATTAAGGAGTGGAAAACAGCAGTGGTTAGTACGAGCAGAGCCTAGACTGGAGAGAAATATGTAATAAATCAATAAACTAAGTTAAATAAATTAAAATTAAATTAATTTAAAACAAGTTAATTAACTTAAAATAATTAAAATAAGTTAAATAAATTAAAATTAAATTAATTTAAAACAAGTTAAATAAATTAAAATAAGTTATATCAATTAAAATTAAATTAATTAAAATAAGTTAAATAAATTAAAAATAAATTAAATTAAAATAAAATAAAAGGAAACGGCTAAAATAAAGCACATTAGGGGCGAAGGAAGTGGAATCGGAAATGTTAGGGCAGAGGCGTTGGTGCGGACGATTTTCTGTGGTGCTGTTTGTTTTCAGGTGCGGTGGAGGCCAAACACTGGAAGGAGAATGCCTGACGCCCGCGCCAAATAAATAAATAGTCTAAAAACCGGATAGAGTAGCATGTACTCGGCTTCTGACGGCAGGTTTTTCCCCTTCAGGGTTTTTCCTCAGCGTACCTTATGGTCTCGTTTCCGCGGCTTTGAGGCGATGGAGAGACCATTTGGGGTGAATACCAGAAGGCGAAAGGTTAGAACTCGGTAGAATGTAGGTATTGTAATGGCTTAAAGGCCTTCGGCCTAGCCACATTGGATCAAGTTTCTAATTTGGCTGTAATAATTACCTATTAAATAAATAAATAATAAATATGTATTAATATATATGTAATTTGTGAAGAAAATGAATCTTTCACGAAAATTACAATTATGTACAAATTGCATTCACGTCTGAATAGAGATGTTGCGAGTATTTTTCGTTTCCATTATACTCACGTAACGTGTTAGACGTAGGACATGTCTGTCAAAGGACCTAGTAGCCGAGGATCAGGTCTGGAAAATGACCACTGGAATGACAATCACTGGAGTCATTTCTTGCCTCCCACAGGCTTCTGTGGCTCAAAGCATCGATTGTCACTGCAGTGCCTCTGCCCGGAGGTCATTGGGTTCCGCTTCCGACGCTGCTGGCAGGATTTTCGACACTAGCTAGAGACATAGGTCAAATTCAGCCGATGTCTGGGAAAGAATCCTAGCGGCCGGCTGCTCTGCACGGTAGTTTTCCATGGTTTCTCCAATCAACACCAGGCGAATTCCAGAGCACTACCCTAACGAACGGGCCACGGACCGCGCGCGATCTTTCCTTCCTTTCCTTTTCCGATCCTCATCCCTTCCTTACTCACACACGCACATGTGAGACCAGTCGGAAGCTTAGAGCATTTCCCGGCTGGTGGGAGATACCTGGTTGGGAAAACCCCGCAAGCCGCCGTGTAGTTCGGTGCCATCGAGCGGAGACTGACCTCGGCCACGTCCCGCGATAAAAGATGCACTACAGTTTCGGGACTAATGTTCTTAGCTGTTGACGCGCCCTAAATAACCAATCAATCAGGCATTTCCTCCCCCTTTCTTCTCATGGGGTGACCTGCGACACAAACATTCTCTTCGCAGAAGCATTGCTTATGTCCTCTTTGGAATCCCGACTGCCCGCGGCTACAGTCGCGGAGATCACACAACCAAATACTTTGTACACAATACAGGACTCTTTGAACCTTCGGCGTACTTTTAATGGGAGACGTCTGCTCACAAGGGAACCTAGTGAATTGACCTGCAAAATCGGCGACTAATTCAAATTCCAGTCCATATACAATAACTTTCGAATCACTCAGCCTAAACGTTAATAAACATAATCGTAAGTGAACTAAATTCTTTCAAACTTGGTTATTCACAAGGGTTATGACAGGTCGAGCCACTTGAGTCGCTAGCTTCCAGTGTCTCCCGTTATATTGCCGAGTTTTCTGCATGGTCTCTAATGTATTTCATAGAACCACTCATTGGGGCCAGATTCTGTGGATTGTAGCAATTGCATGGTTTCCGGAGGCCTTTTGATGCAAAATTGACTCAGGCAACATTGCACTTGGTACTGATCCACTAGCTCATATACACAATCTTACTGGGGTAGGGCAGTAAAGAGGAATTTTTTTATCTGTATTGTCGAAACATGTATATTACATCTGCATTACTAATTACTAATGCGCTTAGATATCGAATAAAAACTATGTAGCTTCCGGTCATGTGGGAGGCTTCTATGTTTTAGTCAGAAATCCAGAAACTCGAAAAAATACAAAAACAATGAATCAGTTTGAGTTTTGGAATAACGCAATTATTTGATTGATTTTCTCTACCTATCCTCTTTGGCTAACTAAATACTCACAACGGTACTGCTTACGGCTCAGCTGACGTGGAAGACAACAAGGTTTGAAGGAAGAGGCATTCCGCTATCAAATATTTTCTATTAATGTGTTGTGAAACTGCAATTTTTTCATATTGTTGGTATGTAGGCAAGTGTTGTACTTGATCCGTGTATACTGTGCTGTGGTATTGCGGTATTCGTGAAGACATTTTTGTTAAAATAATTCATTTAGAGCACAGTGATACAAGAGTATTTTTATTTGTTCTTCAGAAGTGTGCCAGCTACTTTTTGAAAAACAATTAGTTTGGATTTCTTTAGCAGCATTTCTGCTGCTGCATGCCACTAATTTATCATTATTCCCATTCATATAAAATAATTAATATTCATAAATCATGGAATCATGCATGTTAAAATACGAATACAACAGGTAAATATAGTTTAATTGATTTTTAAGTCTTTTAGTTCTTTTCTCCTTCATATGAAATATCTAGTACCACAGCAACGCGACTCCTTAAGAGTTAAACGAAGCTGCCTGGAAGTCCCGCGCGATCTCTTCTTCCGCAGGAGGAAGCCATCTGCGGCGGCCTCGCTCTGGCCGGCGGGGGGCGAGGGGGGAGGGTCAGGGGGGAGGGGGTGCTGGCGCAGTCGAGAAGCTACTGCGGTCATCTGGGCGCGCGATCGCTTTTAAATTCTCCCAGATCGGGAAGATTATGGCTGGTGGCCCCCGCCTTGAGTGCTGAACGGGCCCCCGGGCTCTCGTAACTCTTCGCCGCGCCCAGTCCCTCCCCCTCCCCCTCCCCGCCCCCGCCCCCGCCGCCCACACTCCGCGGCCACTGCCCGATTTCGCTCGGCTGCACATCTCCTTCCAGAACTCGCGCTCTGCGGGAGCAGGGGTGGGCGGCCCGACTCCGCACGATGGATTATTTGGCTCGGGACTGATTTATGACGCTTTGCAGGCAGAGCTCAGCCTGCGCGGGGAACTCCGAATGCTCTTCGATGTCAAGCATATTCAAGCAACCTTTATGGCGAACTCAGCCGTCAGCAATGAGTGTGTTACCACTGAAACTTCGATTCCTTCAGCGCCTTCAAGAATGTAAATTATGGGTTTTTAATGAAAAGCAAAATTATGAAATTTCTGTTTCACTGATTACCTTCTACAAAATTAAAGATATATTTTTATTGGTTTTAGAACTCACTTTATTGTAACGATTCCTTAAACTTCACATAGGGTTACAGTCAAAATTTCTTGTATTCGAGCAATGCTGATGTTCATAAATGGCACAAGCGCATTTTTTTCTTCTAGTTTGTGTTTGTATAATGATATGACATCAAAGTTCTGCATTGGCATTTTAGTAATAATATTATAATCAGGATAATAAGGTAAACATCCCTAAAAACAAATGACATCAGACAAGTTGAACTACGATTCTAACTTAAAAATAAGATTTTTTTAGGTTTCTTAGTCACCCTCTGACCACCATCACACTTCTACAGCCAAATGTGTGTGTTGTAATTTTTTTTGTCTACTTAACATTTACCTATTCGAAAAAGTATAAAAATTAATGAAATAATTAATGCCGTCACAAAAATATGCTTTATTCTTTCTCAGCACCAAACTAAAACGCAAAAGAATTCTTCAAATTCCTCAAATTAAAAAAACTAGAACACAGGAACAGTGACGAAAAATCTCGTAACTTCCCTTTAAAACAATTGTTGGGATTTGTTTTTTGATTTTTTGATTGATGAGCTATAGTTAAAAAATAAAATCTATTTTAACCTGTTCTAGGCTTTAATACTACTTTTGACTTTAAATACACTTTGAAAATAACTGCAGCAATTCTGTACCTTTTTAGTGTTTATTTCACATTTGTATATATGGTTGTAGCACCCAATGTTTTTTTTTGTCTTTGAAATGTACTTTCACATAATATTTTCAAAGTTTTGTAATCTTGTATAAAGTATATAATACGTTAAGAGAAGATAATTGCTCCTAAGGTGGAAACGATGCGTGCTATGCTCTTTAAAGTAGGTTTGTGTTCCGTTGGGACACGACGATTCTGAGGACAGGCGAATTCTGACTGATCATGAGTTTTAGAGGATGTGTGGGGAACATGAGATGTGGAAATAAGGAATGACCGTATGGAGACTCGTGAAGGATAATTGGAATATATGTGAAGAAATGAAGGAGAACAGGCTGGACCTGGATTTATAAGTACTGTATCTCAGAACACGAGCACATGAACGAAAAAAACTTCAAAATTTACAATCAAAGCACCTGTAAAGGTGTTTCAGAATTTTTCAAATATTGGGCCGTAGGTGAAAAATAAAAATGAATACATCTACGTTGTTTCACACTAGAAAAAGGTTGCCTTGTTCCTTATCTAAGTATTTATTCTTGTTTACCTATAAATAAGTATATACACACGTGCACACGTGCGAAGCTCTTCACTCAGTTAATAAGCATTGTTTGGAAACTGAAATGTGATTTAAAGTACAACCAACTACGAATGGCCATCCTCCGAACTCCGTGTTAAAGCATTATGGGCCCTGTTCTGTGCAAGAGAAAATTTTACGATTTTGCTGAGTTTTGAGATTAAATGCACAGAAAATCAAATAGCCCCTTTAATTTTACCGAGAAAGATAATTAAAATATTTTCATTTCAATTTAATTTGAAAATGATTTGAGCTTGGGCACTTTTCAGACCACCCATGCTATAGAGTTGGGTCTATCAATAGAACTAAATCTGCAAAATTGTAAAAGAAAGTACAAAATTGTTTTATTTTGTAGAAGATCGCCTAAGAACAATATTCGTGTTCAATCTGTCCCCCTTCCTTTTCCCATATGATTCCATATATCCTTCTCCTCTTTAGGAGCTGTCCCTCATAATTTTCCCATCTGTCCCTCACCCCTCCCCCAAAACTCGTGATCTGTCAGAACTCACGTGTCCTTGAGAAGGTCATGCCCCATATGTATCCCAATGTGTTTTGGGACACATATGTGTTCTGTTGGATCAATAATCTTTTCGTATGTCATAATCTGTTAAACTTCTATTTTTCTTTTAAAATGTGTTGGATATAGGACTCGGGTATAATTTTTTTTTACTAAGCAAGAGGCACACAGGGTTCAGCTTCCTAAAAAATTGAACCCTATAAATAAGAATCACCATTGACCCTCTTCTAGCCCCACTTGATAATAGATTGATAAATTTATTCTGCAAATAGTTACCAACAATTGGTGTCATAATTTCATGATTATTATACAATAATGAAGCAAAAATAATACAATACTAATAGAATAGTAATACAATATTAATAACAATTATACTACAATACTAATAACAACAACAACAATAATAATAATAATAATAATAATAATAATAATATATAATGTAACGATTAATTATTAATAAGCAAAAAGTAAAAACACTTGCGAACCTCAGTAACGGAACTATTGCATCAAATAGGGGTATGTCATTGCTTATTGTAATTTCGCACTTCACTTTGCTTCACTTCACTCTACTTGCTACGCCCGGTTCATTTCACTGAACCCAACACGACACTGAACTGCACTGCACTTAACTTCATTTCTTATACTAAATAGCAATTATAAACTAAATAGTATTGTTAATCAGAACTAAACTATATTCAATGTAAACTATTTCTAAACCTTTTTACAGTGCGAGGGAAGATTTCACCGACGGTAGAGGGTAAGCTGTTCCAATCCTTTATCGTCTGATTTAGAAACGAATGTGTTCTGATGTCTGTCCTCTGCTTTTTTCGTTCGATTTTGTGCATGTGATCGCTTTTGCCAAAGTAGATTGGTATCTCGATTTTGCTATGAATTTTACTTCACGCCTGTTCTCCTATGTAAACTTTAAATAGAACACAAAGCCTGATCTGATAGAACAGTCAAACCTAGGAATGTGCTTTGTTCACTGAATGAGAATTTTTGTATTTGCCTTTGAATTTTATCTATAGTGTGTCTTTGTCCCTTTCTATAAGGGTCCTAGCAAGCAACACCGTATTTCAATATAGGACAAATAAGAAATGTGTAGACTAATACTTGTGCATTTGGAATGCTTTTTTGAGAAATAAGAAAGTGTAAATTTCTCCTTTTCACAGTATGTAATTTCCCGGCTCATCGTCGCTGAGTTTTGTATCTAAGAGAATTCCCAAATACAGTAAGAGACCTGAGGGATTACGGCAGAGCCTAATTCATAAGATAAAATGGGAAAACTGCGAATCCGTCAAAACGTAATGGCTTTCATAGCAGTTAATTTTCATTTAATCGGAGATTGCCCAGTATTCTATTTTTTCTGTTTGTAAATGTTCGACATGCCTGTTTGATTTAATGACACAATAGAGTATACAGTCGTCTGAAATACTCGGACGCGCGATGTAATATTCTCCATTAAGTTATTAATGAAGGCAAGAAAGATTGGGAGGCCAATAACACTTCCCTGAGGGACCCCGGACGTGATTTCAGATAACTGTTCTCCTCTTCCCTCGCGGATTCAGAAAACTGTTCACCTCTTCGTACACTTTGTTTCCGGCCTCGGAGAAATTCATTAATCCGATCCTCATATCAATGCCCGATTGAGAGTTTCTCAGTAAATTGTGTGGTACAACGTGGAGCGCTTTTGCGAAATCTATCATTATAGCGTCAACCCCCCTCCCGAATCGATTTCTTCAGCCAAGTCCTGAAACAGAGAAGTTATTTGGCTCTCGCACGAGTACCTCTCCCTGAATCCGTACTGATTTCAAAAGAACCAACTCTCCTTTTCCCATTTTTGAGTAATATATATACCACTGGGTGCTCCATAATTTTGCATATAACGGACGTAAGACAAACAGGTCTCTTTATCTTTCAGGTAATTCTCTACTCGAGTCTTGCTCCCTTGCTTAAAAAAGGTACCACTGTAGCAGTTTTCCAGTCTTCAGAAATGCACATGTTGTTTATGGAAACATTGAACAATTGCACTAATTATCGTATAAGAACTTCTCTAAGTTTTATTATTTCGGAAGCTATACCATCCGGGCCGCGAGAATTTCTGTTTTTCTGTGTTTTATTCGTTTTCTTACTATGTAGGCTTCTATTTTAGAGTTCTCATTTCCCACAGTTGTCTGAATTTGAACATGTCCGTCGTTGAGATTATACACCGATTTAAAATACTCATTGAATGCGCTAGCTTTATTTACGTCTTCCACGATGTTTAAATTTTCAATTTTGATTACGGGGATTTCTTCACAATATCCCTTGCGTCCCCGAACATATTTGTGAAAACTACTCCACTGATTTCCTTTGTTATTTAGAATGTTTGCCAAAAACGCTTCTTATGCTTCCTTCTTTTCTTATTGAATATTCGGAGAGTATTCACGGGATTTATGCATACGAATGTCACTACGATGCTTAGAATTACGTTTTTCGTGTTTTATTTTTCAACCAAGGACAGTGATATAATATTCTGAGTCAAAGTTAGGTTTTAAAAATTAAAATGGAACAAATTTTCTCATTACCTCGTTGATAATACATTTAAATACATTCCAATTTATTACTATGCTAGAGTTAATAACAATATGAGTGCTGGTGGTATGATGACAGGAGGAATAGGCAAGTATATCGATAAATAAAGCTTTACATATTATTACAGATAAGGAAATTTCGTAATGAGTTGATAAATGTATTTATCAGTGTGTATAATTAACACTAGCCTCTTGAAAGTTATTTGCATCTCATTCTTTTGTTTGGTGAAGTTGTTCTAACTAAACTGTTTCAATTTATTTAGCTGTTAGGATGGCCCAATTCAGAGCCTAAACTTTGGCAGTAACGACTGAGTGTCATCTAATAAATATTACAGGCATATACCCAAAAATCTCACTCCATTTTTTCCGCTTAACAACGGTGACAGTGGAAAGGGTGAATGATCTTACCCCAGTTTACTGCACCTAGAAAATAAACCAATTGCGGTGCAGAATGACACAAACTTTCTCGCACTAGTTAGTTTCCTATTGTTCCTTAGCACTATTGTATTCGATGTCAAAAAGAATACGAGGGCCTCTCGAAACTTTCGTATAATCTTCATTTACTCAAAGGTTGACATCTTGGTATACAAAAGAATTTTCGATGGTTACGTTTACAAGTATTTATGCACCATATTTTGTAACCAAAACGGATGTGCTTGCCTTTAATTAACTGCCTGCACCCATGTGTACCAAAATACTGTACACGTAACATGCATTCATAAAAATCCAAATTTTCTGTGGTCGGCAGACTCACAATGTCTTTCGCGACAACACACAAACCTGAAAGACAAGGGACAAACACCCATGCCCCAGATCCTTCAAACCGAGGTGCTGCCGCGGCACACGCTCTGACCCAGCAATGAATGAATGTCTTCATTCTTTCAAATCTTTCTCTCCTCTTTGCTTTGTTCACCATTTCTAATATCACTCATAGAATCTCAATAATTCCTTCTGCTAGGGCGACGATTATGCTCTTGTCATTTTTTACCTTGTTTTGTTCCATAGATCTCAAATATGGTAATATCAATTTCCCGGACCCAAATCCCCTGTCTCATATGTCGTTTCCCCAATTCCGTGTTTCGTATTCCACAATTCGTATCTCGCGTCTAGGATTCCGGCATAGGATCCCGTATTCCGTGTCCCGAATTCTGTGTCCCGTATCCCATGGACCGTATCCCGTGTCCCGTATCTTGCGTCCCGTATCCTGCGTCCCGTATCCTGCGTCCCGTATCCTGCGTCCCGTATCCCGTGTCCCGAAAACGCAATATGTTTTCTTAATGGCTATGATAACTTTTTTATTTTGTTCTGTTGGCAAAATCTCAATTGCATCGTGATTTCAATCTTCCGTGATCCAAATCCCACGTCCCATACACCATATCCCGTGTCCCGTAGCACACGACCCGTATCTCACGTCCCATATCCTGTCCCGTATGCTACGTCCCACATCTCGTTTTTTTTAAATTTATTTATTGTTTAGTTGAAATTACAATGTTGAGGTTACAAGTGAAACTTTGCAATTGTATGGTGACTTAATCTAATCAACTTAATCTAGTTTAAAATTATACTTAACAAACTTAATAGGGAGAGGAAACAAATAGCACCTCAACAGAATTAGTCGATATTTGAAGATATCTGGAGGAAAGAATGGAGGGGAATCTGTTCTTTATTCTGGTTTTGTATCTGGGATCTTTTCCTTGTTTATGAAGGGAAAGGAAAATTTGATAGGTATGCTATTTGGTGAGCTATTTCATTTGTATTTAGATCGTGATGTAGTTTATTGCTAATGAACCATGGAGCTCTTGTTGTTAATCTGAAATATTTGTTTTGAAATATTTGCATTTTGTTGAGATTGGTTTTTGCGACATTGGTCCAGATCGGACATGCGTATAATAGTGTTGGCCGAATGAATGATTTGTATAGCGTTAGTGCATTTGACAGTGAGAGATGGTTGTATGAGTTTAGTAAAGGTCTTAATTGGATTAACTTGGTTTTTGCTTCTTGTGCTTTTATTTCAACGTGTTGTTTCCAATTAAGTTTTGTGTCTAAATTTAATCCAAGATATTTTATTGTTTTCGTGATTGGGGTCCAATATATAGCGTTATTGTTTATACGTAGCGGGGATGGATGTGCAAAGGTTTTCAATGAGAAGATTTTGCTGCTGATTTTGAGGGATTTAATTTGATTTTCCAGTTATTTGCCCAATTTGTTATTTGATTTAGATGCTGTTGGAGCTGGAATTGATGAGTTTGTAGTGAAGTGCTGAAGATGTATAAGGCAGTGTCATCGGCGAATTGGGCTGTATTTATTTGATGGGAAGTAGGAATGTCTGCAGTGTAGAGATTAAACAGGGTTGGGAATAGCGGCGAACCTTGGGGGAACCCAGAGGCAATTTGTCTGGGGTTAGAATGGTGACCTTCAACTGTAACTGAGATAGTTCTGTCAGCTATGAAATTTTTGATGAGTTGACTTAAATACTTTGGTGTACCAATTTTGACTAGTTTAAAGTAAAGGGCTGGGTGCCATATCCTGTCAAAGCTTGTGACATCTAAAAATACAGTGGTTGTGTGATATCCTTTTGAAAGAGAGTGGATGTGTTCAGTTAGCTAGAGCTGGTGCGTCGTTGAGTGACGGGATATGAAACCGAACTGATGAGATTGAATTGCGTTCGTTTTATTTATGTGTTTGTTTAGTCTGACAAGAATTAATTTTTCTAAATTTTGACATTATGGTAAAAGAATTGGATGTATTATTGAATGTTTCCATGTTTGGGGATAATAACCTGTTCTTAGTATGGAGTTGTATATATTATTTTAAAATGCGATGGCATTGTGCGGTAATCTTTTGAGGATTGCAGTATTAATTCGGTCGTGTCCTGGAGATTTTTTGTTTGACATTTTTTTGATTATCAGTTTAATTTCATTAGGAGAAATGAATTTAATTCTGTGAGGAATGTTGTAAAGAGGAGCGTTTGAAAGTTTTAAAATTTCATCGTGTTTGGCATTTTTTATGGAATCATTGGGTGTGAATGTGCTGGCAAAATGAGCTGCTAGAATTTCGGCTTTCTCTGTGAGTGAATATTCTTTCCCATTATCAGTTGACAGTGGGGAAATGCTGTTCTTTTTCCTTAAATTTTTCTTTGTGAATTGCCACAGAGAATTGCTTTTAGTATTTAGTCCTTCAATAAATTGATTGAATTTTTCTTGGTTGTGTTTACTTATTGCCTTTTTGCAAATATTAGTTAGATGATTTAGTTCTTTTCTTTAGTTCTGGGATTTTTAGGGTGTTCCAAAGACTTCTGGTTTTATTTTTAACTTTTATCAATTTAGTAATATGATGAGGTAATGGTTTTCTTAGTCTCTTTTTGATTTCAGGTATTGTTGTGTTTTGGGAATTATTCACAGTTTTTATTAATATATTATTTAGCTCACTGATTGCATGATTTATTTCATTAGAAGAATTAAGGATTTAAAATTTTGGTATGGATTTTTCTACTGCTTTTTTAAAGTAATGCCAGTTTATATTGTAAGTGTTCAGTGTGGAAGCAGTAGAGGATGGAGGTTTTGTTAGTTTAGTTGTTATAACTGGGATATGGTCGGAGTCTAATTCATGGTGAACAGTAGAATAGAATAAATTTTTCAAATTTGTTACTGCTATATCTAATATATCTGGATTTTTGTTGGAATCATATGGGAAATGTGTTGGTTCTGAGGGCGTTAGTATGTTAAGTTGCAATGTGTTTTTTATTCTGTTTAGGTATTCGCCGGCCGGATTTGTGGTCCGACATCCCCATGCAGAATGCTTTGAATTCAAATCTCCTACTATAATAAATGGATTTTGTAATTCAAGTAATTTATTGATAGAAGTAGTATTGATTTTTATGTTGGGTGGTTTATACGCAGTGACTATAGTTAATGTTTGATTATTGTCATATGATACATTTATCCCGATTTTTTCTATACCTGGAGTGTGTGGCAAGGTTATTTGGTGGCGTTGAATGCTATACTTTATCAAAGTCAATACACCACCTCTCGAATTTTCGTTTCTGTCAGCTCTGATGGTTTTGAATCCTGGGATGGTGAATGTTTTGTTTGGGCTTAAATGCGTCTCGGTTATACATGCGATATCTATCGTGTTTGCCTGTAGAAACTGTTCTAATTCGGATTTTTTGTTTACGATGCCATTTGCATTCCAGTTTAATATGATCAATGCTTTATGGTGTGAATCTTCCATAACTGTTGCTAATTGTGGATGCAATGGAGTTCTGAATATGTTATATTATTCTTGGAATTAGGGAGTTAATGAGGTTGACTACGTGGTTGATAATGAATTGTGCGATGTTGGTAATGAAAGTGTTATTGCTGCCGTATTGGTTAAATTGATTGTTTGTTTGGTGGTTGTAATATTATTGATGATTAGCATTATTTGCATTCCTTGGTTGATTATTTTATTTAATCTTTGAGATTATTAATTTAATCTTTGAGTGAAGTTAGGAATATTGTTTGTAGTGGGCAAGAATGGAAAGTTTGTTGAGTCATGATTGGGAGGTGGCGTGCGTGATTGGTGGGATCTGGGATTTGGCGATCCAGATTTTACATTATTGCTGTTATTTTCGATTATTTTTCTATAATATGCACATTCGTGTGTCCTGAGGTCAGCCCGGTGCTTTCCCATGCAATTCTTACACGTAGGAGTTGATTTCTTTGTTGGACAGTTTGCTGAAAGGTGATTTTTTGCACAGAAAACACACGAAACTTGGTAATTATAATTATTTATACTGTGTCCATAGTCAAGGCAACGGTAGCACTGAATGGGGCCTACAGTTTTCTTTCTTCTTTCCGGTTTAACTATGGAGTTACAAATGTATTTTAATTCTAAAACACATTCTATTTTTTCCGTATCGTTGAATTCTACGGCTACTACTGGGATGGGGACATTGTTCTTGTTTAGTCTCGTGACCTTTGTAACTGATGGAAATTTAGATGCGTTGTCTTCGAGTATTTCGTTTTCCGAGATAGTGAGATAAATGTTTTTATCACTATTGAATATTTCTTTACACTGGTGTCTGAGTAGGTATGGAATTGTTTGTTGGTATTTATAAAGTATTTAACTGCGGCTCTGAAGTCTATTATTGTCGTGAATTGTATTTTAATTTTATTTTTCTTGAGCTGGGTGGTGAAGTTTTCTGTTAACTTAGATTTGATTTCATTTATAAATTCTGTATAATTGCTAATTCCCGTTAAATATATTGTTTTTTTTTACTTCTACTGGCACTTCAGGTAACTCTTCATTTAAAAAACTGAATCTATTTGACACTTCTACATTATAGTTATTTTGCAAGTTGTTGTCGGTGTTCAGTTCTGAAGAGGTCTGTCGAGGTCATGCGTTTGGCGTCTCTGTCACTGGCGTCACCTCTGTCCTCGCGGTTTCGCATCCCTTGCATTACCTTGCTTTGTCGCGTATCTGAATGAGTTGATACAGTTGTTTGTTGTTGTGATGGCACTTGCCCAGATTCGGCAGGTGCCGGTGGTGATTCAGTCATATAAGAATGGCTGACTGCGTTTTGATGAGACTGCTATGTGTATTGCTTTCCATGTAATCCATACTGCTGCCCGTGAAGTCCAAGCAACCTTCCGCGACCGCCATGATGGTTGAATATTCTGGATTGTAAATTGATTCTAGGGCTTGAGTAAATAACTGCCCTGTGCTGAGAAGATCATTGTTAGACGTACATACAAATATAGATGCACTAACACTAAACACGCACTTCCATCCACCTAACACTGTTTAGTTCTAGCACAGAAAATGTATCGCCACTGTTCTGCGGAACGTTCGGAACGAGGTTGCTCGTTCAAAAGCGCAGAGCGAAGTGATGTCCCACATCCCGTGTCTGCTATCCTATCTCCACTATTCCAGATCTTGTTTCCCCTATCCTGTGCCCCGAAATCAGTGTACCGGATCCTGTGTGCCGCAATCTGGTGAGTTTTCTATTCTGTGCCCACGGTCTGACTCGATGTTCATTCTATGAACGGTGTCATCTATTCCTCTCCGCTCTAGGCTCAATAATATTTTTGACAATGACCACGCCTGGAATTATTTCCATTATTTCAATGCCAACGACAATTCACCGCCATACAAACATTCAGTATTCTGAGCCTGTGCGCTGTGTGTTTTCCCTGTGCTCTCTGCCGTGTACACTACTCAGTACGCTAAGCCCCCGCCCTCCGAATACACTCGCCGTCCGCCCTTCGCCCTGAGCCCTGTGCCCTGTCTCAAAAGTCCGGAGTCCCGTGACCCATGTCCAGCGTTCCCTCTTGCTTGCCTCCTTGTGTCCTGTGTCTGCTGTGTCCTGTGTGCCGGTCGCCACCTCATCCCAGCCTATGCCTGCCGCCCCTCGCAGCCCCGCCCCGCCCCCCGCCCCGCCCCGCCCCGCCCCGCCCCGCGCCGCGCGGCGCGCTTCCTGTTCACACGTAGCGCTCCACTGGAGCCGCTAATGAAGCATTCAACTGCCTACGACATAATTAGCAAAAACGCGATGCGCATCGCGTCCGTTTTGCGTTCGGAGGCAGCGCCAAATTGCTCCTGGCGGAGAGGCTCGCAAAAAAAAAACGGGCTGGAAATGGATACAAATGGAAATAAAAATTGCTGCAACTACGTGTTTAACAACCCAGAACAGTTGCCATAAATTATTGTAAATCTGCTCCTGGTCAAATGTCAGGCTTCCATTAGTAGATGACCTACACAGATAATGGTAATTTGCGCTGAGAGGGGAGCCTAAACAGATAGTTTCGAACCAATGTAGCAGTGAAAGTTTGCCTGGTGGTCGTGTTACGGTCCAAAAAAGATTTAATCCTAAGAGTTTCTTGAATATGAAGGGGTAAGCGTACTCACTAATGGGTGCACAAGTCAATGTTGTGATAATTTAATCGACTAGACCATCGCATTCCTCGGTATTTTGCCATTTCTTCTGCGATTTCCGGTCCACAAAACGACCAACGAATAACAGATATACATACTCTGTATATGATCTGTACCTATCAGTGCGATCATGTGCAGTTGCAGTACACCCACATTAAGGCAGAAGGTGACGGTCATGAAGGTATAAAAAAGCAATAACATATATTGCAAAACAAACTCAATATTGAGATTTTATTTATTTCATTTTTATTTATTTATTTACTTATTTATTTATACTTCGAAAGCAGTTTAAAATTAAAACTTTATATGGGGAGAAATGTATTGTGCTCACATTTCCTTAACGTCTGGGATCTCAACCCTGTGCAACATACAAGTTGAATTATGAATGAATTTTTCACAAGATTGGCTAACGTCTATTATCTCTTTTAGTTGGTAGAATTCTGACCTTATTAAAATGAGCTATTATTATTTTTTTAAATAATGTATTACTTAAACGTTTCGATTCTAGTTCAGGTCTACGTAAAAAAAACAAGTAAAAATAATATATGTTACACTTAAGTCATATTACATCAATAAAATATAAAACATCATGAATGATAAAGTAATTCACTAGAAGAAAATGAAACCATAATAATAAAACTAGTTGCGACGTACCGATGATCTAGGATTGTTCAAAAGACGTAGTATTTTATACAAATTGTCAATATTATAAAATCACGCGGGATTGTGAAGTCCCTGGCCAACTTGTATGGCAGACGTAGTTCTTAAATTAGTCACAGGTTCATCAGAATTTACATATCATATATATCGAAGTCTCAAAGAGTATTGTAATTGGAATAAAACGATAAAATGTCGGCTCTAGAGATTTTAAAAAGACCCGAGTCGAGGAATGATGTTACTTGTAGATTATTAATTACCCACACACGCACATGCGTGTGCACACATGCACGATACATGTTGATGACAATCGCATCTTTAAAGTGGCGATTCATGTTTATTAACAAAAAACGAAAACAGAATCTTCGGAAATGAATTTATATAGCATTTTGTGTTCATAGATGTACGCATTTTCGGGTAATTATGGCCGACTGCCATAACGACTGAATTTGAAAGTCCATTATTCATTGGCGGCGGCTTAGATAACTGAGTCGGCGCATTACCTTGTCGTTCACATGACCTTTCGGCAAAAATATGTAGCTCGGCTTACCGAGCAGACTGCGGCCCACGTCCGTGGCACGTTGCGGGCATTTCTCGGGATGGTTTGCGCAGTCATTGATAAAGGGAGACTTCTCCGAGCGGAAATGCCATCCTCGAAGTCCCCACTTCATACAGTTCCTCAAAGAATTAAATTTATTTCCCATCTGAAATCAAATGCATAATTTCTCAACTTAAAAACAGGATATCACCAGGCTTAGATTTAATTCCTAATATTGTAATTAAACAGTTACCATATGCCATCCTCAGTTCATTAACAGCTATATATAATGCATGTTTCAGACTCAACTACTTTCCAAACTCCTGGAAAACTGCACTTATCCTGCCGATTCCTAAACCCAACACAGATCAAACTAAAACTGAAAATTTCAGACCAATTAGTCTGCTGCTAAATTTTTCAAAAATCTTTGAAAGGGCAATTTTAACCAGGATTAATAAATTTTTAAATCAAAATAATGTTCTTCCTAGTAGTCAGTTTGGTTTCAGACATAACCATTCTACTACGCATCAATTGTTGCGTTTAACAGACTATATTGCCACCAATTTCCAAAAATACTCTTGCTATATTTGTAGATGTAAAAAAAGCATTTGATAAAATCTGGCATGATGGATTACTTTTTAAATTGAGAACTATTGGCTTCCCAAATTACTTACAAAATATAATAAAATCCTTTATAACTCTCTCTCAACTGACCACAATATACAAGCTGGGCTTCCCCAAGGATCTCCTTTATCACCTATGCTTTTTAATGTTTTTATTTCTGATATGCCTTACCTCTTACACTCAGATATTGCCTAATTTGCGGACGACACTGCAATATTTACCACTCATAGCGACCTTCTTTTAGATAGAGACAACCTCCAAGATGACCTAAATCTCCTCAGTAGATATGTAGAGAATATGTGGCTCTCTGCCATGCTCAGATTTCTTTTCGAGGGCCGCATTTATACCGCTCGCAAGATCGCTCGAAGGTTATTGTCATAATGCATCTATATGATTTTTAAGTTCCATTGCCAGATTTGTTAATTTTTTGTAATGAGCTGTTAATACTTACACCTGATAATATAATTACTATGTCGAATGTTATAGTTTTTCGTCCAGTTTCCCTGATCCATTGAGCAAATGCTGAGATTGCCCCTTGTTTTCCTTCTGGACATAAATGTAACTTCATTTTCTGTGCACGTCTTCTAGAATTCAGTGGGAAATACAATTATTCAAATTATTGTTTCCATGTTGTCGCGCCAGGAAGTATTATTCTGAAGGACAACATGGATAAGAGCCAAAATTTATTGCCTTTTTATCCTTGAAAATATATTTTATTACATGGGAGTTTTTTTCTTTTTTTTTCTCCCTTTCAAAATTCAAAATTTAAGTAGTATATGACAGTGTAGGGATCACAGAATTTGAAGATGTGCACACAATTCACTTTTCCCCATAGCACGTCATACGCAGTTTTTAACTGTTTCTTGACGTAAAATAAATAAAAAAATAAATAAAAAATAAAAAAATAAAAAATAAAAATAGTTATATGCATTTGTTTTCTCTGAAAATGAGTTCCCACCCATGAGTACGTCATTTTTGAGAAATAACACTGATTCATACCTAATTATTCGTACACTAATTTTCCGTAATCTAGGCGTCTGAGAGATATGGGATGTGCCACATCTCAGGTGGGAATCAAAATTTGCGAAATATACACAAAGAGCACTGTCAATGCTGACTGAATTTGAAACAACTCTGAACGCACAATATAATGATCTTAATGTTCATTACTTTTAAATGGACGTGCCAGTTGATGTTTATGCGTTTGAAAGCTATTAATATATGCTACATATATATTCGTTTCAATACTAATACTAATATAAAGATATTCAAAATATTGGCAAAGACGACGCCTCGTATTCACATATATGGAGTGCCAATTCAATTCAATGAAACCTTGTTTTACGAGGCAAGACAGGACATGAGGTGTGCTCTTTCATCTGACCATGCAAATGTCGATACGCTCTTTTCACAATCTAGTCCAGAAAGATGGTGTCATTCGGGTGACAAAACACGCAATTTAAATTTAGCTCAAAATCTTTTTAGTCTTGCGAACGTTTTAGATGCAGTAAATCTACGACATGAGACAGCCGGCTTTACATCCCTTCCCAAGGAGGATGAACGAAGAATTTGTTGCCCCTTAATAATCCACAGTTTCCACCGGTCAGCTTCTCAAACCGTAACACCTCCGAAGCCGCTTGCCAACAACACATCAATGAAGCACAATGTTTGGTCGCACGCAAGGTTTCAAAATGCTATCTTGCGTTTTCGCCACTTGAGCACCACCTCGGTCGCTTCGGGCCTGGCGCCGACCTGGCGCTCGTCGTCGTCGCCACTGCCGCCCCGCCCCGCCCCCTCCCCGCCCCGCCCGCCCGCCCCGGCCCCGGCCGAGCGCCCGGCGTCGCCTCGCCCCGCCCCGCCCCGCCCCGCACCCGCCCCGCACCGCCCCGCCCCCGCCCCGCCCCCGCCTCGCCCGCCCCGGCCCCGGCCGAGCGCCGGGCGTCGCCTTGCCCCGCCCGCCCGCACCCGCCCGCCCGCCCCCGCCCCGCCCCGCCCCACCGCCGCTCCGCTCCCGCCCCGCCCCGCCCCGCCCCGCCCCACCCCGCCCTCGCCCCCGGCCCCGCCCCGCCCTCGCCCCCCCCCCGCCCTCGCCACCGTCCCCGCCCTCGCCACTGTCCCCGGCCCCGCCCCGCCCTCGCCTACGCCCCCGCCCCGCCCCGCCCCGGCCCCGGCCGAGCGCCCGGCGTCGCCTCGCCCCGATCGAGACTAATCGGCCGCAGCTGCGCCTGACGCCGTCGCCGCGCGGGCGGCATTTTTCAATGCGTCCGTCGCCGCGTCTCGCGAACTGATTAATTAGAGGTACACGCTCTTCTAATGAACATTTCCGGGAGTCACCCTCTCCGCCTCATATTTTATCAGCCGACGCGCTCCCCTTCCCCGCCCCCGCCTCTCAAACTTCATCGCGCCATTCTCCTCGGCCGCCGCGGCTGCGAGGGTTGATTAAAAAGCCCCAACTGACCACTCCCCCCCAAAGCCACCGCCTGAGGCGATGCAGGTCGTGTAGGATGGCATCAGCCAAGTGCGCCGTTGTTAATTTTATTTTTATTTAACGCCAAAAATAGTGAAATTTTTTATATGACGTATAAGAGAGAGAATTCAGCATTTGCTCTAAGGCTCAAAAATAAACTGTACTAAAAGTAGGCTAGTCACGTCGTTATTGACAGAAAAGGCGATTGCTATTGTGACTTAATAGTATATTATATAACTAGTTCATAATGTTGTTTTATTGCACGAATACCTGTTTTAAAAACGAGGGACGTTACGAGCGTGTTTTCAAATTTGTACGTTTGCAATAAAGCAACAATGTAAATTAGTTGCATATGCTATTTTTGTATAACAACATTATAAATTTATAAGAGAATCACTCACATTTTTGGAAACTTTATTGTGACGCACGGGTATGTGACATCTGACATACACTATCACAGTGACCGGATATATCTTTTAACGCAATCTTCGCACGATTCTTTCGCTGCGATTGTCTGAATATGTAATGGTGCAATTATTCGTGCCTTAAACGGCAAACATATCATAAAATGCGTCGTATAAGGAAAAAGGTCGTTTAAAATGCTGGTATACAATAAAAGTGTTTACAGTATCTTTCTTATGGTGCGGTGCAATTTGATTCAAGGAAGAAAAGAAGAGATGTGCAAATTTAGACTAAGCTTTGGAATGCGCAGCCTAAAAAAGGTGATCAACTACATTTTATATTTTTGTCTACATTTTTTAGACAGTCATATTGAAAACCAAAAAAACAATA
Organism: Teleogryllus oceanicus; assembly: GCA_964035755.1. Classification (NCBI taxonomy): domain Eukaryota; kingdom Metazoa; phylum Arthropoda; class Insecta; order Orthoptera; family Gryllidae; genus Teleogryllus; species Teleogryllus oceanicus. The sequence goes on along the minus strand of CAXIVR010000001.1, from coordinate 344,542,863 downwards.
AATGTATGCATTTGGCGTTATTGGGTCGCTAGTCCGACTTCGCCGGCCAGCCGATGTCCCCCATGCCTGGGCTTAATTATATTACTCTGCTTGGGGGTAAGAGCGACATGACGGTAAGCGACATTGGGGGTAAGAGCGACGGCTAACATGACGTATTTCACCGTAACTAGCAAAATCCGCCTGCTTGAGCTTTTCTGCGTCACACAGCTACAGAAACTGGAAAGAAAGCTACAAGACTATTTTTGCCTCGACCGGGAATCGAACCTAGGACCACATCACGGGAAGCTAGTACGCTGCCCATGATCGATCACTTGAATCAGGAACCAATTTATTATAATATATTTCAATTTTGTTTTACTATAAATTTAAAAGTTAGAAAATTTTAATTGAGTTCATAATTTCTTTTTATATTCAAATTAGACTACTAAAAAGAGGACAAGTGCTTCTCGAAACGTTGAGAGATGAAAAATATTTCAAAATTTAGCAGAACATTTCAATAAAATTTCAATTTATACTGCGATTTATTGAGAGCTGCGGCACGAGTCATCAGCTGTTTCAGTGTCATCCAATCGAAACGTTAAATGCCGCCATAACGCCATCGCTGTAGTGACGTGTAAGCTCCCGATCGGATGGAACGGTAACAACTAATCGGTCAGACGCAGCTCTGAATAAATCGCTGAATAGAATGTATATTATGGATTTTGATTTTCAATATGTATATGACTGTCTAAAATAATATCTGGACAAGAAAATCTAATAAAATCATAATGACAACTCAAGATAGGAATATCAGCTACATTTCTTGATCCTTTTTTATGACTCTGACATTTTAACTAATAAAACAAATGTTAGTCATTTTCAAGGTTAGTTTCATACATTATTTGACCTTTTTATCTGGTTTCGCGGAGTTTTGAATTTTTAAAGTATTTTTAGAGCTTTTAACGGGATGGAATCGTTGAATGATGAACAATGAATACATTATTCGAAAAGACAGTACAGACAGTGCGTACTTACTGTAATTAAACTTCCTAGCCCTTCAGATACTCTTCGGCGACAAGAAAGTTGTTTGGTACGAAAGACTTTAAATACAATATCACCTAATAGGGCTTTCTTACCTTGATTAATGCAGTATTTTAACACCAGTTGCATGTACTTTCTTACTGTAAATAAACTTTCACTGGACGCTTTAGGAATTCTCGCAAATCAAAAATTAGGTGATACCCAAGCCTAAAAATTCAAAAAATCGCAGACAGAAATAAAAATAACTCAAATGTTAACCCGTCGCCAATTACACCTCTGTGCCGATAAATCACATGTTACCCACTGCCGCCATGTGCAAACTTTGACCCAGAATAAGGGCCTGTATCGGGATAACCCAAGGCAGGTTGGTGGGTTAGAAGTAATTCGGAGTTATACCACCAGGAGGAGCTATACCGTGATTGTAGAAATCACGAAGGAGCGCCACAACCAGAACAATGTTATCCTGTGGCAAAACGGCCCTACATATTCATTGTGAAAACGGCCATAATGAGACAAGTACTTGCGCAGTCGTCGCCTGCACGTTGCAGTGTCGGGTCACATCATCAGGCCCTGCCCGCACCGGCCAGCCGTCGGCACCCACGGGGATTGCCAGCCGGGCTGGCCGGCCCGCGCCCCAAGCCTGTCATTTACCTTTCCCACCTTTCCCTTACGACAGGGCTCAGCGCCGGAGCTGCTGAGGAGAATAGCACGCGGACGGGCCCGGCCCCGCACAGGCAGCGGAGACGCCGCCAAGGCGGAAAGGGGGAGCGATTGTGTGCAATGCAGAAGGGTTGGAGCGGGGAACAGCTTCAAGTATGGATGGCGAAAGGACGAGGACGGCGCGGAGCGGGCTGGGAAAGCACGAGGTGGGGGTATGGGTAGCTAGAATATGTGTAGCGGGGATATGTGCACCGGGGATATGTGGAGCGGGGGCATGTCGAGCACGGATGTGTTGATAAAGTGAATAGTGGAGCGGGGTTGTGTGGGCGATAGCATGGACGAGAGATAGCCTGGGACTGGAATAGCGGGGATAGGAATAGTTTGGGACAAGCTAACGACTTGGCGTGTAACGACGAATAAACGAGAATAAACAGTAAGTGGGAAAGGCAAAGGAATGTAGGGTGAGTTGGGGGGTACGTTCTCGGGAGACAACAAGAGCCGCATAGTGAGGGCAAGGCTGGGGCGAGGAGCGGGGCGAGGAGCGGGGCGAGGAGCGGGGCGAGGAGCGGGGCGAGGAGCGGGGCGAGGAGCGGGGCGAGGAGCGGGGCGAGGAGCGGGAGCGGGAGCGGGGCGGGTAGCGGGAGTGGCAACGGGAAGCCGCTGAACGGTTGAGCGGAAGGGTGCCGCGGAGGGGGAGGAAATTACACCTTTGGAGTCGCCGCGTCTTGGGCTGTGGGCAATGTGCTGACGCGAAGATGCGGCGGCGGCGGAGGGGGCGGGGGCGAGGGCGAGGACGACGTGATGCGAGGGAGGGTGGCGTGAGGGACGTTAAGGTATAATCAGAGCGAAACCCAGAATACACGCAAACGGGTTAACGCCAACCCATTGCCTAGGAAATAATAAAACGGCACGAAAATTCTCATTGCATTTTCATTGTTTCGTTTGTTACATTGGTAAATATTCTTTTTATTATTATTATTATTATTATTATTATTATTATTATTATTATTACTATTATTATTGTTATACATTGTTTTAATCGGTTTTCACCGGATTTTTATTTTATTTGTCCCGGGTTAATAACCAAGACACAGATCAATTCATGTTTCGTCGCAATTTAAGAATTATCGCACAATCCTGCATGTGTTAAAGATGATAGATTTTTGCGTAATGTTGAAAAAAGGGAAGAAAAATGTAATTCAAAATTTTCGGCCAATTTCTCTCTTGTCAGTTTTCTCAAAAATATTAGAGAGGTTCTTCTTCAGTCAAATGGAAACTTTTCTCAGAGAAAACGTTTTGAGACTCAGGGAAGCGTTTTCACACTCACAACAGTGTTAGAAAATTAAAATCTACGGAAACTGCCAAATTTTCTTTTTTTAGATGTTTCATCATCATTGGAACAAAATTATGCACCCATTGCAATATTTTTAGATCATTCTAAAGCTTTTGATGCTATTGACCATAACATCTTGCTGTCAATATTACCTTCATTTGCAATTCGAGGTATTGCCCTAGATTGAATAACCACGTACGTTAAACATCGAACTCAAAGACTAGAAATACCGTACTGGCACGGAAGGACATTATTGACTTATCTTTCCAAAGAACAAAGACAACAAGGTTATCAACATTTCCAAACGTGGATGCTTTCTCTCCCAAGTAATGCTGAATGTGTGTTCGGAACCTCTGCTCCTGGGCGATAGGTCCTCCATGTCACGCGCTTCCATACGCAAGTGATGTAGAACATATTCTCCTACTACGCTCACCATTCAGATTCCTACACTTTCATTCATTTAATAAAATTGTTTTCTTTGTGTTAGGAATTTTTAAAGCTTTCGGGGGATGCCGATATCGGCTACCCGAGCCGGGTACCCACTATGTCCTTCATGGGGACACACATTTACCTTAGGGTGAAGACCATAGTTTTCTGGGCTCTCATTGAGCTTAAAATTACTCACACCTCGTAAATCGCATGATTAAAAAGTATAAATCCGTGGAATGTAATATGTCTCTCAAAACACGAAAACGTATATAAATCCGTGGAATATAATAGGTCTCTCAAAACACGTTCTTAGAGTTGCATTTACATTTCTTTCTCTCCAACCTTGGATATGTTAGTGATGTAAAAATATAGCTGTTTACCCAATAATGTAGCATGCATTAAAAACGTAAAGGGAGATGGTCACCCAGTCTTAAATGACTACTGTAGGACCACAGTACCGGAAACTAAACCATCGGAATACGAGCGAAGATCTCTAAAAAAAGGCAACTAAAAATAGTTGTTATTTTATTTTTTTCTACAGTTCATTGCATAAAAATGTGGTTTCCTTTTATCAAGTTCTAAATTACACTGTAAATCCTCATACATTGGATTATAGATTCCCAGAAAACATATAAGCTGTTTATGATACAGACCCATGAATCAAAAATTAAGTGTAACATTTCAAAAATCTTCATGTTCATTATATTTTTAATGAAATATTCACAAAAATGGTTTGTAATGTGGCATTCCTGGCTTCACATCTGAATTGAGCGCCTGCGAATTAGAAAAAGTTACCTTAACGGCAACAGAATAGTTCTCATTTTTTCTTCAGTGTACTTAGTACTTAAAGAAACCTAGAACGATTTTGTGCCGCAAGTAAACAAAACACTTCCACTGGAACGGCGATAAAGGGAGAGCAAATTAATATTCCGAGATATTGGGCTATAGATTCTGATGGCCAAAGAACCAAATATAAAACTCTTGACAGCTGTTTTTTTCTAATTATTTACTTTTGTTTTCGTGTAATAAAGTTGCTATTTCTTACTAAAATTCTGTTTGGAGTGAATGGTAAATGATAATTTTAACTGAATGGCACAGAACCATATGTTCAATCATCAGTATTCACCGTACTCTCTACAATTGTTGAAATCCAATACTCACCAGGATTACCAGTCCTGCAAATAGAAATGCACTGGATCTGCTGATTCTGTTGCGTTAGCAATGGTTGCTAACCATGGTCAAAAATTAGTTTTGTTTGCAACATGACGTAAAAAATATTAATTTTCCATGCGAAAAGCAAATGAGCGATATATTTCAAAATGAGACGCGTTCAATTCTTCTCATCAAAACACGAGTACCTTCCACAGTATCAACTCAGGGCATCTTCAAATTTGTGTAGATTTCAATTTCCCCCAGGAGCAAACGACCCCGAGGACACCCACTTTTATCCACTTGCCCATGGGGGCTTTTGTTGGAAATTGTCTGTTCATTGAGCTCTCATGAAAACGTTATATCCCACTGGGTAATTTAATTCCGAATTTCGGAGCTGTTGTGACTCGAAAATTAATTAAACGTTTTGATTAGTTTACACAATACCTCACACGAAGGTCAGTTTTGATTTGTAGCAGTTATCACAATAGGCCCCTTTTAATCGCGTTAGGTGCCTGCGAATGTCTGGACGTATTTTTGTCATCCCAACCTGTCGTGTAATCATGAGAGCTTGTTTTATTCACTGGCATTGTGCGAGGACCAACCCCGACAGCGCAGGCTGGGGAAGATGGGAGGGGAGGTAAATGGAGGGAGGATGTAAATAAAACAGTGCAAACGAGCGCCCTGCTTTTACAATTTTAATTTCTCATTTAAAATAATAAATACGTTTGGAACAAATGCTTTCAATAACATAATTTTCTAAATAAATCATCCATTTTCAACCCAGCGTACATTGTGCCATCGCAGCCTTTCTATTACCTCTCGTCATGGTGTCAATATACCAAGGATCGTCAAGTTCATGACAATACACTCGTGGTGAAATACTCATTTTCTGTGACATTTTTAAAACATTCTGCATAAGTAACGTTCATTTTTACAATAATCACTAAATAATATGTTGCATTATTGTAATATTCAGTTATGAAAATCGTCATTAACCCCAAAAATGTTTCTAATAGAAAATTTGTATTTTTCGATTCTACTGCATTAGGCCCGGACACCAATATTGAACATCGTCTTCCTTAAGTATTTTCAGCCACAAATACACCATAATCACATCTTTTCTTTCATAAAAATGATGTTCGGAAGCTCGTCCTCTTCCAACCTTTGCACTCTTATTAGACAATTTCAATTTGTATAGTACTAAGTATCTCTATTTTCATTAATACTGGTATTTATTTATTTTTACCGAAAAAACAGTTACACTAGAGGTGCAATAGAATGGCACAGACTTTCTTGTCGCTTTAAGGTCTTGCTGCATTCTCTGGTAAGGTACCATCTAGCGTTGCTCAAAGTTTTTTTTTTTTTTTACATTTTCTCAACTTTTCAATTTCTTAATAGCAGAACCCAAATATTACTTGAAGAATATTAAAGAACAGTAAAACGTCGTCCTAAATAGAAATTTTCATTGAAAATTTTGAAGCAGTTTTTAAGAAAAAGGCGAATATGCATCAATGTAAATGTGAAATGTGAAGCTATTTTTCACAGGAATATATTGTTTTCAAAAAACCTCATTTGAAGTCATTTCCACTCATACATGTAAAAATATAAAGAAATCTATGGGAAAATGAATATTAACGGCGTGTTAGATTTTTAAAAAATACATCTGTGTAATTTGTAAAAAAACAAAAGAACAGACGAAAACCAACATTCCGTCACAATAAAGAGAGAAAATAGCACTATCCATTGGAATAATTTGAAGAAAATATTTGGAGCTATTATTCAGAAAATGGCGTTGGCACATTTCTGAAAATTCGAAATTTTGAGCTCATTTTTACAGAAAACTGTTGAGTTTCCGAGAAACTTTATTTGACCTTATTTAAACATAGGTACTCATAAATCTAATGATGTGAAGAAATTGCATCTAATGCAAATATTACCGACGTGAGAGACAAAAATTACATTTTTGTAATTTTTAATAAAACACAATAATAGAGAAATATGGCGTATATATCATCGGATAGGGTTGGTTAAGCACACATCTCACTAAAAATTTAAAGAAAAAATGTGAAGCCGTTTTGAGAAAATTTTGTTTTGATAATTTTTTTAAAATGCAAATATTGTACGCTCTATTGCAGAAAAACTACTAAAATTTTCAAAAATGTCTACATGACATTAATGAAAGAACTATTTATCGGCAAAAAAATTCATTTCATAATCGAAATCTAATAATGAAAAATAATGAGGATATTTTGAACGCTAGAAACAAAACTAAAGCAATGTGGAATATCGTAAAAATTACGACCATGTCATAACAATATTTTGTAGAGAATGTTGTTTTAAAGGATAATGAAAGAGAAAGAAGTAATCCAGAAAAGTTTAGAATATCTTCAACCAACACTTTCCTACAATAGCGGTTGATCTCACGAAGGGACTAAAACCATAAAATTCAACATCATATGCTTCTCAAAAAAATTTCGGCACGAAGTTTACTTACGAAACTTCTTTCAACGAAACCCTCAGAATAGTCAGTAAACTAAAAAATAAATATTCATCTGGTTTAGATGAATTTCCGGATTGTTTATTAAAAACGTGTGCACCTGCCATTATACACGCATTAACTCACATTTTCAATGCTTCATTGTGCACAGGAATATTTCCAAACATTTTCAATACAGCAAAAATTAAGCCACTTTTTAAAAAAGGGAAGAAAACAAATTCAAAATTACCGGCCAATTTGTCACTTTTCTCAAAAATTTCAGAGGTTTTTCTATGCGCGAATGGAAACTTTTCTCAGGAAAAACTAAGCGTTTTCAGCCTCACAACACGGTTTCAGAAAATCAAAATCTACGGAAACTGCCATTTTTTCCACTTAAAAATGTTGCTTCATCAATGGACCAAAATGAAGAACCCATTGGGATATTTTTAGATCTTTCGAAAGCTTTTATCGTTATTAACCATAACATCTTGCTCTCAAAACTACCTCCTTATGGAATTCGTGGTATTGCCGTAGAGTAGATAACTCCGTACCTTAAACATCGATCTCAAAGAGTAGAAATACCATACTGGCACGAACGGACATTATTTACTTATCTTTCCAATTCTTTGCCAATTGAACGTGGGGTCCATCAAGGTTCGATCTTAGGGCCTATCCTCTTTTTGTTGTACGTAAACGATATGCCCTCATCTATTAAAAATGGAAGAACAGTTCTGTATGCCGATGACACGAATGTTCTTTGCAAAAAAGAAACAATAAATAGTACTATTTCAGAAGTTTCAAATTGGTTTTGTAATAACAAATTAATAGTTAACGAAGGAAAAACTGTCTCAATACAATTTTGCGTTTCAAATCGGCAATCGTTTGCTCGATTGAAAATGAACAATATGCAATTAGCTGATGTTAAGATTACAAAATTTCTAGGTCTCTCAATTCAACCAAACCTCAAATGGAATGTACCCATTCCCTCAGATAAAGTGGCCGGCAAAATTCTATCTTCCACACCGCGCCGACAAACTTGGACACTCCTCGGCCTGGCGGAGGGCAGGGGGAGGGACGCGTTGACCAATCGCTAGCAGGTAGAACCACAGTTGTGTGTGATTGGTGCAACATCCCAAGGGGTGGTAAGGACGTTGCCTCAGGGGAAGGGGGCTAGTTTGTTTACGTACGAGGCGGAAATAAGTCATATTTCCCTACCGATGGAGAGATTTTGCCTACACGTTTCCCAGGACGAAAAAATATTTCTCAGCGGGGGTTTCTGTCCTCAATTATTGTCAATTGACCCGTAAATATTTAGCATTTTAGCAACAATTGATCTAACGTTTAGCAATCGATTTGTAACTCCAGTCGAAGTGCAATTTTCAGATGCTCATTTCAGGCACAATTTGCGGACCCTTCCCGTCGTTCTAACGCATATTTCGAATTGGTTTATAAAAATTATAAATTGTTGCAAAATTGTTAATTCACAATTTTCGGCTTTTGGGCATCGGGAGACCCTCCCCCTTTAGATTTGCAAAAGTTGGAAATGTTTATAAATTTTCAATTGTTGCAAATTTTTATTGTCTCATCTGAGTGGCGTTTAAACGCGATACAAAATTCCGGAATTCGATCGGTGTTATCACATTTCGTTCTCGAGGTATATGTAATTGTTTATAAGAAATTAACATCTTAGAATGACCCCATTTGTTTTCACTTAACACAAGCATACTGAAAAAAAAACAGTTCTCCAATGTTGCGCTTTTGCTAGCTACGCTTAAAAACACTTGGCTTATAAACAAATTCTGTGGCTAATTTAATTACGCTAAATCTGTTTTTTTTTATGGCGAGTATGAATATTACTTTTATTTTGTTTTTATATTCTCTTTTAAATGCAGCAATTTGCAAGTCGATATATTTATCAAATAAAGAGGAAATTGATTATGTACAAATTATTTTTGAATGTGCATTACGTCGAAATGAGTGTTTCTGCTTTTCTATCAAAGGGATGTTGAGCAACCGAATAGCTGTATTATTAATTTTTTCAAAGGCTACTTTTAAAACCGTGAGTTAGAAACTATATGTTTCCTTTATTTACCCATTACCATTAAAAAAATAGGGAAACATACTATTAGCTGTTTGCTGTACACTGTATTGAATTCGATATAAATATATAATACAAACATTTCATAGAATTTCTAAATGAACCTATATAAACTTTAAGTTAATATTTTCAATTCAATTTATCATTCAATAAGTCAGGATCATCTTTCTAAAACTGTTAATTTCATGATTTTATTGTATAATATTCAAATCAGAGCTAAAAGCATCATGTGCTAAATCTACGCATTGTTAATACATATTTTTAATCAGCATTAATATATTTAATATACATTTAAAAGGTTTTTTAGATTGGCGAACGTTTCAATGAATTTTCATGAATTCCTAAATGCTTGAAAATAAATACTTGTAAAATTAAAGTATTGTAGCGTGTAAAAATATAACAAACTCACGTACTTGGTAAAAGAGTTGATACTACTAAAAGAAAGCAAAACAGATGTTATAACAATTCAAAGAGATTTACCGTTTGTTTACAGTTTAGTAAATATCAATGCTCTAGCATTTCCCAGTGAAAATACATAGAACGAACTTGGTGGTCAAGTGATATGACCTTCCCAACACAGACTACATTTCAGTATCGTCAGAGTTCGAAGGTGGTTTGTTGGCCGCTACTCTCCATTCTGCAAATCTATCAAAACCTTCAATTTTGCACGTAGCGGTTTCTTAAAGGGAAACGGGACATTTAAGGTATCAAATGTGCAATCTTTGAAAACTATCCCTAAGAAATTATTATATACATTATAAACTATTATATATAAACAATTATATATAACATTATAAACTATCCCTAAGAAAAATATCAAATAAACAATGTTAAAGGTCACCAGCTTAACATTGCCTTTACTATTTGAATGTTTTCAACATCCCCAAAACCTACAGAAAACGCATGTTTTTACAGGTTATTAAAAAACCAATTCAATAAATATAAGCATTTATTCACGTTATTATTTTTAAAACACTCAAATATCTACGATGTTATTAGATTCATGTCTTTATCGAAGATCTGAGATTAAAAAACTGATAAGCAGAGAAAATTAAAGTAATTGCGAGTGATTGATGAAGTTGAATGATCAAATGAAAAACAATGTTTCTTGCTTAATATAATGCTATCTTGTTTCACAGACATGTAATAACATGTGACACCTATATTTAAACATCCAAACTAATGAAAAGTTTCAAAATTAAATCATCAATAAAACGTTGATTCATCAGCAAGTATTACATTATTAAATACTTTTTTGAAATTCATGTGCTCCTGTGTGAATAACGTAGTAAACGTGATTCGTGTGATCCAGTTTCTCAGAATAATACAAAACCTGCTAGACACATACACTAAACATAATAAATGTCAAATAGTTACCGTAAAGAAACCGTAAATAGTACAATATGAGATGTTTCAAATTGGTTCCAAAATAACAAATTAATAGTAAACGAAAAGAAAACGGTTTTGATGCAGTTTTCCATTTCAAATAAACCATTCTGTGCTCCATTGAAAATGAACAGGGTACCATTGACTGATATTAAGGCAACAACATTTTTAGGTCTCTCAATTCAGTGAAATCTTGTCAATTTAAATGAATTGAACATCAAATTAAGTTCATTATGCTACGCGTTCAGAATTCTTGCAAATTCAGTCAGCCTTCATACTGCTCGTTGTGTATATTTCGCGAATGTTCATTCCCGCCTAAGATTCGCCGGGTGTTAATGGGATATACCACGGAAAACAGCCAATCAGATTACGCGGTCTCTACAACTCTCCTCCCTAGCGGCTGAATTCGCCTTAGTTTTGCTTTAACTAGTGTTAAAAATCCTGCCACTTCGCGGACCGAACCCTAGAACTTCTAGATCAGAGACATTGCAGTGATATCAATTGATTGCCTGAGTGAAAGCTGGTTATATATAGAAGATTGCATTTTGCCAATTTATTCGAGTAGGTTTAAAAAAGTATTCATTCTTAGAAATTACTGAAACATTTAGATTTATAATAGTTTGCATTATAATATCCAATTATAGTGCTCCTAGATAGTTTATAGTATGCTACAACTCCAAATTACTTGTTCTATCGTTATCAGCACAAAGAATTTTAGAGAGTTCTATATCGTGAATATCTCATTTCTTAACTATTCCATGGTTCACTGCAGTATCATATTCTGCGAGTCTAGAAACAATCACTCGATGTAGCTGGATGTAAAATAATTTGCCATTGAATAATTCTCTAAAATTTTGTTTTATAGAATTTTGTTATTTGTAGTTTATATTGTGATAACCGGGGAATTTATTTTTGTTACAGTGTTTTCTCAGTATGTTTATTGAAGAACAGGTACACGAAATATCTGACCTTGCAAAAGTACACTCATGTTGCTACGAGTACTAAATGTTCAATCAAGGAAATTACATATCATGATGCTACGTTGGCCTGTGTGTGGCAATAGCTCGCACGAAGTCTCAGTAGCAAGCTCTGCGAGTTCTCCCTTCCATCCTCGGGCCATGTTAGAAGCTGCTCCTCTGTCGAGTCCCCATAACGGAGCATTCAAGAGACATTCCCGGAAGAGAACTCTCAGAAATTTTCAAGCCTCTACCACGCCACATCGCAAATCTTCTCTGCAGAATTGTACAGCAGAATATAGAAAAAATGTTCTCTTGGGCTTTTTGTGACTTATTAGACGGACTAAAGGACATCTGGATAAACTTCCAAATACCCTAATATGTACTACAACAGCGGTAACAGACCATAGTGATTCGGATAGTATCTTATCTGTTTACAAAGAAGTATAGTCTACTGGTAGTATTAAATACTTACAGCATCATTGGGCCATAATCTCCGTAAAAAAGGAGGACAAAATTGCATACAAATCGTTTTTCAATCGCTTATGTAGACAGCGTACCTTTGTAAACTAGTATTGAAGTATAATTTTAAATTTATTGAAAAAAATTACACTTTCAAAATACTATATTAGGTTCATGTTTCTCTATTCTGAGTTCTATTACATTTATATACAATTTTATTATGCATATAAAAGCACATTCATAACGTGGCTACTGCTTCTTCTCTAGTTCTTCTTAACATTTTACTCTCCGTATACTCCAAGCCGAATTTCTGTAACCCTTCACAGTTCTAAATAATAATTTTGATCTATAAATTCAAAGGTTGGAAGAGGCCATTTTCTCTACAGACAATTGGGTACATGTCCACTACATTGCTAATCTTTCCAATCGTGCAGCCGTAACAGCAGACAAGATACAAACACCACATCTAGTAACAACTCAAAACAACTTCGGTCATCTTCTTGAAGATCCGTCTTTAAAGAACAGATTGCAATAAGAAAAATGTGGATATTCAATATTGTAGTTGTAGGAAGACGCCAAAAAAATTGCATTTTTGCATTTTTCGAAAAATCGGATTTCAGGGAAAATGAGATTTTCTTAAACGTGCTTTACTCTATCCCAGGACAAAATCTAATAATAAAATTAAGTGATATTTTGTAGAAATGTTTAAAAGTTTGAAAGTATGTCAAGTATCCTCAAAAATCAAAATATTCGCTTCACAGCCTGGAGTTCGTTCAGATCGGTCAGGGAATATAAATTCTGGAGAAAATTGGCTGAAGGGTTTGGGGGCTAGCGTTGGCCACACACGGAGAGACGAACAATCGGACAGACGGACAAACGATCAGATGGGCGTTTAGTCGTGAATCGATTTTTTGGTATCAAGGTTCCACAATATATGGCTGCACCACGTGTTAGGATAGGTAATTTACTATACATAGGAACATGATTTATCCGCTTTTTCGGTATCAGGACCCGCAAATAGGTGTTTTTCTGACGAACATTTGCCGTTTTCCGGCCCGCGATTACAATACTCGTCTTGGAAAACGGCAACAAAAATGAAATTCAAAATTATCGATCAATTTTTCTTTTGTCAGCGTTTGCAAAAACATAAGAGATGCCTTTCATAGGAATGGAAATCTTCCTGTTTTTATTGCTAAAACGGAATCCTATTATAAGAAAATTCTATTTTTTCATTTCATACCTCAACTACGGCCTCAGCGTTATTGCTCAACTTCCCCTTTACTTCCGAATGACATTTAGTACGTTTTAATAACCATCAGGACCGCCGAAGGTTCGGGCACAGATACAAAGAAAGTAGTGTGAGTGCTGATATAAAAAATACTGCATACGTGTAATATTTTTTTATTTGTCACTAATAATGATATACTTAGAAAATACTTACGTCTCACGATGAAATATTTATCACTCTTAGAGTTTTTTCGCGAATTTGCTGTCTCAAAACGCGACACAATATACATTGTGACCGCATGTGACTTAATTTTATAAATATATTAACTCGCAAATAGAAAAGGTTACGGTATGTTAAAAATTAAATAAATCTTCAAATATAATAAAAATGGTGGAGCACCTGGAGCTTCATTGTCCCCCATGTGTTCTATAGGCCCATGAGCAACAAATCTGCACACCCTCTTCTCAATGCTGATGGCCACATGCTGCGGTTCCTTTATATCCGTTAAAGCTCCTAGTACGTGGAAGGACACAAATTTCAGTCAATTAGTGTCATTATGTGTATTTTCCCCATATTATTCTCGTCGTTGCATCTTGGATAATGCACAAAACCTTGCAGTGCCTGAATCACAGTGATAGTTTTGTCGAATGTTGACAGTTTTGTGAACAGTGATAGTTTTGTTGAATGGCCAGTCAAATTAGAATTCTTTTTAACATTTATTTCTTCCATGTGTTTCTACCGAGAGATCTTGAACAACAATGCGAACCTTCAAATAAATGATAGTACTTCGTCCCCATGCATCATGCCAATGATATTGGCCGCAGAAAGAAGTACTTATATCACTTGAATGAGACTAAATATTGAACACGGCAAGTCCTTGCACTGTCTATTCTTGAGAGGCATCTACTAATAAATATCTAACGGCAATGGGAAAATTCTATGCGCTCGAACTACAGAAGTGAAGATAAAAAGTATTTTTTACGATACGGGAGGAATTAGAATTTGGAAAACTAAATAACAAATCTGAAAAATACCTGGAATTTTGATGAATATTTTCGTTTACTGGACTTGGATTTATTGAATACTTGACCTCTGTAAAGCTTGTCCACTTCATTCTTCAAATTGATCACGCCGAAGCACTGAATACATTTTAATTGGGGACCGGTCAGAAAAGTCAGTATTGAACTGGCACTCGGCAACTGATACTCAAAGTAGGCACGCAGGCAGGCAAATGGTCCCTGCGCAGGAATACTTTCCTGAGTAACAACCGTAGTGTACCCCGCTCTCGATTACCCGCGGCGAATGAAAATAGTCTGTTTTGAAACATTTTAATACATAATTAATTCCATAGCATTAAGTGATGTCTAACATTTTTCATAGCATTTCTAGATCTTGAGCGACCACATGATTAGTACAAATGCTGAACAACATTTGAAGTATAAAATTAAAAAAAAAAAACGCATATATTAATTAAATGTGATGATAATGTAATGGTATAATATATAGATACTTAGTATTGAGCTTGGTATAAAAGGAAGAAAAAACGCGGGAATATATTTTTAAAAAATGCCGATTCCTATTATTATAACACTCGACGTAGAAATCATATTCATCAGGTGACAGTATCAACAGCTCATTACAAAAAATTCACATACAATACATGTACATTATTTTACAACACTTTGCCAGATGACGTTAAACGATTAAATTCGATAGAAAAGTTTAAATTCCAAGTGAAATCGTTTCTGCTGCATAACTGTTTCTATACAATTAGAGACTATACTGACCATCACAAGGAAAGTAACATGAATTTTAACAGTGATATTTAATGTATTATTTACCATTGGACTGTATAATTCTAAACAATATGTAACAAGTATTGTATTGTAGCTTCTGGGTCAATGACCCCCATCTCGATCAGGTTTTTCGTCCAGTTTCCCAGATCCATTGAGCAAATGCTGAGATGGCCCCTAGTGTTGCTTCTGGACATAAATGTAACTTCATTTTCTGTGCACGTCTTCTAGAATTCAGTGGGAAATACAATTATTCAAATTATCGTTGTTGTCGCGGCAGGAAGTATCATTCCGAAGGACAACATGGATAGGAGCCAAAATGTATTGCCTTTTTATCCTTGAAAATAGATTTTTTAACATGGGAGCTCTTTTTTTCCCTTGAAAATCCAAGTAGTATATGACTTAGTACAGGGATCACAGAATTTTGAAAATGTGCACACAATTCACTTTTCCCCATAGCACGTCATACGCAGTTTTTAACTGTTTATTGACGTAAAATAAAGAAAGAAATAAACCATCTCAAATATTAATTTACGATACGAAAACCTATATTTACACTAAACTCCGCCATTATGAGGTTCACATGAATTAGATTACTCCTAAATTATATTGAAGTGACTGAACAATAAAATGTAATTAGGCGGGAATTGTCGGAGGAATTAATTTTGTAGGACATTCAGGCAATCTCTTTTGTAAGGCAAACGCCTGGCATGGCACACTGAAAGTTTTCCGCCCTTGAAAATCCGCCACTGCAGTCGCGAATGAAACCACAAACTCAGGAGCTACGAATTTAGGAAACCCGTGTGCTAACCCCCAACCATTGAGGTCGGCTTAATTTTAATATGACATACCACACAGACCCAACTGCGGAAGATCGAATTTTATCTTGGTACATATGTCCCTGCCCTCTTCTAATGTCGTTTCATATGCGAGGGCCAGGTCTGACGAGAACGCTTAGTAAAATTATTGCTCTTATTTAAGAATGTAATATCTCTAAGAGCTTGCTTGGAAATTCGTATCCACAGAAGCGTTGTGTTGAATGAAAATTAAAATGCCGGAAAGAGATGTCGCGAAACAATTGGAATATTTTCAGGAGGTAATACAATATAGCACATACTTTGACATAAACAAACTTGAAGTGGCAACTCTGAATATTTCATTCGGAAAAAGAAATAGGAATGTTTCAGAAAGGAAGACAACACAGATCCACATTGAAGTAAAAAGTAAGGTGCAGTGAATGTACACTCGTTGCACGAGAACGCATGCATTCTCTTTTTATCCTTACTTGAATACTTCACATAACGGTAAATTAAATACAAAAATATCTTTGAAAATAGTTTTTTCGAAAAAACATGAAACAAATGAAATCATGAACCTGTAGTTGTTCTAATAATAGCAATAAAAAAAGTTCAAGTAATAGTAGTTTAAATTTTTGTTTACATTTTAAACATTTTATCTTTTAAACAAATGTTTATATTTCTCAAATTTTAGTACTACCTGTGTAACATCAGGCAGTAATATCATATCCAAACAGTTCTTTAAAAGTGGTAATTTTCACCTGTTTGTAATTTGACTTTTGGTGAAACGAAATGTTAATTTTTGTGTAATACTGGTTGATGTTTTATATTTTGAATACAATTTATTATAATGAAATGATAGAAATGATGCACTTAAATTAAGAGCTTCCTCAGTATTATGTATATTGTTTAATACTGTGATCTGATGAGTGGGTATTAATTATTGATGTAAGCTGATTTCTATTCATGATTTCCGAATACGGGGACACTATTCATAATACCATAATGAACAGACTGAGACTGAAGTAAAGTCTCTATTTTTATAAACTTTGAAATTATACAAATTAAGTATTTTGTTGTGGTTTTTAATTAGTGATGTGCAAGTCCCATTTACTACGTTGGGCAATTATGTCACCGAAGCATTTTAAATTACTTATTTTTTGAACATGCAAATTGTTAAAATTCAACATTAAAATTATTGGATGTGTCCATTGTCATTACAAAAAGAGATACTCTTAAGTTTAATAAAATTGAGTGACAATGCTGATCATCAAGCCAGCAAGCAAATATTGCAAGATAGTCATTTTCCTTCACTAATCCAATTTACACTATTCCTGGGGATATCTGTATTATCAGCATATGATATAATTAAATCATTTTGCAGATGTATAAATAGATCGTTGACACACTAGAACAAAAAGAGCAGTACTCAAAGTTTAGTTACATGGGCAACGCCAATATTTATTTTCTTCAAGTACGGTTTGTGTTACCAGCATTAACCGTTTGCATTCTAACATTAAGAAAACTTCGTAGGAATTTTCGTCCAATGCCCTAATTAGTAGTAGGTACGAGGAAGGGGGTGGGGGAGAGGTGATAAGGGAGAGGGGTCACATAAAGGGGGTTCTTGTTTTTACGTTAGAAATAGTATCGCTTCTATCTCCTTGACGGAACTAAATTTGTATTCAGTTGAAAATGTTTTCGAAATTTCTGTTGTTGATCTTCTCTCATCATTACTTGAATTTTGTTAATGTTTGTTTTGGAGGCGTTAATCCCTACTGGTATCCATATAGTATAGGCATATATTTTGTCTGTTTTTTTATATGTTAATATGCCGGGATTGAATGGTACCGAGCTATTTCTGTGAATTAATGCTTTTAACTGCAGTAATTTAATTTTGACTTGAATTAGTTTGTTATCTATGAGTTGCTTCCAGTTTAGTATGGTGTCTAGTTAAAGTTCGAGGTATTTAATTGGTTTCTTGTGGGAGCCATTCTATTGTGTTGAAGTTCAGTGTCATAGGAGTGTGTGGAGGTAAAGTGTGAATATTTTGGCGGAAGTATTACTTGGATTTAACTGGATCTTGAATTTGGTAGCCCAGTGAACCAACATGTGAAGGTATAGTTAAATTATGTTTCTAATTAGATTAATGAGGTGCGTGAAGAGAATATGGCCGTATCATCCTCAAATTAAAGTGTTTGAATATTGCTTTTCTTGTGATGCTCAGTATAGTCTCTAATTGTATAGAAACAGTTATGCAGCAGAAATGATTTCACTTGGGATTTAAACTTTTCTATTGAATTTAATCGTTTAATGTCATCTGGCAAAGTGTTGTAAAATAATGTACATGTATTGTATGTTAATTTTTGGTAATGAGCTGTTGATACTGTCACCTGATGAATATGATTTCTACGTCGAGTGTTATAGAAATAGACTTCTGCATTTTCTGAAAAAATATTCCCGCCCTTGAGCAAGTCATTTTTTACAAAAACCACTGATTCGTAAATAGACACGGTAGTGGTAGAATTCCTAGATTAATGAAGAGAGGCTTACATGAATCACGTGGGTGGGATTTGGTTATTTTTCGTACAATTCGTTTTTGTAATCTAAAAGTCTGGGAGCTATAAGATGTATTTCCCCACACTATTATGCCATATCTCAGGCGGGAATGAACATTCGCGAAGTATACACAACGAGCAGTATGAAGGCTGACTGAATTTGCAAGAATTCTGAACGCGTAGCATAAAGAACTTAATTGTGTGTTCAATTCATTTTAATGGACGTTCCATTTAAGGTTTGACTGAATTGAGAGACCTAAAAATTTTGTTGCCTTAACATCAGTCAATGGTGCACTGTTCATTTTCAATGGGGCACAGAATTGTTTATTTGAATTGGAAAACTGCATTAAAACCGTTTTCTTTTCGTTTACTATTAATTTGTTATTTCGGAACCAATTTGAAACATCTGATATTGTACTATTTACTGTTTCTTTATTGCAAAGGATATTCGTATCATCCGCAAAGAGAATCGCTCTTCCGTTTCGAATCGTCGAGGGCATATCGTTTACGTAAAGTAGGAACAGAGTAGGTCCTAAAATCGATCCTTGAGGAACTCCACATGCAACGGGCAAGGAGTCGGAAAGGTGCATACGTAATGTTCCATCATTCCAGTAAGGTATTTCAACTCTCTGAGATCGTTGTTTAAGATACGAACATAACCAATCTAGAGCAATACCACGGATTCCATATGAAGGTAATTTGGAAAGTAAAATGTCATGATCAATGACGTCAAAAGCTTTTGAGAGATCTAAAAATAATCCAATAGGTGCCTCGTTTTGATCCAATGATGAGGCGACATCTTTAAGAAAAGGAAATATAGCTGTTTCCGTTGAATTTGATTTTCTAAATCCATGTTGGCAATTTGAAAGGGCGTCGTGTTTAGTGAGAAAGGTTTCCATTCGTACGTAAAAATGTCTCTCTAATATTTTTAAAAAGACTGATAGAAGAGAAATGGGCCGATAATTTTGAATTTCATTTTTGTTGCCTTTTTTGAAAAGCGGCTTAATTTTAGCTGTTTTGAAAATATCTGAAACGTTCAGTGCATAAGATGCATTAAATATGTGAGTTAACGGGTGTATAATGGCATACGCACAAGTCTTTAACAAAGAATCCGGAATTCATCTAAACCGGACGAATATTTATTTTTTAGTTTACCGATTATTTTGAGAATTTCATAGGAAGAAGTTTCGGAAACGAACATTGTGTCTAAAATTTTGAGTGAACTGTCTGTTTTTGAATTTTGTGCCTGAAGACCCTTAGTGAGATCGGCAGCAATTCTCGAAAAGTATTGGTTAAAGAGACTAGCCACTGTTGCTGGATCGTTCACATTTATATCGTTATATTTTAAAACAACATTCTCTACGGATTTTCTAGTTGATTTGGTAGTGTTTTTTATTATATTCCACATTGCTTTAGTTTTATTATTTGAGTTCAAAATATCGTGATCGTTTTTCATGATTTTAGCCTGCCTTTTTATTTTTCGTAACAATGTTTTGTATTTTTTAAAGTAGATAAGGAAATCTTGAGATACGTCATGACGTTTAGAAATGAAAGAAAGAACTCGCTTGTTTTTATAAGATGTCCTAATCCCTTGTGTTATCCAAGAATTGCTTTTCCGTGAAATATTTAATTTTCGTTTTTGAAGAGGAAAGCAAGTGTTAAAATGAAATGAAAGAGTTGAAAAAAAAGAATTATATTTGTCGTTTGTATCAGCAGTATTATAAACCGTTTCCTATGATTACTGCATCAAGTAATCAATGAATAATTTAATTTTACTTTTAGTAAACAATCTAGTCATACGTGTATTATTTATTGTGTCAGTGATCGCATTTCTTATAATGGTAAGAATTTGTGCATCGTGGTCACTGTATCCTAAATCTTTTGTTTCAACTTCATATCGAGTAGTAGTTTTGTTAATTATAATTTGATCAATTGCTTTCATCGAATGTTGTGTGATCCGTGTAGGTACATTAATTGTAATGTGTAATGTGTAATGCTTAATTTAGGAAGATCGGCGACATACAAGTGGAATAATGTCGACGAAAATGGGGACCTTGAGGGAGTCCAGCGTTTATTGGTTTTGGATTTGATAGGTGGTTGTTAACATTACCGACAATGTTCTATTGTCAAGAAAACTATTTATTATTGAGAGTATGTAGTGTGAAGTACCAATTTCGATTAGTTTGTAGTTCAGCGCTTGATGTTGTGTTCGGTCAAATGCTTTCGTGATGTCTATGAAAATCCCTATTGTGTCTCTAGTGTTTTCTTTGAAAGGCTGTGTATATAAGTTCTGTAATTCGGAGTAACTTATGTTGTGTGGATATTTTTTTTGTGAATCCAAATTGTTACATGGGTATAGCATTGGTTAAGTGCAGATTTTTATTCTTTTTAGAATAATTTTTTCGAACATTTTTGAAAGGCTTTAGGGCGGTAACTGTCGGTGAAGGTCGGTAACTGCGTTTTTGTTTGGTTTGGAGATGGGGATGATAATTGCATGCTTCGAAGTGAGTGGGAAATATCCGATTCTGAAGCGTGAGTTTACAATGTTATTTACGAATGCTATTGCTGGTGTGGCAAATACTTTAAAGCTGTGTTATTAATGCAATCATGACCTACGGATTTTTTAGTTGGAAGGTTTTTATGATTTTATTGATTTCGCCTGTCGATGTGTATTGAATTTTGTGGTGAGGCCCATGAATACGTTCTCCGTCTGTTTTTATTATGGTATGTTTGCGAAGAAATCTTTTGTTATTTAGGGTGAATGTCGACGCAAAACATGCAGAAAGTTCTTTGGCTTTGTGATATGACGAATAAGCTTTAACTGTCGTAGTTTTTATGGGAGGGATTGTGTTTTTCTTTCTAGTATTTTCTTCGTGAATTGACACAGCGAAATGTTAATGTTTAATGAATTGAGTAAATTATGATTTTTTTTAAATTTATTGTTTTATGAAGTTTATTTATTTATTATGAAGTTTTTTGAGAATGTTAGTAATTACATTTAGTTCCCTCTTTTCTCTACTTTTAAGTTTGAATGCATAGTCTTCTGGTGGTATTTTTTGTGATTTGTTTGCGCTTTGGATAGATTGAGGTAATTTACTGTATGAGTTTTGTCAGCGTTTGATCATATGTTGGATGAATAGTCAATAATACCGAAATATGATCTGAGTCGAGTTAAAAAATTGTTGAAATGTGAAATATTATTTTCGTGTTGGTTATGGTTAAACAAATGATATCAGGTTTTCACGGTCGAAAGGATAATATGTTGGTTCGGGTAGATTTAACTTTTATATTAGATTGATTAATTAAATTGCCAAATTTTACTCTCGTGATTATTGGTTTGGCGTAGAGGTCATCTAGCATAAGACATTTTCAATCGGTTGGGAGAAATTTTTTAGGTTTGCATTTTAAGTTTGCTACTTGGTGGCTTATATTCCGATATTATTTTCCATGATTGATTGTTACCTGATTTTTACCTTATTTTCCATGATTGATTGATTGTTACATGACTGAATGTTTATATTAATTGTGATGGCTTCAATGCCTGGAGAGTCGGGGAGATTTGTTCGGAAATGTTGTCGCACAGGAAGTAATAAGAGTCAAAATTTATTGCTTATTTATCCTTGAAAATAGATTTTTTACATGGGAGTTTTTTTTTGTTTGTTTTTTGTTGTTGTTTTTGTCCCTTTCAAGATTCAAAATTTAAATAGTATATGACTTAGTGTAGGGATCACAGAATTTTGAAAATGTGCACACAATTCACTTTTCCCCATGGCACGTCATACGAAGTTTTTTTAACTGTTTTTTGACGTAAAATAAATAAATAAATAAAAAGTGATTATAGCAAGATTTTACGGCTATTGGTACGCCTTCACCTTTCGTTTCAGATCATTCAGATAGGTAAACAGTGTAATTTGTGATGAACACATGTGATGAATACATTTGTGTGCGTTTCAACTACGCATGCAATGCCATCGTAGTGATATAGAAAGCGAACTAATTCTACTTTTTATTGTTGATGTCATTGGAGTTCTAATTTAAACAGGTTCAATTATTGTTGGGTATATCTACCAATGTTATTAGTTAAATACTCGATTGCGGAGTTCTGTATGGTTCTGATTATAGATGGTATTAAGTAATAGATGAAATTAAATATGCATGAGGTGATGGCATTTATTATTGTCTTGATTGTCGGGTTGTTGGAGTGAGGGTTTTTTGACTGAGAATTTTGTGGGATAGTGTTTTGGGAGTTTTCGACTATTTTGGATTGATTTTGAAAGTTTGAAATATGGTTGAAGTTCGGAATTATGATGGTTTGAGGCAATGAAGGTAATTGATGATTCAGGAGGATTTACTAGTTTTGAGTTTCTTTATATTTTTACATTTATTTGATCTGCAATTGGGTAAGACCCGGTGGCAGTTAAATAACAATAGTTACGATAATAATAAATTAGTACAGTAGAAGCCGAACATGCAATAATCATACTATCACTAATATTAAGTATTATAACAAATATTTCAACTCTGTCATGATATCCAATAAATGTATGTCGGTGATTCTAAATTTAATTGAACTTAACTTATTAATTTGATCGTGTTCACTACACTACACTACACTACACTACTCTACGCTACGCTACGCTACCCTACACTACACTACACTACACTACACTACCCTTTTTTGCTTTGAATTACACTTACCAGCACTTCACTGCACTTACTCATTTAATGTCTAGTACTCTCATATTGTTCTAACTTATTTTTAAAGCTTCGGACACTTAGAGGTAAAGCTTTGAAAATTCCTGCGGGTAAACTAACTGTTCCAATCTTTAATTGTTCTGTTACAAGAGGAAAATTTCCCAAGATCTGAATTTTGTTTCTTTGTTCGAATTTTGTGAGTGTGATCGCTTCGGCCGAAATAATTTGATTTTTCTAGTCTAACCTGAATTTCCTTCCAAGCTGGTTGACCTACGTACGATTTATAAAGTGCGCAAAGCTCGCCCTTGTTCTTCTCGTTTCAAGAGGTTCCCATTTCTACTGCGTTAGTTCTATAGGTTAACTTATTCGCTTCCCTCTGTATTCTATCTAGATTTTTCCGGTGCGACTTTTTGTATGGATCTTAACATGCCACTTCGTATTCCATGAGAGGGCGAACCAGCGAAAAATATGCTAATTCTTTTGCGTTTGCAGAACTTTTTTTAGAATTCGCGTTACAAAATGCAAGGAATCCACGTTTTTCTTACTACCTGATTTATATGCTACCCCCACCCTAATTTACTATCTAGATGAATGCCTTAGTACTTTCATGATGCGACTCTTCAGATAACGACCTCACTTAAACGATAGTCTGGTTCCTTATAATTTCGTCCCCGCCCGAACGTTATTGTTTTGCTTATCGATCCGTTAATTCCCATGTCATTTTTTTCAGCCCAATCACGTAAATGTTATAAATCCTGCTGTAATATTTGTTCGTCAGCGCTACTTCTGATTTTTCGGTATATAACGCAATCGTCTGCAAATAAAATAATTGCAAATAACTGCAAATTTTAATCAACAATAGCCAGGTTTTTGATTTTTCTTTGACTTATTTCACTAAAGTATAAACAGTTCTAGTTCCCAATTACCTTTACAGAGATGATACAGATATATAGGGATGATAGAGTAAATAAAGTAAATACCTTTATAAATAGAGTAAATTTTTGTCTTCTAGAATTCAGTGGGAAATACAATTATTCAAATTATCGTCTCCATGTTGTCGCGGCAGGAACTAATAAGAGCCAAAATTTATTGCTTATTTATCCTTGAAAATAGATTTTACTACATGGGAGTTTTTGTTTTTTTTTCTCTCTTTCAAAATTCAAAATTTATTGCTTATTTATCCTTGAAAATAGATTTTACTACATGGGAGTTTTTGTTTTTTTTTCTCTCTTTCAAAATTCAAATTTTAAGTGGTATATGATTTAGTGTAGGGATCACAGAATTTTGAAAATGTGCACACAATTCACTTTTCCCAATAGCATGTCATACGCAGTTTTTAACTGTTTTTTATGTAAAATCTATACATAAATAGAGCGCACGTTGGAATTTCATTTTTCCAGGGAAACTTACTGAATGATGATTGCTCGCTCAGAAAGCGCAGTTGATGACGTGATTACAGTTATTTTGGTATGTCAGAAATCTAAATATCTTTGCCATCGCAAGTAATTACTGTTTCATTCATTTCAATATCATTTCACTTATATCATTAGAAGGTTTCTTAATTCTTAATGCCAGCTTTGACTTTTAACAGCCCAGAAACACGTTTAAATCTTAGTTTATATCACATCGATGAAAACAACAGTCGTGCAATCCGAGTAACATTGGAAATGTTGATCTACTTAAAATATCATATGGCCATATAGGACGTGTAATGAACCGCCGGAACAGAAAATTATCTTTACAAAATTGGCCCTTGCCATTCGTCAAAACCTGAATATATTTTAATATAAAATAAAAGGAAATGATTGTAATATAAAGTATTTTTTCTTAAATATCTAGAAAAAAGATTGAAATTATTTTGCAACATCCTAGGGTCCGTCCTAGCTACTCCTGCTCCCATTTATGTACTCCGAGTCCCGGAGTGTATTTGATATGCAACTGCTAAAAGCAAGGTAAATAAAATTTCAGAAAAAGACCGTTTTGCTTCCATTCCATCGTCAGCGCAGCAGCTAGCACTTCAAGTCGAATATTCCCTCCGGCAGAATGCAAAACGTGCGGTCAGCAGTAGTCAGTACGTGGAGTTAAACTACCTACAGAAACAAAAAAGCCCCGAAAGCAACGCACACTGGCGCTCCGTCGTTCGTTCGCGCGCTCGGGCGCGGAGCGCCGCGCTCGCTGTAGTATTTGAAAAAGCAGCGTTTTCGCGATTTGTGGCAACAATTGGACGCACCGGGCCACTCGCCGTCCGCCGCGCCGCGCCGCGCCGCGCCGCGATCTCTCGCTGATAAGGTGCAGCGTGGGCGGAGATAAGCGGCGTGATGGGCGCGTTTTTGTGCGGTGCGACTGCCTGGAATATACGGGTTATTAAATGCATTAATTCGCACCGAGCTCCGCAGGTTTCGCTGCCGACGCCACCGCCTGGCGCTTCACACGTCCCCTCGCGGAGCCGCAGGGGAGGGAGTGGGGGGCAGGGGAGGGGCGTGAGAAGGGTGAAGGGCGGGGAGAAGCAGCGGCGGCGATGTGGGGGCATTGTGGGGGCGGGAATGTGGGGTTTGGGCAGGATGTGGGCGGGGTGTGGTGGGGCGGGTGTAAGTGGGTGGGCGGGGTTAGGTGGGGCGGCCGCTGGGGCAGGGTGGGGCCGGGGGGGGGGCGTTAGCGGAGTGTCGTCGAGATGTGGGCGGGATGAGATGGGGGAGGGGCGGGGTGTGCTAGGGGCGGGGAGGGGGTGTGGGGGGGGGGGCAAAAGGAGCCCGGAACGGCGGGGGTGTGGGTGAGGGAAGGCGGGTGAGCCTCTCAGGCGAGAGGGAGGAGAGGAGGGGGCGGGGGGGGCGGCACGCGGGTGGAGGCGGGGCCATGGGGGGTAGCAGGGCGGGGGGTGGGCGGGCGCGCGGAGCGCGGCCGGCAGGGGGCGGGGCCGGGCGCCGCGCTATTTTCGGCGCAAGGGTGATGAGTTCGCTTGTTGCCGCCCCCGCAAATATGCAAATGCTATAAACTGGCGGCGCGCTGCCCCGCTCGCTCGGGCGGTCGCTCCTCGCGGCGAGGGGAGGGGCGTGGGCGCGGTGGGGGGGGGGGTGCGTGGCTGCCCCGCAGCGCCCCTGCCGGCCGCGAGGTCGAGGCAAACGCTCCCGGCGCCGCGCGTCTTTACTCAATTGATTTGGAAATTGCAACAGAATGACGCAGCTCTCTGGGGACAAGGGTTCAAATCCGTGTGGAATGTGAGGTTCCCAAAGCGGATCAGTGACAGGGGAGAGTTCTGTAAACATGTCGTTTCGGCAAAACGAAATTTGAAAATCGATGATTGAAATTAAGAGATGAGGAAATTACGCAGTATCAGCGGTTTATGAAACTCTGATTCATGACAGTGTGCATTGGACTAATTCATTCATCACAAAGTGCATGCGCTAACACTCTTTCTCGAAAAATACGATTATGTGAAACGTAAGTAAATACACTTTTTTGGACATATTTGGGGTATTTGATAATTTTTTCGTTGTGAGAAAAAATTTCAAGAACAATAACCGTTTTCGTGCCGCTTTGTAGCGAATGAGGCGAAATAAAACCGAAATGGAAAATTGAACAAAATTATGAAGGCCATTTAAGTGCTCACTCTCATTCTTCTCATTCGATGGGGAGTGTGCGAAATAGAAGGGCGCCTACTCTAAAAGAAGAGCACATTGGCTGATGGTTGTGGTTCATTCAGCAGGACACCTCTTTCTCCCTCG
The DNA here is from genome assembly GCA_964035755.1 of Teleogryllus oceanicus. Lineage (NCBI taxonomy): Eukaryota > Metazoa > Arthropoda > Insecta > Orthoptera > Gryllidae > Teleogryllus > Teleogryllus oceanicus. The sequence continues at coordinate 344,516,101 of CAXIVR010000001.1, read as the reverse complement.
AGGATTTTGAAAGCTGTACCAAACACAAAGGATTCGGTTTTTAAAATTTCGTCGTTACAACCATCAGAAAAATTCAAATGTGATCACGGTACACTAACTTACACCATATAAATTGGAATAATTTTCAGAGGATTCACGGACTTGAAACACAAATAAAAATTCATATATTCTGTATTGTGAACATTTTGTTCAGTGAGAATGAATAGGTGCCAATCGTTTGATTTTCTGTTAATATTCTCTTCAGAATCATGTGAAAACGTTCTGTTTTGTTGTTTCACAGGCAGCGCCCCTCGCTAGTCGTATCGCGACAACCAATGTTTTAGTGACAATCCGTAACTGGCACTAAAATGGTATCGAGATCAGGATCCACTTTCAAGTCAGAAACAAAATGTCAAAACACACCGTTGCGCTGATCCCTGATCATCAACCTCCTGGGGGTGCTAAGAAAGTTGGTGGCGTGAAGGAACCTCGAAGATGCCCAAAGATGCATTTATGTCATGTGTGAGCAAATGGGTCAGTTTCCACAATCCTCTTTATTATTCGGATTCTATAACAAGAGACGAATTTATTATTCATTAGTCCAGTGTATTCATGTAAGTTATATGTTAACTACAATCAAAAGATTTTTAATTAGCCCACATTTATGAATGGTACAAGAGGTTTCATCGCCTTTCTCTAATGAATTTATTACAGTACTACTTAAGTGACTTTATTATCTTTCTTTACACTTTTTTACTAAGACAAAAAAACATGTTATTGGAAGAAATCGCGAAACATTACATTTTCTAACACATTTAAAATACCCATAAAAATAAAACAAAACATGCATTGTAATCGTCGTGATAATAATTCAAATGATACACGTTTCACGTAACATTACAATGAAACTCAAATACCTATTGCACAACGAGGCTAACGCCGCGGAGCAAAAGTAATATTCGTTTCTTTACGCTGAACACATAACAGTTTCATTACTTATTACAATGCTTCATTATTCTTTGTCTATGTTGTATCACATGAAACGCTATGTTCTTAGTGCTCCCAAACACTCATTTCCGCAGAATAACCGGTGACCGAGTCGCGCAAAAGCCTACGACGGTTTCCCCAACTGGAGAAGACTTCTGCCCTGGGGTTAACGCTACCGTGTGAATAGACGGGGCTCCATATCGCTAATTGGCCGCAGCCGCCGCCGTTTGCTGGCCTCTTCCCCCCACCCCCTTACCTCCGCCCCCCCTTCCCCCCCCCCCCCCCCGCCACGCTCCCCGCCTCGAGGCCCGTCCAGGCCGGAACGCGCCGTTGCCTGCGGCGCGGGCGCGTGCTATCGATTCGTAATAAATAATGGGCTTTCGTGTATACCGGCGCGATTTGGGCGTCGGCGGCGCGCGCTCGGCCAGCCGCCACTTTGACGGGCGGAGCGTTGGCGGCGCGGGCTACGCGAGGGCGGACACGGGGCTCGACAGCCGCCAGCCGCCCCGCCCCCGCGCCGCCGCCAATGAATTGCAAATGCGGCGCTGGCTGCCGCGCGGCCACGCTTCGCCAGACAGAGAGCGCGGCGGTTGGCGCTCGCCGTGCGAATGAGCGGGGCGGGGCGGGGCGGGGCGGGGCGGCGCGCGGCGCTACACACCCACGCACGACGGCAGCATTTCAAGTGCGATCAAATTCCAGTCCTAAATGCTCCAACAACAACATACAAATATTCATTTCAGCGTTGAGCTGCGTTTATGAACAAGGTCGGATGTTCAATTTTCAATTGAAGCCGAGACGCAGTAAAACGAGATAACATTTCAGGTAAATATAAGGAAAGGTCTAAATGCATGGTTATTTTATTATTATAAGCTAATTAAAAGAACTAGCTTGTACATAATGATGTTATATATGTGCATGTTTCTACATTTTAAGTATAGCAAACTTTCGTTTAAAAGTAAGTAAAATGAATGACTTTCCCACAAATTTCATGTGTTAACGTGTGTCTCCGAAGAAATGTAATACAATTGAATATATCCAACAGAGTTTGTAATATTCCAGCTGCTATGATTGTTCAGACATTAGTTTGGCTAAGGGCACATTATCATAGGTTTTGCACTCCATATGAACTTGTATCGTAATAAACTCAATTTCTTCTGTTTAATGGGGTATTGAATGGCGCACAATACATCCGATGTCTGGGCATTTTAAAACTAGTGGTGCTATAACAGCACGTACTTTCTCGCCCGCATTTTCAATTACATTTTCACAATTGCACATGACTTTATTATAAAATGAATCGTTAAGGAACATTTTTTTAAATTGGTTTATTTAAGGTCGCTTCAACATCTAAGGTCATTAGCGACCAATATTGCTGTTAACGGTATGGTAACAATGTGGATGAACGATATGGTGATTGCTGATATGGGGTGAAAGAACGAACACAATTACAACAATGCCCGAGGCGGGACTCGAACCCGCGACCCTTCGGTCCGAGATTACTACGACACTACTGCCTTAGCGATCTCGGCCACCTGGCCGGCAAGGAACAGATTTCATTATGGGAAAAAATCTATCTTCAATAATTTAGTTGTAGGAAGACCCCCAAAAAATTTTTTCAACTTTTACAAATTCCAAAATATCAGGGTTTCGAACTAAAATGAGACATGCACCATTCTCTTAAACGTCTTTTACACTATCCCACAACAAAATTTAATAAAAAAGTGGAGCCTTTATTTCAAAATTTTGAAAATGTCTCTGGGCGCTCACGTTAAGTACCCCCAAAGTTGAATTATCGGTTTAAAATTCAAGGGGCCGTGTCATCAGAAAGATCTAATGGGGAACAACAATGTTGAAGAAAATCTGCTGAACTATGTAGCCGCTGGCGTTGTTCACAGATACAGACAGACAGAGAGACAGACACACACAGTCACACTCAAACACAGACACATACAGACAGAAAGGCAAACGAGCAGAAAGATAGGACAGAAAGACAGAAGTGTAACAGAATGACGGACAGTCGAACAGAACGACGGCCAGAAAGATGAACAGAAAGACTGACGGATATACGGACAGACAGACGGACTGAGACAGGCAGACAGACAGACAGATAGAAAGACAGACGCACGGACAGACAGACAGACAGATAGTGAGACTGACGTTTTGTCGTCATTCGATTGATTGATTTTTTCGTGTTTCCGGGCACGTCAACGGCTTTGGTCAATAGTCTCATTAGTGTAGTGCATGTTTTTTCGGGAGATGGCGGTGATCTTCCCCCGCTGGATGGCGAGGTCCGGAGCCCACCTACCGTCGGCTGGTGGGGTTTCCCCCTAACCAGGACTCTCCCACCAGCGGGGCACCGCCCCAGGCGGGACAAGCTCTAAGCTCCCGACCGGTCTCCCGGAATATGTGCTAGTGTAGTGCATGTTAGTGTAAGTCTGTGTGTAAGGGGAGAGGATAGGACAAGAAAGAGGAAGGACAGATCGCGCGCGGTCCGTGGCCGGTTTGGTAGGGTACTGCTCCGGCATTCGCCTGGTGTTGATCGGAGAAACCACGAAAAACTACCGATCAGAGCAGCCGGCCGCTAGAATTCTCCTCCAGACAGCGACTGAATTCTACCTAGCTGGAAAGCTCCCGGTCCATCATTCGAGTTTCCGTCATGAAGGACCGATGAGAAATGGATTCCACGTGTTAGAGAATATTTTTTTCTAAATTTAACAACTGGATTTATCCACTATTCCGTTACCAGGGCCGTGTAATTATACAGAAAATTTTCATGCGGAGCCTTACATCAGTTTCTCTCTACTCCATACGGAGAAAGTCAAATGAATATATGTTTATTTCTTGGAACGTGAATAACATATGCTCAAGTGACAATGTGTGCCGGGAAAGCGTTGGTTCCAGGCCACTGTGTGGTGGGCAGCCGCCAAGCGCGAAGGTCTGCAGTTGTGAAGCTGCTACGAGCGTAGCGTACCGCACACAGGAAGACGCCCGCAAGGCCCCTTCAGCGGCTTTGGAGGAGGCGTTTGTAGGTTTTGAGCCTGCAGGAGAAAATAGTGGTATTTCAAAAGCAATAATTTCCCGTAGAATATTTAAATTGGCGACGGCAAATTAACAAAAATTGTAGAGTTCAATTAAAATGAGACCCCGAGTCATTCTCTTAAACGTTCCTCCTTAAACGCTCCGTGCAAGAAAAATTTGAAGGAAACATTTGAAGAGATTTTGGAAAAAATGTTTTTCTTTATAATATGCATTAACTTCAAGATGAAATTGCACGAAAATTCAGCCACAAAATTCAATAATAGACAATTCACCCAAAATTTTAGACACGATGTTCGTTTCCCAAACTTCTTCCTATGAAATTCTAAAAATAAGTGGTAAACTAAAAAATAAATATTCGTCCGGTTTAGATGAATTCTCTGATTCTTTGTTATAGACTGGGCGTATGCTATTATACACCCATTAACTTACATATTTAATGCATCCTTATGCACTGGAACGTTTCCAGATATTTTCAAAACAGCTAAAATTAAGCCGCTCTTCAAAAAAGGCGACAAAAATGAAATTCAAAATTATCGGCCCATTTCTCTTCTATCAGCTTTTTCAAAAATAGTAGAGAGTTTTTTTACGTACAAATGGAAACCTTTCTCAGTAAGCACGACGCGCATTCAGATTGCCAACATGGATTTAGAAAATCAAAATCAACGGAAACAGCTATATTTTCTTTTCTCAAAGATGTCGCCTCATCATTGGATCAAAACGAGGCACCTATTGGATTATTTTTAGATCTCTCAAAAGCTTTTGACGTCATTGATCATGACATTTAACTTTCAAAATTACCTTCATATGGAATTCGTGGTATTTCTCTAGATTGGTTATGTTCGTACCTTAAACAACGATCTCAGAGAGTTAAAATACCTTACTGGAATGATGGAACATTACGTACGCACCTTTCCGACTCTTTGCCCGTTGCATGTGGAGTTCCTCAAGGATTGATTTTAGGCCTAATTCTGTTCCTACTTTACGTAAACGATATGCCCTCGACGATTCGAAACGGAAGAACGATTCTCTTTGCGGATGATACGAACATCCTTTGCAATAAAGAAACAGTAAATAGTACAATATCAGATGTTTCAAATTGTTTCCGAAATAACAAATTAATAGTAAACGAAGAGAAAACGGTTTTAATGCAGTTTTCTATTTCAAATAAACAATTCTGTGCTCCATTGAAAATGAACAGTGTACCATTGACTGATGTTAAGGCAACAAAATTTTTAGGTCTCTCAATTCAGTCAAACCTTGTTAATTTAAATGAATTGAACACCCAATTAAGTTCATTATGCTACGCGTTCAGTATATTGATTCAGTGGTGAGTTGTAGTTGACATTTACATAATTGAAATGATTGAAGGCGTTGTCATTGTCAACAATAGTATTTATTTCAGTAATAGCAGTTTTCGATGGCTTAGCCATCATCATCAGTTTTCTGCTGTCTGGGAGCTGCTGTCTGGTAGTCGTTTTTGTGGCTCCCAGACAGCAGAAAACTGATGATGATGGCTAAGCCATCGAAAACTGCTATTATTGAAATAAATACTATTGTTGACAATGACAACGCCATCAATCATTTCAACTACGCGTTCAGAATTCTTGCAAATTCAGTCAGCCTTTATACTGCTCGTTGTGTATATTTCGCGAATGTTCATTCCCGCCTGAGATATGGCATAATATTCTGGGGAAATACATCTTATAGCTCTCAGACTTTCAGATTAAAAAACGAATTGTACGAATAATAACCAAATCCCACCCACGTGATTCTGGTAAGCTTCTCTTCATTAATATAGCAATTTTACCATTACCTTGTCTGTTTATGTACAAATCAGTGGTTTTTGTCAAAAAACACTTAATGGCTTAAGGGCGGGAATATATTTTCAGAACATGCCGAAGTCGAAGAAAATGTCGAAGATCTTCGAAAAATTGTACATGACCCTGCTTCAAGATCTTTCACCTTGAGATTTTATTAAGGAAAAATATTTAACTTAACATTGTGGTTGTTGGACGCCAAAAATTGAAGTTTTGCTATTTTCGAATATGCAAAGTCAACGAAAATGAAACAGTTTTTCCGTCAATTATTTTTTCAGTATCAATGATGCTGAGCGGATTGCAAGGACGATTGTGCATTGATGATATGTTGAATGTATCAGAGCCATGTCCCGTGCACCTTCCATGAACCGGCTTTATCCACCAGAAATTCCACAACAATCGACCAATTCGATTCATTCAATTGAACCGCAAGGCCCAGATGTGGAAGATGAGCCCGTGTTTCAATTCCAACAAAAAACAAATGTCAATTATTCCATTAGTACATACGCCAACGTTTCGGCAACATAAAATCATTGGCCTCTTAGCAGTTAAGAACACACAGTGATACACAGCACCGCATTTCACTTCACTTCACACGTTTCAACGTTCGTCGATGCCATTCACAAAACTTTACTGAACTGCACTGCACGACTCTACGTTTCTTTCATTTCAAGTTACTATGAGTAAGATTCTAAAGCTGCTTTCATTCTCGGCATTACACTGATTCTCATAGTATGGACATTGCAAGGGATAGTTCTGGAAATTGATGCCACCAAACTGCGTGAATTTCTTATAGTCCCCTCTTCCGAAATCCTTACGAATCTCTAATCTATTCTGAATGTCTGGCCAAGCGGGATGCCTATCGTGATTAAAGCGCAAAACCTCGCTTTTCTTCTTGTTTTGAGCGGTTCTCATCAGTCTTAATGTATTTTTCCCGTAACAAAGCTTTACAGCTTTCTTTTGAATTTTTTATACATTTATTTTGTATGTCTATACCGATCCTCGTCACTCGAGATTCCATAATACGAAGGAACTGATCACTCACATTACTTCACGTTTACCATACATTTATTTAATGTTCGTATTACAAAATGCTATGACTTCCACATATTTTTAGTTACTTAGGTTATTTGATTTCCCTATTTTAACTATCTAAATACGAACATACTTATACGATGACGTGTGCTGAATTATGTAATTATCCAAATAGTAATCAGTAACTACGTAATCACAAACACGCCTAAAAGTAGATCTTTTACTTTTCATCAGTTTATTTCTACACAGCTTATTTCATCCAAATATTGCAAGTGTTCGAAGTCCAGATGCAAAATATTTACACAGTTCTTTGATTTAATTATTCAGTGTAACATGCAATTGTCTGCGAATAATCGTAGTTTCGAAGGAGTATTACTTGGAAAATCATTTACGAATGCTATGAAAAGAGAGGCCCTATTACACTTTCGTGTGAAACCTCTGATGGACGAAATCGATGATATTTCTCGGTTCTTACTCTTCTCTTACTCGGACTAACCGTCTTCTGTCGCGAATTATCGCTCAATAAGCGAAAGTGAGTCAATAAACGGTTTATACGGAACTACATCGAATGCTTTCGAAAAATCAACAGCTTCTACTCATTTGCCCGTGTCAACTGCCTTCATCTAACTCCTCGAAATGGGAAACAACTTCAGAATCCATTTCTATCGCATATATTTAAATATTAATCGTTCCATTAATTAGTAAACTATTGCAATGATACTGGCCGAAAATTACACTGTCTGAAATGTCATTAAATTTAATATAACTCTGTACATTAAAAAGGGCTTAATATATTTGTACCTTAAATTTAATGCAAAAATTAAAAAATCAGTGTACATTTCATGTAGAAGTTCTCTCGTTTATTTATTTATTTATTTATTTATTTATTTATTTATTTACTTATTTACTTATTTACTTATTTACTTATTTACTTATTTACTTATTTACTTATTTACTTATTTACTTATTTACTTATTTACTTATTACTCATTCTACTTATTTACATCTACATTTACCATTACTCTTATTCTCTCATCCATTCTATTCATCTACTCATCTATTCATCACTCTCATCATTCATCTATTCATCTACCATCTACTACTTCCATCTACTCATTCCACTCCACTCCACCTCTACCATCTACTCCATCTACCCATCTGATCATCACCCATCTATCATCTATCTACTCCACTCTACTTCATCTTACTCTATTCCATCTCATCTATCATCTACTCCATTTACTCATTATCTACCATCTTACTCATTCTATTCTTATTTCTTATTCTATTTACTCTATCTTATTTGACTTATTACTATTACTCATTTCTTATTTACTATTTACTTATTACTTATTTACTTATTTACTTATTTACTTATTTACTTATTTACTTATTTACTTATTTACTTATTTATTTATTTATTATTTATTTTACGAGAAAAACAGTTAAAAACTGCGTATGACGTGCTATGGAGAAAAGTGAATTATGTGCACATTTTCAAAATTCTGTGATCCCTACACTAAGTCATATACTACTTAAATTTTGAATTTTGAAAGGGAGAAAAAAACAAAAATAAAAAACATAATAATAATAAAAAACTCCCATGTAATAAAATCTATTTACAAGGATAAATAAGGAATAAATTTTGGCTCTTATCATGTTGTGCTTCGGAATAATTCGTTTCCCCTGCCTCTAGTCATTCATACATATTTTTAATCACCAGTTCATCAAAATCATTCATTCGATTCTTCCAGTATAATATACCTTAAGTTAATGCGGCATTTCATTAAAGTAATTTTCTGACAGTTTAGATACAGCACTTTATTGCCACTTTTGAATACCGATACAACAATGGCAGATTTCGTTTCTCGATACACTCGCGTTAGTAATGGAAATGCCAAACAGCCTAAATAAGTATGCGAGAATACGCTCTCTGCCAGTTTTTATAATATCTAACGAGATTTCATCAGGTCTCCGCTATTTCCTTTTTACATCTTAATAAACATTTCTTGCGTTAAAAATCTTCATCATCATTTCTTGCGTTAAACAGACTATTCACATTTACTACAATAGACAGTGTTTATTATAAAAATGAATGCTAATTTTTGCATTTGGATACCCCCATTCAAAAGGCAATAGTTTCTTGGCGGTTCATGCTGTATTAGCATAGTTGACACACGTAAGTGCCGTGTATTCGTCCTCCAAGTCCACATACAGTGAGGGTTGTTAGCAGCAACAGGGAACTCGATGCAAACATTTGCGTGGCGCCTGGCGCGGTTAATACCTCCACACAGCCACGATCAACGCTCGGTGCGGCTTAGTGACTTCGAGTAGACAATCTCAATGCACACATATTCACATATCGATCATCTCTTGTTAGTGATGATAAGCGATTCGGCTAAGGTCTACACATGCAACATCGGAAATCGCCTGCTCGCTGCACAGATTTTGCGGTTCCATTAACAAGGCACAAGCGATCTGCCGTTGAGGGCTTTTCAACAAGAGTAGGATTTATGTATTCATATATACGGATTAAGAATCATACAATCAAGAATTCATCATTTTTTCAAATCGTATTATTACAAAATTTTGAAATAATTTTAAAATGATTTTTGTGGTAATAAATAATCAGTAACCTAATAATTTATGAAATACTAAACAAACTTCATTGTGTCATTCATTGTCGTTCTTTGTTCCTCAGCGACAATTATAAAATTGTATAATTACTGTATTTAAGTTATTACTTTTAAACAACTTAGAATCAATCGATATTCAATTGCGGTGACTGTAAAAGTCGCGTCTTTCTATGTTCGCTTTCAAAGGCGGTTTCCAATTTAGGCAAGGGCAGCAATCTAGCAAATATGCGCTGCAAACTATTTACAATTCATTACATAAACCTGGACAGAGTTTTCGTCTCGATGCACAACACGGAGTTTCCGGATCAGAAATACACGTTTGAAGTTCATATTCTACATTATTTATCTCAATATCAGTTCTGTTTATTCTTCGTGAAGGAATGTTAAATATTTTGGCTATCTTCACTTTCTTATACCAACTAGTCGCTCTACCCATGATATCACTCTAACAGTCTCGTCACACAAATTATTTCAAAAGAAAACACTGTCAACACGTAAAACTGAATTCATCAGAAAAACGCTCTTCAAAGGAACATGTAAACACACGTTTGCAACCCGGGAAATGACCACAGTCTTCTAAAGCAGCAATTTTCTGTAAGCCTTTCAAACAGCTCGATGACCACGTCTCCTAATGTGGCCGCCTCCCGGGGTGGTATTTAAATATTAATGGTCTTTCGGCGATTTGATTGGTCCAAAACTTAGGGAAAATACTAAAAACTATAAGAAATAATATGAGAACAAAAAACGGAAAAACAATTTTTTGCCCATATTCTGCCCACATCCCCCCTTCAAAAGGCGATATAGCCTCACAAAAGTATGTCATTTCACCATGTTTCGTAATTCGTACACGGAATCTTTCGTTTAAACCACGGCTGCTAAAAAGTTAGCATTCAGGCCAGACGGCCCACGGAGGCTCTCTACAGTTGCCGGCGTGACATTGCATCTCCCACCCTTCCCTCTTCGCTTTCTCATCGGGCTACTCAACAAGCACCGGCTTCTAGAGGTAAGAAAAAAATATGCGATTCGTCAGAGGCAACGCACGTCATTGGCATGGCATGTTTTTATCTTGGTTCAGGGTCGGGGGTGGATGCAACGTAGATTAAAGGACTCGAATGGTAATGGCATCTGTGTGCTTTGCGGTGATAGCGAAGACTGGATCCACATCCTTTTAATTCGCAGTGCGACCGAAACTTGGAGAGGAAAATGGATGGGAATGGGAAATTACTACTTCGAACATAGGAACGTAACGCTCGCCCAAAACATTCTAGGTGATAAAAGATCTAACTTCATGAAAGAATTGGAAACATTTCTAGGAAAGGTTCGAACCATTAGAGAAACTGAAATTAGAGAGTGGGAAAACAGCACTGGTTAGTACGAGTAGAGCCTAGACTGGAGAGAAATAAATAATAAATCAATAAACTAACAAAAATTAAGTTAGTAAGTTATGTTAAGTTAGTAAACAGTACAAAAAAGTCATAAATTGTAGTCAATTGTTAAGTATAAGTAGATAAATAAGTCAATTAAAATAAATTAACTTGAAATAATTAAAATAAATTAAATAAATTAAAATTAAAATTAAATTAAATTAAAAGAAAAGAAAACGGTTAAAATAAAACAAATCACGGGGCGAAGGGAAGTGGGAATCGGAAATGTTAGGGCAGAGGCGTTGGTGCGGACGATTTTCTGTGGTGCTGTTTGTTTTCATGTGCTGAGGAGGCCAAACACTGGAAGGAGAATGCCTGACGCCCGCGCCAAATAAATAGATAGTTTAAAAACCGGATGGATTAGCATGTACTCGGTTTCTGACGGCAGGTTTTTTCCCCTTCAGGGGTTTTTCCCTCAGCCGTACCTTATGGTCTCTTTTCCGCGGCATTGATGCGATGAAAAGACCATTTGGGGTGAATACCAGAATAGGAAAGGTTAGAACGCGGTAGAATGTAGCTATTATAATGGCTTAAAGGCCTTCGGCCTAGCCACTTAGCATCACGTTCTCTAATTTGTATGTAATAATTACCTATTAAATAAAATAAAAATAATGTTTTTATCACGTGTAGAGCCCTCCACCCTGAAACCCTGAGTGGGGTACTCTTCTTCTCAGTTGCTTAATGTTTCTCGGCTTGTTAACTGCCACAGTCCTTAGTCCCTTAAGTGTAGCTAATGTTGTATCTTGGCAGGTGGCGATGTTGCTCCAGTGGTGTATGCTGAGGTCCGGTGCAAGCCTACACGTCGGCTTGAGGAGGTTATTCCCCTCCAGGCATCTCCCCAACGGGGCTCCGCCTCATTCTGAAGCTCTACGCTCGCGGCTGCGGCTGGCCCCCCGTCTGTGGCAGTGTAGTGCAGGTAAGTGCAATTGCTCGAGTATAGGACAAGGAAGAATGAAAGACGGCGCGCGGTCCGCGGCCCGTGTTTCCGGGTGCTGCTCGGGCATTCACCTACCATGAATCGGAGGAACCACGATAGACTTTTTGCTCCCAAGAGTGGTTGAATGCCACGCAGTGCCATCATCCGGATTCGAACTCTGGGACATTCCGTTAATTTCAATGCACATACTAGAGAAATAGAGTTCGGAGCTAATTCAGGTGGATCCTTTACCTCAAAAAACAAACGCCGACGAGACCCATCTACATTTTGGTTGTATGAGAACCCAATTTTTACATCCCAAGGCAGCACGACCCCTCTAAGGTGTACGTCCTTCGGAAATTCAGTGACCGCTGAGATCGAACTCTTCTAACGATGGAAAGATGCGACGCAATTAACCCTCCGGGAAGCTGCTTTCTCGGAGCCCAAGGTGGCTAATTAGCGATTTGCCGCAACGCCTCATGACAAAGTTTTAATGAGTTACTGGAGAGATACTGCGACACATTAGATCACCCCTTCCAAAAGTCTCTGTAGGGCAGAAATTCAGAAGTTGAAAGTCCTACGCAAAAAAAACTTATCTATTCTGAAAATATAAGGAAATGTGCGAGATAAATTGTTAATATGCTAAAAGTGAGCATTTATCTGTGCTATAATTCGCCACCTGCCACCTTTCCTTATGTGCGGGACGGAACGAGACAGCACCATCAGTCACAAATTGGGAAATGTTTCGTTTAAAAGTTACAAATTTTTAACGTGCAATCAGAATATGTAAAAGCACCCTGAGTTCCCATTTAAATTTAACTTTTATCAACGTTCTACCTGTACGGAGGGGTGAACGTTGAAATTTTACGACAGACAGATGAGCACTTTTAAACATTTTGTTTTGTATGATGAGTATTGAAAAATACTCTACACTTTTCAATAAATTGATTCTTTTGTTGTATAAGGACTTCGTTGCTCTTTCCTTAGACACACAATTACTAATATTTGCTACATGAAAATATGGATGTACTAAGAGCAGAATCTCCCCATGTGCCACAACTTTAACATCTTCAATATAATCAGGTTCCACATATTTCTGGAACTCTTTGAACATTGTACACGACATGGCCTGCCTGCCTTGTCGTCGTCACCGGAAGCTAGGTTCTTTTCGCAACTTCCTCGCAAAGCCTCCCCGCGTTGCTACTCTCCCCCGGCCTCTTCCCCTCCACTACCCCTCCAGCACGCCTCTTCTCTCCCCGTTTTCACCCCGCCGTCCTCCTCACTACAAACTCTCCCATCCCGCTTTCCACCTTCTTTCCTGCACGCCACTCCTCTCCGCGTTCCATAGCTCCTAGCTCCATAGGTCATGTAGTTGCCTCAGACCATCATCATGAGGTCACCTTGCCACCTTGTCCCTCTGAACCCCCTCCCACTGTCCATTCTGCACCATCACAACTAACTCTTTTAGCCTGCCTCCATCACGCCCCTCTGCCCGACCCGTCTCTACATCCCACCTTTCACCTCTCTCTATCTCTCAGCCCACACTGTCTCCCTTTCTTCCCCCCGCCCTCCCCCTCCCCCCCCCCCCCCCCTCCTTTTCCCCCTTTTTCCCCCTTTACCACCTCTCCCGCCCACACTCCTACACCTTTCTGTTTATCTCTGCACATTCTCCCTGACCCTTCCCCAGCCCTCTCTCCGCCGTCTACCTCTCCCCACCACCTCCCAAGCCCTTCTTCCTGCCGCACCTCAAACTCTACCACACGCCTCTCTACCTCCCCTGTCCCTCCACGCCCTCTCATCGACCCCTCTTTCCACACATGCCCGGACACCAGTCGAGAGCTTAGAGCTTGTCCCAGTTGGGGCGGTGCCAGGCTGGAGTGAGATACCTGGTTGCGGGAAAGCCCGCTAGCCAACCTTCGGTCGGCGCCGTATCTTGCCATCCAGCGGGGGAAGATCACCGCCACCTCCCGATGAAAAACATACACTACACGTACCGGACTCATGACCGGCATCACTAACCAACAACTAAAGCCTCTATCCATCTCATCTTCCTAACTCTTGTCACAGCCTCCCGCACCCCCTCCACTCGCCTTCACCTTTCTCTGCTTCTCCACCCTGAGCCAGGGGGCGTGTCCCAGCGCCCCGCGGCGCGGCGCAACTTGGCCGCCGAAGATGGCAGTTGTTGACGCGCGCGACAAAGGCTGCGCGGCGCGTTGCGGCGCGGCGGCGTCGATGGGTGATTAATGACGGCGCCTTTCACCCCGCAGCCGCCGCTTCCTCTATGGTTAATTCATGGTGGTTGGCTTGGCACGGAGGCCGGATGCGAGGCCCCCCGCGGACGGGAAACGGGGGCTCGCCCCCTCGCGGAGGCCGTTCGTCGGCGCTTGGGAACGCGAAGGGGGGGGAGCAGCTCAAAATTCCGCGCGCGGACGCGACGGGGTCACTGAAGGCATCATTTTTGTCACGCCCACTCAATAATGTGTATGCATTAAACCTCAATGTTTCATCCGTGTGCCGGTTCTGTACCGTTTTGACGTTGATTGAATAAAAAGAAGCATCGGCTTTAATGTCGGAGAGTTACATTTATTTCATCGCAGATCTTCTCCTTTATATTACACATCATTACGTTCCGTTTATTCTTCCTTCTCCATCTTCTCTCCTTTGTCTCTATATTCTTCCCCACAATATGCTACAATCTTGTACGGACTGTTTATCTCTCGTCTTCCTATGTAGTACATATGTAGCAAAAATAAAGTATTGTAAAGCTGCGGTAGAAAACGGCGATCTGTACCAACTCGGAGATCTACAAGTTTCAAAAAAATATTTTGATTTTCGGGATTACTTTACATCAAAACATTTTCAATTTTCTTTTTTAAATGGCTTACAAATTTCCACGGATACCGTAAAGGATGCTCAAGAGAATGGTGCAAGATTCATTTTCGTTGAAATTCCTATTGATTGAAAATTGGAAAAGTTCAAAATGTTTTGGTATTTTTGAAAAGTTCAAAACTACAGTATTGAAGAGATTTTACAGCATTGGAGAGATTTATAACCTGAATGAAATTTGTTGTTCAGAGACATATCTTGAAATAAGATCCTGTACCATTATTCTAACATGTGAGTAGCTTTTGCGTAATTTTACGTGAAATATAGGCAATTTTTGTACAATCGTTTTCTTGAAAACAACTACATTTTTTTTCATTAAATTACCCTTGGTATATATCAGAGGACGGTAAAATGTGGTTGTAGTCTCATATACGGCGATTACTCTGTGTTTTCGAAAATTAGAAAAGGTCAATATTGTAAAACCATATATTTGGAGATTTTTACTTCAATAAAATCCGTTCTAAAAAGCAGCCCATTAACGAAGGTCATGTACAATATTTTTAAAAAACGACTAGTTTATGAGCATCTTCTGGAAATCAACAAAAATTTAAAAAAATAAAACAATGCAATTATTGAAATTCTTGGAACGAATAATACTAGGGACGCTTAAAAGTACGGCGCAGGTCTCATTTTCGTTGGACTCTATGAATTTTTGAAAGTTGCAATGGCAGATATAATGCGAGAAACTTTGTGCTGCTGTGCCAACACTAGTTTCCTACTATGTGGACCAAACTCTCTGGTAAACTTCGTGATAAACATCTGGTATTAAAATTTCTGAATTCCTTCTCACTTTCTGTTCTATAATTCGAAAAATTCTGTCTGCTGGTAGAAATGAGGGAAGTAAAGAATGATAGTCTTCAGATGAATCTCATTCGTTGTGTGGCCTTCCGCTTTGGTGCAAGTTCATGAGACCCTGGATAGAATAGCATACTTTTGATACAGTTATGGCCTAAAGTGAATTTCGCCACGTATAGATATTTGAAGATGTGTTAATTTAACCAATTTATGAATTTAGAGATTACCTCAATACACGACACGAAAAGTTTTCGAAGTTTTTTTAAACATATGAAATACATAAATGTATATGCATGATTGATTATAATTTAAAGGAAACAAATAATAATATACAAAAACTAAATAACTATCTTTCTTTACCTTCAAAAACCAAGCACCAGTCTGCAGTATTCATTTTCTCTTATTCCCAGGAACATTGTACTTCTAGTCAGATTTCTTGGTTGTAGGGTTAGGGATTGTTGGGTTGTAGGGCCATAAACTACAGGCAATAAAGTAGATGGAAGTGGAAAAGGAAATAAATAGTGATACTTTCTCTTTCACGAAACATTCTGAATCAGATCTACCTAGATCAGACGCTGATCTCGTATGAATTGCAATATGTTCCAAAGTAACCTTCTCTGTAACTTCTAAAAAAAAAAATTATAATTCTATGAAATTGTTAAAGATGATCGGATTATCAACTCAATGCGTAGACCCAAAAAAAAATATTTATATCAGTAATTCATGAATTTCTTGAAACTCATTCTCTTGCTTGTTCGTACAGCTATACAATTTCATATTGAGCCAAATGATTCAAAATACGGTAAAGTCTCTGCCAATGCTTTCATTTGCAGGATCGCAACCCACTAGTATTCAATTTTCCATACCACACTAAAATTATTACGTCAACGCTGTTTTTGGTTTAAACAGCAGGTAAAATATTAACGCAGAATTCAAATTGAAAATTGCTTTACGCGAGATTTTGTTAAACAATTCATCGCCTCAACAAAGGAATTCATTAAAATCCATTGATTGCCGGCAGCCATTGTCTTCGCGAGCTAACTGTGCTCCGTTTAGTGTTGGCGCAAATGAAAATTCGAGATTTCCTGTGCACAATGCGTCATCGGCTCCGGGCAGATTGAACAGAATGAACTGCGTGGGCGTGTTTCGATAGATTTTCGCCACTACCAAGAGCGTGTACCTAATCTAGACCCATTGTGCAAGGAAATTGTCTTATTATTGGCGCCTGGATTTAAAATGTTAAGGATGCAATTTTTAATAGGAATGCCAGAAGTCCAAATGAATAATATATTATTTCCGGCATCAAAATGTGAATTCGTTTTCAATAGTTATCTTTTTAATAATATTTTTAGTAAGTTATGTATAATTTGTAAATTATCTGATGCTTTTAGGGCATCCATTTTGAACGAATACGCAATTTAATGTAATTTGGAACTACGAAACATATATTGGCGACAACTAATTTGCAATTTTCCATTTCCAATATACGCAATTTTACGCAAATTAACGTTTTTTAATTGCCTTAATTTAAATATGTAATTTATTTCTTGGCATATTCGTAATGATAAACCGCACACTTTCTTTCGAAACACTCTGTATTTATATTACAATTTATTTTTAGGACATGGAAGTAACGAAATTTGGTACCAGTGCACCGATGAAAAGCAGAAAATACAAATTGACAAATTGCTGTGTACAACTAACATAAGGTAGTTGTTGTGATGCGTAGATATAAGCAGATGATGATAATGAGAATGGCGATTATGATGCTTACAACCAAAGGAAATTAATGGTATTTGGCAAAACGAGAAATTTTAAAATATATTTGCATATTGCTTATTTACATTATATTAAATATTTTAAAATATTTTATTTTATTTTCAATCATCTCATATACTTGAGCAATTCGAATAGGTTATTTTATGATAGCTACCCTGAGACTTCTTGACACATTTTCTTCATTTTTGTAATAATGCGTAATACAGAACATTGGAAGTGTATGCGACTTTCCTTTTCGAGTAAAGTTTCCGTTTTCTTTGACTTATTGCAAAGAATTCTTTTGCAAAGTGGGGGGATCTAAATTTTTATAATCATTTCTACTATCAATATTAGACATATCAACGTCATGCTACATTAAGGAAGAACTTCTTGATATGAATTTTATTCTTTATTACAAGAAATCTCAGCTCTTTAAAATATGTTGGTTTCCTACGTAAAATCACAAATATATTTCTAAACGCAACCAATGAGGTAATAAATAAATAAAAAAATACGTTATGTCGACAGCATATGAAAACCGAAATGTTATAATTTGCACTTAAACGGAACTCAAATTACAATTGGTTAGGGCATGTGTGAGCACTTTACAAGCAATGAGCATTTTGAGATTTCTAAATAATATGTTTGAAAAAACACATTATTTAAATAAATAAATAAATACATACATAAATACATAAATAAATACATAAATACATAAATACATAAATACATAAATACATAAATACATAAATACATAAATACATAAATACATAAATACATAAATACATAAATACATAAATACATAAATACATAAATACATAAATACATAAATACATAAATACATAAATAAATAAATAAATAAATAAATAAATATAAATAAATAAATAAATAAATACATAAGTAAATAACTAAAAAAGACACGTAGGAGCAAGAATAAGAGCGGGAATATGGGCAGGGACAGAAGCAGGAGCAGAAGGAGTAGTAGCAACAGAAGAATAATCAAATAAAAGTCGTAGAAACGAGAGGAAGAGGTAGGAGGACGAGCAGGGAGATAGCGTGACAAGCGGGGACGGAGGCGAGGGCGCAGGGACAGCCCCTCGCCCAACGCGTGCCCCCGCACACCGTGTTCGCGCTAAGCACCCGCCCCGCTCCCCCACCCACCCCGCGCCCGCGCGCCTCATAAAGTCCAATCAGCGTTTCGTCCACCCCGCCCCCGCCCCCGCCCCGCGCCCCGGGCTTCGTCCTCGCGCAGCGTCCGAGTCCGCATCAGCATTAACAACATTTAGCCCCGCGCGCCGGCCCTCGCCCCGCCACGCCCCCTCCGCCATCGCTCTGCGCGTCCCTCCCCGCCCCCTCACCGCATCTATCTCTCGCGCAGGCAAAAAAAATGAGACTTATGACGCCGTAAATAAGGCAAGTGCATCCAAGCAATGGCGCAAGAACAGCGGATGCTTTTCCGAAGGAGAAAGGGCGAGAAGGGCGATGTGCTGCATCCCCTTCTCTTCGATTCCCCGCGCGCAGGTGCGGTTACGCTGCGTGGCGTCACTCTCGCTGCGTCCAAGTGTGACCGGCAAAATGAGCTCAGGTATTCAGTGGTATTGCGTGGTATTGGCAGCGACTATGACCGAGAGGCCAAACGGTTTGTGTTGCGAGGGTGCGGATTTAGACACTACCTGCTCGGCTAGGCCGATTTCAGCCGCTGACTGCAGGCGAAGTTGACGCCGGTGACTCAGATGGTTAGTTTGCAGTGGTTTCTCCGATCAATACGAGACGAATGCGAGTGGTTCACCCTAGCCAACCAATTGCAAGCGTTATTTATTTCTCCTTTGTCCTTTCCTCTCCCCTTACTAACACGCACACTTTCATGCATTACACAAAAAATACACTTGAGCTTTCGTTCACATGTGACTGATGGGAACATAGAGTTTGCCACGACGTGCCCTGTTGGGGAAGGTACTAGAAAGGGAAAATCCTACACCAGTCGCCGGGCTCATAGGCTCTATATCGGACTGGGATTAAACATTCACTACACTTAACGTTACTAACGACCGTAGCAGTTGACGATCCGGATACAAAAATTAATCAATCAATATGTGAGCGGGTAGGGCAGGCATTATGCAACTCGTCGCGTAAAGAAAATCATCTCTCGCAATATTTTCGAGCGATGCTGTCGAAACGTTTAGTACTGTTTTTAAAATGATATGAAATTATTTAGATATTCTGCAGGAAGTAAACTATTAATATAAATTAAAAACGACCACCAGAAATGTATTTGGTAATAAAATAGGCGCTCGGATCCACCTTTGTGGACCCAAACGGGTGGATTTCGGAGAGCGCCCTAGGTCGGGACGGTGTCCACCTCAACCGGAGGGGCGTGGCGGCACTCAGTGGCCTCTACACCAGAGTTGCTGAGTTGTGCACACGCCCTTCGGTCGCCCGTTGACGCCGTGAATGTCCGCCGATCTTGCGCCCTGCGGTCGAACGGCGGGCAATGCCGACAGGAGCGGAGGCTGAGGGTTTCGCTCTGGTGACGGAAGATTCATGACGTATGTGACGGTGGAGAGAGCGGAGACGGTGGAGGCTGTTAAATTTAAAAACTGGGTTGAACTTGTGTCCCCTCAAGATTCAGCCGAGAAGCCAGCTCATCCATCATTTGAAGAGCAATTCATTGTAAAATCTAGATGTAAGCTTAGTTTTTAAATTTAAGATTAAGTACTTCATGAATTTATTTTTAATTATAACAGATCTGGTGGTTAAAAGCTACTCATGTGATTCTATGGCCATAGAAAGTGTTAAAAATGCTATGTGATGGTACAGTAAGCTGTGAACAGCAATTATTTGGTGAATAATCAAAATTAATAATTTATGACATAAAATTCAGGTATTCAAAAACAGGTTTATGCTCATTGTAAAGAAACCAGCCATAGAAATGGCTTCTACTAACAAAATCCCAAATTTAGATCATTTTTGGGATTGATTGGTACCTTGGTTTGCCTTTAAAAAGGTTGAAAAAGCCATTTTTAGGCAAATGAAAAATGTTTCCATGTTCAGGCTAAGTTTCCACTGGCGCCCGCCAGAGTGCACTGAGCAATAGGTGCACTGGTTGTAAACGCCTGTGTATAGGCAACCCGCCAGGCCTACAAGTTACTTGCCTTGTTACAAGGCGCCTTGTTACAAGGCATTTTGCCTTGTAACAAGGAGCTCAAGGTTACTCCTTGCAAGAAAATGAGCATACAACGCCCCAGTGACGTCTGGTGGAGCCCCCCACCCCTCCGGAGAAGCTATATAAGGGCTCTCCGCCACTCAGACACGAACGTTAACAATTACTTGCCTACGTCCGGTGCGCCTCGGCATTTTTGCCGATTTGGTTTTCTCTGCATGTTTCTTTTACAGAACTTCATTGCAAGATTTGATTTTTAGAGTGGCTGAATATGCCACCCGTCACTCAGCCACGAACGTTAGCTACAACGTCTTGCCTGCGACGGGTGTGCCTCGGCATGTTGCCGACATGTTTCTCTTTGTGTTTCTTTTACAGGACTCCTTGTAAGATTTAAATTTTTGGAAGTGGCTTAATATGCCACATTGTGATGGAATTGGATTGGTTAATTTATGTATAGTATGTTAATGTTTAAATTGTTGGAGTTAATTTCGCCTTCTTTTACAGTGCTGTTTTTTGCTACGTTTATGGTGCGAAAGCACATTGTGTAGGAACTCGCGTCGAGCCTAACAAGCGGCGTTTTCCACACAGAGCTGCGTAGGGCATAATGGCAGCGCAGTCTCACATGGTTGATGAATTGATTCTGCATATTCTATTGTATGTTTGATTGAATGTTGCAGTATACAGCTCCAGTTTTGAGTAAGACGACACTTCGCATTGGACCTCTGGAGCATCAACTAGACGAGGAAGGGCCTGTACGGCAGTTGAAGCCGTGGTTGATTTGATACTTCGTATTTGGCCCCGAGAGCGGCGATACAAGGTCGCTCGGGTATCAAGCCGCAGTTGGCACTATAGGTGTTCAAACGGCTTTTACAAACGTGGCACTGTGACTGTTGTTATGGTAAAAGGCGTATTTTGTGTAATCAATCCAATTCCATCATTTACGTTTAATCTTCGTTGATGTTCGAGTCTCTGTTTAAGTTTGATTTAATGTTTCCAATGTTTCTAATGTTTTAAAGTGTAAGTTAGATAATCATTACAGCTTACAATACTCATTTTTGTATTATTTTGTAAAGAAAAGCTTCCGAAACCGGGGCTTTTTTCATTTTGTAAATTTACGTCAGCCGTTTGCAATCCTAAATTGGATTAATAGGCAAATTCCAGGTTTGACGTGGTAATTCTGCATAAACAAAAAGTTTCTAAAGGCAATTGTGGCCATTCATTTCTTCCAAATTTGCGTTAAGATTGTTTAATGTTAGTAATGTTGTATTATTCCTCTTTCAGCTTATACTTGTGCAGCAAAAGGAATTCAATATTGTTAAAATTGTGGTCTTGTAATCTATTATTGTAATAAATGTTTGTTACAAAGTGAAGTTGGGTTGTGTATCTACAGCTTAGACCCTATAGTTGAAACTCACTTTGATATTTCCGAACCATGTGCGGAGTCAGCGGAGACGGAGACGACCAGATTTGTTCAAGTGAGGAAGGGCTTTTTAAGATTGTTGCAGGTAAACTGTCGAAGTATATTTAATAAAACCATTGAGTTTTGGAACTTAGTTGATACATGTGATCCGGTTATGATAGGGACAGAATCGTGGTTAACAGATGAGGTAGCTAATTCTGAAATTTTACTTTACGGTTATAAATTATATCGAAGAGATAGAAAAACAATAGGCGATGGCGGTTTCTTAAGAGAAAAATACGACTATTTTCTAAGAACAGAAGGGGGTGTGGAGGAACAATGGGGGGGCTTTTAAAACAATCGTAGAAATAGCTTTAGATACGTTCGTTCCTTGCAAAATACTGAGAAGTAATCCTGATCCTGAATATTATAACGGGGCGATACGGCGTTTAAAGAGAAAAGTTAGACTAGCATTTAATACGAGACATCGCATCATTGCTGGCATGATAACTTTTAAAAAATACTACAGGAAATTAGAAAAAGAAAAGAAAATTAGCATGAATTATTTTTAAGAAATATTTTGGAGACAGGAAGAAATAATTGCTCAGGCTTTTACAAATATGTCCGCAGACGCCGGGGAAATAAGGAAGAAATTCAGAAAATCCGAGACCCAGATAACGCGCCATTGCACGACGACCAAGCGAAAGCAAATGCGTTCAACGAGTATTGTGTATCGGTATTCAAACCTAAACGGGCGCATGAGCAAGTTCATTATTTTCCAATAGAAAACCAGTTCATGCTTCATGTATGGGAACTGCGCAAACGTATAAAATCACTGGAAAACGGTAAATCACGCGGACGAGACGGGATCTCGACAGATTTTATTAATCTTGGTGGGGAGGCAGTATTGCCGAATTTGTTAAGATTATTCAATGTTTCTATTAATAACGTTCGGGCGGGAACGTACTTATGAGGAACCAGACTATCGATTAGGTGAGGTCGTCATCCCAAGAGTCTCATCATGCAAGTATTTAGGCATTAATCTAGATAGTAAATTAGGGTGGGGGAAGCATATAAATCAGGTAGTAACAAAAACGTTTTTACTTGCATTTTGTAATAATTCTAAAAAAAGTTGTGCAAACGCGAAAGAATTAGCATATTTTTCGCTGGTTTGCACTCTCATGGAATACGGAGTGGCATGTTGGGATCCATACAGAAAGTCGCACCAGAAAAATCTAGATAGAATACAGAGGAAAGCGAAAAGTTTACCTATAGAACTAATGCAATAAAAATGGGAACCTCTAGAAACGAGAAGAACAAGGGCGAGGCTTTGCGCTCTTTATAAATCGTACGTAGGTCAACCAGCTTGGAAGGAAATTCAGGTTAGACAAGAAAAACCAAATTATTTTGGCCGAAGCGATCACACTCACAAAATTCGAACAAGGAAACAAAATTCAGATCTTGGGAAATTTTTCTTTTGTAACAGAGGGGCCACGGACCGCGCGCGATCTTTCCTTCCTCTTCTTTGTCCCATCCTCTCCCGTTACACACACACACTAACATGCACTACACTACCACATATTCCGGGATATCGGTCGAGAGCTTAGCGCTTGTCCCGGCTGGTGCGGTGCCCCGCTGGTGGGAGAATCCTGGTTAGGGGGAAATCCCACTAGCCGACGGTAGGTCGGCGCCGGATCTCGCCATCCAGCGGGGGAAGATCACCGCCTTCTCCCGCGAAAAAAACATGCCCTACACAAACGGGACTAATGACTAAAGCAGTTTACGCGCCCGGAAACACGAAAAAATCAATCAATCAATTTATAACGAATAAAGTTGTTCGTCGAGTCAAACAGGCGCCATGCATAACTGCGTCGTGGATACTCCAGCATTTCTTACAGCAATAATCCAAAACACATTATATTATATTTTACTCTCTGTCTACGTAGAAAACAATAGAAGCAATATGAGGAATGTTTAACTGGATCTTTACAAAAACGACGTGGCTCTCTGCATCCCCACGGAAAGCGCAAGAAGTAAAGAAAACTTTCAATATATGTATGTGTGGTAGTGTAATACATGTTAGTTTAATGGTGTAAAGGGAAGTGAATAGATCAAGGAAGAGGTATGAAAGATCGGTTCGTTCCGTGGCCCGTTTGTTTGGATACTGCTCCGGCATTGGCCTGGTGTTGATCGGAAAAAAGCACTGAAAACTACCGATGAGAGTAGCCAGCCTTTAGGATTATCTTCCAGACAGCGACTGAATTCGATCTAGCTAACAAGTTCGTGTCAAAAATCTTGCCACTGTCGGGAATTCGTAACCGCTACCTTGCGTTTATAATGCGAAGTACACGCAGCAACTTCAGCTTACCGCCGTCAGAGCTGCAAAAGCATATACTAGTAACGAGAATTAAAAGGCCCTCATAGAAAACTCCGATGTTAGGAATTATTCGCTCTAGGAAATTCGACCTATCAGGAATTTCTTCGCCGTACGCACGGAAATATAAGAGAACAAAGGGAACTTCGTCCGTTTTTTGCGTCCGCTTTGAACATAATGCAATCCAAATACTAATAGGAAATGTTTTTCCTGCAGCTTTTATTTTTACTTTTGGTTTTGATCTACTAATTCTATTCAACTGGAATTCAAATCTGGAGCTGATACCAATTCGTAAACTAATCTTGACGTAGAATGAGACGCTATAACTTTGCTATAGAAATACGAAAGTTATAACGAAGCCTCATTCCGAATGAGGTTTTGGAAGCAGTTCATCGAAGGAGCCTTCGCCAACGGTGCACATCCCCAGGCACGCTGCGCCACCATCTTCACGTGAAGACTAGCGACTCCAACGCAAGAGGGTGGCGTGAGTGAAACGTTCACAAACGGACTGTTTTTGGGATTAGACTGGCAATTTGCATAATACGAAATGAATGTTTTCGAAAAGGGACGTAAACAATTTCGAGAGTACGGTAGATGATGTATATTCAAGTCACGATTACTAGTATAGAATTCATACTAAAATAGACTGTCGTAACATGAAAAAAATCTAGAATTCAGCAAAAATAACCGTAAAATATATTTTGTGAATTACGTAAATTTAATAAAATTGACAATCTATTGATCAGAGAGTGATTAAGATGTGTAATGTACGAATATATAGATTCTTGAATATTGTCATTATAAAATCCTTTTTTTCATTGCGAAATTCATCAAATTGAATCATTTCGTAATTAGATTGGTGTTGATAACTCGCAAGGAACTTAAAACTTTTCAAAGGGATTAGTTTTGTTTACTGAACGAAGTATTGGATTCAGATGTTGGTTCGAAGTTTTAACACAGGCTTCTTGCTTTTTTGGTGTAAACGTAATGATTTATTTGTGTGTGTAAACGGTACATGCTTGTGTGTACATGTTTTGCACCTCCTATTTTCAGTGTATTTATTGTAAATTTTATAACAGTGTCATTCATGAGGAATCATTGTCAACGATTGTGAGATCCAGCCATAGCGTAGCTTACTATTTGCCTGAAAGAGTAAAAATATAAACAGTAATATAAGCTCTCTATTACTATTTAACAAGTACTCGACTTTTCCTTGTATTCATGTCGAAAAACATCCAAACCGTCTATTGCAGTGTACAAATATTTACAAAAGCAATCTTCCTCATGATATTTATCAGACATATCACATGTCGAGTAAGTACTATTATTTACTCGAGTCATCCATCTCGTACCTCCTAATAAGAAAAGTAAGTTGGTGACAACTTGAACCTAGGACCTCCCGATCAGAGGCACTGCAAGGACACCACTGAGCCACCTCCCCCGGTCCGCCACTGTGAATAAGTCATTATAGATTGATTGTTAATCAACAGTGGGCTGGATTATCAATTCACAATCAAATCAATGTTTCCTCAGTTTGCGAACACCTAATCGGTAATGTACTGAAGCAATTCTCGGAATCCATATGAATCTTGAAATAATACTCGCGTGTAAATTGCATTAACGTGTTTTAAAATATATCGTATTTATGCTGGAACCGGTGTGTAAAACACGATTTCAGTCATTGAGACTTCATATTTCATATGAGCGAAGTGTTGCCGCGAGCCATTTTCCGTAGCATGTGACCGAGCGTATTTCTTCCAACGAAGAGCGGGGGAGGACCAACAGAAAGTGAGGAAGCGAGAGAGGAGCTAGAGTCGCCTATCACACTTTCGAAGAGCAAGGCAAAAAGCGTCCAATGAGTTAGTGGCGCTTTAACTGTGATATCGAGCCTTTGCGCGACCGCGGGCGATGTTTCTTGCAAATCAGAGTTACGCGCGAAAGAACTGGACGTCGCGCGGTGCACGGACACACGCATTACTCGCGCGTGTTGTTTCCGCGCGTGGGCGAGGACGACGCGAGCGGGAGGGGGAGGGGGGGCGGGGCGGACGCGCAGAGGACGCGGCGGCCGCCCGCAAACATTACGCCCACTTACGCGCGAGATAAGGAAAAATGTGCATGTTTGGAAAAAGTCAGGGGAGCTATTTAGCTGTACGCTTCACATATGCAAGTGTTAAAGGACTCTCCGGAGACGGCCGTGCGAAAGAGACGGTGCGCGGGTGGCTCTTAGTCTGCATTACGAGTGTGATGACGGCGGGGACCGTTTTTAAAGGCGGGTCGGAGCGCCAGCCGTGGAGTGGGACGAGAGAAGAGAGATGGAGAATGGATGGGGCTGGAAATGGAGGGTGAGGATGGAGTATTGTGGGAGGGGAGGGGGCAGATAGTGGTGTGAGATCCGTAGTGTAGGGCATGTTTTCATCCCGAGAGGTGGCGGTGCTCTTCCCCCGCTGGATGGTGAGATCCAGTACCAATCTACACGACACCTTGCAGTTTTCCCCAAGTAGGTATCTCCCATCAGCGGGATACCGCTCCAGACGGGACAAGCTCCAAGTTTTTAACTGGTCTCTCGACATATGTGATAGTGTCGTGCATGTAAATGTGTGTGTGTGTGTGTGTGTAAAAGTAAGTGCGAGGAAAGAGCGACGAAACAGCGCGTGCGGTTCGGGGCTTGTTTGTTAGGGCACTGCTCCGTCATTTGCTTGGTGTTGATGGAAGAAACCACGGAAAACTACCGATGAGAGCAGCCGGTCACTAGATTTCTCCTCCAGACCACGACTGAACTCGATCTAGCTATGTAGCTTGTGTCGAAAATACTTCCACGATCCGGATTCGAAACAGAGGACCTCCCAGGGAGGCACTGCAGCGACACTGATGACGTGAGCCACCAAAGCCGAAACAAATAATGGCGAGGAAGGGAGGAAGGGGGGGGGGAAAGGGGGAATTGGGGGGGGGGGGGGAGCAGTTGGAAAGGGGGAAAGAGAATTGGTGTGTGGAAGGGGAGCGGCGGGCAGCGAAGTGCGGGGAACAGGAGGGGCGGTAGCGGAAGCGGAGGAGAAGGGGGAGAAGAACGGTTCGGAGGGGCGGGGGCGTCGCGAGGGCGGACAGAGCGAGCAGTGAAGTGAAGGAGAGGTTCGCGAGGTGCCATCCGCCGGGCATCTCTTTCGGGACGCCAAACAAGTGCCTCAAAAGATTAGTAACCTACAAGATTAATTCTTATTTCTATAATCTTGTATTATAATTTATTTAATTTGTGGCGTCGTTGGTGTCGTTGGTTGACGGGAAAGCGCTGCACACACCTTTCATTTCCACTCCATTTAGGATGAGTCACTTAACTTTAACACCTCCTGCAGTTTTTGAACGGATGAAGTAATTGCAATGTCGTTTTCACGGAAGTGCATGAGGAAATGGTGTTAATTGATACATGTATTCATTTTCATTTTATCACTTGTATTTTATGAGATATTGAGGTAACTGCTTTTTCTTTAAATTGAACTATCCATATTTAGTCTAAGAGTAAAGAGACGATTCCAAATCTATTAATATTTTCATATGTTAGGAAGGTATATTTTAGTAATTTTAATTTTTCCCACTCGAGTTTAAAGGCTAGTTTAAACGGATAACAGTCCGCAGAAGGTCACGCAGCGCTCGCCATGCTAGCATGCGCTCGGGCAAGAAAAACTGGGCACAAAAAATCGAAATTACTTAAAAAATGCTTATTTAACGTATAACAATAAGTGTATCATTGGATTCATCTTTTTAAGCTCGTCATGAGAGACAAAATTATTTCTATTCCCATTTGAAAAAGGTATCTTGTACAATATAAGTGATAAAATCGAAAAGAATACATGTATCAATTAGACCCATGCAGTCATGCACTTCCATGAAAATTGCATTGCAATAACTTCAACCGTACAAAAACTGCAGGATGTGCTAAAGTTACGTGACTCATCCTGTATAATACAAGTTATAATTATGAGGATTAGTCAACTGAAAACGAAACACTGTATAATCGACATGGCAAGGATGTTGGTAAAGACAATTGGTGTGTGTACAGAAGTGGGATGAAGAATTAAGTACGAAATATTAGGCAGAATCTATTGGGAATTAGGAAGGAACAGAGCGAACGTTCACCGCTCCGTTTGTCTGTTAGACGTGCTTGTCAAGAGCTGAAATGCATGTCAGAATGTGTATTGTGTGTAAAGAAGGTATTGGTATTAGTTAATCTAATTTATGCCATTTGTTTATCCGACGTGTTTAATCGATGATACTTGGATCACTGAAGATGCGATAAATTATTTCCAAAACATATGTGTGGTTGTTAATTCTTAATATTAAATTATATTGTAATATTCTTTGCGGTTGAAAACTCCTCGATCCTTAATTATTATGGATTAACACTATATTTCTGCTGCCAGCACTAAATTTAATTCATCGTTCTTTTAACACACTGCTGAAAACGAGATATTATGAGTGATGTTCCAACATGAGCGATTTTAGACATTTTCATTTGCTTTGAGCACTATCTGGGTTTTAATGTCTAAAACTGACAAAACACTTGTTTAATGATAAAATCGAATTACTGAAGCAACTACGTTGACTATTGCAATAAAATAAATGCGAGATTGTAGCCTTTTCCGAAAAACGTATATCCTACTACAAACAATAACTTACATTGTTAAGCTGTCATTGAGGAAATACTAATTTAAGTCTAATCAGTACATTAATTTTCTACTAGTCAGATGGAAAATGGATAAAATATTGTGGATTTCGGGAGCTTCTCCATTACACAATAATACAGTAAAAACTGTATTTAAATGTGATCTCAATGCTCTGAATGGAACGCTTGCTGCGTGGGCAAAGATGTTGAAAAAACATTTATTTATTTGTTGTTGTTGGTGTTGTTGTTGTTGATGCAACGCGTCTCTTAACCCTTGTTGGGCTTTGAGCGCTTTCTTCTGGCGTAATCCTCCGTTACTGAGTAACTACTATACTGAATAATTACTGTTTGTCAAGTCTCACCACGTCACAGTCAGTCAATGCCATTTATCCCTTCGGCCAGGGGCTCCACGCCGCTCACCCAACCAGGAACCCGCGAGTCTCGAATTCACTTGACCTTCGTGACTTCACGGAGCGTAGTAAACTAATTCAGTTAGCGCCGCCGGCTGACTATGCAACGATTATTTAAAAAAATATAGGATCAAACGGGCGGGCAACAGAATTAGTGTAATTACTTATTAAGAGGGACGGATTTTAATGAAAAGGAATTTTTTTCTTTTCGATTCAGAATAATGTCTATTAGTATACACATTAATTTTATGTTATGACAAAAGGAATGACGAAAAAATATTTCATATCCAAAATCTTGAGTTGTTCATCTTAACTACTTTTGACCAAATTTTCTACGTCAATATTATTTGCATTTAGGACTTTTGAAACGTTTTAAGAGCATTTTATTTATCATTTTTAGTGACGATTTCGGTCAACAAAAATCGCCCTTTCCTTATTAATTTCTTTCGCGATCTTGTGTTCGTTTCACTCAGTAGAGTCCTTTACAGATATTTCAAATTTTATAATGAGCGAGATAACAGAAAAGTATTTATTTCCTTTATAAGAAAATTATAAGAATCAATCTTCACGCCGTTTGTCAGATACCCATCTCCAAAATAGCGAGGTAACGAAATGTTTATACACGGCATCGGTATTTTGGCATTCACCTTTTTTCAGCGTCTTAGGCTTTATGAAGACGCTAGTCCTTCCGGAAAGCTGAGTTGGTGTATGTGTGCGCTGTTGGCGTAAATCCGCCACAGGCCACGAAGGTACTGCGCATGCAAACCTCGAGCGCCAGGACCTTTGGTTGTTTTATATATTTATTTATTTAGTCAAAAACAGTCAAAAACTGTATGTGACGTATGGGGGAGAAAATCATCTGCGGACGCTTTCTCGAGTTTCAGAATCCCTTCCCAACAATTTATCTATTAATAGTTGAAAGATGAAAAATCATAGTAATAATAATAATAAATTTAAAAAAGTAAGGGATTAACATTTGAAAAACTAGATATTTTCGTTGCAAAATTACAGAAAACTTATTTTTAACAGTAAAGGAACAAACAGATTTGATTTTTCTGTATTGTTAACAAAATAGAAACTCACCCTAAGATCTACTACTACTACTACAAGCAAAAGGAAAGTTCAACAAAACGTGCGCATAGGGAAGCCACATTTACGTCCAGAAGCAAAGCAAGGGGCCAAGTCAGCATTTGCTCAATGGATCAGGGAAACTGGCCAAAAACCCAATCGAGATGGGGGTCATTGACCCGGAAGTACATTATTTGTTACAGGCATATTGAGTCTTTTTTTAAATTATATAATGCAAATGAAGACTAATTCATTATACTATATCTTTTTTTGTTAAAGTAAACATTATTTTTCTTTTTGACGATCAGTGTTCTGTTCGCAATTACGGTGGTATGTTCGCGCCAGTCGCTAGTCAAACACTCAACCATTCATTACATCTGTAGATTAACAATAGCTTCTTGTAAACGTAAACGGAGTATTTAAATATTTATTGTAATAGTTAAATGAGACGTATTGAATAGTTGCTCTAGAGAAAAAAAAAGTTTACTAATAAATTTAGTCTCTCGCATGATTTTTCATTTTCATAGGTTGGCTATTCTTAATTCAGATTAGGTTGTCTTTGGCACCCTGTTTTTATTTTTTTCTGCGCTGAATACTAGTTTACATTGTTTGCATTGAAAGTGAATTATCCTCAAATTGTGTGAGGCATAAAATTTCAAGTTAGGGCGGTTTTCTCTCGTACTCAAAGAGAAACAGTGCTGGAAACATGATAATTGCAACAACATAACTCCTAGGCCGAGAGCCAGTCCTTCCCATTGCGATGAATTCCGCGGCAGTTTTTATCATCAATTACTCCTCAGAATGCCCGATGAGGTATGTTACATTTAATATCATTTGATTCCTAAAAAATGTACTACATATTGAATAAAAGAAAAAGGAACTTTCACCACATACCTTCTTCAATAACGTATGCCCGCGAAAGTTTTTACAAAAGAACCTGTACTAATTTAAACTTCTTTTATTAAAATATTAGGCAAATAAGTGCCAATTTTTCCCTACCATCTTGAAGAGCAGAGAATTTTCTTCCATTTAAAGAGTACTTCACGATGGTCGATCTAACGAACATACTACATTAAACGGGAAGTACAGGGAGCTAATCCTACAAAGGTCCCGTGGCACATTGTACCCCACACGTGGTACATTGTAATCGTGAATTAAAAAATCTTAAATAAACACATAATCAAATAATAAAAGCGTTTTTTTTTATTAATTTTTCATTTGGGTAGGCTTCTGTTACCACATTCTGCATTCGCATCCTTTTAAATTTTTGCGTCTAACCTCTAATGCGCAATTATAAACATTCCTTGATATAAATTCAGTCTACGCTCATACATCTTGTTTCGTCTCACGTCCTGGATATACCGTCTCTTTTCTCCAAAAAATACCAGCGATATTGAAGGCAGAAAAACGACCCGCGAAATCCAATTAAAACTACATGAACTATAGTACTCAAACCAAAGTATAGTACTGACTGCACAGTCCCGAGCCACTACGGCTTTTAAGAAAGTTGAATTCCTTGAGAACGCTCGTTTGCCTTCAGCCACGCTTAGTCGTCGGTCGTTGAATTGGTTCTACACAGAGTCGAGAGTACTTTCCGTCATAGTGGGCAAGAGATGTTATTCGTCATTCATGATCAGTGCATTATTAAAAATTGAATTGATTGAAGGCGTTGTCATTGTCAACAATAGTATTTATTTCACATTACTATTGTTGACAATGACAACGCCTTCTATCATTTCAATTATGTAAATGTCAACTACAACTCACCACTGAATCAATATACATTATTAAAAAACTTCGTCGGTCGCCTGATGTGTGCTCTTAGAATGCTGGCACACGCGTGCCAAATGTGTGCAGACGAAGCCGGCTGCTCTGATTGCTCAATGGATGATGAAGCTCTAATAAAAGCAAGTGAAGAAACGCGAATCAGCTGACATGAAAATTATCCTTAACATATTTGTTTGTAACAAGATTCTAACGGTTGCATGTTGCGACGACATAATTGTTACGTTCCCGAAAAGGGAAGCGTTGGACGCTGAATTAACTCTTCACGGTGCGGCGCAAATTTACCTCACTGCTCTATCAAAAGCTGACAACAACAACAACAACAATACTAATAATAATAATAATAATAATAATAATAATAATAATAATAATAATAATAATAATAATAAAATTGTCTTTATTTGTGGCGAGGCTCAGGCCTTAAAGTCTAGTATTCAGCCTAACCACTTTAATTAATTTACAATTTTAAAAATTATGTAGAGGCGTTAATAACATCAATTAATATTAACTGACTTTTCATGTCGCGGAAGAAAAAAATCAATTTATGACTACCACCTACATCAATTTATCTGTATGAGCCAAATGAATTTATTGTCATTTTTTGTTTATTCTTGGAATTTTGCAAAATGGAAAGTCATTATGTAAGGAACATTCTTAAAAAATAAGATAAAAAAGAGCTCCCACTTATTCCACTTAAAATCAATAATACAAAATTCGCCCGAAATGTCAGTTGTCATTACCCAACATGCTTCAACTGTTAACAATACACAAAAAGGGGGGTTTATTTTACATTTACATCTGGGATGCAATACTAGGGACCATCCCGGCATACGCCTTAAGCGATTGAGTAAACCCAGAAAAAAACTCAAGCAGGATGGCCGCTTAAGGCCGAAATATTGAGAGGAAGAAATATCAGTGCTGAGAGTGAAAAACAAAAGAAAAGGTGAAGAGAAGAAAATGGAGGTGGACAAGATGAGATAATAAAGAAATGATAATGAAAAGGATACGGGGGAATCAGAAGGGAAAATATAGTACATATAATTTTAAATTGCAAACAACAGGTAGTACTTGATGAAATATACACATAATCTCAATCAAAAACGGAAAATTCCTTAAATTAGGTAAAGGCAAATACAAAAGGATATCTTCAGTATAAAATACAGAAAGTGTCAATAAAATAATAGTGTGACTACTGATTTTCTTTGTAACAATAATAGTAATAAAATATATAAATAATAATAAAAGTGACAAACATCATAATTTCAGAAAGATTTATAAGCTCTAGTTTTACATAATATTTTCTTATTTTACATTCAGAAATTATTACAGTATAGTAACAAAGTTGTATTTTAGATATAGCTACATAATTTCTCCGGCGGCGCTAGCCGAATTCGTTTACTACGCTCCGTGAAGTCACGAAGGTTAAGCGCATTCGAGACTCCCGGGTTCGTGGTTGGGTGACCGGCCAGGAACCCCGGGATCTAACGGCGTCGCGCCCCTGGCCGAAGGGATAAAAGGCACTGACTGACTGCGACGGGACGAGACTTGACAAATATAGTAATTAACGGAGGTAATAACAAGCACATTAATGGAGGATTACTCCCCAGTGCAAAGCGCTCAACGCCCCTTAAGGGGGCTTGGAGATGCGTTGCGGCGAGGTGTAGACGCAACAAATTAAAAAAAGTTTTAACATTGTATCAGCAGTAATAGGATTAGCTTTTACTGTATCGTGAGGAGGGAGATGGCCAGGAGGAAAGGAGTGGGAAGAAATACTTTAGACAATATGACTTAAAAAAACAAACAATCTAACATGGAGGATGATATGTAATAAAGGGATCATGGTCATTGTTTCAGAAAATAATTAAGATAAAATTGCGGATAGAACAGAGAGCGTGTGAAAACTACATTGCATTGTTTTTTATCCAGACACCAAGTTGAGTTTTGAATTTTCTAAAGTTTCTAATTCTCTTAAGATGTGTAGGTAGTGAGTTCCAGTTTCGAATTACTGTGACAGTGTAAGATTTACTGTATGACACAGTGTTGTGTCGAGGTATGCACAGCAATAATGCCGAACGCGATCGCTCTAGTGTTAGTATTTTGAAGTTCTTAGACATGTGTGTTTGAAGGCCGCTGTACAAGATTTTTTGGAGAAGCAAGAGGCTATGCATTATTCTTCTTTTTTCAATAGAGATAATTTTTGTCTGTCTGTACGTGATTGATATACGTGATCGTACTTACGAAGATCAAATATGAAACGAATGCATGCGTTTTGTGCTGTTTGCAACTTCCGTTGTTGCTTGGTTTTTAAGTCAGTGAGCAAGAAATCACAGTAATCGAAATGGGGCATAATTAGTGAATTAATCAGGTTCATACGTGTGTTTATAGGAAGTAGTTCTCGTACGCGTTTTAGGGAGGAGGTCTTTGAAGCCTTTTTGACAAATCTTACTTACATGCGTAGTCCATCTGAGAGTGCTTTCTATATGAATTCCTAGGTTCTTTACGTCGCTACACAAGGGTAGAGTGGAGCCATTTATACTAATGGACGGAAGGGTTTTCTCTAATTTGTTGATGGCGTTGCGGGAGCCTATCAGTAAGCTTTGGGACTTATTTGGGTTTAATAAAAGTCCTAAGGCTGCGATCCATTTATTGAGAGTATTTAGGTCCTCATTTATTTTCTGAACTAAAGAGTTAAGCTCCGACGGATGTCCGCTGACATATAGTTGAAGGTCATCTGCGTACATTTTATAGCGACAGTATTTAAGACATTGCCCTACGTCGTTTACGTAAAATAAGAATGCTAAGGGTCCTAGAACTGTTCCCTGTGCAATACCCCGGGCGGCTCTAATGGCACTGGATCGGTTTTCACCTGATACTACGAC
The DNA here is from genome assembly GCA_964035755.1 of Teleogryllus oceanicus. NCBI lineage: Eukaryota > Metazoa > Arthropoda > Insecta > Orthoptera > Gryllidae > Teleogryllus > Teleogryllus oceanicus. The sequence continues at coordinate 344,481,100 of CAXIVR010000001.1, read as the reverse complement.
GTGTTGATGACCTGAAAGATATTGTGAGAACCACCGTATCGTGGGTTTAGCGAAGCCCAATGCTTTCATTTTCTCTAGCAAGATATCATGATCGACCGAGTCAAATGCTTTACTGAAATCTAAGAGAATAAGTATTGTTAATTTACCTTGTCAATGGCGATTGGCCTCTTCAATTAAGCTTAAAAGCACAGTTCCTGTACTTCTGCCTGATCGGAAACCATGTTGATTTCACTTAAGAGATTTTTGCTGTCTAAATAGTTCGTAATTTGATGTCGTGCAATTTTTTCTAATACTTTAGAAATTGTAGGTAGTAGATACTAATAGGTCTGTACTCAGGAGGATTTGTTGATTTAGGAAGAGGATGGACAAGTGCAGTTTTCAAGAGGTCGGATACGTTCCACTTATGAGAGAAAAATTTATTATATCTGTTACAATGGGATATATTATTTCGGCACAAAGTTTCAGTAATTTGGCATTGATATTGTCTACTCCGGAGGCGCTTGATTTTAGACTCTGAATAGTTTTAAGGACGTCAATATGATTGTACACGCGAAGAAAAATTCTTCTGGAGTATTTCTAGAATGGAACTGTAAGTTTGATAGAGTCATGTTTTTTAATAAACTTTCGAAATGGGGAGCCATATTAGCGATACGATGGTTTAGGGAGTTTAGAGGTATATCAATTTGAACTGGTGCTCGTGATCTGCCTATGCCAAGAGTGCGTAGAGATTTCCATACTTATTTCAAGTCGCCATTTGTGCCCAAAACTTTGTGGTAATATTTACATTTCGCGTTTCTCAATCTTTGTGTAACAACATTTCTTAATTTAATTCTGTTGTTTTCACAATTTAAATTTCGAAAACTTTTGAAAGCAGCGTCCCTTTGTTTCATTAAGCAACGTATTTCATCTGTTATCCAAGGTGCCGGCGGACGTGTTGCACGAGCTTTCCTTACGGGTATGTGTCGATTAATCAGTTTCGTCAATTGATGAGTAAAAGTATTTACTTTTCTATCTAACGAGCTTTCTTGAGAGACAAGATTCTAAGGCATAGACATACCTTCAGAGAGAAATAATACAAGATTGAATCTTTTGAAACCGCGGTATTTGAAAACTGTTGGCGTATATCTAGGGCATTTCATATTGTATGAGAGATATATGAGATCGTGTTTAGATATTCCAGGAACTGGTGATTGGCCATGGAATTTCACTTTGTCATGATTCATACAACGACGACCTGTACTGATTGTATGGTGAGTTGCATTTAGTGGTAAGATAGAAAGATTCATTTCACCAAAAATACGTTTTAATTTGTCGGCATGCGACGGAGATTTCAGAAGATTACAATTGAAATCGCCCATCAGTGTTGTTATCGTATTTACTTGAGCAAAGCGCAATTTCTTTGTCGATAGCTTCGATATTCCCTGTTTTCGGAGGACAGTACACTACGTCTAGGGCACATTTTTTGTTAAATATTGAAATTTCAATAAAGAGATATTCGTTATTCTGATTAACGTTATCTGCTGGTGAAGTTGTATACAATTCCTATTTTGAAGTCTTAACATTGGTGCTAGGAAACCTGGGACCCTCCAAAAGTGGATTCTTACTGGTGTTATGTAGTAATTATTTTGTATTTGTCTCAGGAATAATAGGAATTGGAAGATGAATTGAGCTCTCCTTTTGCTAGTAAAGCCGGTGGTGTGGGTTGCTTTTTCCTTAGCAATACTAAGAAATCAAATACTGGGTGCTTTACCGAAGCAAATCGGTTTTCTATACCTCGAAAGCAATAATATGAAGATTTCAAATGATAACCTCGCTTTTTTGGTACTTTTATCATTCAACTATGGGTAAATTATGAGAAAGAGATCTGGAGCTCCAGAAAACGTGTGCAGATTATAATCCTTCTTATCCCCTATATGTCATATATAGCTTTCCTCTTGTTTTCAGAAAAAAATTAAATAAATCAAATTAGTATAGCATATAGTACTTAGTCTAGAATATTGTCTAGTAATTAGTGTAGTACAACGATTCTGTTTATACCAAGAATTTAAAAAATAATCATCAAAAGGAGAAAGCTTTAACAATGATATTGAATAAATTAGTGAACATTTGTACTGTATAATATTTAAAACACTAAGTATGCTTGTACCAAGCACGTACTTCAGTTTCTGAGATCCACCGTCTGTATTTGATTTTTGTCCCCATTTCCTGCTCCATTGAGCAAATGCTGATAACCCCTTCTTTAGCTTCTGAATGTAAAAGCAGCTCCTCTGCGCGCACCTATGGTTGAGCTCTCGTTTCGCAACTAGTGGTAGGAGGAGAGCAGTGTGGGTGTTTTTAATAGAAGAAAACTACGAAATCAATCTATAGTTGAATCACAATCCGCATAAGTTTTCTAAAACAGACGAGCAAAAAATTCTATTTTGAAAATGTTGGTAACATTGCATTTTGGTATGTTGATTGATTGATTGATTTTTTCGTGGTTCTGGGCGTTTCCAACAACTGTTTTGGTCATTAGTCCCGTTAGTGTAGTGCATGTTTTTCGCGTGAGATGGCGGTGATCTTCCCCCACTGGATGGCGAGATCCGGCGCCGACCTACCGTCGGCTAGTGGGGTATCCCCCTAACCAGGACTCTCCCACCAGCGGGAGACCGCCCCAGCCGGGACAAGCTCTAAGCTCACAACCTATCTCCCGGAATATGTGGTAGTGTAGTGCATGTTAGTGTAAGTGAGTGTGTAAGGGGAGAGAATAGAACAAGGAAGAGGAAGGACAGATCGCGCGCGGTCCGTGGCCCGTTTGTTAAGGTACTGCTCCGGCATTCGCCTGGTGTTGATCGGAGAAACCATGGAAAACTACCGATCAGAGCAGCCGGCCGCTAGAATTCTCCTTCAGACAGCGACTGAATTCGAGCTGCAAAGCTAGTGTCAAAAATTCTGCCGCTGTGGGGAGTGGGAACCTAGGACCTCCCGGTCAGAGGCGCTGTAGTGGCATCAGTTGATGCACTGAGCTACCGCTCCCAGTCATTTTGGTATGTTTATTCATTGATTGATGTTTCTGAACAAGGCAATTGTTATGGTCATTAATTCCGTTAGTATAGTGAACATTTTGCGAGAGAGGAGTTGGAGATTTCTAGATTTATTTTCGGCGTCGACCTACAGGTCAGTTTGCGGGAGATTTCACCCTCCATTTCTCCCCCCAGAGAGGCACCGCCCGTAACTCGTGCAAGCTTCAAGTTCCCATCTGGTCTCCCAAAGTGATTTAGTGTAGTACAAGAGTGTGTGAGTAATTGGAGCAAAGGAGCAAGGAAAGACAGGAAGGAGAGATCGCGGTCAGTCCCAGGCTTGTTTGTGCATTGCTCCCGCATTCGCGTGTTATTGATCGGAGATAAAATGGAAAACTCCCAATCAGAGCATCAGGCGACTAGAATTCTCCTCCGAAAAGCAATTGAAAATTTGCCACCGCCGGGACTCTAAACCTATGACTATCAAGTCAGAGTTGCAGCAGAGAGCACAGTAATGCTCGCTCTGAGCTAACACTGTCGGTCATTTTGCTTATAAACGCCGTTCTCGAAGGAGTTTTCTTAGCGGCACATCAGTAATTTGGGTTGTATGAGAACTCAATTGTATCTGCCAAAGGATTTTTGGCCACTCCAGGGTTGATGTCCCCCGGAAATTCTGAGATGGCCGAGATCGAACTCTTCTGAGAACACGTAAAGATGTATTATAATTTGTACCCTACATAAAGAATCTTTTATTTCCGTGAACTGGAGCTGTAGAATGGAGTGCCGCCCTGAAACTATTTCACTGAACGAGCGTTCTTTTAGGAAAGATAACCCTTTCAAAAATAGATGACGCAATCTGCTGGCCAATACCACCAAATGAGATTATCTCCATTGGAGCTCACGAAAAGCAACGCAACTCTCGGAATATTAGGAAAACTGATGAAGCAGCACATAGTGCTGCTTTGCTTCCGCCAGAGGGTTAAGCCAACACACTAGGTTAACACAGGAGAGTACGCTTTCAAGGAATGTATTTTCATGAGAACAGTGATATATCTGAATAAACTAATCAAACATCGGCTTTATTATCTGGTGATGTTAATATCACGAACGCCTTTGAGGGAGGGTGACTAGCAGGATGTAGAAGGAGTACAATGCAGAAGACGTGTCTGTATGCGGGCCGGGGAAGGAAGTACGAAGGAATGCGTAAATGGGTGTGCGGAAGATGATGGTGGAGGATAGAAAGGAGAGTGCTGGATATGTGCGGGTTAGGCATACTCCGGGAGGAGGATGGAGACAGGTTAGGTAGTGAATCAGCGGTGAGTCGGACGTGGTGAGTCGGGGGCAGTGAGTGGGATGTAGTGGGTGAGGTGGGTGGGGCAGTGAGTGGGTGTAGGTCGAAAGCAAGGGATCGGACGCAGTAAGTCGCAAGAAGCAAGTCGAAGAAATGAGTAAGGTAGTGCCCCTGAGGCAGGGAGTAGGCGTGTTGATGGCCGAGGCGACATTCTGAGGCGGGATGCAGAGAGTCAGAAGCAGTTAGATTGCAGCCGTGATACGTAGTGTGGACGCAGTGAGTAGGACGCAGTGAGTGCGATGCAGTGAGTCGGTCGCACTGACTGGAGGCAGTCCGAGGCTGGACGTGGGTGTGCCGAAGGCGAGTGCCGATGGCGTGTGTCGGAGGGGGCGTGGCGCGCACAAAGCAGGGCCGAGCGGCGCCTAACGAGCCTCATTAGCGCCTCGCGAGCGGATTGGCGGGCGGCGCGCGGGCGATGCGCTCTCTTCGCCTCTTCCGGAGGGGCCGTCAGCGCGGGCGCGCGACCGCGACGTCGAGTGACCGCCCCCTCCGCCCGGCCGCCGGTCGAGGGCTCCGCGGGAGATAATGCGCCCGTCAGCGCGCGACCGGCAAGTGGAGCGGCATGGAATGAAATGGAAGGAGAGGAGTGGACGTGAGCCGGGAAGGGGCGGAGGCTCGTAGGAACGATGATCTCTCTCGAGGAGCGGACTCGGGGCTCTGGGACGTGAGACATGGGACATGCGCTCGTCCCGTTCAGATTAAATTATTTTGATCGGACCTGCTAAATTCTAAACACAGGTGACCGTTTATATGTGTGAGGGTTATGTAAAGTAATCTATAGCTCGCTTTGTTGGTCTGTAAATGCAAAGCAATATAATTTGAAGCGCAGTATGATATACAATATACGATTGATTTCAAAATTATTTTCATCTGCATATAAATTGAATTCTAACAAGAATGTGGAATCGATATAATTTCTTACGTAAATAAACGAATCTCTCAAGGTCAGGTTTTTGAGATAAACTGATAGAGCCTAATGGATGCCCGGAGAATGGAAGAGAACTAGGAGATGAGGGTGGGGATGAGCCTTGGGCAGGACACTGCGGAGGTTGTGAATGGATGTGTTTTGCAAGCTCGCTGTCGAGTGTAAGTTTTCCGGCAAGGTTCAAGTGATAACCATGTCGCAGGAATTGCTTTTCAGAAAGAAAGTTTACCTCGAATATTTTAACATTTATGCCTCTGAAAATCAGTTTTAGTTGGTTATTTGCATGTCTAATTTATTTGCATAGTGTTTGTTCATTGTCCGAGAAGTGCAGAGTCGAGCGTTTTCCATTCGCCGCACTGGTGCGCACCCAATGCGCACTCAGGGCCGCTTTCGTGTTCCATTCGACCGCTAGGGCGCACCAGTGCAAAGAAGCGCATGTTCCATTCGCAGAATCACACGGAACCAGGGCGCACTCTGGGCGCCCATATTTTCACGGACGATCGCGTCAGTGCAGTCCAGTGCACCGGGCTATTTTGAGGTCAGGTACGGAAGTTATCCATGGTGATTTGGATTCGTGGTGAAATTGTGAAGGCAATTGTCACGCAGGAATATTCGAATGATGGAATATATTGTTTTGTTTTGCAAGAAATGTCTTAAAATATTTTTTGTGACTCGCGAAGTTCGGAAAATCAGTTTGTGATTTCCTAAAATTTAACCTTGAATAACATCATGTTAACAAATCCAGTGCTATTTAGAAATCAAAATGTAGGTATGTCTCAATTTCGAAACGCTAATAAAGTGAAAATAAAAATAGTGACCCTTACAAAATCATTCAAATGTATATGCAACAAATGTTTCTCGCACGCCCATACATATACCAGGGGAAATGCCCATGTTAATATTTTTATGGTTTTCAATAACCAAACAATTCTGCAAAAGTCTTTTGGTTCAAAATCTTGTGTACTATTTCGATCACTGGCAAATCACGAAAAATGAAATTTCGACACACACGCATGTGAAGTTTTTGTAGTTTTTAAATAAAGAAATCATGCGTTAGTAATTTATTAATTGAGAAGTAAGAATTACCAAAAGACTTCATGAAAATTATAATAACGATCATAATTCAAAACTATTATTTTTCGAGTTCCATCAGTGTGACAGACCAAGAACAGCTGTGTATAATCTCACTGCGTAGCGCACACGCACTGACTCAGTTCCGGAATCCGTTTCATTCGTGGCTGCCCTTCACGCGTGTGGGGCAGCACTGTTCCGGAGCGATGACGTTTTTGCCCTGCACTAGGGTGGGTTTCAGTGCAACGAATGGAAAACGCTATACAATGTTCCTGTTCTAGACGGCAGGTTGACTTTTTGTCAAGACGTCGGTGAATTGATATTCTGCCCTTCAATGATTTTGAATGTATCCCGATTGACGTGAGTTTAGTGTAGGCGTCCAACTAACTGGTCACGCTAGCAAACCTCTCGTTAGGTTTTTAACACGCCCATGACTGAGAAATTGGATGCGAGATTCCCGCTTAGGAAGTAGGATATTTGTTTCCCATGACTTTCTGCTAAAATTAGTATTTTTAGTGGGCTCAGGGGGAATGGCCTTGATCATTGGTAGGCCAGGTTTTGTTGCTCAATATTGATTCAGTGGTGAGGTGTAGTGGACATTTACATAATTGAAATGATTGAAATTACTGCATTTTTGGCAGTCGATTTTGTGGCGCCCAGACAGCAGAAAACTGATGATGGCTAAGATATCGAAAGCTGCTATTTGTGAAATAAATACTATTGTTGACAATGACAAAGCCTTCAATCATTTCAATTTTGTTGCTCAAAGTGTGTTTGTTTCTTTGCGCTAGCTAGCCTGTTTGCGTTGATTTGTTGACGGGCCTTCAATGATTGGAAAAAGTAGTGAAGACTGGGAAGGGAAGGAAACCGATCATCATCTAATGCATAAAATTTGCTTTAAGACATAATTGGTAGTGCTGATTGTGTTTCAGCTTTTGCAAATGGACGGTTGGAACACAGTATTAACTACATCAGGGCCGTCCAGCCATCTGCTCCGAGGAGGAGCCGCTGCTCGCCCCTCCTCTTTCTAGCTGTTCCTGTGGTAGACGAAGCAAATTAGTCTCTTTTTATGGATCGGCTGCTTGCGGCACAGTGGTGGCGTTTTGGTCTTTGGAGTTATTTTCCATTGCTCGAACTGAAAATGTATCAATGTCCTAAGAAAAGGACATTCCGACAGAAAGACAGAGAAATATTTATGGGAACATTTACTACATTAGTAATACACATATTTTTGTGATTTGAAAGTAAAATAGCAATTTTCATTGCAGCATGGAAAGAAAAAAGAATTTTTGGAGATTGCACCAGATATGCCTAATTTTTAGTTTATAGTTAAAGTTTATCATCCTGCTGAATTCACGGAAATACTGACAGTAACGAGATTTAAATTTTAAAAATAAAGCAAATTGCAAATCAATTATTTTCCTTCTTGCATTTCACATTGTGATCTATAATGATACTTCTCATCTGAGATTTACAAATTTTCAAAGAGCAAAACCGCTCACTCTTGTTCGTAGCTTTCAACATATGTAGCATTCGAGCCGCATTCCGTTGCGGAAATGTTCAGTAAACGATTTTTAGTGACTTTTTTAAAAATTTGTTTCGTCTACAATTTGACGCAACTCGTCTCCAAGCCCCTTGGAGGGCGTTGAGCGCTTTGCGCTGGGGAGTAATCCTCCATTAACCTGTGCGCATAGGAGTAATCTATTAACGTTCTCTGTCATATGTCACGTCATGTCGCCGTCAGTTGTCAAGAGGGCCGCCAGGTAGAACCTCCGCGTACGCGCCTTCTACTACGCGCTCTTGCGTCACTACCCAGCGGCCAGAATTGGGAAGGAATAAGGAAAGAGGTGGGGTTTAGGACTCAGAAGGAAAAAAGCCTGCATCAAGAGAAAAAGTTGCAGCAAATATATATCTACAGATTCTCCGAAATTCGATGTTTCGTAAACGGTTGACACTGAAGTTAATTTTGAAAAGAATGAGAGATAATTCTTTCCCAAAGGGACAGTTACAATAAATAAAATTAATATTAATAATTTTTATATCGTTTTATTTTACTGCTAAACAATGTAGGAACATCAAAATGTATCCAAAATCTTCTTGCCTAGATCTATTACGCTAAACACATTGAAATACTGTTTCTATGTATTCTATGATCTAGGCAGGAATCTAACAAATGTAGATAGTTGTGGATCTTACCGAATTCAAGGCCACAAAATTCACCACATTTGTATTCGACATTTTGTAGTACAATTTTCATATATTTCCGTTACAGTGTTATAGAAAAAAGTGTAATGTGATGTTTTCACGTTTATCGCTTTACGTCCGATAGCAGTTCAAAAGTTGACACAAATCTTAACTGATGTATAGCAATTGGTAGTATTAAATATGTTTTTACTGGTTAAAATACGTTTATCCGTTATGCCGTCTTTTGAAATATAATTTGTTGAAATAATATTTTTAATTTTTTCCTTCGATATTTAAATGTATACAAGTAGAGAAAACATTTTAAAAATAAAAATGCACCAAATGCGGAAAAGTAATGAAAATTATTGGAATATTGAAGCACAGACACAGCATGTCGGTCACGTAGGTAAGCCACCACCAAACAAAAAACAAAAGGGTGCAGGGTGCAAGTTGCCGAAGGTGCAGACAAAAACATGGGTGGGAAAGCTACAATTCTTTGATGGGATATTTGTTGTGCTTTATCCAAATGGCAAGAGCCAGTTGGATAAAGAAAGTTGGAAAAAAATGTTCTTGGCGTAATTTGTAGACGGATAAAATATTAGAAGTCAGCTTTGCGAACTTAAATTTATTAAGAGAGCAGGCATTCATTGACTTTGCAGTCATCAGCGAGTCGCTATATGCGGCGATACTCCGGAGAAAGTGTGCTTCAGCATACCCACAATTCTCACAAATTTGTTGAATCAGACCTGTGCTGTTTATTAAGGGGAGGCAGAATGGGCAAATAAGAAAATATAATTTTTTACGTTTTGAATCATTAATTACTTATAGTTTTCTGTGTTACATAAGCCACGTTTCATCTTAATGTTTTCTCTAAGTATTATGTTTCTACTGTTGAAGTTATCTAGCGTTAAAGTGGGCGTGGCCATTTCAACGCATTGTGAGCGTAGCTTGAACGTCGTGCGATTTTTTCTGCATTCCTTGTGAGAAAACGTTAATAGTTTGCTTTCTAGTGTTGGACACGCTGCTTCCGGTAAGAATTTCGGGTTTAATAGGGTCAAAATATCGGTGTTCGTGTTTGTTCAGCTTATGTACCAGGAATGCACTGAAAACTAGGAGCCATTTCCAGTAAGTTTAAAATTTCATTTTTAAGGAACATTTGCTCAAAAACTACTAATAGGAGGATGCTCCAATTTTAACACAGCATGTAGCACAGCAGTTTATATACTTTAACAGGGCGGATATATGAAATGTTAAATACTTTAGACAATATTGTCATAAATGTTAATATTTTTAAGAACAAAACCGATTACAATGAACAAAAAATTATATTACAAAAAGTAATATTTTGGAAAAACCACTTCGTTAAAATACTTAAAAATAACGAATCTACACTCACATAAAATATCAAGTCTGTAAATTAAATAGTTTCTGAGAAAATGTTCCTTACATTAACATTGGCGAGATTGTCCATTCCGGCTTAAAAAATAACGTGGTCTTGAATGATGTTGTGGATTGAAGCTGTTGCTTTGGAGGCCGATCCGTGGAGGAGCCACACGCGCTCATCTGCAACCCGCGCACGGGTCCAGTTGGTTCGGGGTCAGCGCGCGCGCCTCGCCCCACTTCCACCTCGCCCCGCCCCCCCCTACCCGCACCCACCCCGCCCGGCTTCTGCACCGCCAGACCCAAGACTGTTCCTTCTTCTTCCCCTCATCCACCCATTTTCGATTTATCCTTGCCTCTTCCCCACGCAAGCCCTGCCCCTCATCTCGTCCTTCCTCTTCTTCACCTGTGCCCGTCGCTCCACCCCCCCGTCCCACCACGCCCTCGTCCCGCTCGCCCGTCCTGGACCAGCTCGCCTCCGCTGGCCGCCGCGCGCGGGCCGGCCGCCCTATCTCCCCGGACGGATTAATGAACAACTTGTCGCGTGACCCAGTTCACCGGCGCCGCGCCCATTCATTAAGACGCGATTGGGCGCGCGGGCGGCGGCGGCGGCGGCGGCGGCGGCGCCTTCCGCGCATAGTAATGGGCGACGAGCGGGGCCATTGTACGCTGACAATGTGCCGGCGCCCGCGCCGCCCTGATAAGGCCGCCGCCGCCCCGCCCACGCCTGGGGACAGCCGTGCTTCGATAAGTCGATAGGTAGCAAGCGGGCGGAAGACGCGGTTAGCCACGCTCCAGGGCGCGCGGCCGCCGCCGGCCGCCGCCGGCCCCCCGGCCGCTCCATCTGGGCTCCACAAAGGAGCAGATGCCATCGCGGCGCACGCCCACTGGCAGCACGCACCAAACACCGCAAAGGACGGGTCCACCCACTAACGATGCAGCTTTTCACGCTTTTCATGTATGGGTAGAACTAATAATATACGTGTGCATGCCTTCAGGCAAAACCCACATTCAGTGGCTCTGTAAATCAAAAGAGATCAGCTTACTGGGATGAAGACTTGTGTTTAATGAAATAACCTTACGTTTTTATGCCAAAAAAGGACCGATGTATATTCGTAATATATCAGTTATATATTAAAGGATATTACTCTAAGACTTAAAAAATACAAATATTTTCAATGTGAACTTAGAATGCTCAGTTGTTGACTGAAAAGTCCAGTATGTTGTTTTTTCAACTGTGAAAGAAGATGTAATAACTCAAATTAAAACACTCACAGGTCATACATTGCAGTTGGATCGAAACCCTCGGAAATAACACACACACACACACACAATAACACACACACACACACACACACACACACACACACACTATATATATATATATATATATATATATATATATATATAGAGTGTGTGTGTGTGTGTGTTGTGTGTGTTTGTGTGTGTGCACGCGAGTGCGTGTGTGTGTGCGTGTGTGTGTGTGTCTAGGCTACTCCTACAAAACAAACAAATTAATCCTCTCGAAGATACAATTTTCATGTTTAAATAAAAAAAAGATTCATATTCATAGAGTAATTGTAACAACGAAATCGTGCACAGATTTACAGATATTCGTACACGTTTACGAACAAACGTATAAAATACTTTAATTACATATTAACGTAATTACGAATATACTTCGTTCTTGATGCTTATTGACATTACATGATAATTCGCCAACTGCGCAATGCTATTCAGTTGGTAGAAGGAAATTAGGGAGATAGGATAAAACATACTATGCTCAATAATAATAATAATAATAATAATAATAATAATAATAATAATAACAACAATTGTGTTTATTAGTGGTGAGTCTCAGCCCATTAGGCTTCTTCCACAAAGTACACAACCCATTAGGCTAACCACAAAGTACACAACCTCATAATATACTTCAGAGCATTTACTAATTAATAAAAATGCTCTGATCTGTACTCTCACTGAGCATACGAGGCCGAACCAACGCCATTTCTAGGTTCTACTCAGCCCTGACGCCAACGCCCAATACCGCCTTCTACTTCATCTCCGTCTCCTCCACCCAGCGCCCATTCCCAGCGGCGCCCCCTCCCCTCTTCCCATCCCCCCGCCCCCCCACCCCTTCCCTTTCCTCGCTTTCGCCCCAACTCCGCAACGTCCTTCGCTCTTGCCTCTGCCCCTTGGTCGTTCCCATCATTAGAAGCGGACCGTCCCCGCCTCCTCTCCCTCGACTCCCTTTCACCCTCACGATACTCCGCCCCTCCCCCTCTGCGCCGCTTCTGCCTCCACCCCTTCCTTCGGCCTTACCATCGCCGCCTCCAACGTGCCAGCCTCGGGCTCGCCACACACTCACCCCTGTCTTCGCCTCGGCGTCCACCCCTGCCCCCGCCTTTGCAACCGCCAACCCAGCAGCGAGTCCAGGGAGGGCGACGCTTCGCGGAGGGGCGTTCCCAAATTAATTACATTTGCGTAACAGTCAGATGTAGAGTTTGGCGGAGGACTTCCTCGCCTCATAAATTTAAGCTGTGCGCATCCCCATTGCCGGATCTTTAATCATAAAGTATATTTTTGTATAAAACACCCGAAAAATGGAACTTACCCCTCTGCAAATTAAGGGTGGATTAAAGATATACCGGACCGTAATGTCCAGCGACCCCGTATTTATCACGAATGAACTCAGAGGGGAAAGTTTTATCTTGAAGGAAAATAACGTATGCGGAATTAGTGCAATAAAGCATGTTCTTTCCCTGAGCCACCTTGGGACGAGTCAACAAGCCCGCTCTCCAACTCTTCAGGGTGTTTTCTGGTCGGCGGATTGCAAATGATCTTTCCAACAGCTTGAATACTCTGGCTGGTATAAGCGCTACCTCTTGCCCGTCCCTCAAAGTCCAGCCGAGAAAAGTTCACGCGCAGACGTAACTTCGATGTTATTATATTGCAACTACTAATGTACAAAAATCCAGTTTCACAGAAGAACAATAAAACATTTTCCTTTTGCAATTATTTATTAATAATTTCCAAAGCGCCCAGAAATTAAACGAAAACTACAGAGACATCGGTCCTGACAGAGGTCTCTAAGGTTTTGTCAATTATCTAGGAACATGAAAAATCCAAAGACAATAACAGTTTCGAGTTGGACTGAAAATGCAAATATTTGATTCTCTTATTCCACCTCTTACTGCGTATACTAACTGAATGATGATACTCAGAGCGTCACTACTTACGATATAATTGACGTCGTGTGACAGCAAGACTCCAAAGAAGAAAACAGTTTTAAAAAAGTAAAAAATAGTTCAATCAAGAGTAAAAACTATACTATATTACGTATACGAGGGTAGAACAATGTATGTTTGCGGATTACTGCACGTTTTCTGGATCTCCAAAATATTTTCCCCTCCCTTCAATCATAAATAGTTGAATGAGGAATAAATAAGGATGTGGTTGAGGATGAGGCACGCGCGCAAATAAAATATTCATGATTCAGTTCAACGCATAATTACCAACACAATTGATGCAAAGTTACTTTTCATACTACGTTCACGTAGCACTATAAAAGTATTTTATGAAAAGTTGCTAAATGAATGTCATTGGGCACTATTAAAGTATTTTAAGCAAAGTTGTAATGCATCTTATGTAAAGGTACATTCAACGAGAAGTTCACTCGGCACTATATAAGTAAACGACCCCACCTGATCTCTTCCAATTGACTCGCTTTACGAAAATCCCCTAGGAGCATCCGTTTCAAACGTCAATCAGTACACGACTCCTTCCTTGTGACTACCCAACGATTTAACTTCTGTTAATTACTTTGGTCGATAGTCATTTTGTTAAATAGCTAACTGTTAGTGTTTCTTATGTACTTTGTTATCCTAAAGCCGAATACAACAACAAAAAATGCCGACAGGGCTCAGTTTCCGTGTAATCGCACATATACTAAAACTATACATATTTTGCAAATAGCCATGTGTCGTTTGTACTGAAACGCTGATTGCTTACAAACTTATTACAAGAGGGCGGTCACCAACAATATATGATATTGTAGATTCCACTCAAGATTTGAAGTAGATGTCAGGCTGGTCGAGTTAGTTGAGCAACTTCCGGCATTAGGAAAGGAATTGTAGTGTCCCACGTAAACGACGCGCCGAACTCGGCGGGTTGTGTACGTGGTTCACTACATGTTAGTTGCGCCCTGCATGTCGAGCGAGAAAGGTGTTGAAATGTCAGGAGTACACGACTCATCTATTCGTTGTGTTGTAGAGTTAATTTTTGTACGAATAGATTCCTTGCAATACCAAGTGTAAATCACCCAAACAATTTCCGTTATGTTTGTGATGAGGTAACTTTAAAAAACTAAAGGCAGAAACATTACTCCCTTAATAAGGAAGGTTGTAGAGTTAATTTGTGAGAATTGCTTGAATTTAAGAGAATTGCTACGACGCGTGTCAAATTAGTGATTAGGACAAATCGTGGGCCTCTCATATTTACTGTGCGTCTTATGTGACATTACTTGGTGGTTGGCTTAACATTTGCAACATAAGCCACTTACAATTTCCGTAGCGTAGAAGGGACCAAAGGATCACCCCATGGGTTGTTATTTCTGCATGAGCAAAGTTCCTGGAATCACGAGGAAGGCCAATAAGACCATTCAATAGGGCAGCCTGCCATCAACTCTCAGGCCTGTACCTCCCAGCGACGACCTTTCAATCCCAGCGTCACACGACAATTGCAGTTTTACATTCCGAAAGTTCTAGTAATGAAGATTTATACGTATGAACCGCAAAGGATGACAATCAAGTCACAAATTTCGGGTTAATATATACATAATGTTATAGAATCATCCAGTGGGAACAAAATTATCTAGTTCTTGATTTAAATTTGTCGAATACTATCCCCGATTCCTGTTCTCAGAAGACAATATAATATATTGTTCTGATGTTGATGCAATACTAAGTGCTTTACATTTTGCATTTTATAATTGAGCCTGAAAAAGCTGAGCGATGTAGTTTCAAGATGGCCTATACGAGTTTGCAAGATTATGTAATCTAAACGTAAGTCCCAAAGTATTTTATGTATCACTGTTCATGCCAATAAAATAATGGAAAAATAACAACAATAACATTAAACGATTAAATTCAATAGAAAATTTAAAGAAATCATTTCTGCTGCATAACTGTTTCTATACAATTAGAAACTATACTGAGCATCACAAGAAAAGTAACATTAATTTTAACAATGATACATAATGCATTATTTACCATTTGAACTGTATAAATGAGTATAAACAACCTGTAACAACAATTGTACTACAGCTTCCTGGTCAATGACCCCCATCTCGATCAGGTTTTTCGTCCAGTTTCCCTGATCCATTGAACAAATGCTGAGATGGCCCCTTGTTTTGCTTCTGGACATAAATATTAAATTTTTTGTATTTTTCCTTAGAATGGTTTTTCATTTTCAAAATTTTTTGCTTATTTATTTTTGAAAATAGATTGGGAGTTTTTTTGTTTTTTTTCTCCCTTTCAAAATTCAAAATTTTTTGCTTATTTATTTTTGAAAATAGATTTTACTACATGGGAGTTTTTGTTGTTTTTTTCTCCGTTTCAAAATTCAAAATTTAAGTAGTATAAGACTTAGTGTAGGGATCACAGAATTTTGAAAATGTGCACACAATTCACTTTTCCCCATAGCATGTCATACGCAGTTTTTAACTGTTTTTTTTTTGACGTAAAATAAATAAATAAAATAAATAACAAACGTTTCTGCGTTTTAATTATGGTTATATAAAACCATATGCAATATTTGAAATTTACAAATAAAAGTATCCAAAGTTTTTTATGATAATCATTTATTCAGTAATTTCACGTTTGAATCCCATTGAATAATTCAATGGGATAGCGTTCCCTCATTACGTTTAGCACCTGAAGATGTAACAAAACGAGTTACGAAACGTTGTGAAATTACTGAATAAATGATTGTTATAAAAAACTTTGGATACTTTTATTTGTAAACATATTTTGACAATCAAGCAGAAATATTGATTTAATACTTGAAGTTTTCTTCTTGAAAAACATAAACTTTTCAAGAACTTCAATGATGATAGAAACATCCTGCCCATTCACAAAATTTGTCTTTGGAAAAGGAAATGTTACTTATAATAGCTTTAAAGCTCTATTTGCAGCAAAAATACAAAAATATTAAAAGCTCATTCAGCGAAGACCAAACACTACCCACAGGAGCAGTCGGATAATTGTTAAAAGATATTCAATTTCATAAATGCCTTTATTATTATTATCGCTACGTTCTATATCAATAAAAAACTTCCCAAAGAATTTTAGTCACTATGTTTAATATAGAAGATTTGTCGTGTTTTATGTCCTTTGTCTTCAATAGAGTATTTTAATTGTTCAATATCCGTAGAACTATTTATCTGTCGTATATCTGGGTAAAAAGTTTTTAGTTTCTGTGTATCACATATCTGCATTATTTTGTGCGAATTGTGACGAAAATTTCGCATTCGAAATGTGACTAACAGTGTAAACGACAGGGCTCTAAGGGTGCAGTTTTTATCATGTATTTCTGAAACAAGATATTCTCTTTAATCGGATAGCTCAGACACATGGAGCTACAGTGGAGTTGCAAGTTCTGTTGCTGTGCTGGAAGATGGGTGAATGTCAGCAAGTTGGAGACATACGTCATCGGCTATTTTCATATTAGAGGGATCTGTCTGAAATACACGAATCACGATACGTAATCTGACACACAGACAATAAAAATCTTTTAAAAAGCAAAGCACCAATTGCAAAACCAAACATAGATTTTGACAACATAAGCCTTTTCTTAAGATCGTTTTCTAACATCTTGGCCATATAGTGACCAATATAAATGGTTTATCTACAGAGGGAACTGTAGGAATAAGACGCAAGGACAACATGAACACTCCCAACCGTCCATGCCTGAAAGATGAGATTCGAACCGGCGACCCTTCGAACCGAGGCAGCTACGGCCCTTCATCCTTACCCAACTCGGCTACATGGAGAAAATCCGCAATGTCGTATTGTTTCAGAAACCGCACAGATTACATTGAATAAATCTATGAATTCTGTGAACGAAATATACCAACTTACAGACATATACGACAATCTATTGAATTAATTTACATAAAAATCCTTAATCACCCCACAACCACTTAATTATGCCTCTCCTGTTTTGTTCACATGCACGTCCCGCTCTCCCAATGCCTGTAACGATTCCTAGTGTAGGCAAGTTACTATTAGAATCAATTAACCCTTCAACGCGGCGGCGAGGGTGTGCGCGGAAGCATTTGAAGGCGGCTTTAAGTGAAAGGTGCGGTCAGCGGCACCGCGGGAGCAGGTAGCCAGCCGAGCGCATCGCATCGCTTCACACCAATAATAATAATAATAATAATAATAATAATAATAATAAAATAATAATAATAATAATAAAAAAAATAAAATTATGGAGATGATTTTACGAATAAAAAAAATTTATTATAAATAGACATACACTCAGATAATGAAATAATGCATACCACGTATATCTGACATTCGCAATAATTTAATGTGATACGTAGTACATAGAAGACAAAGAATTGTAAATTAATTGTTTTCATAAAAACAGAAATAGAAACACTTTAATCGATATTAAACTATTTGTATGGAAAATTATTCAGAAAGGATTCGCCGTAACACACAGCCAGCGTCTGTGCACGGCAAGCGACCAGCGTCTGTAGACGGCACACCGCAAATCAGAGGAGAAACAGGTAAATATCCCTTCCGTCCTGAGACGGCTTACCGTGAATGGATAGGAAAATCCATGCCATCCGGGGATGGCATACCGCATTTAGAAGAGAAAGGAAATTGCCGCGTGTAGACGGCTTACTACGCGGAAGGGTTATACGTACTGATTAAATATGGTAAGCCTTGTGTTCTTGCACATACATGCACATTAATGCACCTACAGCATAATAAGTAATGCTTGTAATACATTATAATGTGATCTTAATGTCTGCCCTGTTATTTCAAAATCTAAAAATGTGTGAAAAATTAACTCCTGAAACTCTTGAACCACTGTCGTTTACGACAACACTGTAAATAAATAAAGTGATGTGGATTTGTGCAAAATTTTACTTAGATGTTTTATCATTTTGATTATCTTAAAGTGCAATTACAGTATCATAATTAAGTTATCGAGAATCAATTTGAAAGAAAAGCTGTATGTGTATTGACGGCAGATGATCTCGATTTCGACCAAAATATCAGCCATCACTATTAGCACGAAAACGCCTCACTTATGGTCAGACGGCGGAAAGCTGCGCGAAAAATTGAATATGTCGCTGCATGTGTCGCCCATCGCCTTTAAAAGGCATCCGGGGACGCCGCGCCGCGCCTTTAAATCTAAGCCTTTCGCAGCCTCGGTGGCCCCGCCCCCGCCGTCACCAGCGCCGTCGCGCCCCGTGCCCCCTCCCGTGCCCCCCGGGCCCCCACGCCGCCCTCCGCCACCCTCTCGCCCCGGGATTTTAAATAGCTCCAACTTACGTAAAAGCTTTTGATGGATTCTGGTGTTTAGCTTACAAGTGCACTTCCCTGTCCCAGGGCGTTGGCCGAGGCTGCATCGGCAAGGGAATTAGAGCGGGCGGGGTGGGGGGGGGAGGGAGCTGTCCAACTTAATCAAGCGAGGGCGTCAACTGGAGTTGAGGGCGTCACCGCCTGCCACCGAAGGATTTCCGGGGCGCCGCGCCCCCGCGGGAGGTGGCGGAGGCGATGGTGGCAGCGGCGGGGGCAGGGGGCGGAGGAGGGCGGAGGGCAAGGGGTGGCAGAAGCGACGGCGGCAGCGAGAGACAGAGCTTTTCGGGTTTTAAGACGCAGCTTTCTCTGTGGATTTGCCAGAGGCATCTTCACCCAGCGAAGATCGGAGTTCCGGCAGTAGACAAGGAGAAACACGCGAAATTTCATCCCCTTCGTCTTCCCAAGCATCAGTGACGTCATCACTTCTTTAGCTGGATGATGAAAGGTAACAGTCGCATCGGTAGGACGTAAATAAACAGGTAAAATCCTGAAATGGAGTTGAGAGAACTTAATAAACCGTTTTGCCCCTTTGAAATGGTCCTGGCGCCGTTTAATTCATATTAGATATCGCGAGGTATAAATAGTCCAAGGAAGGCCTCTGGAGTCCACCGCTTTTGAATTTATTGATGTTTTTGATTATTCCGAAAAATTAACAAATTGATATTGTGACATACCAATATGTGGGACATTGTATTGCATGACATTTATTGTAAACAAGGTGAATTGTAAGGATTGACGTATGTAAATATGGCGGCCTAACAACGGTAGACGAGTTGTCGTCAAGGTTAACAAACTTCATTGCTTTGAACCACGGGGCGCGGGTAGTTGATAAAGTAAACTGTTTGGGGATTGGCCGAGAAAGCAATGACAGTCTGGGGCGCGGCTAGTTGAATTTGTAAGTAATTTAGGGATTGGCGAGGCATGGAATGACAATGTATTTCGACGGAAGTGGGTCGAATTGTTTCTGAAAAGAAACAATAGAAAATATGGACCGAGGACTGAAAGAAAAGAATATGGATTTATTCCGACTTATGCCGTGGTGCTGTGCGGATCGTGTGTAGATAACTGATGTTGGGAGTTTGGGAATTGTGAACGTCTACTTTGGAGCGTATGGTTGTCGGACTTTGAATATTGATGTAATGTGCGGAAATTGGAACTTGGAAATATTTCGAATGCAGCAGCTAGAATTTAAACTGTGAACTTAGGTAATTTGTCGGAACAGGACGGGAGTATTTGAAGCAGATAATAGTTTACTGAAATTTAATATTTTAAGCATACGCGTAGAGAGAACTGGGAACTTTTAAAAGGCAAATTAATTGAGACTTATCAACTTATGAGGCGGTGAGGATGAGTGACTTGAGTATACATGTGCCAGAACGGAAGAAAAGAAGATGGTATTTGGACCTGGAGGCATCGACACCGGGAAAAAATGATAATGGTTCCACGCGGCGACATCGGCCAAGAGCGGGCGAAGACGGGTATTGCAGTATAAGGTTTGAAACTGGTCATGACCGAATGTACGTTTCGTATTGTTACCAAGTTAAAATTTCATGGACATTGAATAAACTTACAAGTTTCTGTGAATATAAAAGATGATTTTCATTTAGCCAATTCCACCAATTGAGTGGCTAGAAATGTATATTTGCTTTTCAGATTCCTCGGCCACTCTGTACAGATGGCAGATGGAATAATCGGCTATTAGTAGGCAAAAGCGATTACTTCTTATAAGACCCATCGACCCAGTTAGCCGGATATTAATGTATTGCAAATAGTAGCAGTTGAAGATTAATTTTAATAATGGAATTAACGTAATATTTTCCTGGCGCCCATATTCTTATATAAATTTGGAAGAGTTACGTTGAATTAATATTTAATAATATTAGAAGGGCAGATGAGATATTAAATTTAAAAATTAAATTGGACAGATCGTTTCAATATAAATATTAAAATACATCTGCATTATTTTAAACAAAAAAAAAATAACTTCTGGCTGTGCAAATAAAACTAGTGGTGTACAACAGTATATACTTCACATGATCTCTAGCATGAAATATTTCAAAATACGGAGTTCAACGAAAAATAAAATTCCTTTCAATAATTTAAAGAAAATCTTTTGAGCGGATTTGGAGAATTTTGTTTATAAATTACATTCAATTCTAGCAGAAATTACGCCAAAAATACTCATTTTTTTAGCACAAATTTCTCTATTTTCAAATTTTAATTTTAGAATGTCAACTTTTAGCAATATTTTTGCAATCTTTGAAAATACATAGATTGTGACGCAAATGACATAGCACCATCTTTACCGTCTTTTGGTACATACGAGGAGAATATTTAAAGAAAAAGTTAACGTGTTTTTTAGAAAACACCTTTTTCAAAAAATTAAAAATTGCCTTCATTTTACCCAAAATTCGCGAAAACTACTGATATTTTCGAAAAATTGTATATGGTCTCAATTGAAGACCAGTCTTTGAGAAACAGCTTTTTTCAAGAAGAAAATTTTTACTCAATAGTCTAGTTCTATGAAAGCAACAAAACAATTTTAACTTTTCCACTTTTGAACCATTTTCAAAAAATCACGGACTTCAACGAAAATTTATTTATTTATTTATTTTACGTCTAAAAAACAGTTAAAACTGTGTATGACGTATATGACGTAGACTTACTATTTAGACTTGCGCTATTCCTTAAGCGTCTCTTGCGCTACCCCAGAACAAAATTTCATTAATAAAATTTGTCATTTTTGAGAAAATTTTGAAAATGTTTATGCCCTGTACAAAGTGCACCCCCTCAATCAAAACATCTGCTTCAAACTTGCAGTGACTGGGGTTCCTTCATTAATTCGATGAATATTATTTTGGAGAAAATGGGGTAAACGATTTTGGCGCTTCCGTTGTCTATAGAAACTTTGATATCGTGGACCGACAAAACATGTGTTCTCGCTACATATTATAGAGGAAGCATTTTACTATAGACAGGAACAAGATTTCTCTTTCTTCGATACAGTATTTTGTCTTCTGACAAAGTAAGGCGAGGAAGTAAAAAAAACTTGTTCTCATAAATATTTTTATGTAATGAAAAATCTATTACATATTTGTCAAATAAAGGCCGATGCATCAAAAGAACATTGTAATATATTAAAATATATTATACTATGTCGTAAAATACGACAAAATATTTCAATTATAAACGGCTTAGGTGTCTCAGGGCATCTGACCAGGGCTCAGATTTCACTGCAATACTTTTGACCAAGAGATATTAAGAATGGAGTTCAGCTCCTGTCTGGATAAGAATCCTAGCGGCCAGCTTCCCTCGGTAGTTTTTCGTGATTTCTTTTCTAATAATACCCTGTGAATGTCGGAGCAGCACTCTAATAAACAAGCCACAGACAGCGCGCGATCATGTTTTCCTCTTTCTCTTCTCACCTTATTTGGACACGTTTATACGCACTACGCCAATACAACGGGAGACCAGTCGGGGGCTTAGAGCTCAGCTGGGGCGATGCCGCGCTAGCGAATAATACCTGGTTGCCGAAAACCCCGGTAGCCGAAATGTAGGTCGGTGCCGGATCTCACCACCCAGGTGGGGGGCAGATCATCGCCACAGCCCGTCATTTTAAACAGATGTTGCACTTACAGGACTAATGATCATATCAGTTGAGGCGGAATGACTATTTGTATATTATTTCTTGTAAATTTCCTTCAATTGACTTACGACTCGTCAGTTTCTAAAATATAATTTCCGAAAGATGTGACTAATCATCCTATGGCCGTTCATTTTATTCTCTAGATTATCATAGTAGCAGTTTCTTAGTTACATTGCACTCAGCACATTTATCCAATTCCCTTTGCGCGCCCTAAAGCCATTCCCTTTGCGGGTGGTGGATTTATTATGGCCACATGCACGCTCAGCTTACATAGTACGATCCGAGTCGACTTTTCTCGTGGTGTACGCATGATTCTTCTGAATCCCATCCCGTATCTACTTTTATAACTTCGGAACACGTATACATTATTGAGATTTTAATCCCCTTTGTCCTCTGATGCATCGTCTGATGGTTCGGGGTAAAGAGGATGACTTAGTATCTCCTCAAACTGCGCACTGAATGCAAAATATACAATGCACCAAGAGCAGATATTTGCGGTTTGCTCTACTCCGGCGTTGTTTTTCTGTTATAGGGTTGCAAAGGCCGGTTTGGAAGGGTTTTGGTTTAAAAAATAATTGAATTTAATAATAATATAATAGTAATAATAATAATAACAATGATAATAATTATTAGTATTATTTCTATTATTATTATCATTATAATAAATGGATGAGATTTCTATTCAGCGAGGTATATTCGAAGGTGATTTGCTGAGTCTACTACGGTTTATCTTGGCAATGAACCTGCTATCCACTGGATACGGTTATGCCATCGAAAACGGAACACAAGAAGTATTACGATTAAATCATCTTTCATACATGGATGACTTGAAGTTGTACGCCACAACAACTGCGCAACTAGAACACCTCCTGCCCATTGTTGAAATGTTCTCAAGTGATGAGTGTATGGAATTTGGAATGGACAATTGTCGGACAATTAAAATAATGACAGGAAAAATTCAAGATCATGGATTACAGCTAGAAAATGGACAGCTTATAAGAGCAATGCTTTGTAGATGAGACCTACAAGTGCTTATGTGTCAAACAAGCTAGATGTGTAGATCATGCAACGGTTAAAGATTAACTGTCAACAGACTTTGCAGGAAGAATCAAAGAAGTTCTGAAGACATCACTCAACAGCAGAAATATGATCAATGCAATTAATACATATGCTGTCCCTGTTCTCGGGTACTCGTTTTGGGTTATAAAATAGAGTACAACGGAAATCGAAGGCCTCGAAAAGAACTGCACACACTGATGACTAAAGAACGCAAGCATTATCCAAAAAACTCAGCAGTCGAAAGAATTACGTTGCCACGACATTTGGGTGGTCGAGATGTTGTGGTCATAGGCAACCAACAGTCCCAACATACAAAATCTCTACGAGAATACAATCACAAGGAAGCAGAAACATCTAAACTGCATCGTGCCGTCACTTTAGCAGATGAGTTCACACCGTTGAAGTTAAGTCATTAAGAATACAACGGAAATAACTATGTAGAACAGCAAAACCTGGAAACGTGGATGAGCAAGCCTCTGCATGGAAATCATCTATCAAATCAAGATCTAGTCACGATCATCTCGACATGAAATCGCTGAAGTACTGGCTAATGGCAGGTCAGATGTTCCCAGAGACGGAGGGCACTATGCTGGCAAAAGAAGATCAAGTCATACCCGCCTGAAAGCAATAATAAGAGATCCTGGGGTACAAAATGACAGATGTCGATATGGATGCCAGGCACAGAAAAACATCCACCATATTTATCTGAATGAACACATTTCCCGGGAAATGATTATAAACAACGACATGATGCAGTTGGAAAGATTCTGTATCAAGAGATTGCATACCAACACCAGCTTATAGAAAGCACTATAAATAAGAAAGCCCTACTATAAATTTGTACCTAACAATGTTCTCGAAAATGATGAATGCCGGCTTCATTGGGACAGAACGTTTCACACACACCAGACAGCACCTCACAACATTCCTAATAGATTTTATTACATGGGAGTTTTTTTGTTTGTTTTTTTCTCCCTTTCAAAATTCAAAATTTATTGCTTATTTATCCTTGAAAATAGATTTTACTACATGGGAGTTTTTGTTTTTTTTTCTCCCTTTCAAAATTCAAAATTTAAGTAGTATATGACTTAGTGTAGGGATCACAGAATTTGGAAAATGTGCACACAATTCACTTTTCCCCATAGCACGTCATACGAAGTTTTAACTGTTTTTTTTACGTAAAATAAATAAATAAATAAATAAATAAATAAATAAATAAATAAATAAATAAATAAATAAATAAATAAATAAATAAACAAACAAATAAATAAACAAATAAATAAACAAATAAATAAACAAATAAATAAATTGATATTTTGAATTTTGCGGGTTAGCTCATTGGACACCTCAATTAATTAAGTTCATAATGTGTTGTTTTTTATCATGTTCATAATATGTTGTTTTTGGAATCGATATTGAGTAGTTATCGGTTGATAACTACTATCTATATCTTGACCCCAATAACCCCCAATCTATATCTTGATCATCGTTGACACTTTTCAAAATGTCATCATCTCCCAGGGGTTCTTTACCGACCCGATTTGGGACCACTGATTTAAATGAATTGAACGCAAAAGTAAGTTCGTTACGGTACGCGTTTAGAATTGTTTCAAATTCAGTCTGAGCTTTCATACTGGTCGTCGCGTATTATACTATGTAGAGGCTCATTTTCGCCTGAGATATGGTATAATATTCTAGAAAAACACGTCCTATAGCTCCCAGACTTTTAGATTTCAAAAATGAAGAATATGAATAATAAGGAAATCCCACCCACGTAATTCCTGTAAGCCTCTCATTATTTAGCTAGACATTCTACCCTTGTCTTGCCCCTTACTTTTCGAATACGTTCTTTGTTTTGTAAAAAAGATTTAGTAAAGGGTGGGGACATTTTATGTTTGTATTTTATTTTTGTTTTTGTTTGCATTTTAGCTTTGTATATATGGCCTACTAATAATGAAAATGTACCGATGTAAAGCAAATAAGCCTACACCTTCAGGTAAATCTGTTTTAAATAGTACTTTGATTAAAATCGTGCTTGTTCTTTGCCTAGGTACGAAAAGAAAACAATGTTATGAATGCGTTCGCATGTTAGATTCATTAGGTAGAGGTGAGGCTATCACATGGAGACTCCACTAGATAATTTACTGTGCTCATAATCTCACGATTACATTACCACACAACCAACAACAATTACACAACCAATTAAAAATTCACCAGTGTTTGTGTTCGTCTTGGATTTTTCGTTTCATAAAAATGTGTGCTGTTTGTTCAAGCTTAAGTAATTCTAATCAGCCTTATAAGTTCTCTCAATTTGGATCTGAAAAAAAGTGGTGAAATTCGCCCTTCTGTTAGCAGTACTAAATATGATGGAAAATGAATTGATTCAGTGAAATGACTTGTGCTTGATTCTCATACCGTCCTCATTACTACATACAGAGAAAAGAGATTTCCTTTTTGGTAAATGTGTCTCCGAATGATGGGTACGAGGGGACATAAACAAAAAATAGTTAAAATATGGCAGCTGAAAAGAATATGGCATAAAGAAAAACAATTTTTAAAAAAAGATTATTTAAATATGAACACCGAAATAATTTTTGTACTCCACACAAAGCGTACTTAGCTTTGAGCGGTTCAAAAATAAAAAAAATAGAAATGAAAGAGGATATTGAGATATAGAGACCGATATTAACTATGAATATACAAAACCAAACATTTCCGAACGTTGTAATGCAGGAAACGTAATATTTTCGTATCTTAATTTACCGAACAGAATTAACAGATACATATTATACAGTCCCTCGTATTGCCGGGAGCAGTGAAAACGAAATATCGCAAGCGTCACTGCAACAATCAGAGAGAGGAATTTAAACGGCGCTCCGCGAAACTGCAAAGCAGATAATTCCGTCCGAAGCCTCTAAAGGAGAGGGGACGTGTTATGATTGCAACATATGCGCAAGCGGCTCCTCTCTGTGCGACGTGCCTGCAGCATCTAATCGCGCAAGATAGGTGTTTCCATTTGCATTGCACCCGGCGCGCCAACCGCAACGCTCGCTTTTTCGCATCGCCGTCGCGGCGCCGAGGAACGAAACTTGAATGTTTATTGGCTGTTGCGTCTCTTTAACTAGCTGACAGGTAATTTAGATAAGAAGCTTCATTAGTTATAGCAGATATCGCCGCCGTCCCGCCCCGCCCCGCCCCGCCGCTCCTCGCCGCGCACCGCCTCGTGCCCCCCCCCCCACCAGGGGATATTTCAGTGTTCGCGCGACGGAGTATCTTTCTATTTGTCAAAGAAACGGCGGTGCCTCGCGCTGGTTGGAAAGCGTTGCGGCATCTCGCAGCACAGTACTCGAAGCGAGGCGTTGGGTGGAAGAAAGATCGAATGGCAGTGCGCAAAACAGTCACTTGGCTCACTTTTACACGGCATATCTGTGTTAATAACCTGTGCGTTACTAATTTCGAATATACACATGCAATGACGGAAACTAAGAAGCCTTTGGAGATTTCTGAAGGGTCAATTGTTGGTTAGATGCTCAGAAACGTGGGAAAACATAAAAAATAATGAGTTTCAATTTTTAATAATAATGCTAATATTTGATTCTGCCAAACCGCATTTTTCTCATTCCGAATGTATAATACGACCTACTGACTATAAGTTTATTTCGACCGTTGGGAGAGACCACTCACTGCTGTCAACGTTCAACAGCAGGGTGAATGCAGGACTCTGCAACTCTGATGTATTCGTAGATACTACTGAGAGTCACAAAACCTCTTCGCCTGAGATAGACGTCATCTCTACCTAGCGCGATACCAGAGATTCGCCCGTTTGGATCCACAAAGAGAGAAAAACAAGATTTCGTGCTACCCAGCCCATGTCACGATTAACCCTAGCGATTTTGCGGTACCAAATATCCCGGGGGCGAATAACATCACTTAAAACTATGCGGGCTGAAGGAAATCACTTTTTTCGCCGCCAAACCAAGAAGTTTTCGGAGACACTTGTCAAAGGCAGAGCCTTCGACACGCGACCATCGCCGACCGCCTCTGCCTGCGAGAGAGGATTTCATGAGCCACACCTCTGTGGGCTGTGTTGGCCAAAAGGCAGCAAGCAAGTCAAAACCGGTTCAGTGGTCCAGTTTGAAGGCTACCATTGAGTATGTGCTCTGCTGGCGATGGTGCTTCTGCGGCGCTGTGGCGAGAGTTCGCCACCGAGCGCCACAGTGGCGCGACTCCGCCCCTCGCGTCAATTCTTTCAGTGTTTTGCGCGACATATGCACATTGGGGACCATAAGGAAAAAAAGATGTATGTAAATTGGGGATCGACCCAGAGATGGCCATACGTAAATTGGGGACCGACTATTTCATCCTCTTCCCGGGAACAGTGGAAAGTGATACAGATTTACGGTTGGCATATTTCTTTGAGATATGGTTTGGTTAAAGTTGGTTTCCACTCAATTGAATCATTTGTTGATTGAATGAATTCTGCCTAACATGCCATTTTCATATTTTTCCTTTTTCTCAGCTCATATTGTAAAACACTGGACATGAAATTTTGACACTCTTCTAGTGCTCTTTTGATTTTCATTTTGATATAAGAGCGAGGCTGGAAGATTTTTAATAAGGCATAACGGAAAGTTGGAGCCCTTTATCGCGTTTACCTGCTCAATCAGTCCTTTTACTTCCCTATGGTGTTTGGTCCCCACTTTACATCTACAATTAGAAAGAAAGTTTCGCGAGAAACAATGAAGGGATTACTTGGTCCCCAATTTACATACGGCCGCTTTGCCAGCAGACGCGCCACTCGGAAGCGCTGCTGAGTGGCGCTGTATATTATATTTTCAGTATGTTAAACACGTCGCAGAAATCGCAATCCCATGCCTCTCTTCTCGGAAGGCCCCGTTAATCAGTCTTCATACGACCGGTCAGGACCGTGTTATCTCCCACAACCGTTGGGCAGCTGAAAAGGATTGTATCCACTTTCCCTCCTCCTCTGAATTCCATTCACATAAATGTCTACTTTCTGTGCAAATATCATGATGAAAATCTTGCAAACATTTTCGGAAATAAACGAAATGTAATAATGACTAGTGATATGTGAATGAAACCATATTTTTCATCCAACCTCTTCGCGATACAAGGTTTTACAATCTTACGACAAGATAGAAGTATTCTTAGTAAGAAAGACACCAATAAATTGGGTGCGGTATGGCTATGTATATGCGGATTGATTTAAAATTCAAAGTTGTTGATTCATCCACCACAGAGGCGAAAGTTTTAAAATTTTTATTTGTTGAAATATGTATAGGTGTCAAACGTTGCATGGCCATAGTAGTGTATTTGCCACATACAAAAAACACTATAGGACGTAGCTCCCTGAAAATTTTTGAATACTTAAATTTGCTAATTTTAAATTAAATCCAAGTCATTGTTCCCCAAATAGTGAAAGATGATAGTGATCTTTAATGATCATATCATTATTTCAAAAGACCTAGTAAAGCAATAGTTCAAGGTCAGAACCCGGTTTCTAGAATATTCAGACCTTGTTCCACTTATTATTTTCAATGAACTATCTTTGCACGCCAAACATTATTTCGTGTCGTGACTGCAAATCTTTCAACTCAGCTCATTTTCTGTCCGACAGTAGTCGTTCGCCGAAGCAATTAGTGAGCCAACAAACTTCTATATCTGAAAAATGTGCATGTTAAATATTATTGTTAGTGATTTTTTGCATAACACGCTCCGCTAAAAACATCCAAGGCTAGATCGCACAAGAAAGATCGCACGGGGTCTATGTCCGGTGGGTACTGCTCCGGCATTCTCTTGGTGTTGATCGAAGAAACCAGGAACACCACTGATCACAGCAACCCACCCCTACAGTTCTCGTCCAAGTAGCGGTCGAATCCGAACGAATGAACTGGTAGTGTCGAACATCTGCTTTCGTTGGAACTGGAAGCTCCTGTCGGTCCGAGTCAGCATAGTAAATGGTATTGTCCTCGTAGACACGCCATTTGGCCCACTGTGTAGAGGAACGGCGGCGCGTGTTAGCGTCCGCGAAGAGATTTACGCTTGCGATGGACCACATTAGGGTCCAGATTGGAAACCAACACCGAATGCTGGCGCAGAACGCTCAAGTGAGGAAGCAAGGAACGCGCGAAAAATCGGACTTCGCCATCGTATGATCAATACGAGAGACAAATCTGTTCATCATTTAGCGAGGTCAAGGACAGTAAAGGTGTCCTTTTGAAGCTTATAACTGCGGACTCGTATATCATAGAATGCCGTTGTTGTGTGGATACTCGTACTGGAGAGAGGTATATCGATCCCTACATTACAAATGTTCACATTTTCAGGAAGAGACGCAAAATTAAAGAATTTCTAAAAAAGATATTTTTGAGTATAACCATATAGGTAATAAAGAAACATTTAAAATGTAGAAATTTTCTAAATAAAATAAACAATCTTTGGGTGAATACACTTTATTTGAAAATATATCTACCTGTGCAGTGACAACTAAGGGCGTGCAGTGGCAAATCTGCTGCTGAACAAAAACCGCACAAAATGGCTTTCCACAAAGTAGCACACGTCCTCTCCAACAACAATAAATACATAAAATTCTAGCATATAACCCTATAATAAATTCAATATTTTAACAAATACAGACTTCACGATTACTGAACCTACAGAATATATACTACAGCAAGAATATACACATCAAGAATTTAAAAATATTCGGTTACGCAACAATTAAAAAGCAAATATTTAATGGTAGGGGACCCCTTCCTTGAAGCCGTTCTGTTTCGTAAAACCAGGTAGGTCGTAAGTAGTGACGCACTAAGTACATGAATTCAGTCACTTCGTGCAAAATGGGATTAGGAGGAATAACACAATGAAATATTTGCATTCTTCAGTCAAAATCAAAACTGTTTCATTGTTTTTGTATTTTTCCCGAGTTCCTGGATATCTACCGAAATCTCTCGCAAGAACGGATACTGCATAATTTTCCTACTACTATTTTTTTATTATTATATTTTTATTTTTGATTGACATTACATTGTTCAGTTTACATATTAACTGTGCAAATGTTTGATGGTCTTAATCTATCGTATACTAACTTTAACTTCAAATTATAGACATGACAATTATATAAAAATAATATAAAAACATATAGTGGGAGAGGAAGCAGGAAGCACCACAGATAAATATTATTCCAGGTTTGCTAACATTTTACAGAATGAAGGAAGGGGATATCGGCTATTAAGTATCGTTGGATAATTTGGGTTTTGCCCACTCTATAGGATTATGCTTGTATTTGAGGAAAATTTGCTTAAACATTGTGTGCGAGGTAGGCTATTTTGTTTTTCGCTGTTTATATTTAAATCGTTATGCAGTTCGTTGTTACTGATGAACCATGGTGCTTTCGTCATTAATCTTAAGATTTTATTTTGGATCACTGGCATTTTGTTTAGATTTGTATATGAAGAGCGGAAGAGGGTGTATGAATGTATTTATTTATGAAGAGTGGAAGAGAGTTTGTGAATAATTTTAATGTGAATATTTTTTACTACAGATTTTATTGGATTCAACTTTATTTTTCAGATATTATCTCAATTTGCAAGTAAATTTAAATGATTTTGAAGGTGTGTTTCATGAGTTGTTAAAGAGCTCCCTAAGATGTAGATTGCAGTGTCATCGGCAAATTGAGCTGTGTTTATTTGTGCTGAAATAGGAATGTCTGCTGAATATAGTGAACAACAAGAGAGAAAGTAGTGAACCTTGGAGAACCCCAGCAATTATCCTTGGATTAGAGCAATGGCCTTAGACAGACACTGAAAAGTTATATGTGTGATATACATAAGTATTGTGACGTAACCAAATATCAGATTCGGAAATAAACACATTTATTTCGTAATAACTTCTCCGCAGTGTGTGTGCTCAAACCGGGTGCGCTTCCCGTAGGCAGTGAAAGGGTCAATTAGTTCCGCGCAGCTGCAAACGCGACTTTTCGGCGTCGCCCCGGACGGGCGAGGAGCGCAATGATTGTTCCACGCGCCTTGGGATCTCCCCAGGGGACCATCGACCTCGCTGATCGGAGGAATTTCAAAAGACCGCCCAGGTTTGTTTATAGGAAGTGTGCGAGAAAGAGCGCTTTCGGCTGTCTCTCGGGAAAATCCATCAAAATTACCTAAGAACCGCGTAATCTGATTGGTGTAAAATCATGTACGGCGTAGTACCTTTCACCCAGTAACGTCAGGCCTTCTAAAAATTCAGCAGAAAGTTCTAGAACATTCGTAGAAATTGGGGGGGAGAAGTGTGTGGGCGCCGTGAAGCGAGGGGCAGGATCAGAAGCACGGAGGCGCTAGGGTCGTGCAGAATCGGAAGCGCGGA
This sequence comes from Teleogryllus oceanicus, assembly GCA_964035755.1. Taxonomy (NCBI): domain Eukaryota; kingdom Metazoa; phylum Arthropoda; class Insecta; order Orthoptera; family Gryllidae; genus Teleogryllus; species Teleogryllus oceanicus. Next base: position 344,449,503 of record CAXIVR010000001.1, on the reverse strand, counting down.
GCCGCTAGATTCGTGTAAGGAAGTTATTGCTTGTTACAGGCTACCTAATGACGGTTATGAAATTTTAGATGAAATCGGTGATAGGGTGGAAAACAGAAACGGTCGTTCTATTGTTGTCGCTGGCGACTTAAACTTTCCCGACGCTGACTGGAAGGGGAGGTATGCGACAGGAAAATTCAAAAGCGCATCAATCGACTGGTATGGAAGCAGAGATTAACGCAGGTAGTCGACCAACCCACGCGGCAGAGTGCAATTTTGGACATTTTCCTTGTTTATCCTGCAAAAATGTTCCGTTCTTGCGACGTCTTTCAGGGGATTAGCGACCACAAAGCAGTGATGATAGAAGTACAAGCAAACGTAATTACACGACCTAAAGTGAAAGAAACGATAGTCAGGCATGCAAAAGTTGAAGGTTTACGTAGTTTCTTAAGAGAAAAATACGACTATTTTCAAAGAACAGAAGGGGGTATGGAGGAACAATGGGGGGCTTTTAAAATAATCGTGGAAACAGCTTTCGATACGTTCGTTCCTTGCAAAATACTGAAAAGTAATCCTGATCCTGAATATTATAACAGGGCGATACGGCGTTTAAAGAGAAAAGTTAGACTAGCATTTAATAGGAGACATCGCATCATTGCTGACATGATAACTTTTAAAAAATACTACAGGAAATTAGAAAAAGAAAAGAAACTTGGGCATGAAATATTTTTAAGAAATATTTTGGGGATAGGAAGAAATAATTGGTCAGGCTTTTACAAATATGTCCGCAGACGCCGGGGGAATAAGGTAGAATTTCAGGAAATTCGAAACAAGAAAAGTCTGCAAACGCAAAAGAATTAGCATGTTTTTCGCTGGTTCGCCCTCTCAAGGAATACGGAGTGGCATGTTGGTATCCATACAGAAAGTCGCACCAGAAAAAGCTAGGTAGAATACAGAGAGAAGCGAATAAGTTTACCTATAGAACTAACCCAATAAAAAAGCCATGGGAACCTCTAGAAACGAGAAGAACAAGGGCGAGGCTTTGCGCTCTTAATAAATCGCACGTAGGTCAACCAGCTTGGAAGGATAAACTGTCGTCACCGATAACGTCGTCACCGCTGCCGCAGACGTCACAGTTGGTGCCGCTGTTGGTTTTGCTCTCCTGAATGGGAAGCAGGCTACAGAAGAAACCCTTCTCTGTCATCCAAGGGACGTGCTGTCCAGAAGAAAAGGAGCCCAGCAGTTTTGCTTGTTTGGAAGCCGTTCACCCCAGCGAGTCCCTCTGCCGCACATGGTGATTTTAGTTATTTGTCGAGCTCCGACAAACAAAACGGATATTTATCACGCCCTTCAGGCTTACATGGACTATATTCAATATTCAGAAAATGCCGGCCGCGCATTGGCCCTTTTCTTGTAATTTTGTAAGCACACCTCTGTTTAATTTTTCCTTTATTTGCTCCAAGCAATAATCATAAGATTTAATTGTATTAATTTTAAGACTGCATGATAAAAATCGAGGGTTTGAAACTGAGCTCAGGTAATTATAACAAATTATTTCAACTAATTTTTCTATTTTTTTTTAATTTCTCATTAAATGTATTTTCTTCTTTAAATTTTCTTTCAATTGACCTCTATCACGTAGCCACGTCCGTCCACCATCTATATTTCAGGCTCTACTCGCCTCCTGAGCTAGCCGGCAACACGAGCCCAGGTAGGTGCGACCAACCGTCGGAGTTACAGTATAATAAATATTAAATATTTGGGTGTACCTGTTGAAATTAATTTAAAAGAGAGAACGACTCCATATTCCGCGGAATGCTTGCCAAGATGTCTACAAATGCAGCGATGGGAAGTTGTCCCATTTGGAATGCAATGTGAATGTGTCCCGTAAACTTCAGTGGTTGGTGGGTGGTAGAGCATTGTGATTTGAAGCCAAAACGGTGGAGTGGTTTACTGTTTGTTTTCTTGATATGTTTGTTTAATCTAATGAGTATTAATTTCTCTGCTATTTGTGACATTATATGTAGCAGGCTGATAGGCCTGTAATTTTCTGCTTTTGAGTGGTTCTTGTTTGGTTTTAATATTGGCTGAATGACTGAGTGTTTTCATATTTGAGAAAAATACCCTGTTCTCAATATAGAATTGTAAATACTATCTAGAAAAAGGAAGAGCGGTAGACTTTTTAAAATGATTGTATTGATCCGATCGTGGCCTGGTGCATTTTTAGTTGATATTCCCTTTATTATTTCATTAGGAAATATGAATTGTATTTGGTGAAGAACATTATATAGGGGAGTACTGAACATTTTCAAAATTTCGTCGTGTTTGGGATCTTTAGGAAAATTATTGAGTGTAAATATGTCAACACAGTGGGGGGCTATTACTTTAGCCTTTTCCATGGGAAATAGTTTTTACCATCAGTAGTTACTCATGGGGAAATGCTTGTTTTTTAAGAGTTTCTTGGTAAATTGCCATAAAGAGTGTTTTTAGTATTAATGTTATTGATGTAGGAAATGTATTGTTCTTGTTTACATATATTGAGAAACTTTTTAGAAATATTATTTAACATATTTAGTTCTTTTTTTAAAGAAGGAATTCTTAAGAAATTAGAGTTTTTTTTTATGACGTTGTTAATAGTACTAATTATTATGTTGTTGAGGGTCGTGATGACTTAGTTAATTTCTTGGGGAGAATTCAGGTTGTGAAATGAAGGTATGGATGTTATTACAGTGCCTTTAAATTGTTTCCAATTAATGTTGCAAATATTTAAGATGGGTGGGAGAGTTGGGGGAGGGTTTTCTACACGAGTTGATATTATTACTAGTAAGTGATCTGATTCTAGTTCATGATACGTAATGGATATGAATTATGTTTTAATATTTGTGACAGCTATGTGAAGTATATCTCGACTTTTGTTTGGATCATATGGAAAGTAAGTGGGTTCGGTGGATGCTAATACGTTGAGATTTAGGTTCCTTTTTATGTTGTATAAGTATTTACCAGCGGCATTTGTGGACCGACATTCCCATGAGGTGCGTTTGGAGTTAAGGTCGCCTGCAATAATGAATGGTATTGGTAGTTGTATTAATGTAGAGAAGTTGCTATTATTGATTTTTATATTTGGAGGTTTATACGCAGTTACTATTGTTAATTGGGCTTGTGTGGTAGAGTAATCTGGTGATGTGGTATAATGTTTTTATTAATATTAAGACACCTCCTCCTTTCGATCCCCATCTGATCCCCATATTTACACACGTCTCTATTAAGGATTTTGATAGAGCAGATAGAGCAGTGATTTGATAGACCAGTGAGGTAAATTTGCGCCGCACCGTGAAGAGTTCATTCAGCGACCAACGCTTCCCTTTTCTGGAACGTAACAATTATGTCGTCGCACCATGCAACCGTTAGAATCTTGTTACAAACACTAAATATGTTAAGGATAATTTTCATGTCAGCTGATTCGCGTTTATTCACTTGCTTTTATTAGAGCTTCATCATAGAGGACATCAGAGCAGCCTGCTTCGTCTGCACACATTTGGCACGCGTGTGCCAGCATTCTAAGAGCACACATCAGGTGACCGACGAAGTTTTTAATAATGTATATTGATTCAGTGGTGAGTTGTAGTTGACATTTACATAATTGAAATGATAGAAGGCGTTGTCATTGTCAACAATAGTATTGTGAAATAAATACTATTGTTGACAATGACAAAGCCTTCAATCAATTCAATTTTTAATAATGTACTGATCATGTATGACGAATAACATCTCTTGCCCACTATGACGGAAAGTACTCTCAACTCTGTGTAGAACCAATTCAGCGACCGACGACTAAGCGTGGCTGAAGGCAAACGAGCGTTCTGAAGGAATTCAACTTTCTTAAAAGCCGTAGTGGCTCGGGACTGTGCAGTCAGTACTATACTTTGGTTTGAGTACTATAGTTTATATAGTTTTAATTGGATTTCGCGGGTCGTTTTTCTGCCTCCAATATCGCTGGTATTTTTGGAGAAAAGAGAAGGTATATCCAGGGCGTGAGACGAAACAAAATGTATGAGCGTAGACTGAATTTATATCAAGAAATGCCTATAATTGCGCATTAGAGGTTAGACGCAAAAATTTAAAAGGATGCGAATGCAGAATGTGGTAACAGAAGCCTACCCAAATGAAAATTTAATAAAAAAAACGCTTTTATTACTTGATTATGTGTTTATTTAAGATTTTCTAATTCACGATTACAATGTGCCACGTGTGGGGTACAATGTGCCACGGGGCCTTTGTAGGATTAGCTCCCTGTACTTCCCGTTTAATGTAGTATGTTCGTTAGATCGACCATCGCGAGGTACTCTTTAAATGGAAGAAAATTCTCTGCTCTTCAAGATGTTAGGGAAAAATTGGCACTTATTTGCCTAATGTTTTAATAAAAGAAGTTTAAATTAGTACAGGTTCTTTTGGAAAAACTTTCGCGGGCATACGTTATTGAAGAAGGTATGCGGTGAAAGTACCTTTTTCTTTTATTCAATATGTAGTACATTTTTTAGGAATCAAATGATATTAAATGTAACATACCTCATCGGGCATTCTGAGGAGTAATTGATGATAAAAACTGCCGCGGAATTCATCGCAATAGGAAGTACTGACTCTCCGCCTAGGAGTTATGTTGCAGCAGTTACGATATTTTCAGCACTGTTTCTCTTTGGGCACGAGAGAAAACCGCCCTAACTTGAAATTTTATGCCTCACACAATTTGAGGATAATTCACTTTCAATGCAAACGATCTAAACTAGTATTCGGCGCAGAAAGAAATAAAAAACAGGGTGCCGAAGACAACCTAATCTGAATTAAGAATAGCCAACCTATGAAAATGAAAAATCATGCGAGAGACTTAATTTATTAGTAAACTTTTTTTTCTCTAGAGCAACTATTCAATACTTCTCATTTAAATATTTGCAAATAATTATTTAAATACTCCGTTTACGTTTACAAGAAGCTGTTGTTAATCTACAGATGTAATGTATGGTTGAGTGTTTGACTAGCGACTGGCGCGAACATACCACCGTAATTGCGAACAGAACAAACAAAGGTTCTGGCGCTCCAGGTTTGCATGCGCAGTAACTCCGTGGCCTGTGGCGGATTTACGCCAACAGCGCACACATACACCAACTCAGCTTTTCGGAAGGACTAGCGTCTTCATAAAGCCTAAGACGCTGAAAAAAGGTGAATGCCAAAATGCCGATGCCGTGTATAAACATTTTGTTACCTCCATATTTGGGAGATCGGTATCTCACAAACCGCTCGGAGATTGATTCTTATAATTTTCTTATAAAGGAAATGAATACTTTTCTGTTATCACGCTCATTATAAAATTTGAAAACTCTGTAAATGACTCTACTGAGTGAAACGAACACAAGAGCGTGAAAGAAATTAATAAGTAGAGGGCGAATTTTGTTGACCAAAATCGTCACGAAAAATGGTCAATAAAATGCTCTTGAATCGTTTCAATAGTCCTAAATGCAAATAATATTGACGTAGAAAATTTGGTCAAAACCAGTTATGATGAACAACATAAGATGTTGGATATGCAACATCTTCTTCATCATTCCTTTTGTCATAACATAAAATTAATGTGTGTAGTAATAGACATCATTGCATAGTGAGCCGGCGGCGCTAACCGAACTCGTTTACTACGCTCCGTGAACTCATGAAGGCTAAGCGAATTCGAGACTCGCGGGTTCCTGGTTGGGTGAGCGGCCAGGAACCCCGGGATCTAACGGCGTCGAGCCCCTGGCCGAAGGGATAAAAGGCACTGACTGACTGAGACGTGACGAGACGTGACGAGACGTGACGAGACGTGACGAGACGTGACGAGACGTGACGAGACGTGACGAGACGTGACGAGACGTGACGAGACTTGACAAACAGTAATTATTCAGTATAGTAATTACTCAGTAACGGAGGATTACTCCGGAAGAAAGCGCTCTACGCCCAACTAGGGTTAAGAGACGCGTTGAATCAACAACAACGAATAAATAAAAGGATAGAATATGACTGGTCCTCGGAAGAGAATGTGTAGCGTGATCTGAACTTTCCGATACGCCATAATAATAATAATAATAATAATAATAATAATAATAATAATAATAATAATAATAATAATAATAATAATAAACCCCGTGTGATGTCCGGGGATTTTAGCAGAATAGCACCACGGGATCTCTCCCTGTCGTAAGAGGCGACTAACCGGAGCTGCTCTCCCTTCCTGGGAAATTTATCCATCTCTCTTTATCCCTCTTGACCCTGTCTTAAATTGTCCTTCGTCATTTTCCTTCTTCAGGTGAAATACGAACTCCCCTGAAAGCCCCCCTCTTCCCCTTCCCCTCTTCCTGCAAGTCTTCTTAAATCCAACCCTACGTGTTAGCAAGAACAACTGTGCCACGTGGAAGACAAGCAATTATATCACCGATTATAAAGGTGCTTGGCAATTACCCATACTGATATGGAGAGACGTCTAAGAAGTCATAAGGCCTCGGAAAAAGATCCGCTGCCCGGGGAGTGCCGGGGCACGTCTGGAGCCGGTGCCCGGCGTGACAGCATGCGAGCCACCGGTGGTAGGATGCTGAACAGGCGGGCGCCTACCGGGTCACCCGAACAAACTACAGCCAAATCCCAAAGAAGCAACCAACAATCTGTGGCTTCACCTGCCGACAGTGTTTTGCCCGAGCAGCTGCTTGCAACCACCAAGGCAGGGTAAGTGAGGCAACGTATGAAGTAGACAAATAACTTGAATGAGTATATTATGCGCGTCTACTACAGAGCCAGACGTTTAGAAACAGAAATGATTGGATACAGACAATCTCTGCATGCTGAATTCAGAGAAAGGATTCCTCATATTGGCGTCACATATCAGAGGCTCGTAGATCATAAAAGAGCTATACTTAAAAACAATCTAATCCCAAAAGTAAGGTTGGAACAAATTAAACAGGAAGTAGCAGCAGAAATATCTTCCCCCAGTAATGGATGCCCCTTGACACAAACTGTCACAGATTCACACGAAGTTCCAAATTCAAGCCAATTAGATGAAGCAAATGAGGGTCCATCAACACCAGGTGCCAAGGAAGACAACACATCAGAAGTAATTGACATATACTAGCTTTTTCTCAAGTACTCGGGATTAGATCTAACACTTTGCCCCAGAATTCCTAAACTCTTCAGCAATAGAAACAACAGGCTCGTTCAAATTATTCAATATATAAATGAACATGTTTTGCCCTGTCAGATCAAAGAAGAAGATACATTAACAGATATACATGCTATAGTTTACTGTGCAGCTGCTACCGTAGTGGTAAAATCTGGTTTTAAATTGACCAATCAGAAAGTGAAAAAGGGAAGTGAATCAAGAAAAATACGAAACCACCATGGCAGCAAAGACTCGAAAATCAAATTCAGTATCTCAGACAAAAAATACGTCGAGTAACGCAAAATTTGAACCAACCAAACAACAATCAATTAGCCAAGAAAATTAAGAAAACACTTGCAAATATCAGAAAACATGAATCAAGAAAACACAAAAAAACAGGAACATAACACTATTGAACAAATTTAAATTGAAAGAAACGCAGCTAAATCACAAAGATTTAGACGATACAAAGAAACAACAAAACGTAAACAAAAAAAATTTTGTGTTTCAACAGAATGAAAAAGTGTTCTATCAACAACTGACAAAATTGCAATTTCCAACAAGAGGTGCACAACGGTGCACCAGATCAACAAAATTTAGAACAGTACTGGTCAAACATTTGGTCAGAAACTAGTCATCGCAATAGTGAGGCACACTGGTTTAAGGACGAAATTAATAATGTTCAAAATATAGATCCAATGTTATATCACGAGATCACAGTAAAAGACGTCAGCTCTGCAATTGCAAAAAAAACCACAACTGGAAAGCTCCTGGCCCAGAACACGTTCACAATTTCTGGTACAAGCAGTTTACATCGCTTGACCATAAGTTGGCTCAGTGCTACACACAAGTCATTAACAGGCCAGAAGACATGCCTTTATTTCTAACCAAAGGCATTACATAAATGAAACCCAAAAGTAGAGACACACAGAACCCATCTCAATACCGCCCAATCACTTGCCTTCCCACAATGTACAAAATTTTAACTTAATGCATTACAAGTAAAATCCAAGATTATATTGAGGACAGAGATATAATGACAGAACAACAGAAAGGTTGCAGTCGATTACATAAAGGATGTGAAGAACAACTTCTAACAGATATGGTCATTCTCCAACAAGCACATGAAAACCATAGAAACTTACACCTGGCATACATTGACTACCGGAAAGCATTTGATAGCGTCCCTCACAGTTGGCTTATTGAAGTTCTCCGCATATACAAAATTAATGAAACCATCATCAACTTTCTGGAACACATCATGACTCATTGGAGAACAATATGGTCCTTAAGGCAGCAAAAGTTAATCTCAACAAAAAAGCATCAGAATTCAGCGGGGAATCTTCCAATGAGACTCCTTAAGCCCATTGTTGTTCTGTCTGGTTCTAAATCCCCTATCAACACAACTCACTATGGCTTCCAAATTCGTAAAAATAAGAAGACTATCCACACCATATCACATCTGATGTATATGGATGACATTAAACTTTACAGTTCAATAGACAGTCAGCTTCAATATCTCCTTGAAATAATACGAACTTTTTCTCAAGACCTTCATATAAGTTTTCGTATTGACAAATGTAAGACGCTTCACGTAGACAAAACTGGAAAGTCAAGCAGCAATCACAGACAACAAGACAATCAACAAAACTGTACAAATCAAGAATCACTGCACTCCTGAAAACAAAGTTAACAGGTAATAACATGATAAAAGCAATCAACACATTTCCAGTACCAGTATATACGTACTCATTTGGAATTATACCGTGGAGCGACACAGACCTCGAAGACATTCAGAGACTTACCCGCACAATTTTGACAAAATTCAGACATCACCATCCAAATAGCGCAATAGAACGAGTGACACTCCCACGAAGTGAAGGAGGAAGAGGCCTAATAGATCTAAAGAACTGAGAGACAGGCGACCTCAGAACTATATGCTATCAGAACTATGAGAAACAGGCAACCTCAGAACTATATGCTGCAATCGTTCAAGCAGATACTAAATTAACCTCTCTTAACCTTAACAACAAACAGCTGGACATTTCGTCGCGGGTACAATAACTGCAAAATACACATGTGGTCAAGAAAGGAACTCCATGGACACCATGCAAATCATGTACACTCAAAAGCCTCAAACACTTGGCTAAAATGCGGTAATCTGTTTGGCGAAACAGAAGGGTTCATGGTCGCCATACAGGATCAAGTGAACAACACTAAAAGTTACAAGAAGTATACCCTCAAACAAACAATAGATGACAAATGTAGAAAATGTCATACAACAGTTGAGAGCATACAGCACATCACATCAGGATGCAAATTAATGGCCCATAAAGATTACACCTACAGGCACAATCAAGTTGCAAATATTATTCACCAGAAACTGGCAGCAAAATCCAACCAACAAGAAATGACCTGCCCATATTACAAGTATGTTCCCGATACTGTACTTCAAAATTCAAACTATAAGTTGTACTGTGACAAAAATTATTACAGATAAAACTATTCATCATAACAGACCAGACATAACTTTTGTAGACAAACGCAAAAGATGGCTCCTAATTGCATAACTGTTCACAAACAGCTAATCTTCAAACAGCACATTCAGAAAAAATAACAAAGATACAGAACTAGCAGCTGAAGTCAAGGCACTATGGCATCTCCAAAAAGTTTATATTGTTCCTCTGGTCATTTCGTCCACAGGAGTTATACCACATAACATCCATAACAATCTGGAACTTATTCAAATACCAAAATATACCTATAAAATTATGCAAAAATCGATCATCTTAAACACATGCACGATTTCCAAAATTTCTAAATTGCGACGAAACATGAATTGACCTGTGTTTTGGTTATTAATCCGATACAAAGTCAAATAAAAATCCTCTGAATACCGAGAAACAATGTATAATGATGATGATTATGATAATAATAATAATATGGATAATAATAATAATAATAATAATAATAATAATAATAATAATAACGCTGATTGATTCACATTTCTCTACTTTAAACGGCACAGGAACATTTCAATAAATTCATAGTGCTCTTTGGCGTCCTGGCAAATTCAATTTCACAAGAAAAACGTGACAGACCTCTACATTGCGGTGAACTCGTGGCCTGGCGACTGCAGGCGCGTGAAGCTCCAACTCGAGAAGCGGCTGTGACGCGGCTTCACCGGCGACAACCCCAGCTCACACACGGACATTCTGACTCGTGCGGGTCCCGAAAAGCGCTCTCAGACGCCACGATCACCTCACAGCGAGCACGGCCGACGTCCTGGCTACTGTCCTCATCACATCTCAACTGCATTGTTTCCTTCCAATTGCCACGTCATCAGACCTTCCCCCTCCCCTAGGTGCTATTGTTACGAAACGAGGGAGGGGAAAGGCAGGGGGACTTGAATCAGTTGAACGGGTTGAGAGTGATCACAACAGCTTGTTTTAGAATAATTCTTAGAAACTTTTAGGGCTTGTACGTTAGTTAATGCATTATTTTACGTGGCGAGCTCTTCCGTCTGACAAGCAAATTTTGCTACGCTCCTTTCACCAGCTAGTGAAGAAAGGAGGTGTTATCTCGGGCGACGAAACAGGCGATTTGAATTTAGCTCAGAAGCGTCTTTTAGGTTTGAGTATCTTTTACATGCTACTACATGGGTCCGCCGGCTTCCCTTCTGAAGGAAAGCGTACGAAGGTTTTGTTCGCCCTTAAAAAATCCACGGCTTCGAACCTGCATACTCGGGTACAACAGCCCGATACGCTAACCGTTATACCGCCGAATCGGCTAAAGCACAAAATCCGCTTCGTTCGTGTCTTGCAGAAGTTGGGACAGAATTAAATATGATAACTCTTCTCAACGTCGGTAGCCAAATTGCAGTACGGGTGGCGGCGTTAGCTGAATCGTTTAACTACGCTTCGTGAAGTCATGGTGGTTACGTAACTCGAGATGCGTGAATTCTTATTGAGGTGAGTGTCTGGTAATCCTCGGTATCTATCGGCGCCACGCCCTTGTCCGCAAAGACAAAAGGCAATGACTACCACCGACGATGATCAACTTAGCAAAGGAGTACCCCGTTCGTTACGTTCGACGGCAGGAAATGGTGAAGAGAATCTCGTGATGAAAAATCTTATCAATTTTTTTAATAAAAAATTAAAATGTAAATTCTATTCAACGAAGTTACTCGTGAAATGTGCCGCTGATTGGAAGACAACGGATCGTCCGTATGTGTTTACGGGAGAGGAGGTGTAATGAGTTGCCTGCATACATCACATGTGTTACTTCATTACATCAAATTTCGCACCTCACGTGAATTGTCAAATTGTGATTGTCGGGGATCCCTTTATGTGCTCTCGAAGTTCATAACATTTACTCTGAGTCACCTTTAGAGTACGCTACAAGGCACTTGTGACTCTAATGATCGTGTACTCTCGAAATAAACATGTTAAAACTTTTATTTTACAGAAATAAAAGACGTAACTATTTTTTTCGAATTCAATATTCAATACGAAGTAATGATTATAAAGAAATATAAAGCGTTAAAACACATATTTTTTAAAACAAAAATCAATTAATACGTGATATCATGTGAATACAAGGTGTCGGTTATGTAGGGGAAGGTGCAAAGAAAAATTCTTATCGTATTGATCTTTCCCTCAAGCAGCTTCGTTGCTGGAACCACCCATAAATCCCGCAGCCATCCGAATGTGCGCGGGGCATCCAAATGCATGCTTATTTGCGCACTTCCGCGGGAGGCCGGCGCCATTAGAACTGCTCTGGCCTCAGCTGAAGCCAAAGATCCGGGCGGGAGCGGGGGCGGGGGCGGGGGCGGGTGGGGCCCGCGCTGCGGCTTCCTGGGCGCGAGGAGGGTGAGCGATGAGGTGCGGGGCGGAGGAGGGGCGTTCCGCTCCGCCGCGTTGGCACGCCCCGCGCGCCGCGACCTCTGCTCCACAACAGCAGTAAATTCCTCCATGGACAGCGGCCAGGGCGACCCGCCCCGTCCGGCCCCGCCCCGCTTCCCCACTCCCCCCCTTCCCCCGTCCCCTCCCTCGCTGCCTCCTGCCTCCCTCCCCCTGTCTCATTATGTTCCGTGCAAACCCGCTGAACCAAACCTCGCCCACTTCCGTCTCCTCTGACCTCTGACATCCCGCTCCGCCCCGCCACGCCTCACACACCATCTCGCTAATCCATCATTAACCTCACCCATCATTCTACACTTGATTTGAGTGGATTTATTTTGACGAAAACACGAAAACCTCACGTCGAATGGAGGACACTGCATACGTCTTCTTGAGCGTCAGGATTCATACTCCACACTTTTACTGTGCATTTTTGAACGATGAATCAAAGTACCTACAAAGCGAGATTAGCAACATTTGAAAACTAGTCATTTTGGCTCCCAAGTAATAGAAAACTTATTTGCGTCGTTAAACGAACTAAATATTTTATTTTATACAATTGTTCACAAAATAGAGTCACACCCCGCTTCTACGTCTATCACAGCTGGCGACAAAGCTGAAGAACACAGGCGCGTAAAAAGCCGATCCGGTGGCCGAGATCGCCAAGGCATTAGTGTCGTAGCGATCTCGGACCGAAGGATCGCGGCTTCGAGTCCCGCCTCGCGAATTGTATTTGTGTTCGTCCTTTCACCTCCTTATCATCACCATGTATTTTCTCCTTCAAATAACGTGAACTCCAATAGTGGTCGCTAATGACCTAGATGTTGATGCAACCTTAAATAACAAAAGAAACTTGTGCATAATGAAACTACACTTCGGCGCGCGAATGAGCCTTTGAGCCGCTCCTCAGATTCACGGCATCTTCTTTGTGAACACTTACTTCTGTTCTCACCCTTCTGTACTCCCGCATCACATTCCACTTTGAGGTTAGATGGAAGAGCAGGTCTAATGGCCTGAACCTCGCCACTAATAAAGACAATATTATTATCATCATCATCATCTTCCTTTACGGGTTAGGCATATTGCCTCTTTCCATCTCATTCTTGGCCTTCCAATATTTCTCTTTCCTCTCGGCTTGTAGTTCAGGGCTTCCACTGGAAATCTGTCTTGCGACATTTTTCCAATATGTGTCACCTATTGCTGTCTGTACTTCTTTTATCATGTAGTTTCTTTCTGCCCTCTTAATGTAGTCTCTTAATGTACAGTACTTTACTCCTCTCAAAAATCTAATTTCTGCTGATTCAATCCTCCTAAAATCTTCTTGTTTTAAACCCAAGTTTCGCATCCATACAGTAAAACTGGGAGGGATATGATATCATAAAATTTTAATTGGGTTTCTTTTCGCGCTTTCTTTTTAACGTTCTACTTGTACTTCCACGAACTGCTTGAAATTTATGAATCTTGCTGGGGACTTCCCTCTCACTTCCATATGTAATATTAAAATCTTAGATACCTAAAATGCGTCACTTGTTCTAAAATCATATTTTGAAGTACAATCTTTTTCCTTACTGATTCTTTTCCTTTAAAAACCATTACTTTGGTTTTATTAACTGATACTACCACATTGTACTCCATAAAAATTTGTTCCAGTTGGCAAATAGATCTTTGCAAAATCATCTTCGTTTTCCTGCAGGATCACCTAGTCGTCTGCATATAAAAGGGTATTTACAAATGTATTTTTGCCCAGGTAAATTCCTGAAGATACCACGTTCTTCCACCTTTTAATTTTACAAACACACACACACACACACACACACACATATATATATATATACACACACACACACACATATATATATATATATATATATATATATATATATATATAGTGACGTCATGGGATTAGACAACCCCATAGCGCCACCATCAGCTACGAAAAGAAGCCCACCAACACAGAGGAGTAGAGTACGCGGTGGAGCGATGGCTGGTAAACGCGCCATCTACCCACAGCTTTTCGAACTCTGATGCCCGAACTAGCGAATAATGTTTTCCCGGGAGGTCACGAAGAGAGAACAATATTCACCCCTCCAAAATTTCCCCAGACGCGAGTACCATAAGTATCGCGGCGCGCCTCGTAGGGGCTCTCTATGACTGCAGCAACGACGGCGACTAGAGTGAGCCCTCTTTGATTGCAGCAGCGACAGTGACTAGACTGTTCTGAAGGCGATTGTAACTTGATAGCATAGGAGTTTATTTTAACTTGGTAGTTAAAAGTTAGCTTGTGAAGCGTATCTTCGAAAGTGAGGTAATTAAGAAGTGGAGTGCACAAGCATTCTTCGCATTCACAATATTTGAGAGTGCAAGCGGAGTGACTGTTTGATTCCGAATTTATTTCAAATTTGTAAAATTCGCGCAGAAGGACATAAACTAAATCCAGCATCTCATATTGCACGCTGAGACCACACACGCACAAACTGTGGAAGGTAGGCCAAGCATTTAAAGCATAACTTCAGCAACATTAATTTTTCGAAGCTGAAAGCGCGAACAAACTTGTACGAGGCGCGGCAGAAGAAGGACGACTCCAGGAAGAGCGAAACGTAGGTGAGAAAGATTTGGACTGGAACGAGAACCGTACGAGTCCGGAGAACGGGAGAAGAGTGTGGAAATTGTAGGCGTAGTAGAGTCCAGTGTTCGAGGGAAGGAAACTTGTAACGTCGTGGGACAGCAAGCGGAGAAGAGTGGCAATGCGGGGCTGCGAGCGGCAGGAAATCCCCAAGGTTTCCTACAAGCGAGCGATGCGGAGCTTTTGAGGTAAAGGAACTGGTAACTCTTTTGCGGCGATCAGTTGGGGAAAGAGAATAGCCGTAATATATACACGACAATTCGTGTTAAAAGAAGGTGAAAAGTCCAGAATAGGTGAGAGAAGTATCCCGAACGATCTGAGTGGCAGTTTCACGTTCATTTTCTGCACGTGTTATAGAATTTTTAAAGAGGCCTACCTTGTTCAATTTTCTTCAATAATTTTTTTTAAAAAAATTTTTCTGTGATATGTAAAGGGGTCAGATTTAAGTAACGTGAATATTACATTTTATTGTTTTTTTCTCTTTAAAGTTCAGTGTTATAGTGAGTGCGAAGCCCAAGGCTAACACCTGTGAACGGGATTCCTTAAAACAAGTGTAAAATTCATTGTAAAAGTCGTGCACGTAAAAACTACAGGCGAAAAAGAGTAAAATAATTCGGTAGATGAAAATTCAGAAAGAGGAATGAGCAAATTGTGAATTGTAATTAGTGAAAGTGTGTTCAGGCAGTCGAGGTGACGCCAATTGTTTTTGTTTTGCCTTGTTTTCGTTTTTTTTAGTGACCAACTACTTAAAGTGCATAATCCTGTTATAAAATTGCGTCACTGTAATTTTTTCATTGAATATATACTCATTTTATTCGTATTTTATCTGATTCATTGTGTCAAGAGTTCAGACCTTTCTCTTACACAAAAGATCCTGCTTCCTGAGAATTTTAAGCTCGCTTCACGAGCATTCATTCTATCAGGCCCACACCACGTGCCACGTGTGGAAGGTTGTAGGTGGGTGTGTTAGAATATATATATATATATATATATATATATATATATATATATATATTTTGTGACGTCGTGGAAATACACAATAATCACAGACACGAGTTTCAATGATAAATATATACAGGTTTATTCACAATATGTACAGTAAATAATTAAGTTACTCTTAGCTCTGGTAAACGTTTACTCCCCTGATCGCAGGAGCGATCCTTAAAAATGAAATGTCTGACTCGTAGCCCGCGCCACTCCTCAGCGAACCTTATGCACACAGCACGCGGCTCCGGCGACTTAGGTCACCCGTGGAAATAGTGTCCACACCGGCGTCCCAACACATGGGTTGCCGTACGAGCCTCGTTCGTCTCCGCACCGCCCTGGGCGCAAGTTTTGTGCGTTCGCACGAGGGTTTCACTCAGCTCGACAAACCCCGCCCCCGCGCTCTGCGTTCGCTCTTATATAGCTCCCACCCACGTGACCTGAAACGTCACTGGGTTTTTCACACGGCCTGCGTTAGTCGCGTTGCCCGGCATTTTGGATATCCATTGCCCTGGATTCTAAGAATTTTGCACGCGGCAAAATGGGCTGTCCCGCATTTTGGGCATCCCTTTCCCTAGTTCTTAGAATTCTCCCAATACCTTATTGTTCTCACATCCTGCCTGGCCCCTGGCGTCTAATCCTTTGGCGCCGCGACATTGTGACGCCCCGCCCGTCGCTCTGTGTAGCCTTACAATATGTTACAATATATAATCTCTCTGCCTTTTTATTTCTAATCGTCTTCCCAGAAAAAATCCATTGTATTTTACTGCGATATTAGTATTGTTATACATTACACTTGCACTAGATGACTTGGGTACGATTGTTCTTTCATAATGCTCCATAATTTACATCGGTTGACATTATCAAAAGCCTTCTCAATATTCACGAAAGCTAGGTGTGTTTCTCTATTAAACTCCACTCGTTTGTCAATTATTCGTTTTAATTTAAATATGTCATTTATTGTTGAGCGGCCCTTTTCTAAACCCCTGTTGTTCCTGAGGTATACTGGTTTTCAGCTTGCTTTGGCCCTTGAATTTTCAATATGGCGGACATTCGGTTCTGCCAACTTTGAAACTGTACATGAAGCTAGGCTTTGGCCAGTTCAAGTATACGCAATTCGAAACTTTTTTCATCAAGAACTTTAACGTTAATAATAATCCACTCAATATTTTGAAACATGTGTTCTGCAATGCAGTTTAAACAATTACAAATGTTTCTTCCCTCAGAAAGTGTAAAATTTGGAATAACATTGTAAACAAAGCAAAAATTAAAAATAGAATCAGAATTGAAATTTTAAATACATTATCAAAAAACAAGGACTGTAGTTGTAACTACATCTCTAACGGTATAAAATTTTAAATATACAAGTACAAGTTTAAATATACAAGACTTATCTGTGACAAAATTGTTTTTTGTCTCAGGTAAGATATTTGTCTGACTATATGGTAATTTAATATAATGCCAAAGTAGGGACTTGTGAAAATACTTGACAAACAAATATTATCGTATTAATATTACATTTATTATGTAACGGTACGTCCTTCGAGAAATTTTAACAAATAAAAATAAATGAAATATTGGTCACAATAGGGAGACCGGCGTCCCGCGTGCCGCCCCCACAACTCGACTGCGCCCAGGCACCCACGCAACGAGGCCAGGCCCTCCGCCGCTCAGGCCGGCCGCCGGGCCGATGATCCTTTCGCCCGCCGCGTGCCGCCCCCGCAGCAGAACCGTTTTCTAAAGAATCCCTTGTTTACAACCGTCGGGCCCTACACGAGCCTCCCCCAGCTCCGCCCGCGCATTCAATAGCCTCTCAAACGGCAATTATCACGCCCCCCTGGCATAACTCGTAGACACATTTACGACCGCCAGGGCGCTCTGTGCTATTGAGACGCCCCGGAGCGTGCCACGCCGGAGGCCCGCGACCGCCGGAGACACCCGTACATTTTGATCCGCGGACGTGGTGCTATAATAAGCAACAAAATTAGTCTCGCGCAAGTGGTCACCCGGGGAAGGAACAGACCAAGCAAACCGTCGCCCGGCACCCGAAAGAAAGGAGTGAAACGCTGTGACCGGAGCGCGAAGACGGGGAAACGCACGTGTCACCGACGCGGATGTGCCGCGTGGGTACGACCATCCTTTCGTTACGCGCAAGTGTTCATCCGTGGGCTGCGCGGCCTACTTTCGAACATGCTACACATTGACTGATCGAACTCGCGAGCCATTGGCTCAAGCGTCGCCCCGTTAGCAAAGGGCGAGCGAATCAGGAAGAGGCCCGCCGATTCGGGAGAGGAAAGGTGTGCCTTCGTCCGTGGGCGCGTGTGGCCCAAGATTCAGTTCACTAGAGAACTTCACTTGAGAACTAACTTGAGAACTTACTTGAGAACTTCACTTGACTTGAGAACTTGCTTTCGAGAAGTACTCTAGAACTCGCTTTAGAAAATCACTTGCTTAAGCACTTAGTTCCTTGCTTGCTTTCGAGAATGACTTTTAGAACTGTGTCGGAGTAAGACTGTTTTCGACACTGTAAGAATCACTTATGGCTAGAACTCGTCAGAGATATTATTTTTTCGAAACAAGTGTCAGAGAAATTGCTCTCAAGACATGTGTTCGGTGATTTGGCACTTCAGCCTAAAATTCGGCCCCGCATGATCTTACATGCTCCGAGAACTGTTTAAAAGACTCGATAACGAAGGAGTTCCTATCCGGTGACCGCTAGCCAGGTACGGTACCATCCTTTCCGATTGACAACGAGCTGTTGTGACCGGGGCGCGTGTCGAGGAATGTGTGCGACGACGAAGCAGCAGTGGGCCCAGAGCGAGCGTGCTGTCGCTGGTTTCCCGCCTGTGAGTACGCCAAGCCGCCCGACGCCAGCTCCGGGGTACATTCCCCGTCACCGCTGGAATCACGCCGCAGAAGACTGCAAGCTAAGTAATTTTGCGCACTAAGCGACGCTCAGCCCGATTACCGCGTAAGTGCGGACGGACTCTAACTTACGGAGCTGTAGCGGACATGCCGGTCACCAGGCACGAGAGTAGCGGCCAAGTGCTTGTCATATGTATTTTAACCTGTTTAAGAAAATCGAAGACCGCAGTAAGCAAACAAATATGTTAAATTCCCTTGTAAGAAAACCATTGTTGCATGCAAACATCATCATCATCCTCATAAATTTTGATTAAGTAAATGTCATTTTTGAAATTGTATCCATTGAGTATTTATGGAATATGCAGACCCCAATTCCTTAGCCGTTACATAAATGGCGCCCAACGTGGGGCCCGAATGAGCTCAATTTAGATTCACGAACCCAAACTTCAAAATTTTATGAATATGGCCGGTGACGAATGAAAGGGGAATGCATGTTCGTTAATTACTTGTGGTCTGTGTATGACATAACTGGCATAACTGTTTCAGCTTGTGTGTAGAGTTTACTGTGTTTGCGTGTGTTATTTTCTGCGGGCTTTTTATTAGGACATTTAAGTGTAAAGTAACTATGAAAGAATTTAAAATGGAGAGTCAAAATGAAACCCTGGGGGAACCGACGGCAACGCACAACCTCAGACACCCACTGTCACAATGGCCGATCTCATGACGATGTTAAAGTCAATGTCCGAGCAGACAGATGCAGATAAATGCAAGATTCGATGAGCAAAAAGAAGAAGATGAGATTTCTGAGACCAAATTCGAGACCAAATTAGAGGAAAAGCTGAGCGAAAGCGAGGCGAACCTCCACGCGAAATTAGCTGAAGCATGGAGCAAGTGTCGGGGAAATTTTCTGAGCTCGCGAACTGTATCAAGGATCAGGGGGCAAAATCCGCAGCTGAAATTCGGAGACTAGAATTTCGTTTCGATAAGAAGTCGAGGTATGCAACGAATCAAACGGCTCTGGCGCAGCGCATTGATGCCGTTGCTACAAAATTAGATGCGAACAGCAATGCAACAAACGCAAAATTAACAGAAATGCAAAACGATCTTGAGGGACAGATAACGGAGCAGGGCGGCCGTTTCACTGAATTTGAGGGGACAATCAAAGTTAGATCAAAGGAGAAAATGGATAGCATCCACGAGCCAGAAAATCCACGAGTCGGAAATTGTATCCATTGAGTATTTATTGAATATGCAGACCCCGATTCCTTAGCCGTTACAATTATTATGCATTATGTATACAATAATAACATTACATTATTCTTTTTATTTATTTATTTATTTTACGTCAAAAAACAGTTAAAAACTGCGTATGACGCGCTTTGGGGAAAAGTGAATTGTGTGCACCATAAGTCATATACTTAAATTTTGAAAGGGACAAAAAAACAAAAACTCCCATGTAATAAAATCTATTTTCAAGGATAAATAAGCAATAAATTTTGGTTCATTACTTCCTGCCGCGACAACATGGAAATGATAATTTGAATAATTGTATTTCCCACTGAATTCTAGAAGACGTGCACAGAAAATGAAGTTACATTTATGTCCAGAAGCAAAACATGGGGCCATCTCAGCATTTGCTCAATGGATCAGGGAAACTGGACGAAAAACCTGATCGAGATGGGGGTCATTGACCCGGAAGCTGTAGTACAATAGTTGTTACAGGTTGTTTATACTCATTTATACAGTCCAAATGGTAGATAATGCATTATGTATCATTGTTAAAATTAATGTTACTTTTCTTGTGATGCTCAGTATAGTCTCTAATTGTATAGAAACAGTTATGCAGCAGAAACGATTTCACTTGGGATTTAAACTTTTCTATTGAATTTAATCGTTTAATTTCATCTGGCAAAGTGTTCTTAAGTTCTTAATTATACACGAAACAGTATTACTATAAGAATATAATATACTATTAAACTATTAATACTACGTTAACACTGTAGTACATAATGTATTGTAAAATATATAATACGCACGGCTTGCGATAACCTCTGCCACAGTGTCCCGACAACTCCAGTCGCTGAACCATGGAAGTCGATGCGAGCACTTCGCAAACCAAAACGTCAACACTGACTATTTTCATTGCAGCATAGGAAGAAAAGTATCTTTTCGCAAATTGCGAGTGTTAAGCCAAATGTTTAGTTTGCAAAAAAGTGTTTTAATGAAATAAAATTTAATTTGCAACGACATTGTACGGTGAATCATACTGCTGAATATGACAAATAATCTGATGAAGATGTTTCAATGCTCCGAAAAATAATGCCTCTTAAGAAGTAAGTTTTGTATTAGTATTTTGATGTCCCTATGTTGTTTTAACAGTAATAAAATAGAATAAAAGAGTTTAATTTTATTTTAATACTGTCAAACAAAAAATTAGCATCAGTGACACAAAACATTTTAGAGAGTATGTAGATGTATTCAGAACATTGCGTTCGGAATTTGAAACCCGATTTAAAGATTTGTTTGATTTACCATGAGAACTAAATTTATTTGATACGCCTTTTCTCTTGATACAGGCTTTGTTCCTTCTGATTTTCCATTAGAAATGAATGATTTGCAGCGTGGCATTGAATTAAGGGAAACATTTCAAACAATGAAACATTTATTGGATTGTTATGAGAATGTCTCTCAAAAACATTTACCGAAACTATCGGAATGCTGCTCGAATACTAGGAATGTATGGTTCAACGTACAATTGTGAGCGATATTTTTTCTTTGAAAATTTTTAAATCTCAAACGAGAAGTGACTTAACGGATCACAATGTGAAATACATTAAGAAAAAAAAATTGATTTCGCAATTAATTTTATTTTTTTTAATTTTAATTTCCTTTGCTGTCAATATTTCCGATATTAGTTTATTTAGTAACTTCTTTTGGTAACCTTTAGAATACTCTGTAATCAGCAGCATGATAAACTGCAATGTCCCAGTAATTAAGTTTTTAATGTGCTTGAGCACTCTTTTGCAACTCAAAATGTAGCATATCTGAGGTAATCTGCAGAAAGAAACATTCCTTTCCATGCTACATTGAAAATTGTCTGTTGTATGTTCAAATCACGAAAATGAGTGTAACTAGTAAAGGTTCCGATAAATGTTACAAAAATAGTTCATTGTCTTTCTGTCTTAACATTCTTTCCCAGAGCAGTGAGACGTTTTCAGGCCGAGCAATGCAAAATACCCCGAAAAAATAAGCGCGACTCACTGTGTCGCAAGCCACCGATCAATGAAAGATGACGTAATCTCCTCCAGCTGCCGATGCGAGAAGAGCCTCGGAGCAGGCCTCTGGGCGGCCCTGCTCTAGACAGTTAACACGTACCACCTTTGGTTACAATCTCCATGGTGATGACAGATTAAACTGCTTCATACTACTCTACTCTCGTTGGCATATTTCGCGAATGTTCATTCCCGCCTGAGATATGACATAATATTATGGGGAAATACATCTTATAGCTACCAGACTATTACTAGATTACAAAGAATTGTACGAATTACAAGGAAATCTCACCTACGTGATTCTTGTAACCCCCTCATTTTTAACCCAGGAATTTTACCATTACCTTGTCTCTTGATTTACGAATCAGTGGTTTTTGTCAAAATTTACTTACTTAAGGACGTAAACGCCAATGTGTATTACTATGACACTCGACATAGTAATCATATTCCTCATGTGACACTATCATGAGCTCAATACATAAAATTCACATCAAAGTTTAAATCCCAAGTAAAATCGTTTCTACTGCATAACTGTTTCTATACAATTAGAGACTATACTGAGCATCACAAGAAAAGTAACATTAATTTTAACAATGATACATAATGCATTATTTACCATTTGGACTGTATAAATGAGTATAAACAATCTGTAACAACTATTGTAATACAGCTTCCGGGTCAATGACCCCCATCTCGATCAGGTTTTTCGTCCAGTTTCCCTGATCCATTGAGCAAATGCTGAGATGGCCCCTTGTTTTGCTTCTGGACATAAATGTAACTTCATTTTCTGTGCACATCTTCTAGAATTCAGTGGGAAATACAATTATTCAAATTATCGTTTCCATGTTGTCGCGGCAGGAAGTAATAAGAGCCAAAATGTATTGCTTATTTATCCTTGAAAATAGATTTTATTACATGGGAGTTTTTTTTGTGTTTTTTTCTCCCTTTCAAAATTCAAAATTTATTGCGTATTTGTCATTTAAAATAATTTTATTACATGGGAGTTTTTTTGGTTTTTTTTTCTCCCTTTCAAAATTCGAAATTTAAGTAGTATATGACTTAGTGCAGGGATCACAGAATTTCGAAAATGTGCACACAATTCACTTTTCCCCATAGCACGTCATACGCAGTTTTTTAACTGTTTTTTGACGTAAAATAAATAAATAATACAATTCGAGACTATACTGAGAATCCAAAGGAAAGTAACATTAATTCCATCAGTGATATTTAATGTATTATTTATCACAAATTGAATGTGGCGTCGCCGACGTTAAGGTGTAAAATATTTTAAAAGTGTGTTGAAGTTTTTTTTTCATTCTTCATTTCTTTCATGCGTACTCTCTTAACTTGAAGTAAAAAAATTCAACTCGTTACCAGTGAATTTTCAGTTATCCTTCGAGCCAGAATTGAACCTCGCGAAACAAGTGGAATCCACTCGAATTTTAAAGTGAAATAATTCAATTGACGCTAGACTGAATGTTCCCTAGATTCGAGTGACTTAGACAATCACTCTCAGTGAGTGGATTTGCACTCAATATCCAGTATTCCCGGGAAACATTTAGAGAGAAATAGTTTCCAACCTCTAAATAAATTGTCAAAATGATATTTCTTGTTATGGGCAACATACATTAATTTAAAAGCAGAAACTGTAACCTTGTGGAAGAACAACAATACATGACAGAAACATAACAGACTGACAATACATAACAGAAAAACGATGATTCTTGTATCTTAAATTATCATTAGTTGGCCTAAGAAGCAGCAAGGGGGTTAATAATACACTATGGCGGTTAGAGGTTCTAATATTCACTTTGAATAAATAATCAGGCCATAAATTGGCCATAAATCATTCTTTCTAAATAAAGCTCTGGAGAGGTCCAGCATGTCTGGCCGAAGTGGCAACCAATTAAATAAGTTTTCTTAATAAATTAAAAAAAAAAAAAAGTTGTTTTCAATCCACCGGGCAATCCTTCTCATCTATTATGTAAGACACGATCACTTGGAAATCAATCATTATATTCCTTGAAAGTGGTACAAGAAATCGTTGTGACATTTAGGTAACTTTCATAGGAATTGGTTACGCTAAGCATGTGCTGTTAGTAGTATAATCCATCATTATATTTTTGATCCAATGAGCGAGTATGTGTGTGCATACACTCTCTAGACGTTTGGCACTTACTTTTATCTTATTATTTATTGCAGTTTTTTTTTATTTCTACATATTTTTAAGAATGTAAGCAAATTAATATAGTTTATATTTTTGTACATTACATAAAATTGGAAAAAATAATAGATGAAAATGATCATTACTCATAAGTAGGGAGTGGATTTTTATGCCCTAAAAATATTGGTATATGCTTTTCAAAATATTCATTAATTACCTAAAATTTTAGAAATATTCACTTTAATATACAATTACAATATATCATTTCTTGTAAAAATCTTTCCTGATAAAATTCAGGAGAAGCATGCTTCGAAAGAGAAAATATACTTTTTTACAAACACATTATAAGTTAGCTCACTTCACAGGAGAAAGAATTGAAGTAAATATACACAATAGTGAAGTTCACTGTAGGTCTTGTTTCATTTATTCTGTCTGGTTTAAAAAATATGATATGAAGAAATATCCTACATTTGCACAAGTATTTTCCCATCTCTAGAAAAAAAACCCTCAATACGTGACAAGCTCTTTCTACTCAATGAACGTTCACAAATAAATAGATTCTATGAAAACATGAAACATTTCTCAGATAACTGTCTATTTTAATGAAATATGCAGAATATGGTCCAATCATTACAGGAATATGCACCTACAGGAAAAATTGGCCAAATATGCACTCACATTAATTTACCTACCATCCAACCAAATGTCAAGGAATTTCACTTGACTCTGCCCTGAAGCAGCGGAAAAAAGTATACAAAATTATAGAAATCTACTCCGTACTCATAGATTTCTTAAATTTTCTAGTAATTGCTTAAAAGTGATGGAATTTATTATTCAATTACACATTAAATAAAAAATGACTCAAATCCTGAACATTAAGGTAAATAGTACATTTATCAAGAACATCTGTACTGATATTAAATAAAACATTATACTACATGCTGCTTAAATAGCATTAATATCATGCTAATGCAGCACATGCCTGTGAATGAAGTTGATTACATAGATACAGTATAACACAGAATTAAACATTCACTTATTTTATTTAGCCATAAACATAATGAAACATGTTTAACTATAACATTATATTACTTAAAACAATACTTAAATAAAATTGTAAACACCCAAACTTAATTGGATAAACAAAATATATAGAACAGTGTCCTAAAATAATAATAATAATAAAAATAATTAGAATAATTATATTGACTTTCAATATTAGTTTTCATTAAATTATGCAAACATTAAATAATGGAGAATCTTTAACATTAATAGGTCATTTTTTAAATATTGCCATCATTTCAGAAAATGTATTTCCATTCTCAGAGGTATGCTAAATGAGAAAGAAGCAAGCACAATTACATAAAGCCACCAAAAACGTGTCAGTTACAATTACACTATGTTGATACAGTTGAACACATTTTAAAAATATTTTAAACATGCGTTACACACCTTGCAACCACCAATAGAATACACATAAATAAACTGCTATATATTCTCGTCTCTAGGGCACCTCACAGGATCTGAGGAACACACATACACTTTCACCACACCCACACCCACCAGGACTATTAATGGTAGAATGTTGGGCGGTGAGGAGAAAATTATTTACTATGATATTGTGAGGTAAAACTTGCATCTAGTAAGGATCTATAATTAATTACTCATGATATATACTTTGCTTAATGAAGTACAGTTTTTTACATGACAATTGATCCGTCATTTATTAATTTCCATTTTTTTATTTATTTGCCCCTCTCTTACTTTCTTTCCAATTGCTATTGTAAATTAAAAGATCTTTTGACAAGCTGTAGTAAAAGCTATAGTAAAGGGTATATACCAACAAGGCAATAGGTAAAGAGTCTGAGGTCCAAAGTGATTGAGAAAATTAGGAGGACAATATGACCAACTATTTGCTAGTTTGTTCCAGTCTGGCTTGTGGAGATATTATGAAATATGTGGTAATAATGTCAATGAGTTTTTAAAATTGATCAATAGGAACAGTTTTGTTTATTAATGAGCTTGCCAAATATTTTGCTGAAATTATTTGTCTTTTTGTCACATGTGCTGTAGTTATTGATGTGAATCATTTCTTTAATTAATCCTTTTTATAATTGATGCCTCTGTCCAAATTCTGGGAAGCATTGAATTTAAAAGAATTGCTAGTTGATTTAGTATGTTGAGCAAATGCAATATGCTGTAGCAGAGATCCTCAAAGAGAATTGCACCCCTTCAACATGAATTAGGTTTCAGATTCAATTTAAATAATCACAATTATGCAAGGTTTTTCCCGTGCCCGACTGTTTGCATTTGAGGAGTTATTGTATCCTTTAATTATATATTACCTATAATTAAAGGATACAATAATCCATTAAAATCACAATTATATTATTTATAGAACATTAAACAGTATTTTATATCAGGAGTTTAGAGATTATTTATTGTAATTTTTAATTAATCAAGTATTATTAAAATATTATTATGTAATTCCTGTTATAACATAAATTAATTTAATTGCTCATATTAATTATATATAATTTAACACATAACTTATCAAGATAATGTAAACTTACTACATTATTACTGTAAGAGAATGTAGTTAAAAAATGTAATTAACTTCCTGTAAGAGACTCCGCTTGATTGTCTATAAGTAATATAATATTAATATTATTATTATTATTACTGAACTCAAATTTCAAATTTTCTGTTAGAAGTAGTTCACATGGCCGTCACAAGTCTTTCGCAAGCCTCTACAAGCTTTCCACATACCCTTGGGTGTTCAGGCATCAGGTTGAGAATTCCAGCTTCATAAGATTAGAGAGTTTTGCTTTAAAGATCCTGGCAAAACTGCAGGACATTCATTTCTACTAATGATAATTAATTGACACTTTATTAATAAGCAGACAATAAATGTGTCAAGAAAGTTACTTATTTAAAAACATTATTAATTAAATATTTTAATATCAATTTTTAATATAAAATTTGGTTAAAATTACTAATACTTCATAAATAATAAAAAATGCCCACTGCTGGGCATCAAATTTAAATTTCATGTGAATGAAGTAACATATTTAGGAAAGTTTTAAAAATATTAAATAAATTATAATTTCAATTACTATTTGTAAGCTTTTTCAATTATTATGACTAATAATCAATCATATAATATGTTTGTAAATTATTATCAAATGTAGATATATACAAGAGTAAACAAATGACTCCCCTGCTGAAGGCCTACATATTTCAACACGATCATGTGATTCCCGTATAAATATCATATATTCCTTGTTATCTGTTCATAAATTTGTCAAAATATTCAATTATATCATACGAAGATGCAATAGAATATGGTCAGCCATAGTGAAAATTGGATAATTGGAAAATTGGATAAATTGGACTCCTTCAAGAAAGACCATCAACAATAAATACAATTGTTACTTGCTGGTTTTCTGACACGTTTATCACTCTTTATATTGTTCAGAACAAATATATCTCTTTTGTGTTTATCAATAGTGCATAAATTATAAATTCTAAAATTCTAACTAGGACCTATTTATTAAAATATCTTGTTCCTTTATCTCTTACCTTTAGAGAATTATAATTTGTTGTCTCATTGTTTACAAATACTACACATATCATTTTACAGTTTCAGTTATGGCTACATGCACCTCCTGCTGGGTGCATAAAAGACATGTACAAAGAATTCTCACTACTTTACTGAAATAATCTTAATTCACTTAAATCATCTTAAGACTTGATGGAATGGATTGAGGGATACGCTACTGGAGTATTTTTTTAACACAATGTACCATGTGGGTACAATACAACCATAACACTATATGTACTTTTACAAAAATATTTTTTGGGGGTTATTACTACAAAACACATAACCTTCAAAGTAACTGTACTTTCGGCTAATAATATCAATATATACTAACCTTTATATTTGATAATTATCTTCTCTGGCATTCTTCTACTTGTCAAGCATCCACACTCTTGATTCATTATATTAAAGCAAGAAATATCTCCTCAAAATCGAGATCATATACCTCGCAGATGTAGCTAATACGAATAGTTAGAGTTAAGAACAGTTGCATTTTTACTTTTTTTGCTAATATGCACAATTTTGCGCAAAGATCACGTGTAAGCTGTTCTTCCGAGTTATTCAGTAATCTTAAGAAAAGATCATTCACAATTAGTTCCGAAAATTCTGTCACAGAGTCTTCTACAACTACAATTGATTGTTCCCCGGATTTGTTTAATACTTCCATCTTTTTCTCCCCTATTTCTAAAGAGATTAAAACTCAAAAATTCAGTCTAATTTGTGTTCACTTCCACTTCTGCAATTGCTCTATAAATCGTATTGTATGCGTATCTATATAAACATTAAAAGGTGACTGTTTTGTATTATAATGTGAATAATATGTTAGTTAAATTTAATAAGAATAAGTTGTGGGTGACATTCATTTGAAAATCGGTATTTGTATACTTCAGAAAATAAAAGTGAGAAAAACGTAAAAACGTTCATTCATTCTCTATCATTACTAAGTTTTGTTATCTCGATCTTCACATAAAATTCTTCAAATTTAATACGTCCCATGGCAATATTGTGCATAGATTTTTGCGCAAATATATCATCTTTAAATATTGTAATAGGCCACCGGACAAAATTACATTAAATATGCCGCGCGATTCTCTTCTTCAAATTAAGGGGAGTAGGTACAGCCATTTTAGGTCAAATTTTCGATTTTCCCTTTTTTACGTAATTTCATTCCCTGTGTATTTAGGAGTTTGGTGCTACTTTTTATTTTGCTAAAATCCGACCAGAAATGTGTTTTTATACATTTCTCTGAATTCAACACTTGATGGCCACGCCCCCTTTTCACAAAAGCATTTGTCCTGCATCTATTTACGTGTTTGTGTGTGTTGAATTTGTGAAAGCACTCAGATATAGAAAGAAATTTATCTTTTCAAGTGTTGGCTACACTTATTTCCACCATGGAACTCACTTTCCGTAGTTTCTCTCTGGTATTTTGTTTGTTTTCTGTATTGCGCGAATTTGTGAGTTTGACTTGTGAGTAGATCTGCATTGCAAAGTGAAGTATTTATTTGTGAAGTGACGTAAAGTATTTATATAGTGCCGCGAATATGCCGCGAATTAAAGTTCGGGTAAGAAAAGTGCATAAGAATCAGCACAATATCAAAAGAATGAAAATGTGAAAGACAATATTACCACGCCAACTCCAGTGGTGCAAGTGGAACCAAAGCAAGTCAGCTCTGCTGAGAGGAAACTGTCCATTCGAAAATGCTTGAACAACGATTTCTCTGAGGAAATGCAAATGAACGACGGCGTTTTGAAAAGTGGATATCAGCTAATTGATTTACATATGCTGTCAATTGCTGTAAACAGCTTTACAAAATGTAAATATTGTGATGTGAAAATTGTTTAACTGTTGGTGAAGTTGTGAAGAAGAGAAAGGATTGGCCTGCAGTCTCGTCATTATCTGTGACAATTGCAAACACAATCTGTGCTTTGATACATCAAAGAAAACTGGCAATGGCTTTGAGGTTAATTTAAGGTTTGTGTATGGTTTACGGTGCATTGGCAAGGGACGAGAAGGAGGCAAAGTGCTGTGCGGGCAATGAATCTACCTAACCCTGCTACAAAATTTAAGTCAGCTATGACAGCAATATCAACTAGTGTTGAAAAATGTGCTGAAATATCAATGAAGCAAGCAGCATTAGAAGCTGTAGAAGAGAACAATGGCTGTACAGAAATTGCTGTTGCTGTTGATGGAAGCTGGCAAAGAAGAGGTCACAAAAGTTTGAATGGTGTTGTGACAGCAACCTGTGTGGATACTGGTAAAGTGCTTGATGTTGACATTCTGACAAAATATTGCCATGGTTGCAATAAATCTAAAGACACTGAAAACATGAAAGTAATTGTGTCATTAACTACAGTGGTTCTTCAGGTGGGATGGAGGTGGAAGGTGCTGTAAACATTTTTAATAGGTCTACGGAAAGAGAGGTGTTCAGTGCACTGAATATTTGGGTGATGGAGACAGTAAAGGGTACAATGCTGTTGTAGAATCAAAACCCTATGGTGACATTAAAATAAATAAACTTGAATGTGTTGGGCATGTGCACAAAAGAATGGGTGCTAGACTAAGACGTGTGGTGCAAGATATGAAGGGAAGAAGCTGGCTGATGGAAACCAATAGGTGGAAAGAATAGATTAACAGGAGGTGAAATAAACAAACTGCAGGACTATTATGGTAATGCAATTAGAAATAATACTGACAGTTTAGAAGCAATGAGGAAAGCCGTATGGTGTACTTGGTTCCATAAAGCTTCAACGGATGAGAATCCCATGCATTCCTTGTGTCCGAAAGATTCCTGGTGTAAATATAATAAAGACCCACAAAACTATAAACATCATGGCCTTCCTAGTGATGTAATGGAACAATAAAACCAATTTATAGAGATCTTTCCAAACCAGAATTATTAAAAGGTGTTTGCATGGAAAGACACAAAATGTCAATGAATCCTTTAATAATTTAATTTGGAACAGAATTCCAAAGGGTGTGTTTGTAGGGTTTATGACATTAAAATTGGGAGTGTTGGATGCTGTTATTAATTTTAATGAGGATGCATGGGAAGGCTAAATGTTTTAGAAGATTTAGGTATCAGTGCAGGCTACAACACAGTTACTTCATTTGAAGCGATAGACAAATTAAGAATATATAAGGCTAATAAATCTATTGAAATTAAAGTTAGAGAACTGAGGAAGAAGAAAAGAATATCTAATGATGATGAGGAAGATTCAAAATCATTATATGAACCTGGTGGATACTAAGGTCAGTTAAATTACTACTTCAAACTTTGAGTGTCATTTCCGATATTTGTAATTTTTATTTTTTAGGTACGCTTACCTCTGAAATGAATACAGATATTCAAATGAAATTTATACCAGTTATAGAAGTGAATTAAGTCTACTGATTGAAGGTGTATTCATTTAAAATAAATCATTGTTTTTGGATCTAGATGCAGATATAGTTGAAAAATTTCTGTATTTTTTTCCACTATGAAAATATTTTTTTTCTTGTAATAAATATGAAAGTAATGGAAATGGCAAATATTTTAATCATACAAAGAGACCCTAATAAGTATGTATTTAAAATTTGAATTGGCTAGGAAAGAGAATGTTGAAGCTAAGCGAACCTGAAATAAGGTAATTTAACATGGGGCTGTATAGGCAGTACCTACTCCCCTTAACTTCACTTGTTCACTTAAAGATGTCATCATAAGTGTTGCCAACGTCGTGAAAGAAAATTATGGCGTATTGAGAAAAAAGTGCCTTTGGGTACTGGAGTTTAATCAACGCCACTTCATAGATCTATTTAGATGGTGTTGATTAAATTCCCGGCACGCACTAAGATTGCAGTGCCAAAACACGCAAAAACACGTTTTTCGAAATTTCTTTAAATCTTTTGACCGGATCCGAAAACAAATTATCATTCCCCATCAGGAAACTGAGACGCGTCAAATAACACGTCATATGTCTTGATTGGTGCACGGAGAGTGGTCTAGCCGTGAGTCGGAATTGCATATCCGAATATCTGCACACTCGGGAGTTACTCAAATGCTATACAGGGATTGTTTCGTATTTTTGATTACTTTTCAATTGTCACTTTGATCCTTCTGGTTATCCATGATTTCCTTTTCTTGTTTTGAATATTTTTACGTTTATATGGAGAAGTGGATTTGAAATACCTTAGGTAGTACTAGTGAATGACTTACCGTTTTTATCTTAACTTTCCAAACATAGTAAGCTATTGAATTTTATATTGTCATAAGAATTAGTTACACATCTCGTGGTTTTGAGGTGTTTATTCCGCGTGAATGTTGCGTTCTTATCAATACGGTTCTAAAGCATGCAAAGGTCAAAGAGAAACTGTGAAATGTGGCTGTATTTAATTTAATCTGTAACAAATAAAAGGGTACAGACATAGTTTCCCTTGCATTTCATTGGCGCGGGGGGGCGGGGAGGCGGTGCGGGCGCCCTCCGGAGCGGCGTCTGCCGCGTCGCGCGACACGTCGGCGGCGGAGCTGCCCTCGGGCGACCCGGCGGCCCCTGCCATCCCCCCCGGGCCCGAGTCCCCCGACGCCTGGCGAGGCCCGAGCAGCAGGCTGGGCAGGCTGGGAGCCGAGCGCGTGAGCCGCAGCTGGCGGCCGCCCGCCACGGCCACCGCCACGCCGGGCCGCGTGCACTGGCGCCGCAGGCAGCGCAGCGACGGCGCAGACGCGCTCCGGGCGCTGCCCAGGGAGGAGCCGCTCGCCGACTCCTCGGCCACCAACTCTTGGTTGGGGCGCGACCCCGGACTCGAAGGACGACGCCTCCCAGAGAACCCTGCACCGCACAACAAAACATCCTCTCAGCGCAAAGCCTCACAAGAAAGGTTGCGATTGCCCTGATGGAAAGCAACTCATCTCGCAATGGTGTTGGCAGACACACGAAATCATCGCGTCAGAACATGGACCTGCCAAAAAGTGCACTGTGAGATGCACACCAATCAGGAGCAACGTTTACTTGTGTAAATTCGCAGATATGAGATTTTCCACAAATGTCATTGACCACTCTACACGCCGTAGGCATTTGAAATATGTATTCTGAGACACTTGTATAACACGAGCGATTAAGGACGGTTTTGTACAATATTCAAGAAACTACACAATACCTCCGTAATTACCCCCATCACTCTCACAT
The DNA here is from genome assembly GCA_964035755.1 of Teleogryllus oceanicus. NCBI lineage: Eukaryota > Metazoa > Arthropoda > Insecta > Orthoptera > Gryllidae > Teleogryllus > Teleogryllus oceanicus. The sequence continues at coordinate 344,416,777 of CAXIVR010000001.1, read as the reverse complement.
TTAACACATTTCATACGAGCAAGAGGGTAAATTAGAGTGAACAAATCGTGATGTAAGAGAAAACAGGCGCGCATGCATCCCGCAACGCACCTGATCATACGTGACTTGGAAACGATACGCCGGAGACCTCCTACATCTTTCCGGGTTCCAGAGGTTTATGTTCCTTATAGCATAATGTACAAAATGAGAACTTTCCCGGCGTTCTATTACGTTTTTTGAAGAACATCCGACTCCGCAGCACGGATTGCCCGAAAACTTTCTCTCTAGTACGAAGCTAGATTCACTTTTAAATCTCTTGCAAAGCGCGAAACGTTCGCTCGGGCCCCACTAGTTTTGTTTACTTGACGGACTGGTACTACACTCGCAAGTTTTCTTGACGTTTCAACGGGGTCTTAGGTCGAAGTCGCAACAGAGGATTGCGAACTTGAAGTATTTGTGAGTCGTGCGCCATTATCATACCACGGATAACAGGGAACGAATATTTAAAAAACAAAAAGCAACCGTTAGATAAAATAATTATTGCATGATAATACTGTCAATTATTCAGGTGTGCATTTAAAATACTTAGCGAGCGGTCATACTTTTTTTTTAATAACTTAAATATAATTGAAAATATGAACCATAAAACCACGATGAAAAGAAGAATCATTTAGCAAATAAAACAACACAGTAAGGCACAAGGGAAACACGAGCACTGATATAATTTAAAAGCAGCAGTAATTTGGCCGTCTCCTAATGAGTACTATCAAGGTTTCTCATCAGTCCTTGCTGGGTCGAGCTTATCAAACTATAAAGAGAACGTAATAGAACTTGAACAATAGGTTAACATGGCCTGAAAATAAATGTTCTATCTGACATTCTTCGCGAAAAGTATATTTTGACATGTTCAAACTCTTGTGATTTCTACATTTTAAAACTGTGTTCATATCAGACAGAAGAGACAGAAAACTTATGAACACAATGGCATGGCATTTTAAGTCCAGTTATTAACATTTCAGGTCTTACGATAGCGGCTAAGAAATAGAATATTGTTACCCGGGATTAGGAAAAAAACGTCTCCACTTGTAGACACTGCTGTGCCACGCGATCAAAACGTCGAAATCAAGGAGGCAGAGAAGCGTCTAAAATACAAGAGTTTGGGAATGAAGATAATCTGAATGCGAGGCTTAAAAGCACTAATCGTCCCGCTTCTTATCAGTGCTCAGGGATGTGTTCCTCAAGCTTTGCGTAAGACCTTCTTGCTACCCAGGAAAGCATAGAGGCAAATGGAAACGTGCCGTGCCACACCACAGAGCGAAGCGGAGAGAGAACTTACCGGGCTGCACTCCCGCTCGGCGACGACGAGGGCCCCTCGGCGGCCGAGCCTGGCAGGGAAGGGGTCGCCTCGGAGTCCTCACTGCGCAAAGAACGCGGATCACACACTTCGATAGCCAGTCGCCTCGCAATGCCTTTTGTGTACATGACTGTAATGAGCGATCCTAGCGGAAATAACAAAATTAATAATAATAAAAAAGCCTTTACTAATCCCCTTCGGGCAAAGGCTTCCTGTATCGAAACACTTAGCTCTTTATATCACATCAGATGAGCTACTTCTCACCACTATTTTCCTGCTTCAAGGCAGAACACTTGACATTTCGGGTACAACGTTGACACACAATATTGTTGCCGTACAGTTGTCCCTTTTCTTCTGTTTATCTTCACCTTTACTCGTTGAGATCTCGCTTTTCTTCTATTACTTCCCCACTCACATTTCATTTTCGTACGTCCGCTTTCCTTGCCTTGTGAGCCCTGGTTTTGCGTTTTCACTTTACACTTCCTGCTCTACTTTTCCTCCACCTGCTACTCTCTGTAGTTCGCTACGCCATCTCATCTTCTGTCTTCCTGTTTCTCTTTCCAACTCGCGGGTCTCACATTGTTGCTGCATACCCCCACTTCCAATTTTATTATAATTAAATTTTACAAATTGAACGCAATGTATTAATAGAATGTTAATAATTAGTGAATTCAATTAAAAATGCGGTTTTGTTAAAATGACCACATTCAATATTTCCAGAAGCTACCCTTGTTTATAAAGCACGTAAAAATTAGTAATCATATTTATCAGAAGTCAGCATTAACAGTTCACTACAAGAAATCCACATTAAATTAAGGTACTTTACTTCACAATTCATTTTCGGGAGTCAAAGCAAAATCGTTATGCCATTTAAGTGCCAAGAAAAATATTTTCTTCCTCATAACTCTTAATATATAATTAGGGACGATTGTCACAACTGTAAACTTGTTGGATTGGCATTTATCTTGGAAATGATATAAATGCATCATCAATTTTTGTATTGTATAATTTGAAAGAATAAATATCTCTGAAACAAGTATTGCACTTCTTGATCTATATTGGTGATCGTTCAGATTCCCTCGAATCTTTGATCAATTGCTGAGATAGTCCCTTGTTTTGCGTCTGGACATAATGTAGCTTCACTGTCTGAGCACATATTCTCGATTTCTGTTGGGCGTTGGTGAGAAATTCAATTATTTCGCCAACAGCATCGTTATCAACTATCGTTGTCCGTGTACTCACAGTGGTGTGACGTTTTCCTAACGAGAGAACACGAAGAGCGATAGTAGCCAAAATCTCGAAACAAATATTTTACAAATCCTCTCAAAAATGCTCGTTTCTACAGTTAGTCATAATTTAACTTATAGAAAAATGGAGTACAGATTCCAGCATGGTGCAGACTATACACCTCTCCATGCATGACACAGTATTTTTCTGTATTTTAGCGTTAAATAAAAGCATAAAAATAAATAAATAAATAAATACCTCGCCGCCAGCAAGTTTGTGCAGCCCGGGATTCTTTTAAGGTCCATCGAGCCCACAGTTCCTGCAAGGAAAACAAAATAATTTTTATCTGTTTAGTTGTTTAGCAATACTTTGAAGGCGACCAAATCTACTAGCATCAACAGATTTAGACAATATTTTAAAATAATATGTAATATAGTTAATGTTGAACGGCCCTCGTTCAACATTTCAAAACTCTCCCTGACCAACCTTTTTTTTACCGTTATAGAAAGCACAACGGAAGAGATGGGGGAGAACGATGGCCCACTCTTGTGAGGCAATTGAAAAACGTAGTGTAGACCCAGACAGTTTTCAGTTTGTGTATTCAAGGTGGCTCGCGGAAAAAGTTTCCCCTCCAGTCTCTCCTGAACTAATTCAGATACTGAGATGTGTTTTTTAATGGAAGAAACTTTTGTGAGGGACACATAAGATACATAAATCTCATATTGCAGGTTTATCGACACACCTATTTTTTAAACAGAACCTTATAGATTTCATCATCCCATTGTGAGAATGAAGAAACGTGTTCGGAGATATATTGCACTATGTTACATAATACACACTGTCCGAAATGTAGAGTTTTTACCGCCGCGAAGAAACCGAGGAAGCACACGCTGTGAAGTCTTTTCGCTGCGATGCAACTCGGTCTGTGGGGCAGCGCGTTCGGCGCGGACGGGACACGAAAACGTGCGTCAACCACTCTCTTGCTATTTCTAAGTCAAGGCATTCCCCCGTAGCCACGCTCTCAGCCTGTCTCTTAGCTGCGAGGAACGACTGTTACTTTTCCTCCCTATACTATCCTATACTATAGAATAAGAGGAAAGTATTTGAATTGCCTCAATAACAAGATCTCGAATTTTCGGTCCTAAAAACAGTTTAGGGTTGCTTTGATCTGCTTATCTGCACACACGTAAATATAACGAGAATCCACATTTGAAGTCTTTGTTACGTGTCCTTTCAACAGAATGCAGGTGTTTTTGATAAAACGATATCACCCAATGCAACAGTGCGACGTTCCAGATCTTGTATGTGTCGTTTGTGCGTAAACGAAAATGCCGTTCATTTCGTCTCCCATTCGTCATTTATTCTACTTATTCCTTCCTATTTGGGCTATTTACCTACCAAACCCTCCATAGTGGTTAAATTGTTTTTGTGGGATAATTAAATATGTAGACATTCACTAAGGGATCGAATTTTGGGCAATATCTCTGCAACTAAAGAATCTTCAGAATAATATTATAGACCTTAGTGCGCCTCTCATTCGTTCGTGATAGTGAAAACCTGATCTCAATACCTGCAACGGTTTAGAAGATATTCGTAAACATTTTAGGTGAGCTGTATATGACGGTTTAAGAACGAAATGTAGCTAATGTCAGAAGTGCAGAGTGAAATCTCTCATTAGCCGGACGGCGTGGATAAAGTTTTATGAATGATAAGCGGATGATTCCGGACTCCTTCCGGCTAATGTCGTTCTAATACAGTGCTAACACAGTTCACTAATACATTGCAAGATACCCTTGACACTTTCAAACAAATGTTTAATGCTCTCTGTGACGATAAAAGATTTGTATATCAGTTACTTAAAATGTTGGATTTCCTTCTTTTTATAGATTTATGAACCTCCAAGTACTTGAAGAGGACAAAAAGAATTGTCCAAACGAATTCTAGTATCCTTTGCTAATGACGCAGCATTAATACGTTAAAAGTATCACATGGCAAGAGATGCTCAAAGTTGCTGAATATGAAATAACTTCAGTTGTAAAATGGTTAAGGCAATTTCTTTTCAAGTTTAAGTATTTCTAAAACAGATTTTTTCATTATTATTCAATTAATCGTGTACCCCAAAAACTTCAATACGTTTTCATAAATTTGACTCTACTATGGTAAATAACAATTGTCCAGCAATGAGAAAAGTTAGAGAAGCTAAGTAGATATGTATATTTATTGATTGTAATTTAAATGGACAAGTCATATTTCTTATATTCTAAAGAAGCTACCATTTTTAATTTACATAGTCTATAAATATCAACACATGTTAATGACCAAACAGTTGCTGATAATATGAATATTATGCTTTATTCTGGTCTGTAGCTTCGTATGGAATTGTGGTGTTAGGTGATGCATATGATGCAACTTCGTACTCTCTGAACAAGATCCATAAAAAACTTCTTAGATTAATTTTGAAGATTAACTTTGATTACACTTCATATCAATGACATAAAAAGCACAATGCATCCTTTCAACATTTCTTTCTGAAAACAATCCTTTCTAAAAACAATCCTTTTTACAGAATTTAAATCATCAAGTTTCGAATACTCCTAATAGACATACCCTTCTCCACCCATCTATGATCAATAAAGAAATTGGAAGATTGACACATTATTTCTTAAGTTTCAATCGTTTCAATATCCTACCTCGAGAATTTAAGAAATATAGTTTAAGCAAAAATATAAATAAGAAACAATTGAGGACATGAATTATTAATTTTCCAGCCCACATTATTTAATTCTCCACTCTCTACAGTAGTTACATTGACGTTTTTACAAGCTAGTTCTGTGTGTTATTAATATAATTTATTTATTATGTCATAATATGTTTAACAATATTACATACTGCATTTGAAAGTGTTTGTTTGTTTGTTTATTTATTTATTTATTTATTTATTTATTTATTTATTTATTTATTTATTTATTTATTTATTTATTTATTTATTTATTTATTTATTTATTTATTTATTTATTTATTTATTTATTTATTTATGTCAAAAAAAGTTAAAAACTGCGTATGACGTGCTATGGGGAAAAGCGAATTGTGTGCACATTTTCAAAATTCTGTGATCCCTACACTAAGTCATATACTACTTAAATTTTGAATTTTGAAACCCATGTAATAAAATCTATTTTAAGGATAAATAAGCAATAAATTTTGGCTCTTATTACTTCCTGCCGCGACAACATGGAAACGATAATTTGAAGAATTGTATTTCCCACTGAATTCTAGAAGACGTGCACAGAAAATGAAGTTACATTTATGTCCAGAAGCAAAACAAGGGGCCATCTCAGCATTTGCTCAATGGATCAGGGTGTTTCCATTCCAATTATTGTTTTGCATTCAGCCTCATAGTTCTTGTCATTTTGATTATATTTCATATTCTATATATAGGATTATTTATATTTGTATCTTAATTTATTTCGATTTGTATGCTATTTTATTTTATCTCATATTCTAGTAACTTCAATTACTCCAGTTCTTTACTGAAAAATGTCGTACGATTTCCGATCAGATTTGTATGCAATTTCATATTTTCCCAACTTAGTCATAGGAGTCCAGAGTTCAGTTTTCGTTCCAAACGGGAGTCCCTAGACACTTTGAAAAATTATTTTGCATATATTTGAATATTTGAGATATACTGCATGAAATTGTACATTTCGGGGTTATTTTAGATTATGTTGCAAATTATATTCAAAATTTCAAGGTTAATTTTTTATTTTTCTTATTCGGTTTGTTTCTTTTAAAGGACAAAATCTGTTAATAGTGGATATTAAGTTATTCAGAGTTAGTTCTCTTGAATTAATTTCTTTTTCTTTTAATTCACTGAAAAGTATACCTGGTGTTGTAACGATAATATAAATTTTATGCCTTTATCACAGCCTCGATCATTTCATTTTATTTTTCAATATGTTCAATCATTTCAATTTATTTTAGTAGGTCACTTGGTTCATTCATTTAATGCGCATATTTGTGAAGAATTATTAAGTATTTACTGGAAGTTTTATGGCATATTTGGGCATTTCATACTACATAAAAATCCGATCTCTGTGTATGATGAATGATAAATTGGAAATGGTTTGATGCAGGTTCGCCTACATTATATTATTTTGTATCTTAAGCTGCAAGGTACTTGAGCTACCACATGGTTTTTGCAAACGAAATTTATAAATCTAAAAATTGTAAAAGCACAATTGTATATTACTAGGGGGCGGATTTTGATAACCTAAAACATCGCCAAAAATAAACTGCTCGTAAAATGTTTTAAAAATGCTCTAGAAGCAAAGAAAAATAACATAAAAAAGTGATCAAAATCCATTCAGATAGATGATCAATCTTTTGGATGTGTTACGAATGCAATCGAGGCTTCTCCTATTAGTTCAAGTGAACTCAGCTCTCAAACTTTTGGTTTGGACTGTTTTTTTACAAGAAAATCTGTCTTTAGTTATAGGCTGAACCGCTAACGACGCTGCCAGGCGTCACAGGGACTTGGATTACAAACTCACAATATTACAACTTCTAAACGAAGAAATGGGATAGGCCACTGGGTATAGGTACTCATGAATTTTGTGGAGAACATTTGTTGCTTCTCGTAAATATTATATGAAACAATTACCATTAAAATCGATGAAATGAGCGAGGAATGCTATGAAAATGATGGAAAAACTTAAAAAATAACTTGGCCGAAATACATAAAAATGAAAAACAATTACGTATAAAATGGACAATTTCCTTTTGTCATTACATAAAATTAATTTCTATACTAAACGGCATTGTACTAAAGTAAAAAGGAAAGACTTATTTCATTAAAATCCGTCTCTATATTTTACTCAAGCGTTTTGTACTTCTTAAATAAAATGAATTTGAAAAAAAAATTATCCTTGGGCAATGTTTTTATAGTAAATTAAGTTTTATAAGTGCAATGTGAAGAACAGCACATCAAGAATGTAAAAGTTTCAAATAGGACAATCCGGAGACTAAACTAAAGAGAACCTGATCTGTCGTTCTCACCCAAGCCATGAAGAAGAAGCGACTGCATCGGGCTAAACTACGTCGAAATATCACTGTTTGCATATGAGAGTCTAGTAAGTACGACCTTTTTATATATCTAAAGCATTTGTGCATTTCATCAATAATATTTTTTTGTAATATTTTACAGGCGAGTTTCTCTGAGGATTCGACGTTTCAAATTTGGGTTGACAAAATTTTTGTGTGTGACGACGCCCTGGGATCCTTTGAGACCGTCTAATGCAGATGGTTAACATCTGGCAGTGTCTTGGTTTGGTCTGTGATTGCAGCGAAGGGTATGGGGCGCCTATACGAGTACATAGTAGAAGAGACCATGAAGCAAGGGCAGTACAAGCGAGTACCAGAATCTTTGCTACTACTCAGCTTCAAGAATGGTTCCCTAGTAAAGAATGCATTTTATACATAATTCAGCACCATGCCACGAAACATTACTGCATTTCTGGCAGAGAAAAATATTACTGTTTTGCTGAAGGGATCTAAATAGTCCTGAACCCTATTGAGAACAGGTGGGAACTCACCAAATGGGCGATCGCCAACCAAGTGATCACCTACAGCCAGTTAATTAAACATTCGCAACGAAATCGAGAGCCCTATCATTGAACTGCACCAAAATGCAAAAGCCTGTATGGAAAGCATGACGCGACGCATCGGTGCTATAATTGCAGCAAAGCGTGGCATCACTAAATAATAGGATTAATTTTTTCTAAAAATCTTGTTTTTAGGATTTCAATAACACACCCTTATGAAAAATATAACTAGAGATCAGAAACCAATGTTAATTAAACCAATTACCTGTTCGAAAAATACAAATAAACAAAAAACCGCAAAAATGATACCTAATAATTTGGCTATCTACAGTGGTTCAATGATTTTATTTTGAGTTCAATTTTTAAATTGTAAACCATTTTCTCGATACGTTATAATTTATTGTCGTATTGTATTGTAAACGACATTATATTCTACCTTTTTACACACTAGTAAATTTATTTCTAAGAAGGTTTAATTTAAACTTTCAGATTTATATGATATAAGGTTTTGAACAGGTTTGTACACAGGCAATGCCTTTGTGGAAATAACTTGGAATGATGTCTCCATGGTGTCATAAACCTCCTAATTTATTTTTTAAATCGCAATCTGTAAAAATAAATAAAACTAAACCTGACTCGAAAGATACGCTATGTAAGTCAGACAAAACGGAAATTAAACATGCTGAAAAAGGAACATATTAATAACATCTTAAGACCCCCCCTCTCATAAGTTAAATTCTATCTCTAAACATAAGATGCAATTGAACAGAATATGCTTAGAAACATTTTGTTTTCTGGATATTTAACCCACAAGATATTTAAAGCTCGTTTCCGAAACTATTAATATTAATGTCAATGAAAGAATAAATTTGTTACCCGAATGAAAGACATTTAAGAACTCATGTTCATTTAGTTTTCAAATTGAAAGCCTAGGAAGATAAAACAGAATATGATTGTTTTATATATTAATGAAACAAGTTTATTTAATAATTATCAACACACAAGTTAGGAAAAACAAACTATGTACAGTTCTGGCAACATAAATTAACTGGATCGTCTGCGGCTAAGTTCAGCCTTTGCACGGCTTGGGGAGCCCTTGTCCTGACGAAATGTTGGAGGCGGACCCTCACACACAGCCGCAGTCAATCTCAAAGGGCCTAGCAAGTGGCCTAGCAAACTTACGTCGTAGAAAATGGCGGACGACTACAGATGTGGAAATATTTCCAAATAAAAATACATGGGTTAAAACACTTATGAACATGATAGTATATACATAGGAGCATTGAATTTCTCATACACATTTACTTTCAATAATCTTGCTCATAAACACTCCAAGACCTTTATCAAATATCCAAGTAACCATAGATTTTATCGATAAGGAAACTATTATAACTCCAGGCTTGCGATTTTCCACATGATTATAACATTTTTAAAAATTGCAAATTTATGTATTTTTCGAACTTCGAAAAATTCGACTTCTAGGGAACCATTTACAACAAAAACAGCAAAATTCAAAGATCAAGTTTATATATAGAATTTTAGCAACACTTAAAATTGGTATTAGAAACAGTTTTGCATCTCATAGAAATTGTCATTTAGCAAAATTCACCATTTGAGCACACCCGCTAAAAGAAAATGCGCGGATTTCGAAATTGCGCGGATTTGAGCACACGCGCTAAAAGGATTGCGCGTAATTGTTTATAAAATTGGTAATGTGGAATATAATGTGGTGGAATATAATGTGGTATATAATAAAAAATACTACCAAATCAACTAGAAAACCCGTAGAGAATGTTGTTTTAAAATATAACGATATAAATGTGAACGATCAGGCAACAGTGGCTAGTCTCTTTAACCAATACTTTTCGAGAATTGCTGCCGATCTCACTAAGGGTCTTCAGGCACAAAATTCAAAAACAGTTCACCCAAAATTTTAGACACAATGTTTGTTCCCGAAACTTCTTCCTATGAAATTCTCAAAATAATCGGTAAACTAATAAATAAATATTCGTCCGGTTTAGATGAATTCCCGGATTCTTTGTTAAAGACTTGTGCGTACGCCATTATACACCCGTTAACTCACATATTTAATGCATCTTTATGTACTGGAACGTTTCCAGATATTTTCAAAACAGCTAAAATTAAGCCGCAAGGCGCCGAAATAAATAAATAAATTGTTGCAAAAATGTTAATTTGCAGTTTTCTGTTCTGGGGCATGAGGGATACCTTCACACTTAAGAATTGCAAATTTTGGAAATTGTTTATAAATTTGCAAATTTTGCAAAAACAATTTATTGCTTTTTCTAAATTGCCTTTACATTTCTCAATCCGATCAGTGCTATCTTCTTTCGTTTTCGAGATACGTAATTGTTTACAAGAAATTAGCACCTCATGGCAACTATTTTTTGGGCAGTCAAACCTTACGCAGTTCCCAGCAAGTTATTTTCCACAAGCCGTTTTGCAAGAGCTCGCTTAGTTTCTCCGCTGCATTCGCTTGATGTTCCTAGCGGGGGTGGAGCGGACATAAACGGCCACAACGCTCGCATATATTGCCATGAAAATTGTTGCTGCTTAGATATTCCCGGTTTTCAGTTCTCTAGTTTTTCATTTCTATTACGTAATTTTGCTGTGCGACTTCTCCCCCCTTTGATACTTCTTACCGCTGTTTGCGAGGCTCCTTCTGCAACGTTTCGTCACATAGGCTGCCAAAGCCGCGCAAAGGCTGAACTTGGCCGCATACCGCCCTGGGTTAATTTCTGTTGCCAGAGCTGTACGATTACCTGCACTTTATCTCCCCTCCGCTAGTTCCCACACCCTTTCCATTGTGTCATAATATTGAGTTGCCAAGAAGTCAAAGTGCTGTATGAGTGCTCTTGGACAGTAGTGCTGAAAGCCTAATGTGATATTTTGAAAAATATTGGTACGAGATAGTTCAAGAACCAGTAATTAAATTGAATACTGTACGCCGGATAAAAATATTTCGGCACAAGATAAATAATTTCAGCATATGATAATTTAACAGTATTGTAACATTATATGTTGTGGTTTTTTCTTTTGTACCCTTGGCACAAGATGAGATTACCTGGTATTTTTGTTACTTAATGATGTATAAAAACTTCTTTATAATTTTAGTTACATATGTGAGTGTTAGAGATTACCTGAGGAAGGATTTAAAATTGGAATCCGAAATGTAATAGAAGTGCAATATTATGGAATTAAACTTTATCCAAAGCTTCATTATATGTAGCACGTGTTTACTCAACTGATTGACCTTCATCCAAAAATCGACTGAATTTTTTAAAACGTAACTTCCCGAAACTGACTATGAATTAACTGAATTAACAGACTATGAATTAACTATGAAACTAACTGATTAGGAATCACACTGCAAGAATATTTAAACAGCCTTATACTTCTGAGGGGATTAATTATTATTCATGAAAATTGCCTCAGAATTTGTCAATACTGACAAAGAGAGAAAGTTCAAAAGACTAATAAATTATCCAAAATCGTGGCTTCGAAAATATTTTGTTCTGAAACCAAGAATTGCTTTTGTAAGTCCACATATTCTCACAGAATTCTCACAGATAAAGTCATTCATTTATCACACCTTCAATTTCCATCAATAACCAATGCAAGCTTTCACAAGCAGCATCTAGGATTGAATTGGTTAATAGGTCCGGGTTAATAGACCTTGGTCCAGTTGAAGTCATACTTCTATTTTATAAATTCAACATAGCAGAGGTATCAACAACAAGTAGTTTATTGCAAAATGGATTTTAATAGACAGAAAATTCAGCCATACACGTGTTAGGAACTGACTTCCCACCTTCCCACTTTACTGATGTTTCTGCTCATACACTTTTCAATAAATTGTTTTGGCCCCTTGAATTTCTAGACCTTGAGAGGAAAATATATGATATCCTTTTCTTAGAAAATTGCCAGAAAAAGCTAAAGTAAAACAAAAAAATAGAAAAATCAGAAAGTAAGCAACTTAAATCCACTAGAACCACAACCACTTCTACTGGAACTCAGATGTTCTATCCTAGAAGTAAAAAAATTGTCTCTTTTTATTTAATGATGATGAAGTGTAATTACTTTCCAAAGGTTTAAAATATGCCCCTTTGTTAAATTCTTCTACCAAAAATCTATCAAAATTAGCTATTAGTTCTGAAAATACCTTATGCAAGATAAATTACAAGAATATTGTCAACACTGAAGTTATCGATTGTTCTAAAATCTTTTCTGAGGAAATCAATAGAGCTATATCTATCATCATTCTACTAAACGTGGCGACAATGCTATACTTAAATTATTTCAAAAAATGAAAACCAATAATTTAATTATTAATAAATCTGAGAGAAATGATACAGTGGTCTTACTGAATCATACAGACTATATTGAAATTCAAAACTTCAAAGATGAAAATAGGTTCATTATTTTGGATACAGACTCCAATTTTTCTTTAAATGTTAATGTGAGAAAGACCATAATGTCTAGCACTTTAATTTCTAACCAAAACAAAAAATCTTTAATGGTTATGAACCCTCAATGCCTTTGATTATATGGTCACATTAAACTTCATAAAGAAAATCTGTGGTTAGCTTTAGTAGTTCTTGTATTTCACCTCTGAGTAAATTTATCATTCCTGTAATCAACTCCATTACTAATTTTAACCATACGTTCAAACTCAACAACTCTTTTGACCTTATTCAGAAAATTAAAGAAATAGAAATAGCAAATAATGCAAATCTAGTTTGATTTGATGTTAACAATTTGTTCACCAACATACCACCCTCTGAAGAACAAGATATTTACATAAACATTATGAATTCTTAATCCTTTTACAATGTAAATATAGATTTAGTCAAATTATTAGATTTATGTATTGAACATAATCATTTCAAATTTAACAACTAAATTAACATACAAACTGAAGGACTGGCTATGAGTTCGAAAACATGTCTCCATTATTTGCTGAAATCTTTTTGGACTAATCTGAAAATAATTTATTTAATAGTACTAACCATTTGCTTAATAATATTAAGTATTATTTTAGAAATGTAGATGATATTATTTGTCTTTGGACAGATACGATCATACAATTGATTCAATTTTCTGATTTCTTTAATTCTTTTCACTCTAATTAACTTTCAACATGGAATTCGAACAGAATCATACCCTAAACTTCCTAGACTTAACCACTTCTATACAAATCAATAAACAAAATTTTTAATTTTTTATAAAATCCACCCAAACACAAATTCCAACCATGGCTGTCAACAAAAATTTGCTGTTCCCATTCATGGATCTGTAGAATATTCAATGTGTCTATGTCGGAAGCAGATTTTACATGAAATGATGAAAAGTTAACATTATTTTATAAATAGGTCAAAATAATGGATCAAATCCTTCCATTGTTAAGAAATTTATTAAAGAAAAAGAAATTAAATTAATAAGTAGTAAAGCCTTCCCTCAAAATCTCTTTAGAAAAGAAAAATTTATAAGTATCTCTTATATTGGACCAGTATCCAAAAAGATAGGAAGAGTATTTAACAAATTTAACACAAAGGTTGCTTATAAAATTTATAATACCCTCCAAACACATTTTCTCTGAACAATAACTCCACTGTACCCTTAATGGATAAAAGTTGAGTTTATTAAAAAGCAACAATTGTAATTCAGCTTACATAGGACATACGAATAGGAAGTTCTCCTGTAGACTCCTTTCCTCCTCCTCTTTCCTGTAGATCACTTTAGTGGAGACTGAAACAAAAAAAAAATCCACATTTGCAAACCAACTTCACAATTCTTCACATCGAAAGCAAAGGCAGCAAAATGAAACATTTTGGAAAATTTAGAAATTTTAAAATTATACAAAAATCCTAACTTAATATATCTCAGTGAAGAATCTGAATTAAAATCCAGCCCCATTATAAATTTATTGTTTGACTAGCTTTCCCACACTTCTATTTCCTCCCTCATTTTCCCTGTCTCTGAACTTTGTATGACAAAGAAAATGGTGCCATTTTAGGACCTACCACTTGTTTAATCTATGTTACTATGTACTCTATATAAATTTTAGTAGTTCTTCAGTATGTCTTGGTTTACTCATATGCTAATTGGTTCGTTCATTTTTAATATTGTAGAGCCACTGATGATGGGATGAAGCTCCGAAACATAAGCATGGCTGAATTTTCTGTTTATATAAATTTATAAGATAATAAACTACTTGTGGTTGATACCTCTGCTATTCTGAATTTATAATCATGGAGTACCATTATTATGGTGACACTAATATGTGCTGCCACTGCAGAATTTATACTTCTATTTGCTTTGTTTCCTACTGCAGCCAATACCATAAACAACATGTCTGCCACAGCTGTAAAAAAAAGTTCTGGAAGTATGACTTCAACTGGACCAGGGCCTATCAGTCCTGTACGCAATTTAATCAATAAGCAAGTATTCAAACAAATTGTTTGACTAATAAATATCCTTCCAAATTTATTAACATGTACATTAATTTAAGCATAAATTATTTATATCGTAATGCCATTTCTATACAAAAAAATTAACATAATTTTAAAATTTTTAGAAAACCTATCCAAACAGCTATGATCATCCCCTTTTATTCCAACCAAAACTGTCAATATAAATTTTTCATGGATGCATAGACTATTCAATGCGCTTATGTCAGACTAAGATTTTACTGAAGAAGTTAACACTATTTTACAAATAGGTCAAAATATGGAATAAAACCCTTCCATTATAAAGAAATTTATTAAACAAAAAGAAATTAAATTAATAACTAGTAAAGCCTTCCCTAAAACTGTCTCTTGTCAAAAGAAACAGCGTTTAAGTATTCTTTATGTTGGACCAATATCTAAAAATATAGGAAGAGAATTCAACAAATTTAACATAAAGGTAGCTTATAAAACTTATAATATCTTCCAAACACATTTTCTCGAAACAATAAATCCTCCACACCCTTAATGGATAAAAGTGGAGTTTATTTGTTAAAATGCAATAATTGTAAGACAAACAAGTAGGACGTTTCCTTGTAGACTCAACGAACACCTCATATTGTGGAGACTGAAACTAGAAAAGGCCACATTTCCCAACCACCTAATTCAAGATATTTACCCTTCTGATCCAGGTACCAATTTCAAAATTCTTCACAGGGAAACAAAGGTTACAAACTGAACATTATGGAAATTTTAAAATTTTTAAAATTACTCAAAAATCCTAACTTAATATGTCTCAATGAACAATTTCAATTAAAATCCAGCCCCGTTGTTGTTGTTGTTGTTGTTATTATTATTATTATTATTATTACTGTTATTATTAGCAGTAGCTTAGTAGAAATTGCAGCAGCTTCTTGAATGACACTGCACAAGGCAGACTATAAATTCCGAAGACTTCAGACTCCCAAAATTAATTTATTTCTTGATTAGCTTCCCCACACTCTATTCCTTCACTCATCTGCCCTCATTATGTCTTTCTACATCGTGCGACATACAAAATGGCGCCATCTTAAGAGCTAACACGTGTTTACTCAATGTTGCTTAGTAAGTATTCTATTTATATAAATTTTAGTGTTCATTTGTATTATGTATTTCTTCTGTGTGTCATGGTTTATTCATATGCTAATTTGTTCATTCATTTTCAATATTGTAGAGCCACTGACGATGGAACGAATTCCCGAAACACGTATATGGCTCAATTTTCTGTTTATTAAAATTTATATTGTAATAATCTATTTGTGGTTGATACCTCTGCTATCCTGAATTTCTAATCATGGAGTACCACAATATCTCTGCTGCCACTACGAAATTTATAATTTTATTTGCTTTGTTTCCAACTGCGGCCGACACCATTAGCACAGGGATGATGTCTGCCACAGCTACAAAAGAAAGTTCTGGAAGTACGACTTCATCTGGACCAGGGTCTATCATTCTGATACACAATTTAATCAATAAGCAACTAATCAGACAAAGTTTTGACTAATAAATATCCTTCCAAATTCATAAATAAATTAAAAAATAATAACAAGGTCCTGTTAACTCCCATTCTATAATAATTATTTATTTTTTTATTTCCTTCCGCTTAGTCTCTGCAACTTTAAGAGATATACACAGTATGAATTTATTTCGTGTAAGATGTAGGTTATAAAATCAATTGCCATATATTCCAACAATATTGATATTAAATGGTTAATGGTCAAGAAAAAATACATGTAAGATAAAAACATAAGTCTTCTGTAAAATATATATTATTTTCTATATCTTTCAATGTTGAAGAAGCAACATTAAAAGAGTTAGAAGTACCCCTTGTCTTGAAGATACGTGTTAGAGCTAATCTACAACTTTAAAATAAACATCATTGGCTGTGACGTATGAAAAACTCAGCAAAATCACTACAAATCGAAAATATATTGAGTCACAGATCAAGAAATTCACATAGGAAAAGAACTACGATATTTCGTCACGACTACTAGGACATGGAACATGCGATAGGAAACATACCTTTCTTAAACTTTCTTAAACCCTTCTTAAACTTTCTTATTCCCCACAAGTCACACTAAAATGTATAAAGAAGTGCAAAGCAACCAAATACAAAAGTTTAAATAAACCAACAAAAGCAGTTGAGAATCGACTCTGATAACATTACCCAATTTCTACTCACTGTATCGATGACATCAACCTTTAACACCAAAGACAATATGGCTGCTCCACTTCCAGCTTACAAAATTCAAATGAAATGGAAATTGTAGTTCGAGGAATCTCCTATAGATGGCTCCGTTGCTTCAAACGCGTTTCAGCGCTATATTTGGCCGTTCGGAGTACTAGGACGTGAACGTCCAAATAACAAAAAAAAAACTATATACTGTTGTATAACTGAATCACAACCATAATGAAATTATCTTATGGTCACAACCAGGGCTCTGCCACTAGATAGGCCGAGGCCTGTTCTTATTTGAATTGTATTTGAATTTGAATTCCGCCATCTTAGACCCGTGTTGGGCCAATCTCGAAGGGCGCAAAGGCGCTGTGCGCGAAATCTACAGGCCGCACCCGGCAACTATTCACGTGCTTTGTGCGTAAACGTAACTGTGTCCTGTGAACGTTTTTGCGTTTGCGTGTTTCTGAGTTTCTGCTCTGTGCTGTAAACTCGAAAAGCCCCAATTTAGGCGTTGTTGGGTACCCAATTGCCGAAACAACAAAAACATAAGGAGGGGACGGCAATTCTTCAAGTTTCCAACACATTCTGAAAGGTAAGCGATATGAAATGCTTAGCATGGTTCCTTAAAAATTATTTCATGTACTATTTAGTGACATAGTAAATTAACTATGTCACTAAATAATACATGAAATTAATTTAAATAATGTATATGTCAGGTTATTGTAAACACAATTATTATGAACATTCAATGTATTAAAGTCATGAAAGCACTGGTTGCTTTTATAATCATGTAATTGATAAGTTATAATAGCTCTAATAACATTAAGGTGATTTTGATATAACTATAATAGCTCAATAATACATTACTAATTTTATTACAGGTATATGAAATGGCTAAAGGCAATTGGGGACCCGACTGGCATCTTGGGAATTGGGAATTTCTCACAAAGTATGGATTTATGCATGGAGCACTTCACGCCGGAAATGTTCACTGCAGCAGGCAGACTAGCACATAATGCAGAACCAGTAATTTTTGCTGATGTGCGTCCTGAGTTGCCGGAGGGTGCACTCAGGTCATTTATAGAAGGCTTACCACAAGAAAGGCGTACGTTTCTATTATTATTATTATTATTATTATTATTATTATTATTATTATTATTATTATTACTATTATTTAGCAACTAGAAGGTGTAATAAGAAAACTTTTTTCTTTTTTAATTTAATTAAACATCCTTATTGCTTTTGCAGGATCTGCTCTGTATGTAGTGGTCAACATTTCTACTGAGTTCTCGGTTGCTAAATGAAGGAAAAAAATCCTATAAACAAGTGGCGTAGTCAGAATCTCGGTTTTGTGGGATCTTGATGCCGAAAAAGCAATTGGAAGCAAAACATCTGTAGTATGTGTACAAACCTAGCGCCTAAACCATGCGTAGAATCTTTTACAAATTGAAGAAACCCCTGTCAATATGTCTCTAGTAGAAGGTTTGAAATTTTTAAAAACATTCCTTCCAAACTCAATGACTTCGGAAAACTGACTTCGGAAAAGTGACAATTTAAAGAAGTTAGATTGATGTTTCCAGACCCGTAGACAGGTATTTATTTATTAAAATATTAATTATCGAATGATCAAATGATCAAATGATCAAATGATCAAATGATCAAATGATCAAATGATCAAATGATCAAATGATCAAATGATCAAATGATCAAATGATCAAATGATCAAATGATCAAATGATCAAATGATCAAATGATCAAATGATCAAATGACCAAATGACCAAATGACCAAATGATCAAATGACCAAATGATCAAATGATCAAATTGTCTGTTTGTCTGTTTGTCTGTTTGTCTGTTTGTCTGTTTGTCTGTTTGTCTGTTCGTCTGTTCGTCTGTTCGTCTGTTCGTTTGTTCGTTCGTTCGTTTATTTATATTTTTATATTATATATGTATAATATATATTTATATCATATATATTATATATATATATATTTATTTAACGTCAAAAACAGTTAAAACTGTGCATGACGTGCTATGGGAGAAGGAAATTCTGTGCACATTTTCAAAATTCTGTGATCCCTACACTGTCATATACTACTTGAATTTTGAATTAATCAAAAAAATAAAAAGAAAACAGCTCCCATGTAATTTTTAAGGACAAATAAGTAATACATTTTGGGCTCTTATTCATGATGTCCATCGTTAAGGAATAATACTTCCTCCCGCCACAACATGGAAACGATAATTTGAATAACTATATTTCGCAGTGAATTCTAAAAGTCGTGCACAGATAATGAAGTTACATTCATGTCCAGAAGCAAAACAAGGGGCCATCTCAGCATTTGCTCAATGGGTCAAGGAAACTGAACGAAAAATCTGATCGAGATGGGGGTCATTGACCCATAAGCTGCGATACAATACTTGTTAAATATTGTTTAGAATTATACAGTCCAAATGGTAAATAATACATTAAGTATCACTGTTAAAATTAATGTTATGGTCTGGTCTTAATTAAAATTAAATGGTATGGTCTTTAGCTCCGTGTAGTGAACGTTTTCCCACAGGGAGATGCGGAGCTCCTCCCCTGCTGGATGGTGTGATCCAGCGCCCATCTACATGTCGGCTTACGAGGATTTACGAATTCAGCTGCCTCTCTCAATCAGGAAAGTGTGCTCGCGATATGTGTGGTGGTGTGCGTGTGTAAGACACGTGTCGTGTATGTAAGTCTCAAAAATGAGTAGTAACTGTTATTTCATTAACCGGCTACTTTCAAATGTTATAGCTGACATTTGATATCGAATGTCAAGAAAACGGGAATAATCTGAAAAACCGGTCATTGTTGTGATAAGCGCCCTCCCAAGAGGTGAGCCTTTAGCAGGATTTCACCTGCAGTATAATTACGTGTGGGGCTTTGCGCAGTCAGTGAGCGGGACTTCGCGCGCAGAATCCCAAGGAAGGCGCGGATTACTGCGGTCTCGGCTGCGCGGTTCCATCTGCGGCCGAACTTTGAATTATTCTGCATCCGCAGCCACGACCCGCAGAAGTTCGCCTCGACGGGACTTGTTGAATTAAATATTCGATTCGGCAGTCGAATACAAAACACTAGAAGACCTTATATAGCTTCCTTAAGTTCGTAAATGGGACTTGCATTCGTATTTTCTCGGCAAGTCTCGGCAAGCTGGCTTCTTTTTTCTTAAAGCGCCACCGTCAAAAGTTGTGTACACACTCCGAAGTTTCTCGTGGCTAAACGCTAAAAGAAGATGCGTATGGCAACTAAATATGCACCAAGTGCAAATGGAGGAAACTCGGTCATAAAGTTCATTACTCGTTGAGAATGAAGATCTCTTTGTTATGACGCGGAAAATAGGAAATAATAATAAAGCTAAACAAGGAGGAAGGTTTATTTCATAAAGTTGAGTATTGGGAGGGGAACACATAACATCGGCAATGAACTATCTAGAATATAATAATCATCGACAAATTACAAAATAATATTTTTTTAAACGAGACATTCCATGGGAAATTTCTCTATCCACGAGTGGCATACGCGAAATTTGCATTTGATTGAGATCTTAGTCCATTGATTGCTCGGACCTCTCGTAATTTTTTCTTTGTGCAATAGCTCTGATGCTAAAAACTTCGAAAGGAATAGGTATTTTCTCGTGTTCTTAATTTAATTGCTTCAATCAACACACCCAAAGGACGTTTTTGATGTACGAGTATGTATGATATATTGCAAATAAATGCATAGAACTACTGCAGTCATTTTCAGAGCTCAGCTGTCGAAAACATCTAAAACAAATTCACAAAAATTTGTGCTTGAAGAGGAATGTTGAGATGTTTTTGAGCACGTTGGAGGGTGCTGAGCCATAATAAAAATATTTTTTGTAATGTTTTTCAAAAATATTTTTTGTGTTTGAATTTGGGAGTGAGAAAATATCAAAAAATGATTTTCTGATAGTATCAATTATTTTCTTATTTATCACATTTTTTCAGTCAGATAAAATAGTTTTTAATTGACGAACAAAATTAAATTAAGAAAATACGTTTCTGGCTGTAGAGGGGTGGGGCTGGTAAGACAAGACCTTTCAAAAATATTATTTTTATGTTAAAATTATAATGTAACCACTCATACTTCATTTGGTTTGGGGAACTTTCTACCATCTTACCTTTTTACCCTTTGAAGTTATTTACGTAACTAATGCAGAAAGTTGTTTTCACTCATTACAGTGATAAAAAACTATAGTAAAATTTAGAAACACTGAGATCAACTCTTATTAATTACCACTACTCACTCTCCTTCAGACCTACAGACAGACGGACAGACAGCTTTATAAGTGTATTTTACTCAATTCTTACAAGAAATTTGAGAAAAAATTTGGAGCCGTGTTTGAGAAATTATTGAAAATGGCCGAGAGGCTTCATGTAAAGAACCCCTAAATTTTAAAGATTGTTTTTCAAAATTACAAAGCTTCAACTAGAGCCAGATGGACAGGGGTTTCTTCAATTCGGAAAAGATCGTGTGTGTAGTTTAGGCGCTAGGAGTGTTCAGAGACGGACAGACGCATAGACGGACAGACGGACAGACGGATGGACGTTTTGAAAAGAACCACCTTTTCGGTATTGAGGGACTCCAAAGCGTGTATTTCCGTTGAAATCTTTAAAACGATTTTCCGTAGCATTCTAAAACGTTCTCTATACAACGTAGATGACTTCCGTATATACATACGTATGTATACAAAAAAGTAAAAACTTCTACGAGAAAGTCTGTGCCATTCTGTAGCACCTCTAGTGATATTTTAATATCATTTTTCATATTACATATTTTTGAAAACCAAAGTGATATCTATACTTGAAGAATAAATGTATTTCTTGCTGGAAAAAGTTTTGGAAATATTGCAATGTGATGTTTATATTACTTGTAAATTTCATTTCTGTTTAAATTAAATCTGAAATTTTTGTCGGTTCATTTATACGTTTATTTACCAGTTCATTTATACGTTTTATATCAGTTCATGTCACGTGCACATTTCGCAACTTTTTTAGTACAGAAATACTTTCCTGTTCTTCCTACAACTCTGTTAAAAACATAACCAAGAAATGCAACTTCATTTCCGCCGCGGGGAATTAATTACTGTTGATATCACCGAAACTTCATATTTCGGCTCATGCTTCGCTCGTGGCTAGAGCTGAAGACAGTGTTCCTTCGAACTCCGTTGCGGACGTTCCGAGTTCGCAGCCAGACTTACGTAATTACGAAAATGACTTGGGTTAAAGTTCAACCTCCATGCCGAGCAGAAGGGAAGAAACGTATTTTTCATCGCGATAGAAGTCGGAGGGAGAGTGCGACTGCCTTGGAAGGAGTGCTAAGCAGTGCAGGCGAAGGAAGATGGCTTCCAGAGGCGGGGAGGATATGGGAGCCAGGAGGGAGTGGAAATCGGAACTCTGAAAAGAATAAATTGCATTATCATAAGAGACCAAAAGTCAAACTAATTGTGCTACAACAGTCCATACTTCTTCGCATTATTAGTAACGGTTACGTAATATGATAACACTGGAGACTACCAGGGTTAAAATGGCTGCTCTCGAGTCTGTAGAATATGGGGCTCTGAGGTAGCAAAAACTGGCTGTTCCCTTACGGCATACGTGAATACTAAAACCATTTTCCGAATTAATGTTAATCCTCAATTTATCATACATGATCTTATTACTATATTCTCGTAATCAGTTCATCTTTACTTACGGCACAGAACGTCATGCAGCAGCAAGGCTCCTAGGAAGAGGTCGCACCCTAATAAATATTCGCTATCCACTCGTTGCGTCATGGAACAGCAAAATCCTTTATATTTTGGTAAAGAACGGTTGTGCTATACACTGGGTGTCTCTGAGTAAATGCCACTAACTTCCAGGACATGTAAAGGTTTCATTTTTGCCGATTGATTGGTAGCAGGTGGTTTCATATAACGATGTTACACATGCGTCATTCTCAATCCATTTTAAACAACTTCTTCTGCACATATGTTCGACGGTTCACCTGACGGTTCATCTGACGCAGCCAAGGCGATTTCATGTAAATACCACACATCAGTGCTTGTGAGTTTGCCTAAAAATCAAAGGCAAATACCACATGGATAAAAGCATGCAATTCTTTTATGCAATTTCCCACTAATTTTTCATTTGCAAAAGTTTGATTTGCAAGCCACAAAATTTCTAGTATTTATTCTCAGACATCTGTATTACTTTACCGTTCTGTTGCAATATTCGTTAATTATGTTTTCGTTAAAATATGTTTTATGAAAATAAAATTATTGCAGTGTTGTGAATATTATTTGTTGTTCATTAGCAGTACCACTTTTCGGAAAACATATGAAATATATGATGTTTTTCTAGAACATATAAAATATATGGCATCTTTCGTATATGACAACCTTCTAGAACTGTACGCGTAGTAAGAATGGAATAAAAAACTTTCTGTCATTTTTGTGGCATCCGTGGTATAATGCCACAATCCGTCACTACCAGCGCTGGCGGTCCACAGTGGCTGCACGGCGCCCCGTGCTCGGAGTTAGGGCACACGCCGCTACGAGCGCCAGCAGCACGCTAGCGCCCTAAGGGCTAGTCGGCGAGGCTCAGCCACGGCCGGCTGAGCACAGTCAGCTGCACAGCTACCCGCCTCCTCCTTCCTAGGAAGAGGACAGAAGCGCCCGCCCCGCGCCATGAAAGTTTTTTTAATTTGTTGCTTCTACATATTGACGCAACGCGTCTCCAAGCCCCTTATGGGGCGTTGAGCGCTTTGCGCTGGGGAGTAATCCTCCTTTATTTTGCGCGGGAGTAATCCTTCATTATCATTTTAAGTAATTTTACGTCAGGTCGCAGTCACTTGTCAAGAGGACCGCCAGGTAGCATCTCCGCGTACGCGCCTCCTGCTACGCTCTTCTGAGTCACTACCCAGCGGACAGAATTGGGAAGGAATAAGCATAGGGGTAGGGTTTAGTACACTTCACGGGAGTTGGACTAGCTTTTGTGAAGCAGCCAAACTCGTTTTGTTGGAACAAACTTCACACGAGATTCGATGGGAATCGAATGGGAGTTTTTTTTCTCCCTTTCAAAAATTCAAAATTTAAGTAGTATATGACTAAGTGTAGGGATCACAGAATTTTGAAAATGTGCACACAATTCACTTTTCCCCATAGCACGTCATACGCAGTTTTTAACTGTTTTTTGACGTAAAATAAATAAATAAATAAATGAACCTGGATCTCAGTGGCGAAAGTCTAGCGACTTCGCTATGCGCCACGAGCGAAGCTCAGTTGGAGTCGGAGCTATTGGAGACCGCCAGCGGCTCGTTATATATTTTTTTTTTTGAATCGATGCTGAGATACTAATACAACATACTTGTCTTTGAAGTGTTCCTGTGCAGGAAATTTGCATGAAAACTTATACATTTATTTTCTTCATAAATTACTACAAAAATATAATTGTATTTTTGTGAAATTTGACCAAAAAGCTATTTCTTGTACTTTAATGGAAGAAAATTGATATCAACGCCTAAAATGACATCTTCTAACCTATTGGTCATCACGTGGATAGCATTTTTAAAAAAAGTGAGCAAATCATGAGACAAGCAAAATTATTATTTCTGATATTACTTTTCATTTAAAATACGTTAAAAATTATTTTTCGACATAAATTGCTAGAAGCACAATATTTCACTATCATCAAGATTAATGATACATGCTAATCTCTTTGTTTTCGGCAAAAATCAATATAAGCAAAAAACAGACGTTAAAATAGTTTTTCTAGACATTTACACTTCAAATCGAAAAAAAAAGTTCAATAATATGCAAGAAAATATTCATAGATAGCAAACGTTGCAGTGTGTCTTCTTCCATAGCACAACTCTCTCTCTTCTCTCTCCAGGATGGAAGAATGAGAAGCGCCGACGGTAGCGCTACTGTGGCCGTTTCATGAACTACACAGTTTTATAAAAAGCAGTACTGCGTACTGAGTTGTCATTATACTAATTCGACCTAGCATCATTTTTACATAAGAATCTTAAAATGTTGACATTTGCCCAAAGAATTGAATCGTGTATTTCAGAAACTCGTCAAACGCCAAAATCTCATTTCTAGAAAAGTAAGAAAAAGTGTCGTTGCGATGTAGGGTTGGTTTTTCTGATTCCACAATATTTTTTAGTATTAAAACACTTGATAAATGAATAATTTTCATGTAAGTATTTTTCTTACTGATCTCATATTTTTAAAAAGAAAGTTGAAACCTGTACACTGCAAACGTTAAACAGCGGGTTTCTGCAATAAATGACCAGAAATAACTTGTTGTGATTTTAAACTTAAATGTTTACTAGGATTGATCACTTGTAATCAAATTGTGAGCGTTGTTATATGTTGTTTATGACATTAGAAAAATAATTTTAAAAATTAGAAATTTTTTAAAAAAATCTTGATAAATCAAACTAATTATTTGTGAGCAATGCGTTCTCCCTCTGCACTTTGTTTTGAATTGTCATTTAAAGTTTTATCTCTCAATTTAGCGTTTAGCATTTCTCACACATCAACCTGACACCGACCAAATGAATATCCAAGTTTTCATTACAATATTTAAGATAAAAACTGTACTTCACTACATCTTTCATGTCAGGGTTGTCAGTGATGATCATCTCATGTATTTTCGAGACATTCAGAATAGCATCTAGATACTTTTTAGGTTTATTACCGTAGTGGGATTCTTTAACTTCAAACTTTGAAATGTGGTCACAGATACGAATACAAACAGCATTACTACTCCTGCTCTTGCCCCTTACATCACAAAGGGCCTTTTTTTCTAGCAATAACTTACAAATCGTACTTACTCTGTCTCGTGAAATGTCACGAATTTCGAGAAAAACATTCTTGCAAACTGGTTGTAATATAACGTTTATATTTAAGTGATAAACATATGAATGATTTTTCTTATTCGATATTGAAGGCTTATTATCATCCTCAAATTCCTTAAGATCTTTTTCATGACATCTTCTCATCTTCTTTCTCATGATCTTCTTCTGGGTTCTGTTCCTGACGTCTCCGTAGAAAGTCTCTGTGTAACAGTTTGGCATTTTTACCATATGTTTAACTATGCATTTATTATTATTATTATTATTATTATTATTATTATTATTATTATTATTATTATCATTATTATTATTATTACCATCATCTTCATCTTCATAATTATACATTAAACTTGGTGATCTATCCGCCTTTCATCCTGGATAGAATCTCCCGTCTCTCGCCATACTTTCCTACTTTCCGCTTTACTCCATTAGAATTAGGTGTTCATTTGTAGTTCACTTATTTTGTAAAATCAAGAATGTAAAATTATGAGCCTATTCATTCTAATGCATTTCAACGCACTCCGCCTGTCTTATGAAAGCAGCAACAATGTACACCCAAGATGAATAATATGTGTACGATATTTGCACAAACTTTTGCCACTTGGGTTCAAAAAAAAGGGTTATCATTATCTTGTTCTGACCTCTTTAATTTCCACTCGGAAAATATTTATAAGAAGCTTAAAAATAACAGGAGAGAAGAGAAGAAGGATAAAAAGGGGAAGAGGAAGAATGAGGAGCAGGGGAAGAGGGCGAAGAAGGCAAGCTGAAGGTACCCTAAGGCTTGTCTCTATCGGAGTTGCTCTTGCATGGCGCCACCTGTTAGATCGCCGCCGGCTTTTTGCGTTCTCCTGCCCTCGCCCTCGTCTCCCCCTCTGCGCTGGCCGCTCGGACACGCCCTCCCGCCGCCAACATCTCTCATCCGTCAATTTGGGTGAAATTAATGCTACACGAAGAACACGAGGGCGGCTCGCACAACAAAGAACGCGCGACGGGTTGTGGAAACGGGGGCCGAGACGGGGCCGAGACGGGGGTGGAGAAGGGGAGGGGCGTCTGAGACGGGGTACTCGTTCCCGCATTACTGCGCCCAGGCGGCATGTCTAATTCAAAGAGGCGCCGTTATGGCTGCTACCATCTGCAGTTAACAGCGGGGCGAGCCACTTCCGCCCCAGCCCACAGCCACCCCTTCAGCCTTCGTCCCCGCCCACCCCCTGCGACGCGTCCCTCCCCGCGTCTTCCCCGCACCGTCCTCGCACCACGTCGCTCCATCACCACCCTGCCCTGGCGTACGCGACGGCAGCCATTTTCTCCTCGAGGTAAATGTGTCATATTTCATCTGCAATACTATCTCGTATATTGACTTTAAAACACCTATGCCGTGCGTCAAACATAGATTTTTCCTCACATTAAATTCGTCGGAAGACCAAGTTATGAAACAAAACTGTAGTATAAAGTACCTCTCTGGGTTACGATTTGGGTACAATTAGGTAAAAACGCCATTTTGTATTCCCTGGAATAGTTTAAAATGTATACATATTTATTCAACCAAGAAACTTGCCCTTGACTGAAAATCAATAGAAGTTCTCGTAAAATATGGAATCTAGTTCATCAAGAAAATGTTATAACAAAAAAACATTTGTGAGAAAAATTGATGATTTACATTTTTCTGTCTTATTTACTTCCATGACTACTGAGTATATCCTGCACGTCTTAATGATTCGATGTAATAAACATACAATAGTTCCTGAGTTTCTAACCTTAAAAAAATCTCTAAGGCATTACGAAAATATACTGGGAGTACTAACGAAGAAATCTCGTCAAAATCATGTTTAGAAAAAAATTGGTATAGGTACTCTATTAAAGTAAATTAAACATAAAAACACAAAATATTTTTCTACAGATTAGTGTCATAAACATGCTATATTTTTTGCATTTTTAAAAACCATCTGGAGGTGAAACTACTTTAATCTCTTATATACGTATGAGGTGTGCATTCAAGCAATTCATTTCTAAAATGAGTTCTCTGATCCTGATGATCCCTTCGTTCTGAGAATGTCTCTAGCTTAGCGTCTTCATAAAAATATCTTTGGCTCTGCGTTTTCTTGAGTTCTTTGTTCCTAGCTGTAGGAGAATTAGAACTGGGGATATGGGTTGCTATTTTTACCCTAAGAAAAAAAACAAATCTGTAGTTTCTTTATTAGGGTATGCAAAGACATTTGACAAACAAATGAATGCAAAGACATTTCCTAAAACACAGGAGTGAAGACTGCTAGTTTCCATACGTTGCCAACTATGTTTGCTAGTACCATTATTTATCATTCGGATTTTACTATTTTTGTGGAGCAAAAGATAAAATAAATAAGCCAATGTATTAGTTAAGACGTCAAATAATGCTTTCCGTTGATGTACAACAATTTATTACGATTGCATCAGTGACTATTTGCGAACATCCCAGTGAATTCTCAGGCTCGCTTCTTGGGGGTGTTTCGTTGCCAGCCACTGCCGCCGCCCCCGGCGCCGCCCATGTGGGCCCCCCCCCCCCCCCGGGGCGCGACCACGGCGGCCAGGCTGCGGCTCGGGTGGGGACGGGCCGAAGCGGGGCCGGAGCGGGGCCGGAGCGGGGAGGGACAGCGCGGGGCGGAGTCCGCCGCTGCGTCAGCGTTGGGTGAACCGCTGACGCGGCGACCCGTGCTACAAATTGCAGCCTCCCTCTGGAGCCCGGCGGGCGGCCGCGGGCGGATGGCCGAGGCGGGGGGGGGGGGGGGGGGGCGTTGGTGGGGGGGGGGGGGGGGGCGTGGGCGAGTTTGCGAGAGCGATTGGGCGAGGAGGCGACTGGGTGCGTTGGCCAGTGGGCGAGTGAACAGGGAATGAAGTGACAATTTCGAAAGTGGACGAGTTGTCGAATGGCTAAGTGGGTAAGTAGGTACATGGGCGTCTGGACAAAGGATCGTGTGAGCTAGTGGGGGACTGGACGAAAGGGCGATTGTGCCAGTGGGCAAGTGAGCATGTGAGGGACGAGGGATGTGGGACGAGTGGGTTAGTGTGTCAGTAGACGACCGATATAGTTGGTGATTGAGCGAGTGGGAAGTAGGCGAGTAAGCGAGTGGGCTAGACGAGGGAGATATTGGAGGGAATGGACTGGGCAAGAAGGGTGAGTAAGCGAGTAGCGACGGGAGAGGAGACGAGTGGGCGGGGCGGGGGAGGGGAGAGAGTGGGCCAGTGAGCGAGGGAATGGAAGAGTGTGCGAACGGGCGAGATGAGACAGCAAGTGAGCCAGAGGGTGAGAAGGCGAGTGAGGGCGAGTGGTCGGGGGACAGGCAGCGAGAGGGTGCGTGTTCATTTGTAGCCTCTGCTTATGAAGAGTTGCCGAAGCGCGTGGGAGGAGGAGATAAGAATCAGTCCACATCCCTCTCGAACGTTCCTCTTTATGCCCTTCAGCTCAACTGATAGCTCTCATCCTAACGAGGATTCTTGGTACTTCTTTTTACCATTTGTAAAAGAACGGGGTAGGAATTCTGAAACACAAGAAATCCTCGTACGTCCCGTACAGTAGTAGGTGAGTCTGATGTAGTAGGCTGGGTACTGAACAGGCGGATGAGCTATAACGCACCAACACCACCCCTTACCTCAATAGCTTAGTTCGAAGGACCAGTAATAAGATCAATAATAGCAACATTTTGCTAAGTATAACCAATTACAGGAACAAAGCGCGAACGCTTACAGTGCGAGCGTACGCGCTTTGCTCCAGTAATTGGTTATACGTAGGAAAATGTTGCTATTATTCAAGAAAATCAGTATGCACAGACTTGAAACAGTAAAAACATATCTAAAAGGTATGTCAAGTATATCAATCAATGATATAACAATATAAAAGATTGTTAAGTGTCAGATTTTCTACGGTCATATTCAGATCAGTCACCTACGTTCAGATTCAAAATTTCATAAAAGAGTCATTGGTCATTCTAGTAAATTAAAAGCGTTTCTCGTCCTTTGTGGCATCAGAGTGTGAAATTCTTCTAACATTTTCTTTTCTAGGTTAAAATCATGCACTCCCTTTCCACGTTTTCTAAAGGGATATTAACAATTTGAAGTAAAAACAAATTAAGAAGGAAAACGTACCTTACCACATGTGCTCAGAAATTCTATCCCCTGCGTGAATAGAAGCGGGCGCCTCTTCTTTATCGGATGAAAACTGTGACCAAACGCTGACCCGTAATTGACGCTCCGGTGTGAACGGTCCCGTGAATTCCGTGGCGCCGTCTAGCGCTAGCGCGGAACTTCCGTCTAGCGCGGAACTTCCCGCGCCGCACCCGCTGCGGATCTTCTGCGCCGATCTGTGGAAGCTTTCATTTTGGACCTAAGCTTCATTCCGCATGTAAACAAGCTTTGAGTGTATCCCTCCGCCCTGAAGTTTGTCATTGGCTGCGCCATTCGCGCCACGACTATATTCAAATGCCGGCACGTGTTGTAGCCAAAACTGTCATAACTTATTTTCACTAGTAGGCTTCTTTAATCCGCCCAACATGCGTGACCAAAATGTGTTAACCAGCCAAACATGCAGATGATTTGCTTAAATATCACAGTACTTAAATTTACGATGTGTTCCCGCAAGGTAGCGGTGAAATTCCGTCTAAAGCAGTCTGACGTATCATCACAGCTGGAAGAACTGACTCCCGGATTAATAATTATTTATTCTGTTAAAGTGATACGCAACATTTCCTTTTGAACTTTGATAGTGACTAATGGCCGATTTCCAGTTCTTTTTATTAATTTGAGATAATGCTGTACCAAACAGGGCACGAAGATCATTTGTATGTTGTGGTGTATGCTGTAACACATCCTTGTTCTTGACTCCATATTATTTCAATGGGATTAAATACCCAATGATATGGAGGCAATCGTAGAGCATGTCCACTGACTTGACATCAACAACATACTTTTATTACAACAACATACTATACTACTCACGTTTGTGAGCGGACTTTTTTCATAATTCTAACAATTCGACTTTATCTACGTGTTCATCCTTAATTATCTACATCTTCATCCTTCGATACGAATCAGTCAATTATATCTCGCTTTTGCCAAGACATATTAGGTCTTCTTCTGAACTCTTACATTGTTGTATAGAGGATTATCCATCACGGTCACATTATTTGGTTTGTGTTTCGGCAAAACATTGGAAAACCACTGTTGTGTAATATACTGATTTCTTCGATTTGATAAGCAGAAGACCGTCTTCTACAAGACCCTCTTCACTTCCTATGTGCGTTATTAACTTGTTGCCTTTCTCGCCGGGTGCTTTTAACTCCGTATCATCGCAGATACGTTTTCCTTTTACTTTCAAAAGAAGTCACATTCTTTACTTGTGACGTTCCTTTCATTAATCCAGTTTTCATGAACATAATAAATATTTAGTTTGCTTTCCCTGTCTTTTTTGTTTTCCTCGCGTAACGTGCTTGCCATAGTACTATGTCACTTCTCTTCGTTATAGAGTTCTTTTTGCCCCATTTTTGATAAACGAAACGCAAAGATTTCAACAGAACTAACGGTTAGGTTCTTTTAAAATTTCGCAGTCCCAAATCTTAATTAACAACTTCAAGAATTTTATTCTACGTTAGAAGTTTGTTCCTACGAGAAAAGAAAGCGCACATAAATGCGAATGGCAGATTCAACAAATTCGTCGTAATCGTCCTGCAACAATTTTGCTCTACTTCTCTCTTTACCTGGAGAACCACCTTTCCAGTGACTCTTAATACACTACGGAGTGTGTTTACACTTCTGACACCGACACCTGTCATTTCAGCAGCCATTTCGTGTACTTGACCACACGTTTTTGTCGGATTTTTAGCCGCTAATGCAAATGCAAAACCACCTTCTGCTCACCACTTCTGAGAGTTTTCTCTGCGAATGTTTCACACCGAACGTACCGGGAACCGTTTCACTCATTATGTTTGACGGGGTATCAATTTTACGTAAAATCAATTTTTTCTCAACGCAATGAGTAAACACCATAATTCACTGACAAAACAAATACAGCACTCTCGTAGAACCTTCTCATTCAAGAACGGAACTGCAACTGGTCAAAATCGAGAGGAGCGGCGCCCACGACCCGGCCAACGAACGTTGTCTCAAAGAGGAGCGTTGACACCTGAATTGTCATTAAGGTCACGCTCGGTGTCTGATTTCACTTCAGGGCCAAAGAGAAATTTTTTTCGACTTTGTGCAGAGGGTCAAGAAATAAATGAATTTTGAAAAGGCTCATAGCGAGCGATGCCCTGAAGGGGATGTGGAGTCCGTCAGCCAATGAGAACCAGCGACGATCAGGTGCATGTGTTCACGTGCTGAGTAAGGAGTGAAGAGACATTATGTAATTCATTGATTTTCGGCATAATTCCTTTTAGCTCGCGGAGTTGGGAGAATTTGTTGTTTCGTACTTGCTTGCCATTGTTTTCATTTCTTTTTCGTTAAAGTATTGTCTAAACGTACGACACCGTATTTCCACTTGGACTCTTTTTTAATTATCGTACAGTTACATGCTACATTAAAGAGGAAAAATGTAGTGTTGCATTTCGAATGGTCAGGGAAAGTAGACTTTCTAAAACCAAAGTTAATCGTATTTCATTTTCGTTACGTTTATCTGCTTAATAATTTCATAGTACTTTACTTTTAAAATGTTTAAGTCATGATTTAAATATATTCCCACAAAATAATAATAAATCCATGCGAATAAAAAATGACAATATCATCTACAAAACAGTAAACTGTATCCATAATTTATTCATTTACTTTATTTAATTAATTTATTTAACAATATATAAAAGTAAAACATTCAAACAATACATAAACGATATATTATTTCGCGTCAACCTGGATGACCAAGGTAGCTAAGAGCGTGTACCAACTCAGCGCTTTCGTCCGAAGGATCGCGGCTTCGAGTCCCAGTTTGGACATGGTTGTCCCTTGTCTCTCATGTATGTGCTGCCGCAGAGGGCCACGCGTTCAGTTCACCTCAGAACGGAGGGGCCCGCATGTGTATAGGTGTCTAGTGTATGCTCGAATATGCGTCCCATCGGGAGGTAAAGGGTAACCGGCTGTTGACTGGATAAAATCTCTAGGAAAAAAATATTATTTCGGGAAGGCGAACCTGTAGACATATACAAACGAATTATTTTATTTAAATTATTTCAATCATCAGAGTTAATATTGTAGTGGCAAAGTCGATTAATTTCTACCGTTGCATCTTGCCATAGAACATAACCATTGCCTCATAAAAAATTTAAAAAATATTTTAATATTTTTAGTTTCTTCTAAGGATTTTAAGATTATCCGGTAAGTTATTAAATCCTTTATAACCTGTAAAACGTTGGGATTTCAGCCAATTTCTTTACGTATTTACGGGGGGTTTTGTGCTTGATTTTTGATTAATCTTCAATTATCATTGACCTCATAATGTCTTCTAGTTTTTATCGTTTTTATTCACTATTAATCACATGCATAGTTATGTTCTTTGTTCGTCGCTCGTCTCTCTTCACTGATCGTTAGACTGGATTTTTATGTAATTACATTTTTTTTGTTTTGTTTTTCTACTCACCGTTCTCAAAACTAATCTCGGCTACTAGTTGCCGTTCAAAGACAATATCCAATTTTTTCGTTACATATTTTTACATATTTAGTACCATATTACATATTTTACATATTTTGCAATTTTCGTATTGAGATGCGGACCGTCACCAATTGTCAGTCACGTTACGGCGCGGTCGGATATTCTGTCAGTCCGGCGCGCCTATTTCAGATATCTCAATGGCGGAAAGTGTGCGTCAGCGACTGAGATCATTTTCACCTCAGGCGTGAAAAGTAACACTGACGCCGGATTTCGTGATATTTAACCTTAATTTCTGAGAAACTTTGACAAACGTCGACGTGTGAATGCTGCACGCTGCAGTGATTACATGCATTGATCGAAGATATCGATCGAGGACTTCTATTGGCGTCTAGTCTGGCTCGTCCTCATTAGCAATAGATGAAGGTTTTATTACTGACGAGAAAGTTGAAAGGTGCAAAATGTGTATCAACTTTTACTCTCCAAATTACTTTTAAAACGTCATTCTTTTTAAAATTTTTTTTGATAAATATAATTTCGTATTAGGTAAATGTGTTTTATAATTATATTTTAATATTCCATATTATATCCGACTTTACATATTTATTACATATTCTCACGGTTTTCATTACATATTTATGTACATATTTCTCCGGTTTCTACTGATCATAGTAGTTCGTCACCTGCGGACCGTCACCAATAGTCAGTCACTCGTGCATACCTCAAATCACCTGTAGCCCCCCGGCTGCCACCCGTCGCCAGCCTCCTATTGCCCGACCCAAGTCCCCCGCCCCTGAAACGTGGCTCATCAACGTATGCAGGCCCCTCCTTGCTCGTCACACGTCACCCGCTGGTCTTCGGAAGTCGCCCGTCACCCGTCGCTTGTCCCCATTTGCTGGTCGTTCGCGGCTCGTCGCTCGTTACCCGAGTTCAGTTTGCAAACCAGCAGTCAGAGTAGAGACTGACGATCTGCTAGGTATCGGGTTCGATACCACGGGTTCGACCAGTGATGAAGTAAGACACAAAAAGATGTTACAACTTTTTATTTAGTAATTGCTCTATACAGGTTGGAACGGCCGAAATATGTTACGAGCTCAGTGACTTGTGAGCGAATACGCTGCTTTGGCCGTCGTGCTTCTCAGTATATTGTAGCGTCATGCACAAACGCAATTGTACGAACGGCCGCGTGTCATAGGCGACGCTAAGGCACCACGCGTCAGCCTTTGTTTACGAGCGGATGTGGCGTCGGCGGGAAACCCTAGGAGGCAGCGTGGGGGAGAGAAGGGCGAGCTTCAGCCCTGGCGAGCGGCGGAACGCTCTCTTTGGTTACTGGACGCGGTGCGAGACTGATCGGTCTGTCTGGGTGGGCGGGCCGCGAGCTGTGCCAGAGCCGGCAATGTGTGCCGTACAGGCTCGATGTTGGTCGTAGGTGGGTTGCGGCGCTTCACGCCATCTAATGTTTGAGATTAGTGCGTAGTGGTGTGGTAGCCGTAACGGGAAATTACTCCGTGTAGGGATATTAGTAATTACGTTATTTTGTAATAAGGTGGTGGTCTGTTAATAAACCTCTAAATTACTAAACCCACACTCGTCTGTGTTTTTATTGCAAATGCATGACGCCACAATATACTGAGGAGCACGACGATATTGAAACACGCCGCGTTTCAGAACAGAATGCGAGGTGTTCGCGGCAGTCCAGGTGGCGCGGCAGGTGGCGGCTCCCGCCTGGCGCGAGAGAGGCTCCCGCGATGCGCGAGAGGTAACGGACAGGGAGACGCGAGTGAGCGGCAGTTGGAGGGAATGCGTGGAAGGACACGGAAGTGTGCACGTTAGCGGGTTAATGAAAGAAGGGAGAAATACGCATATTGTGAGAGGTGAGAGGACTGGAAATAAGTGCTGTGATTAATAAAGCATTAATGAGAGTGCGGACGAGTTATTGGGAAGTGCAACGAGAGTGAAAGTCAGAAAGAACTGGGTAATCTATCGAGTAGGAGTCAGAGGCGAGGAAGACCATGTGGTGATGGGGGGTTGCGGAACCTGGCGCCCGTATGAACTGATATCGAAGTGGTTAGTGGTTACATGATCCTGGATTCGGTAATGCGGCAGTCGTGCACCAGGACTAGCATTCAAGGGTGCATGGATGAAGACACTGCGAGCCGATAACAGACGGGCACGTGCGGGAGCAAGCTATCGCCACGCTGGGGGGGCAGCCGAGCGGCGCCGAGTGGTGCCGAATTACTGGCATACCAACCGAACGAGAGGACGCCGGCGCGGAAAGTAACACCGCCTAACGAACATAGGTTATTCTGTATTACATCTCAATAATCTAGCCTGGACCTACTCAGGGACTGCATTGATTCGCAGCATAATAATCTAGGGAATAAGATAATTTAAAGTATTTGTATGATCTTGAAAATAACGTTTTGGTATGATTCCTATAGTAGAAATCTGTGGGTCGATTGCCAAAACAATGTCTGAGCCGCAGCTTCTGGAAGGTGTGGCCTAAACCCCGGATTTCCCTTGCCAAAACGATGTCTCGCCGCCATATTGGAACCATGGGTCGAGCGACGGCTCCAATTGACCGAACACCGGCGGGGGTTGGTCTGAAGCCGATGTCTCACCGCACAAGCGAGGTTCTCGCCATTCGGTCTGTGTCTGCTTTGTGTTGTTAGCTGTGCATGCACCGAGTAATGGACATTCGTAATGGACCATTATAGAAGATTGCGTGAAATTCATGATAATGTAAACCTACGAAGATTACAGCATCCTCGCATGCTGCGGGATCGCAGTAATCCTTTGGAGGAGTACAACGATTGCGAATTTCGTCGCAGGAAGGAAACCGTAACCTATCTCGCAGGAGAGTTGCACGATAACCTCGTAAAAGACAGGCGCGGTTCAGGACTCCCTGTATACCTGCAATTACTAATTGTACTTAGGTGAGTACTGTATAATTTGTGTATTAACAATATTTATTTTTATTTGAATAGTTTTGCAAATTGTAAAGAAAATGGTTTATTACAGATTTTTTGCCACCAATGCTTTCAACATAGTGCTGGGCGATCTAGTCCATGTTCATGAAAGTAAGGTGTGTCACCTAATTAAAACTGTTTCGGAGGCAATTTGTCTCGTCCTGAAGTCGAGGTATGTGTACTTCCTACCCAGGTGGAACACGTGCGAATAAAAGCAGGATTTGCACATTTATCCAGGTATGTGCGATCATGAAACTTTTAAACAGCTTTTTTTTTTTTTTGGAATTCAGTAAACCCATAAATATTTATCATAATGCTTTTTCCGTGATTTCACCTACTTCTGTTTCTTTTCAATTTTTCTGTTAACATTTCCAGATATTTCATTTGTTAAACTTGCAATGTGCAGTGAAACTATTCCAAAGGCTTTGACTGTTCATGTAAATCATTGCAAATCCATGCTGTAGTAATTAATGTTTTCAAATGTGCTTTCTATGAGACTCATGGCAGAGGGCTATGCAGCCTCTCCCCCATCCCGAAGCCAATGATGCATATTAAAAACTGTAGCTTTTAATAATTTTCCATGTTAACAAGTCATTGAATTAATCAATTTTCATTATAAAAATTAACTGTAAGTCAGCGACTAAAAATACATTTTATATTCAACTTTAATTAAAAATTCTTTATGAAAAAGGTTCACAAGTCAACTGGACAATATTCATGTAACCCCACAGTGCTTTGTAACATAACACAATTGTCTTTGAAATAAGATATTAACCCAAATTGTTACCCTTGCAGAGACAACTTTCCGGGAATTATTGGTGCAATTGATTGCACACACATTAAAATTGTGTGCCCATCAAGGGAGTTGGCAGAACGATTTTATAATCGTAAATGTTCTTACTCTATTAACTGCCAGGTATTTGATAATTCTTTTCAAATATTTCGAAGTTCTTGTAATTAGTAAATACGCTTCAAAATAAATGTATTGAATTTCAGGTTGTTTGCGACCATGAAATGAAAATTACCAATATTGTCGCAAGATGGCCAGGCTCCACACATGACAGTCGGATCTTCTGCAACTCCTTAATAAAGGATGTGCTCGAGAGTGGTGCATACAATGTCCACCTTATTGGTGACAGTGGGTATGCATGTACCCGCTTCCTTCTGTCCCCTGTTCTTCATGAAAGGACTGCGGCAGAAGGTAGATACAATGCTGCTCATAAACGAGCTAGAAACATTATTGAGAGGGTTTTTGGAAGCTGGAAGAGGAGATTTCCATGCATCCAAACCCCTCTCAGAGTTAAACTAGTGACTGTGCAACGCATTATTGTGGCAACTGCTGTACTACACAATATTGCTATAATGAGGAGGGAGGAAGAATTTAATGACATAATGGAGGAAGAAGAAGAGAATAATGTGGAAAATGCCAAGGATGAGGAACAGGGTGTGGTGTGGAGGAGAACAATAATTGAAACTCATTTTTCATAATAAAACTTAATTTATTAAATGAAACAGTGTTTTTTATTTCTTATAGGCAAATCTTGGTATTTGTTGTGAAGTATCCTGAAAAATAAAAGTACAATTAGTACCAGAATAAAAAGTAAAAAAAATTCAAAAAGTGAAGGAATGAAGATTTATTCATAAACATTTTTCAGTTATTAGTAAAATGGCTTGCTTATACAAATTATTAGGATTTGTTTTGATCCTAAAAAAAAAGACAGGGAAGAGTTCTTGCTAATATGGTCACTTTATAAATTACAAGAAAAAGTATGTTCAAATCTTAAGTGTAACAAATAACTCAAAGACTTTTCCCTGACTTGTTATGATGCAATTCATCAATCTTAACTGAAGAATCTAAAAACTTTTTCAGGGTGCACTCAAGTTCTAAATTTTTCAGTAAAGTCTAATGGTTGTGATGCCAGTAGTATTCACATCACATTAAATGCCCTATATGTATAATTAGACTACAAATTCATTTAAAGCATTGTTTCCTACTCACCTAAAAAGCCTCAGTAACTTCACTAAAGCAATCTGGCATTCACCCCAGAAGGTGGTCAGATTGATGGCAACAACCACTCAATCTTGCCACCTCCTGACCCTGAAGGAAAAACCCTATCAGGCAAAAAACCTTCAGACAGGCTGCAAATTGAAATTACTTCAGCGGTAGGCCCTCATATTGTTCACCAGCAAATATAACGGTACACAGATCCCTGCAAATTAGAAATTTCCGGCAGCATCAACAAAGTTCCAGCCATTATGCCTTCACATGCAGGCACTGCTTCAAAACATGCATTAAAATAATCACATCAATCATTATATTATATCTATAGTTATTATTTTAAACTTAATATTATCTAAATAATTAACCCTAACAAAGCAGTAAAGAAACTTAAATGCTAATCAACTTAGAAATTAAATACATATGTAAATAAAAAGGATTTAAAATGAATTAAATTCAAATTTGAATCATAAAGTGAAGCCAACTCAATTATCTAGAAAACCTGCTTTCCTCATCTTAGCTTTCATTAACAGCAGACCGCAGCGTGCTCTCTTCCTCGATCTCCAAAATGGCCATCCTCTTCGCATGTTCTCTCATTTTGCTTGGGATTCTTCTTGTGCCATCTTCAACATGCTGTCTTCAAAGGTATCTCGTTTCCTACAGAAAAACAAATTGTGCACTTCAAGCCTCAATGATCTTACTTTCATGCAAACTTTATCACACTGCTATTTTTAATCCTACATAAAGACTACTAATTGAATGGATACTTTTCCACATATAAAAACAATAACTCATTGTCATGAGACAGATGACTCTTATCTCACATTTACACTTTACATTGTTCTGAAAAATTTATAGGATTGGACAATTTTCTTCCTTATCAGATCGACTTCATTGTACTCCATAGGGTATAATTTCATTTCATTGTTTTGGTTGGTTATAATGTGCCTTACAATTCATTATAATTCTAAATTAATTATAACATGTCACTTATGAGTTCCTTCTGAAATAAATCATTAATCATGGTGGCCACACATTTCCTGGAACAATTTTTTCTGACTTTTCCTAATTTTCCGTGTGTTCCTAATAAGATTTGGAATTTCAAACTGTTGGAAGAAAATATTGAAGGTGGTGTGATACTAATCGGACAACTCTCTGATTAGGTGCGACAATATCCTCCCACAAAATAAAAACTGAGTAAAAAATGTAAGTTGTCATGCTGCACAAATGCTTTCAAGGAATAATATCTAGTTTTATGAGCCTCTCAAACTTTTCCCTGAATTGTAATGTTTCTTCTACAAATTCCCTGATTTTTCCAGTAAGTGGCCACGCAGTTAATACAATTTTATTACTTAATCTAATTGGAATGCTTTGAAAATATGTTCTGCATTAATTTTTCCAATATTTATATGTAACTATATATCAAAACTAGATTGTTCACATTTTAATACTGTAAAATCGAACAGTGCCCGGGAAATGGGAAAACTAACGCAGAGAAAAGACTAATATAGAGAAGTCCTAACTCAAGCAATTCCTGCAGAACAATTATACCATAGGTAAATATATACGAAAATTGAAGCGCTTGCACTAACTGAATGAAAATGTAAGTTGTAATAGAACGCTACTAAAGTATCCATTACAAATAGTTTGAAGTTCACACCTTAACTGGGTTAATTTTGCACATGCATAGGGACAGTTCTAGTGTTTTACATCTTCTTTGCCTTATTTGTTTGTGGGGTTTCCATGATGGGTATTTCTTCTACTTCAATTACCTCCAGCAATTCCTCTCTTCTTTGTTCACTAGGACCTTCCTATAAAATTAACCGAACATCTTAAATATTTGTGAGAAGAAAACAATCCTACAAATTGTGTAAAGCTTACCTGAAATGGTAGCACATCGTCATCAAACGGGTCTTTCAAAGGATCATATGCATTCCCAATTAATCACGCTACAAGCTCTACAGCCTTATTTTTAAAGGCAGGTTTACTAGGCCCGCCACCAGTCTTCTGCGACAACTTTTTGTAGTTGTCTTGTGCAGACTTCGCTTCGTCTTTTCAGTCTCCTAAAAAGGTCTACACAGAAATGTTGCATTAAGATGTGGTCATTATATGATTACTGTAGTTAGCAATTTAAAGATACACAATGCTGTATTACAAATTTCTTACATTTATAGAATTACCAAGTCACATTTGAACGAAAATTATATACAACGTGAAAGTTGGAAATACGCCAACAAATTACCTTTCAATTGCTGTGTTTCGTATGGCGGTTTCCCTGCGTTGGAGGCATTAAACGCGTAATTTTCGCCCACGCATCCGCTTCTGTTTCACGATAGCGGCAGAGTATCCTGTATGTACTAGGACAGGATATTTAATAATGCACTCGACAAACACCAATCGTTCCTCCGATGTGTAACGAAGTGCAGTCATCTACACAAATTACATAATTTAATTATATTATGAAAGAATTGGCATATATACGCATTGAATTAGCATAACGATACATGAATCTTAAAAAATATTCCTATTGGTCTTACCTTGCTACTTCGGAGATTGCAAAATATAAAGCACAACTGAACTCTTCGGCTGCACACAAGCAAATGGGATGAGCCACGCTGTGTTGATGTAAACATCGCACGTGGTTCCGAGAAACAAAACTCTAGCGCCTTGCGTCGTCGAGAACGCGGCGTTGCCAAATAAATTTCGTTCGGAAGGAGGCGTGAGCCGAGGCGTGGTCGCGCCACGGCGAGACCGCGTCTTGGCAACCCAAATCGCGCCGTCGCCTGAACCATGGCTTCCAGCCCGGGTTTTCAGACAGCGTCTCAGACATCGTTTTAGCAATCGACCCTGTGTTTCCATGTTTGCCTGAACCCAGAGCCCATTCGCAAAAAAGAATTCCTGTCCCCATAAATACAAATTTACTGCGGCATAGGACCGGAACGACGGTTCGTCACAATATATATATATATATATATATATATATATATATATATATATATAGGATATAGGATGTAGCATGTTTATCACTGAATCGTCAAAACATACTATTGACCATTTGGAAACGTGAAGCAAGTGGCAGGTGGGGCGCCCGGCTGGGCGGCGCCGTCTGGAGGTCGCGGGGTGCGGATCTTCCTTGTTGCTGTTTCCAATGGAATACATAACTCCCGTTTCTGAACGTCAGTTGCCCGTCGCTTGTTGCTAATCGCCAGACGCCGTCGTCTGTCGCCAGGCACCCTCTTCGCGTTGTCCGTTGCCCGCTGTCGTTCCCCCTGCGGAACTCCCTCGCCTTTCGCCCCTCGCCTCGCCGCCGCAGGGCGCGGCGCTCCTCAAACGCAAGCGAGGAAACAATCGCCGCTCGTTAGATTGTCTATAAATCATCATTAGCCGGTCGAAGAGGAGGCCGCCCGCGTTAGCTGAGCGATTGGGTGGCGCCGCCCTCCGTCCCTTCACGCCCCCCCCGCCACAGCGCCCACCCCCCCCCGGCATTGTCCCCCGCCGAGCTCTCCGGCAGAGCTCTCCGGCCGCGCTATCACGACGCAGCTCCTTGTCTGCTGCGACCCGCGCTGGCAACCCTTGCCATGTTCACAGCAACAACCACAAGAGTAAACAATATAAGATGTATCTCACGACGTGTTGATATTTGCGTTTATTACTTTCTCGTATACGTAGTAGAGAGAAAGTTATATAATGCTGCGGAAAATCGATTTCCAAATTTCAACAAAAATACACGTTTTGAGGTCCCTTGATACCGAAAAAGTGTTGTTTTGTTTTCAAAACATCTGTCTGTCTGGTGAATGTGAACAACACTATTGCTGGAACTATTCGTACCATGTTTTCCAAGCTGAATAAACCCCTGTTGATCTGCGCTGAGTCGAAGCTCCGCGATTTTGAGAAACATTCATTAATTTTTGGGGATACTCTACATGAAGCCCTTTGGACATTTTCGACATTTTCTCAAAAATGGCTCCAATTTTTTCTTTAAATTTCTTGTAAGAATAGACTAAAATACACTAACACTGGATTAGGACCGATTTTCAGGGTTAACTCTGAATTTTCGAAAATTGCAAAAGTGATATTTTTCGGCGTCTTCTACAACTACAAAATTGAAGATAGAGATTTTTCTTTCATTTAAAATGTATTCTCCATATTTAGTTCTTGTATTAAGGTGTATTTTGTTCTTGTTAACATTTTTTGAAAATTGTTATATTAGTTATGTTAATTTTTTTGAAAATATTGCACGCAACATTTTGTCAAAAACCGCTCCAAATTTTTTCTTTAAACTTTCGATAGGGTTAGTGCTAAATGCACTCTATAAGATGACATAAAGGCCATATTTCTATTCTTTTGGCTTTTCAAAAACGACAAAAATGTAATTTTTTTTACATTCCTCCCACATTGTTAATATTTACATTAGCGACAATGTCATCACATTATTGTATTTATAAGTACATGCGCTTTAAATAATGTTATATAAAATTTCTTGAAAACTCGACAGTTTTCTGTGAAAGTGAACTCGCATTTCCGTATTTTTATAAACGCTCAAATGCCACTTCTCAAAAATGGCTCCAAATTTTTTCTTCAAACTTTTCCAACGGATAGTGCCAGTTACACGGTTTAATATGTAGTAATGTTTATTTTGGTGTATTTTTCTGTTTCTTCAAAATTACACAAATATAATTTTCTTTCAAATTCTCTCACGGTTGCGGAAACACTGAGCTTTTTGGAAAGCAGGCGGGGTGGTGTCCCATACTGGAGGTGTGACGGCCATTAGTCTCGCGATGTTGGAATTTGGCGTCGTTACTGAGAGCTCGTATTGCGACGAGGTATGTATAAGCCAGCGCCCATGACCGCTGCAAGCTTCGCCGTTGGCGGAGGTCATAGACCGCGAACTGAGGTCCGTATTCCGTCTATACTTCCTTCACCTAATTTTTTGTCACCACGAACTGCCACTACTGCGTGAAGCCTCGAGTCCCCGCATTAAGACAGGCGAGCAAGACACTCGTCTGGGGGCACGCGACGAGGTTATGAAAGCTCGGTTTTCTACGCCCTGAGCGTTCTCGTGTTTAGCAAGGACTTCTACATGTACTGACTTTTAAGATAGTGAAATTCTGAATACTGAAAATCTTGCCTGTCGAAGTTGGTTTATTTTTCAAGCTGAATGTAAACTACAAATTCGTATTCGATTTCAAATTGTTACAAGAAATAGACTTTCTAAACGATGTAAGATTTTTGAGTATTTGTCTTCATCTGTTACCCGTTTCTTCCCAACGTTGCGAAAACGCAACGCAATGTTCACCATTTTATATTGAAGTTTCTATTCATTGAAATCATTTGTAAATTTTTATTCCAGTAGTCTTATCCATAATAAGTTTTATAACATTTTTTATTAAATAAATATATTTTTAATATGTATTTATAATTTTTCTACCGACAATGCGCGTGCCTCATTGTGGCGTGTCTACAATACCTTTTTTTAAACTTAAAACTTGTGACCTATACGACTTCCTGTCATCAAAATATAAAATATAATATCTATAAAGAATATGGCGAAGGTTTCAAGAGAATGCGAATTTCAAAACAGCTTCCATAGCCTAATAAATATTAGGTTGTGTTTTCGCAACGTTGGGGGTTCCCCGGCAGATGTGGTACGGTCGTGTGTAGCGGTAGGGTATCGCGCCGCGTCGAAGTTCGCGTAGGCATACTTCTGCGAAGGAGATGTCAAGGTCCTATCTTCGCAGTGTCGTATTGCCGGATATGCGATAATAGATAATCGGGCGTTGAAGAAGTAATTTTCTCAGTACTCATTCG
Source organism: Teleogryllus oceanicus (assembly GCA_964035755.1). NCBI lineage: Eukaryota > Metazoa > Arthropoda > Insecta > Orthoptera > Gryllidae > Teleogryllus > Teleogryllus oceanicus. Next base: position 344,372,670 of record CAXIVR010000001.1, on the reverse strand, counting down.
AGGCATGGCACGTTTTGCATCGATCTATGATTCAGTTTTCGAGTTCTTCTGTAGAGATTGCGAAGTGTGAAAGTTGTTAGTTTATCAAGTGCAAGAAGAAGGGTGTCCAAAGAAATACGAGTATTTACTTTTTTGCGTTGGTCATTTTTGTATCAATTTGATGAATATGGTGGAGCTCCAACGACGAAAAATGAGTGTTTGAGCTTAGGTGAAACAGTTGTATGCAATTTGACAAAAATAGTTTAAAACTCAGAATGCCACTTGCTGTTCTTCGACAACTTCTTTACCAGTCACTCTCTTCCAGACATGTTATCAGAAATGGGATTTTTTGCACTGAAACTCTGAGAGAAAACAGGACATCAAACTGCCCGCTTCGAACATTCAAAGAAATGGCTAAAGAAAGCAAAAGTAAATTTGACTATATTATGGAAAAACAAAATGTTATGGCTAAGCAAATTCATTGTAAGATGGCGTGGCAATTCTGTTGTCAAAGTGGGAACAAACTTTGGAGTTCTGGAGCCACTTGTCAGCACAAAATGGTACAACCGTACACAAAAAACACAACAATGTTCGACAACCCAAGAAAACCCTGTAAATCAGATTGATTTCAGGTCCGAAGTAGTGCTTTCTCTTCTCCGAAGAGAGAAGGCTAATGAAACTCTGGACACTGCAGGAACGTCTCGCACACAAAATTGCGACTTGGGTCTCAGTAGAATGAACATTTTTCCTGAGACTGTCAAGAAAGACTGAATTGATCATATAATTATTCGTAACGAAAAGAATGCGCGCAGAAGATGTAATTTGCAAGAGTGAACAAGTTTTTAAATGTAAAAAATGTCAAATATAATTGCATTCCAACTGGTTTTCGCATTTTCTCATACTTCTCATACATAAACTCACACTTTTTGGTAAAGTAACGTAAAAGTGTAAACTCCTTGTCCAAAATACAATTGGTTCTTAAAAAAGTGGTAAATACTGTTTCTTCCCGGAAAACTCCCAACGTTGCGTTTTTGCAACGTTTCATCCCGCTTGGCCCAAGAACAAAAAAATAATTAGAAAACTGTTTTTGCAATCTTTGTGACAATGTTATTATATATACTGTACTTATTTTTAAAATTTCACATACATATTGATATATGTATGTGAAATTTTAAAAATAAGTTAGGTATTTCAGTGCTTGGGAAGAAATGGGTTAACGTCTTAAAAAGAACAAATATGCTTCACAGTTAATTGATTGAAAAATTGTGATCAACAGATTTGGCCTAGTGTTAGCGTCGTTAACAAGTTAGATGTTTTTCTATTTCTCGCGAGAGGTAGATCGCGAGAAATAATTCATTACACAATACTTGTAACATAAATATGTGCACACTGATCTCAGGTTAGCAATACAAGTTTGCGTTGTCGGTGTGCAAAGCAGCAGAGTCGTTGTGAAAGGCAAGGCATGGGTGAAATATTTACAATGTGTGCCAACTTGCTCATTTCATATATATTTATGGCTAATTCTTGTAAAAAGGAAAATTGATTCTTAAGAAATCTGTAGTGAAAGATAGTATGGATTTATTTAGATTTACTGTCATAGATTCTATAGGATTGAAGGCTTTCACGGCCGGAGTCAATATTCATGTTTTCTTCCGGGCTGATGGGCCGTGGTCCAATTGGCTTTGAACTGCCAAACGTTTCGCCCGCGACTGCGGTGGGCATCTTCAGTGGCGAGGTCTCGGGCGAAGTGTCCGGGACGGCGGCTGACTGGCGACTGTCGACCACACGTATTTAATACGTAACACGTACGTACACACGTATTTAAAGGATTCGTATCATGAACAGTGAATTATTTTTTTATTTTTTAATTTTTTTTTATATTGTTAAATGTTTGCAGTTTTTTTCTGTTATTTGAATGTCAATGGTGTTGTATTTTTTGTTTGATATAATAGCCCAATTATGTCTTGTTCTAAGGCCACGACTTTGTGTTGTTGTTATTTTTTTTCGAAATCTTCCTAAGAGCCACGATCCTACGAGAAATCCCCCCTCCAACCGAAATTTTGATCGGTTAAAATACATTACTGTGTAATGATTATCTGCGCAAATTGCGCAGTGAATTTTATGATTACTGTTATTCTTAGTATGTCCACAATCTTCTTTTTCCGTCAATGACTCCTTCTTCATTATTTTAGGCAATGATTTTGTGATTGCCAATTGTGTTTATAGATAGCATAGACTCAATGGGTTTTGCGCCAATAATTTCTGCTGCTACTATTGGGATTTGATCATTATCCTTCTTTAACCTTGTGATTTTTATTATTGAAGAGTTTTGTGATATTATGTCTTCTTTTATATCGGCTTCGGAAATTGTTGGATTGCAACCCTTGGTGCAGTCTATAGCATGTTGTTGGTTATGCGGAGCGCTATACATGGGTTTTTCTAACTTGGCAGCTGAGAGTAGAACTCGACTTTTTGCGTCTTTCTTGGTCCCACCGCAAGATGTCGCATGATCGCTACCGCATCAAGCAGTGCTGCAGATCAAGAGACTAGCGGCAGGACTGAGAATGAAGCAAAAAGCCGTGCCGAATTCCATCTTGGAGCTAGTACAGTCAGCCACCACGTTAGAAAAACCCAAGTTCAGTGAGCAAGTCCACACCGCTCGGCGTCTGGTGCTCGGGGGCCAGTGTGTGTGGATGGTCCGTTATCATCGCTAGTCCGTTAACAATCAATATCTTAGTAATAATTAAATTAGTTCAAAGAATTGGTCACCCCGACTGATCTTTGAACTAATTTAATTATTAAAATACATTGTTACCCAGTAACACGGTCACAATTTGGATAGCTGTGCGTCTGCGGAACATATTCTCCGAGCGTACGTGCATTCAACATGGTGACGGGCAAGGTGACCATTATATACTTAGTAATAATTATTCTTATGAGAATATTTATTTATTTATTTATTTTCGTAAAAAAAAAAAAACAGTTAAAAACTGCGTATGACGTGCTATGGGGAAAAGTGAATTGTGTGCACATTTTCAAAATTCTGTGATCCCTACACCAAGTCATATACTACTTAAATTTTGAATTTAAATAAATTGATTGATAAATTGATTGAAAATATATCTCCGTTTATTCGTTTTATTTCATTAAGAGTTTAATAACTCTATGTGATGCGTGAAGTTCGCTTGTAAAAAGCTTTAAAGAGAAATTGCTGCTGTGTTGTTTCAGGCATTACACGTTTTATATTTTTTTAATAGAGAAAGCAAAACCATACATGAATCTTCGTAAGAAGAGTATCTGTCAATATTATTAGTCGTCGAGCACGATTTGGGAGTAATACAGTCATCTCACGCAGCATTTTCCGACTTTTGTTTGTCTGAAACATACTGTCTCATTTCCTCCGCTTGGAAGTGATTACCATCATCTGATGAAACTACCAAGATACTAAAGCTTAATATTTTAGGGTGTACGACTTGGAATCACTTAAAGGCCTTTCGGCAAGCTAACGCAACAGTTTATTCTTTGTAATAAATTCCTTAATAATTCCTTTGTAATAAATAACGTATATATTAAAAACATTTTATTTAAGGAGTAGTAGAAAATAAAATTAAGATGTCTAATTGCTTAAAAAGAACTGAAGTCTGCGAAGGAAACATACCATAGTAAAGGGAAACAAATTCGATCCAGAAATCTCATCTGCAAAGCATCCTTCTCAATAATAGACAGCAAAGGTAAAAATTAATAATCCATTCAAGAAATATTCAAAGAGATCTAATTAGAGATACTTTCAGAGCCCATTTATAACTGTGTAAATGACTACGTAATACTTATAATACCGAGGATGGGACAATCACAAAATGCCGTGTAATTAAATGGGGAAAGAAATGAGAAAAAATACTTCAAAAACTTTGCCTGTCTGCAAATTTCGTCCAAACTTTCCTCATCTTAGATTTGATAAACAGAAACCAGCGTGCAAATTGAAAAACTTTATTCAAATTTAAATTCGTTACCTAATGAATACCTGCATTATCCCCCCATGCTACAACAGCCACCAAAAACTTCGACATCGTAAGAAACTTAACGCAAAAGATTACGAAGCCCTAGAGATGGAGAGGGATGGAGGAACGAGCGGAAAGGAGGTTGCAGAGAAAGAAAACTTCGTTTTCTCTTCGCTCTATTGCTTCTTGCCGTTGGCGAGGAAATATGCTGTTTGCTACTCAATCTCATCTGGTTTAATCGTTTGAATCGCTTGGTGGTAGCCAACATTCAGTGACCCTAGAATGATGTGCGGCTCATCGATTATTCAATCAATATCACGCACTTTTCTTCTTCACCATTTTGTTACATACTTAACTGAAAAGTTTATTATTAACGCAATGGAGGATGAAAGGTTGAGCTACCTAGCACTTGTCAAACAGAAATTCTGTAGATATTATTCATTTTCTTTATATTTGGTTTAAATGGATTTTGGAAAGTGGGTACTAAATAAAATATATTTGTTCTTTTAGCCTACAAAATATAGATAATTTTTAATTTTCGTTTTCAGTATACTTCGAAACAGTTATCAGTTTACACTTTTTCCTTACCTGATTAATATTAAGGACATTAAATACGTCAAACAGAGTAGAAGTGATATTGAACACTTAACAGGAGAATATGAATGAAAATTTTTTTTTATTTATCATTAGGGATCCTACAATATATTCTGGGATTTACTATGAAGCCTCGGTCGGTACGGAAAGGTACGGGAATTTGAGGGCATCAAGTGAATGTTTCAAGGGGATCAAGAAAAAGTTTTTAATTGTTTTTTTGACGTAAAATAAATAAATAAAAACCTTAAAAAAACGGGTCAATGACCCCCATCTTGATCAGGTTTTTCGTCCAGTTTCCCTGATCCATTGAGCAAATGCTGAGATGGCCCCTTGTTTTGCTTCTGAACATAAATGTAACTTCATTTTCTGTGCACGTCTTCTAGAATTCAGTGGGAAATACTATTATTCAAATTATCGTTTCCATGTTGTCACGGCAGGAAGTAATAAGAGCCAAAATTTATTGCTTATTTATCCTTGAAAATAGATTTTATTACATGGGAGTTTTTTTGTTTTTCCTTTCAAAATTCAAAATTTAAGTAGTATATGAGTTAGTGTAGGGATCACAGAATTTTGAAAATGTGCAAACAATTCACTTTGCCTCATAGCACGTCATACGCAGTTTTTAACTGTTTTTTTGACGTAAAATAAATAAATAAATAAATATAAGAAATTTTCTTAGAGTAGCACGCGATTAGTATTGTCCATTACTATAGCATTCGGAATAACGAACAAAGTAGACAGGCTTGATTCCTCAACATCTTCGATTCAGTGGTGAATGTGAACACTTGTTTCACATCGAACCACTAGCGAACAAAATAATCGAATAAAATATTAATTAGAACTGAAGAGGAAATCCAAACAACGGGTTAAGCGACTCCTTCAGTAAAACAGGGATTATCAGTTCCAAATCATGGTTTTGTCTAAATATTGTCTCAAAATATGAAATATCAAACACTGGGCAGACAGCAAGAGATAAATTACTTTGTTGCACGAGCCACATTTTGACTAGTGGAACACTTGTTACGACAGCTGTTAGCCTCGTTGCGTCCCCCGTCGGGCCGTTAGGGTTTGCCCCTGTTGTTGAAAAATTGCGATTTTTGCATCACTAAATACCGTATTTGATGTGTTAATTTGTGACAAAACAATCAATTATTACGGAAACTGTTCTGGTTATGTAAAGTTGGGAGTAACATCGGAACACGAGCCCAATCCATCCTAGGAGATGACGCGGATGCAGCATGATCTAATTTTTTCATTCCCGCTCCAAGAGAATTTGATTAGCAGCGCTCGTCCTGTCCTTCGGGCGCACGCCTCAACTCGCCAAGGAAGTCATTAAATGACTCATTAAAACGGGGCGAAGGAGGGGCGTGGGAAGTGCGACGGTGGCGCGCCGCGGAAGGCGGAGGGGCAGCAAATTGCTCAGTGCAAATCCCGGGCAGCTATTATAGCCCGGCCCGCGCTCCCGTCAATAATGGGCAGCACGTGCGCGATACAATTGGCCAGGCCGCGCAGCAAGACACAAGTAATAGGATGCCCCGTAATCCGCTTGCGGCATCACCCGCCTTGCCCCGCTACACCTTCCGTCACGTTGCCGCTCCGCTTCCCCTTCCAGCGGGCCTGTTCTACACTGCCTTTCCGCCCTGCTTCACCTTTGCCGCTCGCTAACCCTTCTGGGCCCCCTTCCCCTTCCCGTTCTACATTGCCCTTCCGCTCGGCTCCACCTTCGCGAACCTCCCGACTGATAACCCTTCCCGCCCCCTGCATCCTCGGCATGTTCATCCAGCACCGCCTTATCCCTCTTCGCTCCACCTTCCGCGGCCCTGTTCTACATTGCCCTTCCGCTCGGGTCTCGCATAAACCTTCCGCTCCCCTCCACCGGCGAGCGCCCCCGCTCTGCTCCACCTTCCATCGCCCTTCTGCTCTGCTCCATCTTCGCCTTCCACATCACCTTCCTTGCCCAGCCGAATGTCGACTGCAATCCGCGGTCAACTTTCCGAAAGCAGTTTACCGAACTCCTCAAAGACACAGCTCGAATACAACCCGTTCTGTTTTCTTCCTTAGTATGAGGGTTCATTTCTACGTGGTTTCTCGTGGTCTGTTAAGAATCATATTGTTCAATTACAATTTATCCAATTCCGTCTGTTTTCAAGAACATTTGCATTTCTCTTTCAAACTCTGATACCCACCGCTGAGAAGTTTGTGGAAACAAAACACGAAATCACCTCTTACGAGCATTTTCTTACCTCGCTGACTTAACAGAAAATTCCGAAGATTCTGCCCTTTACCTGTGTTCAAGGTTTCTCTGAACTGGACGGAGATCAGTTATATGCGCTACATATGAATGCTAACTTAATTAAATTTTTACTCTTTCGGAAACATGAGAACGAAACGGAATGAAATCGGGCTATGCCCCCTCAGGTCACGTAAAGTGAAAGACAAACAGCGAGGGTGGTGGACATCTGACCGCGAGATGCACTCGGGCAGTTCCCCTCTGTCCTGCCCCGTCTTCCGTCACCCTGCTGTACCTACTCCAGCCCAGCCCCACACCGGGAGCGGTGGCTCAGTACACCAATTGCAGTACCTCTGACGGGGAGGTTCTAGGTTCGAGTCCCGACGGCGGCAGGATTTTCGACACTAGCTTTCCAGCTTGGTCGAATTCAGTCGGTGTTTGGAGAAGAATTCTAGACGCAGGCTCATCTGGTCAGTAGTTTTCCGTTGTTTCTCCGATCAACACCAGGCGAATGGCGGAGCAGTTTACTAACAAACGGGCCACGGACCGCGGACGATCTTTCCTTCCTCTTCCTTGCCCAATTTTCCCCATTACACAAACACTACCTCACCCCATATGTCGGGGGACTGGTCGGGGACTTAGAACTTGTCCCGGCTGCGGCGGCGCCGCGCTGGTGAGAGGTTCCTGGTTATGGAAGAACCCCGCTAGTCGACGGTAGGTCGGCGCCGGCTTTTGCTATGTAGTGAAAGGTCACCCCCACCTCCGGATGAAAAAAACATGAACAACACTTACGGGACTCGTGACCTCCGACGTTGATGCGCCCGGAATCACTAACAATCAATCAATCAACCCAGACTCACCTTTTCCGCCCCACCGGCTGACATAGCTCAGAGCGAGCATCACCGATGGCCCTGCATTGATTCTAGCCGGAAGGTCTTAGCGTCGAGTCCCCACGGGAGCTGATGTGTGAAACTAACGTGGTAGATCGAATTTAGCCGTTCTCTGGAGGAGAATTCTGGTTTATCTGATGCAAGGCAAATACTGGAGCAATACCTTATCAAACAATACCAGGCAAATACTGGAGCAATACCTTATCAAACAGGCCACAGACCGCGCGCAATTATTCCCTCATCTTCCTTGACCTACCGTCTCCCTTCACAACCACATTTAATGGGTTACCTATTAATTGAACTGTATAATTTTCATATAAAAGCATGAAGGTAACAAGTAAAGTGCTGTAAAATGTAACTTTGCTATGTGCGGGTTTTGTTGAGATCTCTTTTTGCTAGTTGGGGTGGGAATAGAGTAAGAGATGTGGATCGCCATTTTGTTAGCAATGCTATAAAATCAAATCTGTAGTTTGTTTGCCGATGCAAATACGTTTTCTATAACTCGGGAGCGAACAATTCTAGCTCTAAATGCTGCTATTCTTGCTTTGTTGTAATTTTATTCGTCAGTCAACTATGTAGTAAAAGATTGGGGAAGACGTTATAGAGCTAAAGAGAGCGTGCGCCGATTATACGTCTTCCCCTATGTCACATAGTTTTTACTGCCTTTTTTTACGAAAATCAATCAAAAGAAATAACTCTCGACTGCTCTCCTCGGCGACCATCCCGTTTCGTAGCGGTTTGTAGATTGTACGCACGTCACTCACATATTTAACTGTTTATTGACGTTAAATAATAAAATAAATACATTCACCCGAAAGAAGCAAATAATGAAGAAAACTACACTGTCGTGAACCGTTAGCTGCGACTAATTTCCGTGTACGACTGCGTAATACTTCACTCTGCATTAATTTTGGGTAGAATGAGTAATGATTGACTTCTGTCAGAGGTTTTGACACTTCTATGTTATTGATATACTTAGATAAATCGATCAAGTTCCTTGTATCCGTGTTGCGTTTATCACTAGTAGTATCACTTGTAGGTCATAAAACACATTTCATGAGAATACTAAATGTTTGCCCAAGTTGAAAAGTCCAGACTTCCAGAAGCTGAGGAGCAGGGCAAGGGCATCATTTTATTATCAAATTTGCATGGAATATTCTGTAATAATGGAGCGAAAAGTCTCGATCCTCGGTAGACTATTCGCAGTAACTTACCGATCGGAAATGTTGAGGACATAGCGTGCGGATGGGTGTTTCAGAGAAAGGGGAAAAAGGGGAAATGGGGAAAGGTGAAAAAAGGAGAGAGCGAAAGAGAGAAAGAAAGAGAGAGAAAAGAGAGAGAGAGAGAGAGAAGGAGGAGAAGGAGAAAAAGAATGAGTGTGAAACAAAACATGAAATAATTAAAGTTGTCTCAGCTGAGCTTAATCAATAGCGATGCCAGCTTAAAGCAATGCCAGCTTTGCCAAATAATCTTACGACGACCCCTTATATTTATGACGTAGTAGTGGATAACAGATAACAGCATTGTAAATATAATATTTAAATCCCATGTCAGTAAAATAAACTACTTATGAATAAAACACTTCATGAACCGGTTTGATGATAAGCATTTGCCATATTGTAGCATGGCAATAAGCTTCCGAAATGTGTACATTCCAATGTATTGAAATATATTGAAACGTACCTACACCATCACTATATTGGTGTGTGCGTGGAATTTCCACTACGTTTCACCTAACGTTTAAATTAATTTAAAGATCTGATTGAAAAGATGTTACTCGTAACCAATTTCCGAATTTATAAATAATTTGGGCGCCAGGAAAAGGTTACACTTGAAACCCTGATTATCTATTTCTGACTTTCGGATATATTACTAATAAATGTAAATCCCGCTAGCTCGGTCGACGGGTTCTTATGAAATAATTGTCCTTAGTTACTCCGCAACCAATTACTCAATCTGCCTTCCATACGGATTGGCCAGGAATCTGAAAATAATTCTGAAATGTCTACTCTAGGATTGCATGTAATGGCAAATGAGAATGATCTTTCTTTCAAACTATGAATTATAATTTATTATGAATGCAAAAGTTATCAAACTATCATTGATTACTACAAAAAATCGTTAGGTCAAGACCATTTTTCACGTTATTGCAATAACAGCGTTTATTAGGGGCGCACGTCGCTCGATGTCGCCACGTAGAGTAGACCGATTTTCCTTCTTTATGAAGTCCACGATGATCAGCGGCCAAGTCGAAAACTTCACAAGCACTGCTTATACTCTTTGCCTTGCGCCTCAGGTGGGCACATATTTCAAACTTTTTTTTTCCGGAATAATATCCCTATAATTTTATTTTCTATTACCTAACCTGGCAATTCACAATTCACTGGTAAAATTCCTAAGTCAAGTTTCGTAACCCCCCAAAATCACTCATGAATATATTACAAATCCGAGTTTGCAATGGTACAACACGTAAATTTTACAAGTTCCTTCCCGGAAATTCAATTCAATGTTCACTCTCACGAAATATCACAAGTCCTGATATGATAATTAGCCTCAAGAAATTTTCTAAGTTCCACAAATATCAGTCGAACTTAATAAAACGCGCAAGCGATCCACTTACCACCACGACACGAGACGGAGAGCCCTAATTCCCAATCTGGTCATCCCTTCAAAGCTTGCTGTTTTTTTGTCTCTATTGTTTTGACGAACTTCACGATACATTCGCTGACGTCACCCTTATTATCCTATTTTAGAACCAATCACAACCTCATGATCACTACGGTGCATCTTCCACCTGCTTCTAAACGAACTCGTTGTTTCGCGTTGCTACGGTGCCTCCTCTGTGTTTACCTCCCAGCTCTACAGTTACTAAGTTGCCCCCTTGCTCAGGACGAACTCGCGTTGCTGCGGTGTCATCTGCGTATCTGCACCATAGAAACCCACGTCTTTTGCAATATCTACACTATTTCGACCTTTATTTGCCTAAATAAATGTCCGTTATTTTTGGTACGTCTCAATATGTATTCCTATTTTTTGAATATTTATATTAGAATATACCATTTGATATAAAAAAATCGAATTATTATTCCACTAAACAAAAATAGCTGAATTGCATGTGTATTCAGCATGTCGAATAAGTTTAGGTGCCTTTAAGTCAAGCCCTAACAACAGCCTTATGGTATAAGCAGGAGTACTCCTCAATTTGCAGCGTAAACAAGTATGTCTTAAAATTGGCAACTCAGCTTTAAATTCTTGAACTAATCCGACCTTCAAATATATCTTCAGCACTCTTAAAACAGATTACCGTTCAATCCATGTGAAGTATCCAAAACCACTTAAGGTAAGAATTCCTACTTATCAAGATGAATTGAGTATTGAAACCCCTCACATTCTACAGGGAAAGATTCACTCTATTCTCCCCTGGCAATACTTTAAACCTGAGGTTAATATAATGATTGCGCAAGTTCCCAAATCCTTAATTTCTGCAAACATTGTTACATCCCATTTGAATTCTCTTTATGAAGACTACCATGATTTAGAAAAAGCGTATACGGATGGATCAAAATAAGAAAACAAAGCAGGTTGTGCAATTGTTTCAACAACCCCTCACAATATCTCAAATTCAGGTTACCGAAATATAATATAATCTTCTCTTGCGAAGCCTGGGCCATTCTGAAAGCCATTGAATTAGTCTTCCAAACTGGAGAAAACCGCAAAATAGTGATTCACTCAGAGTCTATGGCTACCTCGAATGCAATTGGCAACATATTCTCTAAAAGTCCCAAATTAAAAGAGTAAAAGAACTTTTATCTACCCGAATAAACAACGGCACCTTCATCTCTATTGTTTGGATTCCAGCACAGAGGTATAGTAGGGAATGAAAAAGCAGATAAAGTGGCCAAAAAAGCAACTTCATTACTGACAACGGACGACAGAGTGAAGGGAGTTCTCTTCGATATCAAATTATACCTTAAAAATATGGTTACGAAACAGTGGAATGAAAAATGGTTGACTACCTTTTTTCAAACTTCACCTCCTACGGAAATCCGTTATCGAATCCGCTCTCCGTAACCTCCACCTCACTAGATTTCAACGAGTCCAAATTAACAGACTATTGGCCACTTTAATCTCTCCCAAATTCACCTAATAAAAAAACTGACACATTACCCTGTGCTAAATTTGGAGCCCAAGTATGTACATCCCATTTTATTCTAGAGTGCCCTTAAATAGCCCATTGAAGACTTAAGTCCTTAAACTTAAAAGATTCTTTATTTAATTCCTTCTCCTCTCCAGAAGAATGTATAAAAGTCTTACAATTTTTAAAAATCTCAAAAATTGACACCTTAATATAAATCCATCCTTTACCTACATCTCGCCCAGTACAACCCTTCAAATGTCTTATGAATATCAAAGGCACTGAATTGTAAATAAAAAATATGTGTATCCATCCCAATGACGAAAAGGCCCAAAAAATTGGCACTATTACAATTTCATGTTTGTATGAACTGTACATTATTGTGTAAAAAAATAATTGTAAAACTTGTGTAAACTCTAAATTGATACTCGTTATCGCTTATGACCCAGTTGTTGAACAGCGACCTTAAATAAATAAATTGAAAAAACTAGCTGAAAACTGGGACTTGAATATATTTTTCAATTTGACTTAAATTTTGTGGTGTATAATAATAATAATAATAATAATAATAATAATAATAATAATAATGTTTTTATTTCTGGCAAGGTCTGGCCATAAGGCCTCTTTTTTCGCCTAACCATTTAAATATTTACATTTACATAATTACAATTGAGGCGTTCGGGCGGAAATAATGATGACTGACATTTCACGTTACTTACGAATTAGCTAAAGGAAATGTGCTGCACATAACTAATGAAACGTAATGTATTTTCATTCTCAATTTTCTGGATTCTGAAGCTAACATGATATAAAGGGAGCCAATGTTTCTTATTTACAAAAAGGTAATGGTAATATAATTATTTTATTTCGAAAAATAGAAGAACTGTTCATAGTAACACCATTGCAAGTCGTTACTTCCATAATTATTGGTGTTCGTTAATTTATGTTCCTTTCGCTTCCCGATTTAGATGTCTCTAGTGTCACTGCCCTTCCAGCATCCGAATATAAGTGAATTTCACATTCCGGCCGAAAATCACTTGGTGTTTTGGAGGGCGCCTTAATGTCATCATAAGCGATAGGAATCTTTAATTTGGAACGTGAACGGGTGGAGGGGATCATAATGACAGCAATTTACCTTTATCACGCGGGCGGCGCCTTCAGGCTGGATGGAGATAAATGTGGCGACGGGCGGGCTGCCGTCCTGGCGCGGGAGCCTCCCAAAGCCCTGGCCGAGGCCTGGCCGTGCTGCCCTCGCCACGAGCCCCCTCAACACCCCAACCACGCGCCACAAGAGATGGCCGATCACGTCCCCACCACGCACCCCGCTACGTACGCCGCCACGCACTCCGCCATGCACCTCGCCATGTACCCATCACACGTCCCGCCAGGGACCAGGCGAATGCCGGAGCAATACCCTAACAAACGGGCCACGGACCGCGCGCCCTTTTTCCTTCTTCTTCCTTGACATATCATCTCTTTTTACACAAACACTTATGCTAACATGCACTACACTACCACACATGCCGGGAGCCGGGAGACCGGCTGGTGGGAGACTCCTGGTTGGGGGGAAAAACCCCGCTAGCCGCTATCCGGCACCGGATCTCGTCATTCAGCGGAAAAAGATCATCGCAACGTACAGAGGAAAACACGCACCACACTTACGGGACGAATGACCTAAGCTGACGTACCCGGAATCACTAAGAACCAACCAACCTAAATGAACGCTCGACGTGCTGACATAATTATTTAATAGGTGTTTCTTCTTTACATATCTTTGAATTTGGGGGTTTTAAACATAGTTCCTCAATTTGCATATCCAGTAGCACATATATATTTCCCATATTGACTTTTGATGAGGCAACTTATTGAGATGGCGTGTACGATCTAGTGATGTTCCAACTTTGATTCGATGCTTTTGTCCTAGACAGTAAAAACTGTATATTACATCTTGGGGGACAAGTATAAATCAGTGCACGTTTTCTTGAGATCGAGATTCCTTTCCCCACCCTTACACTACACATAGTTGATTGATAAAAAATGTACCAAATACGTGAGGTTTGGTAAAGAAAGTGCCAAAAACTATTAAAAACTCTGTAACACTTTGTACAGGAAAAAGTGTATTCTGTGCAATTTTTCTTACTTTTGAAAACCATTCTCTAAGCCACATACAAATTGAATTCTGAATACAGAAGGAAATTAACGTTTTTGGCAAGAAATGATAAGAAAATATTCACTTCGGTAAATAAAAACTGGAGTTATAAAAAACACATTTGCATCGGTAATCTCAGTAGATACCTTATTCAAAGGATAAAAAGAAACCGGACAAACTATCAAATCGAAATGAAGGCCATGGTGTCTGAAGTCCGTATACAATAACTTGTTACAGACAGAAATAAAAATAGAAATAAAGTAAAATTAAGTCGTTTAATTGGGTCAAAATATTAATATATCTAATTTAATAAACACCATTCAAAAGAAACCTTGAAGTATTGAGCCATGCATGTTTGTTTGGGCCCATAGCAAAGCAGAATGACAAACCCTTATTTCGTCTTCAAACGGCTTCTAGTGTCAACCGTCTGATGGAACTGCCGCATCCTTGTAACCCCAAGCGCACGTGAGCATCCGCTCGTGTCTCCCAGAAACGCGTCTGGCGATTTCAAGCAGGTGTATTCAAGCCAACCGTTTCCTAACGTCTCCCTAGCAAACCGTTTATTCTCGAAACTTCCAGAACAATTCAAATTCTCATCAATGATTGGCTGGGGCCCGATCCCCACGCATGTAATTCTAAATCAAAATCCGATTGTTAGAAAAATTAGTCGCAGTATGAAGCCCGCGGGTAACATGTTGCGCCGGGCTCCGTGTTACGGCAGTAAAAATGTCAATGTCTCTGAAGAGGTTCGTATTCAGTACTGTTAACATAGTGTAATTTGTTAACTTTATGTAAACCGTTTCGAGTGAAGTCGCTATGAAAGTGCCTTGCGGCAACACGTGTAAGCGCCCAAGCACCGTGTTAGTGCACGTAAAAATCTCGATGTCTCGTGGTGAGCATCGTTTTCATCATTGTTAACATTGTGTAATTTGTTAACTTTATGTAAAATGTTAACTTTGTGTAAACTATATCAAGAGCCACGTGTCACAAGCAAGGTCAGCTGACTCTGTGTTGCGTCATACGTCAAAAACTGCTTTAAGTGTGATTTAAACTACCACGTGCTTGCACTGTGCCTGTGAAAATGATATAAGTGACAACTCAAGAGACATTAAACTATTGTACAAGGTGAAATTGATGACTTATTCACAGCTGATCCTCACCAGAAACGTCCTTTATCTGAACTGTCGAAAGAAGCGGACGGGTGTGTGTAAAACGTCCAACACCAAAATACAGTCCACTTTTCCCCAAATACAACCGGCCCGTTCATTGTTATTCTATTGAAATCTTTACGATTATTTAATTTCACTAGAAGATATTACATCCAATAATATTTTGCGAACGGTCGTTGAGAGCATTTACTCTAGTTCAGGGCCGTCGGACGAACGAGCACGCGAATACCTTTCGCAAAGGTTTGGGGCACGCGGCGATATCAGCTTCCTGAAGTCACTCGTGCCAAGCAACGGGTTGGTATATCATTAAGAGATATTTATTAAATTTTACCAACGTCTAATGAAAGAACATATAAACAGGAATTGCAGTTATAAAAGCATCGATCACTACACCAAGGAAACAACGCACATTACTACTTAGAGAATGCAGTATATGAGAAAATTAGCACTAATTACAAATAACACAAATGGAAATTTTAAGAAAATAAATATGAACCAAAATATATACTAAATCAAGTTAAGTATTGTAAAACAGAATTTCAGTAAAACATTGACACTATTATTGAAAATAAACATTTAAAGAAATACGATGTGCATATCTTCCGTGAGAAAATCCGCGTAATAAAACTTAAAAAATTATAGACTAATGACGAAGAGAGACGAAAAAAAATGTGTGTATGAAACGTAAAATCAGTACGTAAATGCAATTGAAACAGTGAGAAAACGTAATAAATATGTAAAATCGTATATATTATGTAATAATACAATACACTACTTATAAAACACATTCACATAATTCAAACTTATATTTATCAAAAGTTTCCTGAAAAAAGTTTAAACATAATACAAAGTTTTAAAAATCATTTGGAAAGCACAAATATATGCATATTTTGCACTATAAAACTTTCTCGTCAGTAATAAAAGCTTCATCTATTGCTTTCCTGGCTCGTAGTTTACAAGCTAGACTATACGCAATAGAAGTCGTACAAACTGGCGGTATCTACGACCAGCAAACAATCACTGCAGTGTGCAGCATTCTCATGGAAGTATTACACGTCACGCGATCACCAAAGTTTCTCGGAAATTAAGGTTAAAGATCACGAAACCCGGTGTCAGAGATTCTTTTCACACCTAAAAGTGAAAATGATCTCAGTCACACTTGCCGCCATTGAGATAACTGAAGCAGGCACGCCGGTCTCTACGAATCGAGTCTTAACGAAACTTTTTGTACACTCTATGGAATATTTCGTAATGCCTTTTAACACTGCTCTTTTTGTAATTAAATACTTCCTCCACATTAAACAAAGTGCATCACTTCCGCCTACTCGAACTAAATTTTGTTGTCTTCTTGCGACCCGCTATGATCACCTACTGTGTATCCCTGAGAAATCGGAGCGCGGACTTCGCCGCGGACACTGTGTCCTTGCAGAGCGCCCTGGCACGCACGTGCTCCGTTTGACGGCCCTGCTCTGCTATTGCAGCTTCTGTCCTTGCGGTTTACCGCATTGGTGAGCGTGCTCGCTTTCCATGACGCGACCCCCGTTCGATTCCCGATCGGGCAAGATTATCATGTGCATTTCTCTTGGAATGTCTCAGTATCTGTTGCTGTGTGACGATAAGAACACTCACTTGTCAGGGTGAGAAGAGATACGGCGTGGGGATGCCTTCGTGCTAACCACATGTACTCTCTTAACTCAAGGCCGGGGCATTGCTGGTAGTCCATGACCCGTACGCGGACTGTCGCGCCAGGTACAGGCAGACAGATTTAAGCTTCGAACATAATTTCTATAGTAATAATAATCAAGTGTTTTAGTAGTTTATTTAATGATCAATATGCATGAACAATTTAATGATCAATCGTTCATGTTGGTGCTCTTACACATAATTGCTGCGCGTTTCTACTGTTCTACTGTTACGTGCATAATTGTTTATATTATGAACATCATTCCATAGATAATACAATCGTCTCCAATATTACTTCAGTGGTATACATACCTTTTGCGGCTCTCACACGAAACCAATCTGTATAAATCAGGTTTCTCTAAAGAAAGAGAATTTGAAGGTCTGTAAAGAAAGAGAATTTCACGAAGACGTCACGAATTGCACGTTGACTTTAAAAATATGACGGATTTGTTTAAAAAAAAAAACGCACATAAATATTCATGTCAAATGCAACCCGCAACACTATGTCGTATATTTTGGAATTTAAATCGTTAAGTATCTCACAAACAAAGCGTTTTAGGACCTTAATGAACTAATTAAACTTTTGAGGCCCAAGGCCTCAAAGAAACGTTTCCCACATTGCGATTTACATGATGAGATCTTCTCGTACATTCTATTACATTTTTGCTGGTTTGACGCTTCCCGACTCTACACCATCTGTTCAGAGCCAGTAGAATCTGCAACTGTATGTGAAATTAAACTAATTACTTGATATTATATGTGACTGAATTACAAGGGTGTACCTTTCTGTTCGGTAATATCGTTAAATAAAAATATTTTATAATGACAAGTGTGTATTTTATTGTTATCAATTACAAGAAGGCATATGGAAGAAGTGACGGAGAATAACGGGGTCTCAAAGAAAAAGTAATATTACAGGCTTAATATGGAAATGGAAAAATAGGGAAGAGGGTGGGAGAGTTCTCGCACGGGTACGCTAGTATATTATAATTGTTTGAGGTGACGCACGTTTGGTAATGCACTTTTGAAAGTACATTTTTGACAAGTGTGGCGGTTTAGTGGAGGGAAAACGTCGAGCAGGATGGCACGTGAGAAACTATCGCTACTCTGAAACACATACTCAGTTTTGTAATAAGCAATTGAATTTGGTCATTACTATCAACACAACATGGATTTCTCCTAAAGAAGAAAGACAAAAATATATGTCGCTTTTACACAGCAGAGAATACATTCACGTTAATATTGCTCAAAACATTGCTGTGTCTCGGCATCAAGTGTGCAAAAAATTATAGTGAAAGAAATTTGCAACACATCCATCAGGAGTTCCAAGACGAATTAACTGTTTAATAGTGCGCAAACATTAAATGAAATAATCGTCAATGACAAGTGCGCACCATTTCATTTGACTAAATAAGCCGAAAATAGAATGACTGATTCATTACCAGTCTCAGTCGCCATATGAAAGACTGAAGTGTAAGTCCGCGTAAATGCAGTAAAATACCTTTCTGTGGATATCGTATCAAGCGATAAGCACGTAAATGAACAGTACTTCGAGGAAAGGTCGACCCAGCACAGCACGTAATGAACTTTGTGTACGAACGGAAATTTGATCTAAAGCTTGGAACGAGCTAAGAATGAAGCAACTGACCTCAGTGCATCCACACATGTAGCCATTTGACATTCGCACGACGACGTAACGACATTCTCACATGAAGCCAATGCCGCTGGATAGAAATTTGCGTGGACGCAGTCTTACCGCTTTCAATCTTGAACACAGCTAGTAGAGTGCGCCAGGAAAGACTCTCAAGAGTATCATCTTCCTGGTGAGAGTGCTAGCAATATAACCTATATTGGTAGCACGAGCTACGCAGCTTGTACTAAAGAAAATGTAAATTACATACCCACCACAATTATAACAAATGCTGAAAGTGTTGTCCCTTTCAATTATTTCCAAGTGATCTGGTTGCTACCACCATAAATGCAATTTATAATTGGAGGCCTTGACTCGGCTCGGGGCGGATAGACTTTCCTGGCACACGTCATAAGCAACAAAACGCACATTGTTCACTGGAGGAAAAAATTAGTTTGATATGAAGTCGTGTAGTTTTTAATACTCTCTACAAGATATGCAACTTTCGTTTTCATTCACTTCTATTGTGATCTACAAAGCTATATAGAACACAGGAAAAAACGCAATTAAGTTAAAACCTTGTTTTAAAGAAGTTGTGGGGTAATTAAAAATAAAGCGTGCTCTTTCGTGACGTTAACAATCACGAGAACATGCTGTATATGTCCAATATAACTTTGCCAAGGAATGTTGTATATGTCCAATATAACGTGACATGTGGTATACTGATATTTCCAATAACAAAAATATTTTATTGTAGAGGATGTATCCTGGAGGTAGTAGGATGGTATTTCCTGCGGAGAATAATGGTTCTACCATATCCTCATCCATATCAGGGGGCTCCTTTGGCATTTTTCCAGTGTCTCAGATGGAAGAAATTATTTATTGCGCTCTCAAAGAGCCATTGAAAGTACGCAATCATGAGTTCGCCCATTATCTCGAGATATATACTACCTATCTATTTGCTTCCCCCTCTCTTCGCGCACCCCGTTTGTGCGTGACTCGTTTTCACTATCATCAGATTTTCCCAACACACTCAACCTATACGCCCCCTCCAAAACGCGTGCCTTATCTTCCACATAAACGCGGAATACATCATGAGAATAATAGTTTTATTCATTACACAGACGTATAGAGCAAAAAATATTTGAAAAGTTAATGCTGATTCACAGAACGTAATTATAAGTGCAGAGTTTAGTAATAATATTTTTTAAATAACCACGTATCGTTTCTCACAAATTTGTATTCTGTAATTAATGCCAGTAGAAACATTGAAATAACTATTGCATTACCATCTATGTTGTGTTCGCGTCATTTTTTCTGATATAATACATCATACTTGTCCTATTACAATCACAAAGATTTTAAAAGTGATAGGTAGTTTTCTTTGCCGTACTATTGAGGGAATTACTATCCAGATTAAAATATCAACAAATGATTACAAATCGCTGTTACCGGATGTCCTAAACAACCTATGTCCCGTATCATCTTCCATAACTTCTAAGCTGTTCACTGGCTTAGTTTAGCTCAGAGTGAGCATTGCCGCTGACTCTGCACTGACTCTGAAAATGAGTGTTCTAGGGTTCGAGTCTCGGCGATGGCGCATTTTCGACATGTCGACATCTTCGAATAATACTAAGGAAATGAGGAACGTAGCCATTGCCTGGAGGGATATCCTTGCGTCGGCAGCTCTAATCGCTAGCTTTCCGTGGGTTCTTCGAATACTCCTAGGCGATTGACGCACAAGTAGCAGTTCGGAACTCAATGCAAACAATGTCAGACCTGAACTAACTCAGCCACCAGTAGGGAGGGGTGAGGGATTGCATTGATATTATCCTAACATCACGCCGACAAAACATTGATACAACAGAGCAGAATGGCATGATACTTTTTCTTACATTGCTCTCGAAAATGAAATATACTACACATATATTCTTAAAGAACGATAGGTACTCAAATACTGGAAATATTAGAAAGGTAATAACAATAGTTATTTATGCACAAAGGGCGTTATATGGGTTCTAAACATCAAGCGGCGACAAAATGCCCGTGGGCCTTTGCTCCGTGGCGTTTTTGTTGCCCATCATTAGAACCAGTTAATGTCCGTGGTACATCCATAATTTTATTTTTTATCTAATTTTATTGATTCGGATTTACTTATTAACTAATTAAGTAGATGTTAACTTGATTCGGTTTGTCTTTTCGTATTTCCTTCCCATAATTCCCTTTCATAATTCCCTCTCATTATTTCGCCATATCATAAGAGAACATGCAGCCTTATTCAGTTGTTTTCATATTTCCCTCGTCACCACGATCCTCTCGATCCGCGTGTTATGCAATGCACATCGACTTCCGATAGAAGTCAATAGCAAGCTACACCCTGTCAGCAAAAGCCATAATTCCTTAACTTAGCAAGATATCTAGTTTTATTTCTAAACGTTCCGTCCCATGAATGACTCTACTCTGCATGTCAAGAGCTGGGAAAAGCAATCCGGAGTGTCACGAGATCGGAGAATAAAGTATTTTGGCGCAAAATCCGTGGTGTTGGTAAGTTAATTTTGGGGCACACACAAAGTAATTGTTCATGGTTCATAAAATTTCCATCCGACACTTCACATGTTCATACAGTTGCCTTATCAAGTGTACTATAAGATAATATTAAAAGCAATAAATTAGCAAGTTTTTTAATACTTTATATATATCCAGTAACCTGCGTCTGTCCGTCCGATCTTGCATTCGTCCGTCCGTCATTTACCTTTAGACCGCTCCCCGTCCACTAATCCAGACAAATAAAGTGCCATTCGATGCGTCTCGATCTTCTGATGAGGAACTGATGGTTTGTTTGTACATCTGACCAGGAGGTTCTAAGAAAGTTCGCAGACGTGTTTTTGCGTTTTTTAGAACTGCTTTATAGCGGTGGTCGAGCTAATCACGTGTTCCAGTGCCTCTTATGCGGCTGTGTTGAGGGCTAATGTAATGCCAATCCTACGGCACACGTCCACCGGCAAGGCTTGGATCACGCGGATAGAAACGTCCATCATCAGCTTTGCACGTAGGGTTAATAACCGTCCTGGATGCGGAGGGATGACGCAATGAGGCATGACGTCGGGACGTGTAGTTCGGCACCGGAACTCACGACTCAGTGGTGAAGGAACACCGCCACCTCGTAGGACAAAACATTCAAAAAGCTAACGGGTGAAATGAACTTGGCCGTAGTCGAGCCAGGAAACAATCAATCAAACCAAAGAGATGAGTGAATGAGCTGGGTAAACGTTCACGAAGAAGTCGCTAGTCGGCCGTTATTCCGCCGACCGACGTCAGGGGAGCAGCCCGATTCATTTTTCCTCCCGAAGGCAGCAGTGAGGTACGACCTCATTCTTTAGCTGGCAAGTGATTTGTTTATAGGGCGAATCTTCCATTATCCCCTAAATTGCCACCGTCGCGATGTATCATACACGGCGCTCGTGTTGCCGGCCACAAACGACTTAATGGAGATGAGCTACGACTGCGCGGGGCGCTTCCCCTCCGCCCACAAATCACTCGCGCGCGCGATCAGTGCAGCGCCACCGCAGGCGAGGACGGCCTGAGGACGCGGGGACGTTTGTTGTCGCCTGCCACCCGTCGATGACGTTATTTTAGGATTCTGCGCAGAAATCATATCGTCATTTTGGTGGATTCTTGTAGCATGGAACGGGGAGGAGCGAGAGGGAGTGGGACAGCTCGTCGGGGCGAAGCTCGTCGGGGTTCAGGTGGGAACATGTGAACGGCGGGTGTGGCTAAGGGGGGAAAAAATTAAGGCGCGCTGAGAGTGGCGGGGATTGTTGAGATGATCCAGGTGGGGAAAGGGACAGAGTGCAACGGGGTGTGGCGGAATGCGAAACAGTAAAGTCAGGCGGGATTGGCGGCTGCTATGGGGAATTGTACATTACATTTCATTGTACATACATGTGAAGAAGATATGGAGAGAGTCAGACAACGCTCTTGATTGATTAGTGATTCCGGGCGAGTCATTAGTCTAAGGTCATTAGTCCACTGAGTGGATTGCATGATTTTATTGCGGGAGGTCGCGGCGATGTTCCCCCGCTCAATGGCGAAATCCGACGTCGACCTACGTCGGCTTGCAAGCATTTTCCCACCAGCGAAGCACCGCCACAGTCGGGACAAGCTCTAGGCTCCGGACTGGTCTCCCAACAAGTGCGATAGTGTGGTGCAAGTGAGTACAAGTGGGAAAGTAAGGGTGAGGATAGGACTAGGAGGAGGAACGAATGATCGCACGCGGTCCATAGCCCGTTTGTTACGGTACTGCTCCGGCATTCGCATGGTACTGATCGGAGAATCCTCAAAAAACTACCGATCAGACGAGCCGGTCGCTAGAAATGTCTCCCGGACAGAGGCCGAATTCGTCCTAGCTGTCTAGATAGTATCGAAAATCCTGCCAACGTCAGATCTTAGGGCCTCCCGATTACGGAATTAGACGCAGTGGAGCCATCAGGGGCGGGGGCAAAGGAAACCTGGCGCGGTGTAGCTGTGCGGGTTGGAGGAAAGAAAGAGGTATTCAACTGGGGGGGTGGGAAAAGAAGGGAGAAAGAGGAACAGAAGGGTGGGCCAGGTAGAGTAGAAACGAGGAACACGTACAGCGCGGGTAGGGACGGCGATTTTTGAGGCAGGATGGAATGTATGGGCCGGAGATGGCGATGCGGAGAACATCTGGGCCAAGTGACGCGGATTGAAGTGAGGCGAAGAAGGCTGCAAATGACGGGGAATGCGAGGCTGAAATGTCTCCGTGCAGCGGGGTGGGATGTCGGGGACGGAGTGTGGCGAGGAGGGTCGTGAGTGGTGGGGCAGAGAAAGTGTGGGTGAAGCGGGGTGGGATGTCGGGGACGGAGTGTGGCGAGGAGGGTCGTGAGTGGTGGGGCAGAGAAAGTGTGGGTGAAGCGGGGTGGGATGTCGGGGACGGAGGGTGGCGAGGAGGGTCGTGAGTGGTGGGGCAGAGAAAGTGTGGGTGAAGCGGGGGGGGATGGCGGGGACGGAGGTGGGGCGAGGAGGGTCGTGAGGGGTGGGGCAGAGAAAGTGTGGGTGAAGCGGGGTGGGATGTCGGGGACGGAGTGTGGCGAGGAGGGTCGTGAGTGGTGGGGCAGAGAAAGTGTGGGTGAAGCGGGTGGATGTCGGGGACGGAGTGTGGAGGAGGGTCGTGAGTGGTGGGGCAGAGAAAGTGTGGGTGAAGGGGTGGGATGTCGGGGACGAGGTGTGGCAGGAGGGTCGGAGTGGTGGGGCAGAGAAAGTGTGGTGTAGCGGGTGGGATGTCGGGGACGGAGTGTGGCGAGGAGGGTCGTGAGTGGTGGGGCAGAGAAGTGTGGGTGAAGCGGGGTGGGATGTCGGGGACGGAGTGTGGCGAGGAGGGTCGTGAGTTGTGGGGCAGAGAAAGTGTGGATGAAGCGGGGAGGGATGTCAGGGGACGGAGTGTGGCGAGGAGGGTCGTGAGTGGTGGGGCAGAGATAGTGTGGGTGAAGCGGGGTGGGATGTCGGGACGGAGGTGGCGAGGAGGGTCGTGAGTGGTGGGGCAGAGAAAGTGTGGATGAAGCGGGGTGGGATGCGGGGACGGAGTGTGGCGAGGAGGGTCGTGAGTGGTGGGGCAGAGAAGTGTGGGTGAAGGGTGGGATGCCGGGGACGGAGTGTGGCGAGGAGGTCGTGAGTGGTGGGGCAGAGAAGTCTGGGTGAAGCGGGGTGGGATGCCGGGGACGGAGGCGAGGAGGTCGGAGTGGTGGGGCAGAGAAAGTCTGGGTGAAGGGGTGGGATGTCGGACAGAGGTGGCGAGGAGGGTCGAGTGGTGGGCAGAAGTGGAGTGGCGGGTGGGATGTCGGGACGGAGTGTGGCGAGGAGGGTCGTGAGTGGTGCAGGAGTCGGGAAGGTGGGATGTGGACGATGGCGAGGAGGTGAAGGGGGGGGAAATGGGTGAGTGGACGGAGGTGGCGAGGAGGGTCGTGAGTGGTGGGGCAGAGAAGTGTGGGTGAAGCGGGTGGGATGTCGGGGACGGAGGTGGCGAGGAGGGTCGTGAGTGGTGGGGCAGAGAAGTGTGGGGAGCGGGGTGGGATGTCGGGGACGGAGTGTGCGAGGAGGGTCGTGAGTGGTGGGGCAGAGAAAGTGTGGTGAAGCGGGGTGGGATGTCGGGGCGGAGGTGGCGAGGAGGGTCGTGAGTGGTGGGGCAGAGAATGTGGTGAAGCGGGGTGGGATGTCAGGGGACGGAGTGTGGCGAGGAGGGTCGGAGTGGTGGGGCAGAGAATGTTGGGTGAAGCGGGTGGGATGACGGGGACGGAGTGTGGCGAGGAGGGTCGTGAGTGGTGGGGCAGAGAAGTGTGAGTGAAGCGGGGTGGGATGTCGGGGACGGAGTGTGGCGAGGAGGGTCGGAGTGGTGGGGCAGAGAAAGTGTGAGTGAAGCGGGGTGGGATGTCGGGGACGGAGTGTGGCGAGGAGGGTCGGAGTGGTGGGGCAGAGAATGTGTGGGTGAAGCGGGGTGGGATGTCAGGGACGGAGGGTGGCGAGGAGGGTCGTGAGTGGTGGGGCAGAGAAGTGTGGGTGAAGGGGGTGGGATGTCGGGGACGGAGTGTGCGAGGAGGGTCGTGAGTGGTGGGGCAAGAGAAGTGTGGAGTGAAGCGGGGTGGGATGTCGGGGACGGAGGTGGCGAGGAGGGTCGTGAGTGGTGGGGCAGAGAATGTGTGGGTGAAGCGGGGTGGGATGTCGGGGACGGAGTGTGGCGAGGAGGGTCGTGAGTGGTGGGGCAAAGAAAGTGTGAGTGAAGCGGAGTGGGATGTCGGGACGGAGTGTGGCGAGGAGGGTCGTGAGTGGTGGGGCAAGAAGTGTGGTGAAGGGGGTGGGATGTCGGGACGGAGTGTGGCGAGGAGGGTCGTGAGGTGGGGCAGAGAAGTGTGGGTGAAGCGGGTGGGATGTCGGGACGGAGGGGTGGAGGAGGGTCGTGAGTGGTGGGGCAGAGAAGTGTGGTGAAGCGGGTGGGATGTCGGGGACGGAGGTGCGAGGAGGTCGTGAGTGGTGGGGCAGAGAATGTGTGGGTGAAGCGGTGTGGGATGTCGGGGACGGAGTGTGGCGAGGAGGGTCGTGAGTGGTGGGGCAGAAAATGTGGGTGAAGCGGGTGGGATGTCGGGACGGAGTGTGCAGGAGGGTCGTGAGTGGTGGGGCAGAGAAGTGTGGGTGAAGCGGGTGGGATGTCGGGGACGAGGTGGCGAGGAGGGTCGGAGTGGTGGGGCAGAGAAAGTGTGGTGAAGCGGGTGGGATGTCGGGGACGGAGTGTGGCGAGGAGGGTCGTGAGTGGTGGGGCAGAGAAGTG
This sequence comes from Teleogryllus oceanicus, assembly GCA_964035755.1. Classification (NCBI taxonomy): domain Eukaryota; kingdom Metazoa; phylum Arthropoda; class Insecta; order Orthoptera; family Gryllidae; genus Teleogryllus; species Teleogryllus oceanicus. The sequence continues at coordinate 344,346,877 of CAXIVR010000001.1, read as the reverse complement.
TGGTGAAGCGGGTGGGATGTCGGGGACGGAGTGTGCGAGAGGTCGTGAGTGGTGGGGCAGAGAAAGTGTGGTGAAGCGGGGTGGATGTCGGGGACGGAGTGTGGCGAGGAGGGTCGTAGTGGTGGGGCAGAGAAGTGTGGGTGAAGCGGGTGGGATGTCGGACGAGTGTGGCGAGGAGGTCGTGAGTGGTGGGGCAGAGAATGTGGTGAAGCGGGTGGGATGTCGGGCAGGTGGCGAGGAGGGTCGTGGTGGTGGGCAAGAGTGTGGTGAAGGGGGTGGGATGTCGGGGACGGAGTGTGGCGAGGAGGTCGTGAGTGGTGGGGCAGAGAAAGTGTGGGTGAAGCGGGTGGGATGTCGGGACGGAGTGTGGCGAGGAGGGTCGTGAGTGTTGGGGCAGAGAAAGTGTGGGTGAAGCGGGGTGGGATGTCGGGGACGGGTGGCGAGAGGGTCGGTGGTGGGGCAAGAAGTGTGGTGAAGGGTGGATGTCGGGGACAGTGTGGCAGGAGGTCGAGTGTGGGCAGAGAAGTGTGGGTGAAGCGGGTGGGATGTCGGGACGGAGTGTGGCGGAGGTCGTGGTGGTGGGGCAGAAGTGTGGTGAAGGGGTGGGATGTCAGGGACGGAGTGTGGCAGGAGGGTCGTGAGTGGTGGGGCAAGAAAGTGGGTGAAGGGTGGGATGTCGGGGACGGAGTGTGGCAGGAGGGTCGGAGTGGTGGGGCAGAAAGTGTGGGTGAAGGGTGGATGTCGGGGACGGAGTGTGGCGAGGAGGTCGGAGTGGTGGGGCAGAGAAAGTGTGGGTGAAGCGGGGGTGGAAGGTGAGGTCGGATGTGGGCAGAAGTGGGTGAAGCGGGGAGGGTGTCGGGGTCGGTGGGGCAGAAAGTGTGGGTGAGCGGGTGGATGTCGGGACGGAGTGTGGCGAGGAGGTCGGATGGTGGGGCAGAGAAGTGTGGTGAGGGTGGGATGTCGGGGACGGAGGCGGGATGGCAGGGCGGCGGAGGCGGGATGGCAGGGCGGAGAAAGCAAGGACGCGGGGCTGGATGACGAGGGGCGGAGCGGGTGGAGGGGGCGTAGCGGGGCGCGGCACAGCGACCCCGTCTGCGCGGACGGCCATCAATATTTCATTTTCGAAACGAGAAATAATGGCGCTCTTTAGCTGCTTAGGGCCTCGGCTGCGCCGCGGCCGCCGCCGCGCGCAAATAGGCACAAAAACCGCTCGCTCTCTCCAAAAACGTTGCGCTGCAATTTTTTTGCGAGTTTGCTTTTGCAAGGCAAGAAATTAGAGGTGCAATGCGGATTTTGTCGGCACGTGTAGAGCGCTTACATCGAGTTGATACAATGCCAGAGCTCAACGGGCGTCGATGGCGGAGGTGGGGACATATCCCTCCCCCAATATTTTCATGTTCAGACATTAACTTAAATCTAATTTCATTTTTTTTACGAAAGGCAGTTTTTGCTTCACATTAAACGACAAATATTCATTTAATAACAGAGCGACTGAAATGATAACATGATATAAACAAACATCTTTTCCCCGCCTTCGTTATTCAAAAAGTTAAAAAGTGGATAAGAAATTAATATTATGATTATGTTTCCGAACTGGCGCGTAGATGTACAAATTCCCCGGGAGCCTGCTTTTCATATCTGCCGAACAGGACCAATAATCTCCCTGCCTTTGACTATTAGTACTCTAAACGCCACCATCGTCTCTCTGCCTGCCAACCCTTTAACCCTTTATTCGTATTGTCAGAGCATATTATAGAATTCATGAAGAGCTGCGTCGTAACTTGACATTTTTAATCTACTGTGTCCTCTATGTTAATTTCAATTAACGAATAAATATATTGCCATAACTTTAACTAAAATTCTGGGGAGGTGCACTCATCTTTTGATACCCCCTCCGACTACGGAGTACTTTTACACCCAGACCTGTAACATAGTGGCGTAGCTTCCATTATGGCTGCAAGGCGGAGCCTACCCAAATATTTTATGAAAAGCTAAGAATGCATTTAATTTAAAAAAAAAAATTATAATGTTTTTATTGATAATATTCGAAAGAAAAATCACATGAGTCGTCTGGCTTCGTACATTTGGCATCTTGTACTTCCCGCTCAATTGGGAACGTACGCGAGAGAGAACGAAGACGTGGCCGTTCGGAGCCTTCAACGCATGCGCAGAACGTGCGCCCGCAGTCGCAGATATTCTGTTCCACACGGGCTGCATGGTTCCTCCGAAGGCCCGCCTAGGGAGCTTTCGGCAATCCTCGGATCAGTCGTGGGCAGTGGCGGGCCCTCTCACGCCAAGACACAGACAGTTGGCCGCTGGTGGTACGATTTATGACAACCGGTATTGTTCACACGCAATTCGTTTAATTTACGTTTTTAAAGAGAAATGCCTTGTAGATGGTGAGGCAAATTGATTCTTAGTATTTTCCTTATGCACAAAAATAAATACTCTATTATTAATAATACAATTTAAAAAGTTTCAACGACTCTTGAAAGTGACAGGGGCAACAAACAGCGAAATAAATCAATTGGTAATTATAATAAACCTGTTTCCCACCCATTTGGTTCTATCATTTTTTAATTATTTTCATGGACGTTGGATAAATGCGGATAGTGAAATAAAATGTTTTTCCAACATGCATGCGGACCACTGTCCGAGCCCTAAGTGCGGTAAGGCGAGGTCGCCGGGCGCCCCTCGCCCTTCGCCCGGGTGCGCTGGTAATGGTGTCCAGATGTGCGGGTAAACCGCTCGCCACCCCCGCACCCCTGGGTGTGCAAGCACGGTCAGAGAATACCTCAGTTGAGTTCTTGCAGTACGGACCAACACACTGAAATTATGTACTCAGTATATATTATTGTGAGACGACCTTACATGTTATAACGATCCACATCAAGAATTTAAGAAGATTTCACTACTTCGTATCTGACAGGTGAGAAATTAATTTTAGTTCATCGCGTTTAGTTCAGATCAATACCTGATGAATAATACAAGTGTTATTGTTTACTATAGGAAATATGGATTTACCAGACCAGACAATATCATAGATACTTTGTTACAATCTCCAACATTCTTCAATAATTTAAGTCATGAGGAGAAACTAGAATTTAAGACAAAACGACCTACACCAAATCTTTCTTTAAAAAAGGCAGATGGGAAAAATACTCGCCATTTTCAAAAACAGTGCTATGACACGAAGCTGTGGTTGACTGGTAGTGTTAAATCTTTATTCTCTCCTTTGTCCACCTCCATTTTCTTATCTTCCCCTTTTCTTTTGTTTTTCACTCTCAGCCCTGATATTTCTTCCTCACAATATTTCGGCCTTAAGCCGCCATTCTGATTAAGGTTTTTTCTGGGTTTACTCAATCGCTTAAGGCGTATGCCGGGATGGTCCCTAGTATTGCATCCCAGACGTAAATGTAAAATAACTCCCCCTTTTTTGTTTATTGTTCACAGTTGAGGCTGTCGGATAATGACTACTGACATTCCGGGCGAATTTTGAATTATTGATTCTAAGTGAAATAAGTGGGAGCTCTTTTTTATCTCATTTTTTAAGAATGTTCCTTACATCATGTCTTTCCATTTTGCAAAATTCCAAGAATAAACAAAAATGACAATAAATTCATTTGGTTCATACAGATAAATTGATGTAGATGGTAGTCACAAATTGATTTTTTTCTTCTTTTGCGACATGTCAGTTAATATTAATTACATCTGAACGCCTCAACTGTAATTTTTAAAATTGTAAATTAATTAAAGTGGTTAGGCGGAAGAGCAGGCCTTAAGGCCTTACTATTATTATTATTATTATAAAAAGAAATAGACTACTGCTTTCAATGACTCTTATTTTCAAGAAATGAAAACGAGTGGTGTGATGCAGGAATAGGGGACGAAAGTTTAAAAAATTTCTTGGCAAAGCTAAAAAACACGAGTGTTAAATGAAACATATAACGGTTACAGTAAAATTTAATGAATTTGGCACAACAGTAATTGACTACGCTTTATCGGAAGCTGCACGCATTGCTGCTATAAAGCATAATGAGAAAGTGGATCAAAATAGATTAATTCTGAAACGCTTAATTTCCACAGTATGTTTTTTGGCGAAACAAGAGTTAAGTTTTCGAGGACATGATGAATCAGAAAGTTCTCAGAATAAAGGAAACTATCTAGAAATGCTCGACTTTTTATCTGATCAAGAATCTCATTTAAAAGATCATTTTATTCATAGCAGTGTGTTTAAAGGTACTTCACCAGACATACAAAATGATATAATGAGTTGTGTTAGGAAGTAATAAATGAACAATTTTTTAATGAAATTAGTAATAGCCCATTTGTTTCTGTACAAGCTGACGAGACATTAGACATATCAACAAAATCTCAACTTAGTGTAATTTTGAGGTATGCGAGTAGTTTATCTGGAGACATAGAGGAAAGATTCGTAGGCGTTTACGACATTAGTTCTTCCAAAACTGCTGAGAGTGGGGCTCAAGTGCTCTTGAAGGTGTTGGATACATGGAAGATTTCTAAGGAAAAATTGATATGTCAAACTTATGATGGGTGTAGTGTGATGGCAGGAAAAAACAGTGGAGTTAATGTTATTATAAACAACATTTTCCGCGAGCGATGTTCATTCATTTTTATGCGTATAGGTTAAATTTAGTATTATTCCATTGTTGTAAAATAATAACCCAAGTGAACCTTTTTGTTGCCAGACTTACAGGCTTTAACAGCTTTTTTATTCGCTCTAACAAACGAAGTGAATTGTTGATAGAGCGTGGTTTCAAATTGACTAGTCCAAGCGAAACTAGATGGAACTATCATTCAAGAAGTGTAGTTACTATTCTTATCCATTATGAACAAATACGTCTGGCTCTAAACGATGTTGTGGAAAATGATGGATGGACTGGTTAATATTCTGCGCAATTACTTTTTTTATTCATTCTTAATTTGTATAACAGAATATTTGCTTTTACTGATTACTTTTACTGTTTAACATCCTGCAAAATAAAACTTCAGATATCAACTTCTGTAATAAAGAAATTAAAAACTGTTTGACATCATTGAAAAACTTTCGAAATGAAGATATAGTGAATGAGTGCCTCTTGAAGTCAAAAGCCATGTTAAAGCCTTTTGTAATCAACTAAAAAATGAGTTTCATATGAAGTATTGGACACTGTAATCGTGAACTTCGAATCACGATTTAAGGATTTCGGGAATATAGAATTTTTTGAACTCATGGATGAAGCTAAATTTGAACATTATAACCAAGAATCACATTTTCCGGAACAGTGCATTATGTGCTGTTCTTTCGTGCTTTGATACAGAGAAATTAAAAGGAGAGCTAATGTTCATTTATGGGTGCCAGGATAAACGATTGCCAGCTCAACATTTGTTTAAGTCTCATAACTAATGGTTTGAAAGACACTTTATCAGAGACAGTAAATTACTCTCCTTGATATTAAGTATACCAGAACTACAGCTTCGTGTGAAAGAAGTATGAGCACTCTAAAACGGGTGAAGACTTACTTGAGAAATTCAATGAGTAACGAAAGACTGTCCAATCTTTCCACACTTTCCATCGAAAAAGCGAGCCTTAAAATAAATTCTAAACGTCCACAATTTTTTGATAGTTTGCATTGATGTCTTTGCTTCAAAGAAAGATAGGAAAATCGAGCTGACCTACAAGAAAATTTAAGGCGAGTATTTTAATTTTGCATATATTTAAAGCCATAGGTTTTCGAATTTTCAAAATTTCTGGAATTAATGTAAAATGTTATTTAACTTATAACACTCATTTTTGTCACATAGTGCTAAGTTTGTCATATTCCTGTTGCAAATACGCCGTAATAAGTAATATTATTAGCATTTTTTTCGTTTATTGTATAGGCACAAATTTTTAAAGAACTATTTTTTCTCCTTAAAGTTATAATAACATAGCAAAATTCGGTGACCATTCTTCTAGTATCCTTCGGGTAAACGAGCGAATAACATCTCTTCGTGAATGACAGCAGGAGAGTGTTAATTAATACGTTCATCTGCTTTGGAGCCTACCCAGGAAAAATGATCACGCTACGCTATTGCTGTAACATGCTGCACCTTACACACAAACACGCTACAATTTTGTTTTGTGTCTGTCGGTGTTACTAACAGTTTTACAATCGGAGCAACATGTAAATATAGAATTAGTTATCCCAAAGGAGTAGAAAGCCATCTATTCTAGCAAGGGAGTGCAAGAAAATATTCCAAATCTATACACCCTTGCCAAACTTCAAAAACCGATAATATTTGAATACGAACTTGCGGAAAATTATTGCAATATTTAATTTAATTAATAAATTTATTGCAATTATTGCAATAAGGACATGTGGAATTAATTCTTAAAATATAACATTTTCCTTCACTTGTATTGCAGTTTATTCCGGGGTCCACCGTTGATGTCCTCCCCCCCTCATTGGTGGTGTGCGGATGCCGAAATGACATTGGTACTCCAGTATTATGCGGCGCACACGGCTGACAGCGCCCTCAAATCTAGTTTGCGCTCTGGTATTGCATTGGCATATGCTTTACTCTCTCTCTAGAACACTATATACACTCCCCTGTACCAACTGTGACGTATCCCTTCTGCTACGACCTTGATTTCTAAATATCTGAATACAGTTTCGTTTATGTTTTGTTTTCTCTTGTTGGCGGCTATTCCTTTTTACAATGTTATGGAACAAATCTCTATTGAAGAATCTACCCCCGAGATACGTTATTGTATTCGCGTTCGTACTGATCATCGCAATGTATTAATATAATGCACGATTTAATATATCAATTGAACGCACTGTCTTGTTCGGATATAGCCTTACAGCAATTTAGAACATGTGGTGAATGTAAAGCATGCTCCAGGGTATGATAAATTCTTCAACACATGCAGAAAAATCCTTTCTCATGCTCTATGAGTCGTTTACTAAATAATTTTACATAACTTCTACAAATATGCAGCGTTAATCGATTATTGTTTCCAACGAATCTCTCATTATTCTGAAGCAAGTTTTTCGCATCTATGTGAAATATTTTTTAATAAAATATGTATATTGATTCACCCGAGATTATAAAATATACGTCAAGGATAAAATGTAAAGATGCGGAAAATCATACCAAAAATATCATTTATGTATGCACAAAGAGGGTGAGCAATTTCCTTCTACGATCGTAGTATGAACTTCCAGTAAAGACTATAAATCATTTATGAAGTGTAATAATGAAAATAACCTATTTTATCTACAGCATGTGCAATAAGTAATTATACAAAAGGATAAATATAATTTAAAATATATTATATATCGTGAGTAATGAAATTCGTTAATTAAACAATTGCCCTGCTTCTACTCTGTAAAACGTCATTATTACAGAAATTTAATGTTCTTATCTTCTACTTGCAAATATACGTGCTGCAGTGGACTTACGTATTTCAATTCCTTTACTTAAGACATCCTTTTGTCTTCTAACACTGTGAATATGTCGACAGTAAAGAAAGTGGAGAACAGTTCTTATTGTTTAGAGATGTTTTGGGATAACATATCAAACAGTAAATAAAAAAAAATTGGAGAAAAGAAAGGAATAGAAAAACATAAAAATTCTGGAGAAAATTAGGGGAAACTAACTTCATTTAAAAGTCTCGTTCGAAAATTCAAGAAAGGAGGTTAACCACGAAATAATTTCGTGGAGGTTAACAACGAAATAATCGTTTCTGCTGCATAACTGTTTCTATACAATTAGAGACTATACTGAGTATCACAAGAAAAGTAACATTAATTTTTACAATGATACATAATGCATTATTTACCATTTGAACTGTATGAATGAGTATAAACAACCTGTAACAACTATTGTACTACTGCTTCCGGGTCAATGACCCCCATCTCGATCAGGTTTTTCGTCCAGTTTCCCTGATCCATTGAGCAAATGCTGAGATGGCCCCTTGTTTTGCTTCTGGACATAAATGTAACTTCATTTTATGTGCACGTCTTCTAGAATTCGGTGGGAAATACAATTATTCAAATTATCGTTTCCATGTTGTCGCGGCAGGAAGTAATAAGAGCCAAAATGTATTGCTTATTTATCCTTGAAAATAGAGTTTATTACATGGGAGTTTTTTTTCTCCCTTTCAAAATTCAAAATTTGCTTATTTATTTTTGAAAATAGATTTTACTACATGGGAGTTTTTTGTTGTTTTTTTCCTTTGAAAATTCAATTCAAAATTTAAGTAGTATATGAATTGGTGTAGGGATCATGAAAATAAATAAAAAAATAAATAAATAAATAACAAAATAAGAGACATCAAATTTATGACAATGAACTTACAGCTATCAAAATGAAGTGATGGCACTAGAGGAAGTTGGAGAAGCGAAGAGTGTAAAACAATTATGTGGCGTGTGATTTTCAAGTGCCAATGATTTGAAATCTAATTTTCAATCAGTACAAAAAAGTCTGTTAAATTTCTGACTCACATAAAAATATTTTGTGCGTAATTACATTCATAGTTTTTTCTCTAATGGTTTGAACATCGTTCTCAAGTTTAACCCACAGTTGCTTTGTAGTTGCAAGCTACATCGTTGTTTCTTATACGACCCAGATAGTCATATATTGGCTGGAAAGTGTGGGTCTCGGAGCGTCGAAGAGTTTCGTGCCAGGTGCGGTCCCTCCCTTCTCGACCGCTTCTATATTTAGAGTTCTTTAAACAAATCTCCCCATGCGAATGTTCATGTGTTCGAGGTAGCATGCTATGTCGTAATTGGTTCTTGGGAGAACCGAAACAGATTATATCTGTTAAGATTATACCTTGAAAAGGTCTCATTTTCTTTCCGGATAATGGCTGGGGAGAAATCATGGACAACGGCACCCTTTGCTCTTCCTCATTGTCTTAGCGTTTCTTCATGACGAAAGTCTTTTAGCCTCTCAACTCTCTTTTAGCCTGCTGTTCCAATTTCACTACCTCTTATGCATATTTCCGAGAAAATTTCCAGACGATGCTCACATGCAAGATAAATACCATCAGATTGTGAAATGTTCCGTTATTGGGTCAGTCTTCAAAAGTACAAAGGTGTCAAAAATATTCCCCTTTTATACTCAGGTCGGTAATCCTTGAATTCACTGCACTGAAAAGTGGTGTGTAGGTAGGTCAAGTGTTTATAGCACTGGCCGAAATTAGGGAAAAAGCGAAGAAGTTTTGTTCCCGATGTTTAATGAAAACGGGAGTTGTGATGGTTTTCGCTCGCGTCGGAAAGTAATCCAGTCGTTCTGGTTGGTTGGCGCGAGCAACATCTTAACTTACTATTCTATTACGTCTAAAATCCAGTCATATCAGAGTTTAAATGTGAATCAAATCTTGCAACAAAGTTCAAAGCTGGAAAGAAATAACTAATACCTACTATTCACACAATACTACACATCAATACGTTTTTAAACATACTCAATTCAAAATGACTTCAGTAGATATTGCATTGTGTATAACTTTTGGTACGTAGTTTTTCGAGCTGGTGATTTCGTCAAAATTTTCCTCGTTGCATCTCGTAAGGTGAGCGCCTCAGCGAATCCTATACGCCTTTTTCGTCAGATGCAGACGTCCGACGACTCCGGTGAACTTTTAAGTCACCCCACCCGTCATCAGTCAGGCAATTGGAGCACACACACTCTCTCTCTCTCTCTCCCTCTCCCTCTCCCTCTCCCTCTCCCTCTCCCTCTCCCTCTCTCAGTCTCCCTCTCTCAATCTCCCTCTCACACTTTCTCTCCCATATTTTATTACACTCCAAACTCCTTTAATCAGAGCCCAGTGGAATGTAAAATAATATTGGTTAGGTGCCCAGCGAAAGTGAACGGCACGTTGCCAGGTGACATTAAACTAATAAAATCGGTACACAAACTTAAGTTCAGAGTAAAATGTTTTCTATAGCATATCTGTTTCTACATAATTAGAAACTATACTGATTATCAATAAGAAAAATAATATTTATTTGAACGATGCATTAGTTTTAATTTGTATTGTTTAATTATAATGTATTAGTTTTAATTTGTATTGTATGCTTAAAAAGAATGACTTCTAATACCTGTACCAAGTAATAGACTTGAACTTGCAGGTTAATGACTCCATGTCGATCAGATTTTTGAGCAGTTTACCTTATCCATTGAGCAAATCCCTATATGGTTCATTGTTTTGCTCCTGGACATAAATATACCTTCATTAGGCGCACGTTTTCTTGATCTCACCTTTTGCTAGTAGTGGTGGGAGTAGAACCGGGGGGGGGGGTGTTACTATTTTGTTAGCAACACAAAAAATTAAATCCACAGTTCGTTTACCGATGCAAATACGTTTTCTATAGCTCGGGACCAAAAATGTATTGTTTTTAAGAGTTGCTAACCTCGCTTTTTTGAAACATTTTTCATCATTCAACAATTTTTGGTTAAAATGTTAAGAGATTCTTGAGCACAAAGAAACGTACGCAGATGGTGCTTCTCCCCAATTAGTCCTTTTCCAAATCATTCAATAAAATCTTCCGACAATTTCCTCCCTAATCAGATCGTATACTTGCTCCGCTTAAAGGAACGACCCAAGTAGCGAATAAACATGCCACCGACACCGTTTTACGTCAGACTCTACTAGGGAACACGCAAGTAAAGGAAACGTTTGCGTTGGCCGTTCATGTGGTGCAAAGTCGAAAATTTTCAAGAATACACAGGATGAGATGGCTTAGTGGCAAAACCGGCTGTACGCAGACAAAACGGGCGCTGTAGCGTCCTAGGTCGGTTCCTAACTGGGGTCTCAAAGGTTTTCGACTCTAGTTACATAGCAAGGCAGAATTAACCATTGACTGACAGAGAATTCTAGCGGCTGGTTGCTCTGATAGCTAAATTTGTGTGGTTTCTCAGATCACTATCAACGAATGACGGAGCAGTAAAAACCGAAACGAACCGCGCGCGACATTTCCTTGATTTATCCTCTCCACTTACACACATTAAAAAGCACTACATTACCACATGTCAGGAGACCGGCCATGGGCTTAGAGCTTATCTCGCATTACCCTGCTGAGTAAAATATCTGGAAAGGGAAATCTATAAGGCGACATGTAGGTCAGTTTCGGATTTCATGTCCCAGCTGGGGACGAGCACCGACACATCCCCTCTATAACATGCACTAGATGCACGAGAATAATGATCACCCGGACTAATGGCTACCCGGTTGGCGCACCCGAAAAACCAAATTCGTACTCTAACAACACGACATGCATGCAACCGGGAGAGGTGCATCAATTGATGTTACTGCAGTGCATCAATTGATGTTACTGCAGTGCCTCTGACTGGGAGATCCTAGGTTAGTTTGTCAGCTAGATTGAATTCCGTTCTTGTCTGGCGGAGAATTCTAGAGGCCGGCTGCTCTAATCGGTAGATTTCCGTGGTTTTCCTGATTAACACCAGGCGAATGCCGGAGCAGTACCCTAACAAATGGGCCATAGGCCGCACGCGATCTTTCTTTCTTTCTTTCTTTCTTTCTTTCTTTCTTTCTTTCTTTCTTTCTTTATTTATTTATTTATACGTCAAAAAACAGTTGAAAACTGCGTATGACGTGCTATGGGGAAAATGAATTGTGTGCACATTTTCAAAATTCTGTGATCCCTACACTAAGTCATATACTACTTAAATTTTGAATTTTGAAATGGAGAAAAAAAACTCCCATGTAGTAAAATCTATTTTCAAGGATAAATAAGCAATAAATTTTGAATTTTGAAAGGGAGAAAAAAACAACAAAAAACTCCCATATAATAAAATCTATTTTCAAGGAAAAATAAGCAGTAAATTTTGGCTCTTATTACTTCCTGCCGCGACAACATGGAAACGATAATTTGAATAATTGTATTTCCCACTGAATTCTAGAAGACGTGCACAGATAATGAAGTTACATTTATGTCCAGAAGCAAAACAATGGCCCATCTCAGCATTTTCTCAATGGATCAGGGAAACGACGAAAAACCTGATCGAGATGGGGGTCATTGACCCAGAAGCTGTAGTACAATAGTTGTTACAGGTTGTTTATACTCATTTATACAGTCCAAATGGTAAATAATGCATTGTGTATCATTGTTAAAATTAATGTTACTTTTCTTGTGATGCTCAGGCTCTTTCCTCTTCCTTGTCCTAGCCTCGCACACACACACACACACACACACACACACACACACACACACACACACAAACTAACCACACTACCACACATGCCGGGAAACCGGTCGGGAGCTTAGAGTGTATCCCTTCTGGGACGGTAGGAGATACCTGATTGGGGAAAACACTGCTAGCCGATCTCGCAATCCAGTAGAAGATCATCGCCACCTCACGATGTAAAAACATGCACTACATTTATGGGACTAATGATCTCAGTAGTTGACGTGCCCGGAATCACTACCAACCAACGTAACGACATGGATGAACAATGGCAAAGTTTCCAGAGTCCGGCCATAACAATATACCAACAACAGCCACCATAACAACAACCACGAGCCGGGAGGCGTCCCATCTCCACGGCTTCTTCCACCCCATCCCTCCGCACGGACCGTCTTTCATTGAGTGCGCGCGATAAGTCCGTTGTTGCGTTAACCACCGGGGCAATGAGAGGGCTGCGCTTAAGCGCTCCGATTACTCAGCCCGAGCACGCACGAGGCGCCCACCACGCACAGCACGCACACCGCGCACGCGCGTGCAGGCGGCCGCGCCCGCCGCCATCTTGCGTATCGCGCCCATCACCAAATTACTTAGTCACAGCAGCACATCAACGGATAGAGGGAAGCGCTATTATAACAAATTATCTAGATCCTGCAAGAAATACCTTTTTAAGCTAATGTTTTGTTGCTGGTATTGAAAAATGAGTGTCTTATTCTATATTAATAAAATAATTCTGCTAACACATTGTGCAGTCAGAATCCACGTTGGTGGGTCCTAGATACCGAAAAATTGTTTTACAGCAAATATCTGTATATCTGTCCGTCCATCCGTCTGCAATCTGGCTATTGTTGGCATCCTTGCGATTTGGGAATGATTATTTGATATTCGTTTTGTGTGAGGCCCCAGCAACATTTTCAAAATTCTATCAAGAATGCCTCCAAATGTTTTCTTTAAATTTTTTCCTCGGATAGAGCAAAAACTCTCGTTTCTTGAAGCGAAGTGTTAATGTACTCGGTCTCTTCCGGACTCCAGTGAAACAGATAACCAGAATGGCCTAGAACTACAGGCCGGCGTTTAACTGGTAAATTCGAAAAAATATATATGCCTACTGATTTTCACGTTACACGAATTTTTAAATGCAAATATTATAATATTTTCAGTGAGGTAAACATTGTTGGCTATAAATGGTTGCCTCTCGCCAAAATGAAGTAAAACGACGCACGCTTACAGCTGGAGCTGCCAGGAAAACCGAAACTCTTGACGAAAATGAGGAAAGTGACGAAGCAAATCTCGTTTCAATTGATTTACGCCCAGATTCAATTGTATTTACGACCAGAAATCTTCATGAACGAAAATCATTCAAAAACGAAATGACAGGAAAAGAAAAGAATGAAATGAAATGAAACGACATGAAACGACTTGAAATATGAAATGACATGAAGTCAAATATAATTAATGGAAAAAACATGAATGAAGCCGGCGGCGTTAGCCGAATTCCTATACTACGCTCCGTGAAGTCACGAAGGTTAAGCGAATTCGAGACTCGCGGGTTCCTGGTTGGGTGAGCGGCCAAGAACCCCGGGATCTAACAGCGTCGAGCCTCTGGCCGAAGGGATAAAAGGCACTGACTGACTGCGACGTGACGAGACTTGGCAAATAGCACAGTAATTACTCAGTAACAGAGGGTTACTCCAAAAGAAAGCGCTTGACGCCCAACAATGGTTAAGAGACGCGTTGCATCAACAACGACGCAACGAATTTTAAAAAATCTTGACTAAATATCGTCTCCTCAATGTCAAAGAAATTAAAGAAGTTTTAGAAACTATTTAGGCGAATTTGACAAACTGCCTCTCATAGCAGTGTCAGTCGAGGCATTAAATACCAGTAGTCAGAAAACTCTTTCGTTGATTGTTATAATTTCTTATAAAAAAGTCATTATAAATTAAAGTTTACTTAAATTAGTTTTCGTGTGTTAAGTAAATAAAACTAATTTTCGTGTGTGGCAATACCTCGTAGACCTAAAGATGGGGGAGCGTAACTCCGGAAACGTTGAAGACTGTCAAGAATGTTTGCGATTACATCATTAATTTTATGAGTAATAAATAAAATAAAATCTTCTACTGTCTAAAATGCTCAAAGACATTTGTTCTTTCCAAAAAAATACAATATAAGACACATTTATTTTATTTATCGTATGGTAATACACATGGTGATATATATGTAAACAACTTATCTGCAGAAATGTAAGATAATGTACCAAAAACAAAACAAACAGAATACAATTCATAAAATACAAGTTTAAAAGCAAACATTTAAATTTTTAATATATTCAATTGCAGCACTAGTTGCCGTCAGGAAATCGTCTAATGGTCCGTCATACGCTCTCTCAGGGCATTCCGTTATGATGTGGCGTACGGTTTGTCTAGTTGCTCCACAGTCGCAGTTTGGCGTCAAGACCTTACCCCATTTATGTAGGGAGTCCGCGCATCTTCCATTATTAGTCTGTATTCTATTGATGGTTGTCCAAATTTTGCGTGGTTGATCAAAGGCAGGGGGTTTCGTTCTTATGCAGGGAAAGTTGCAGCAGTGTGGTGGTCGGATCTTTGTCCAGGCGCGTTCCCAGGTGTCTATCAAGTTGAACTGTGATGTATGTAACTCCTGGGCGGTTTTCAAGGTTGGGTTTCTGGATCTCAGCCTATTTCTTTCAAGAGTGTTGACATCTTGATGGATTGGGAGGTTGCGGTTATCCTGTATACGATTGAATTCTCTGCTAAGAGCGGCTTTGCGTCGTCGATCGGGGGGTGGAATGTGACTTATTATGGGCAGCCATTCAGCTGGGGTTGATCTTAGTGCTCCACTTATGATTCTCATGGTGTTGATTAGTTGTGCGTCAAGTTTCTTTGTATGTGCACTATTAAGCCATGCCGGAGCTCCGTACTCCGCAGTAGAATATACTAGTCCGAGTGCTGATGTGCGGAGAGTTTCAGCAGTAGCTCCCCACGTCGTCCCGCTCAATTTAATATAAGACAGAATTTTATACACTTAATGTTGTAGACAGTTACAGCTCCATGGTTTTCTTTACATTTTGTTTCCTGAATATCAAAGAACTTGAAAAATACTGGTGTAGCTCTTTTGTGCGTCCTCCCCTTTACCACTTTACCACCCTTAACCACACAAACTACATACAATTTTGCAAGTACAAAACAAATTCTCGAAATGCATGTTTCATAAAACTATTGTTTTTATAAATGGCATTTATATTTGGAATAAATTTGTGAGTACAGTTGAGATATGAGTGAACATGAATAATGAGAACACCTATTACCCCTGTTTAGGTTACATCCGCATAAACTGTCAAATTAATGAAATTCATGCAAAACGATGAGTGTGAGTGAAACGGGGTGTTACCGAATCGCCGTATTGCTTCCAGTAATAAGTAGTAAATGTGGAACCTCCTTCAATTTTGATGACCATAAACCGAGGTGACGCTTTGGGAAGATTTTAGTGCATAACGTGTTTATTTTTCGCGTAATTAGCAACGTTATAGCAGTATACGAAATATAAAAAAAAGTTTCTTTGTCTATTTTATGTGGTGATAATTATTGAAATAATATCTTAGAACAAAAGAATGTTACCTAAACTTGGCCAAAATTCACCTTAAATGGGGTGACTTTATGTCACTAGATTTATTCAGTACTGAACAATGAGTGTCACTGTTTCGCCTTTCTTCATGAGTGTTTTTGCAGCAAGGAATGAATCAAACATCCAAAGTTTCCAAAGTTTAAAACTTTATTTAATGAATATTCTTTAAGTTATTAAGTGAAAATGTTGACCTTGGTAATGATAACAGAAACCGTATAATTGGCTCCAAATGCTCTTTAGCTCGGGTATAGTGAAGAGTCCTCTTTTTGATTTTAACTCAGGGTTTTCAATTTTATTTATTATACCTTCATATTTGTAAAAAAAATCCATTCTATTCGGCGGGCATTTCCAAAACCCCTAGGATTTCTGCAAGCCATTTAACCATACCAAATTACTTTCAAAGACAGTGAATTGTCCTGGAAACATTTGTCCTTCATACTTCACTATTACAAATTCTCCTACTGTTATGAGAATATAATGAATTACGAGTGCTATTACTGGGGGAATCATCACTGCATTAATTGTTTATCATACAATTTCCGGTTAGTTCCCAAGAGACTAAATATATAATTAATTAAAGAGAAGTCAAAATATTGAAAATATCGCATTGAACTTCAAAGAGCTTGTGGCACAAAGGCACAACTTTCATTATCCATCAGTTTATTTATCTCTCAAATAAAAAATAACAAAGAAGGCTTGTTAGAAGATACTATGCCACTAGATTAATGAATAATGATGAAAAAGCAGTTCATTAATTTTACTCTCCTTTAAGTTACTGTACTCGTTGCAACACATTTTTTGTGTAAATGAGCACAACTCAAAATTAGGAACTAAAAATGCGGGAACATGGTAATGAGAATGAAGATCCCAAAAAAATGCACTCATCAGGTGAGTGTGCAGTTGAAGGTAACCGTTTTCTAAAACACAAAGTCGCCTGTGCAGCACAAGTGACCCTGCTGTACGGCATTATTTTCATTTTAAATTTATTTTCTCAACATTTCTTCTATTATTTTATTTAACTATCTAATAAGCTATGTCATAACAATTTCTTCTAAAATGCTAACGAAACAAATATTTTCTGTGACAACCACAACAACATCAGCAACGAACTCGTCGACGACGACGACGATGAGGTGTTCGTATAGTAAGTAACGAATAATCCCATGCACGTGTTGCGTATACCGTTTTTCTTAACACATGTGTGAAAGATGCCTCGCACACCATTCGTTAGAAAAATAGCTCTCTCGCACAAGGAAAACAAGCACGAGAGAGCGCACGGCGTATTTAAAATGTGAGCACATTTTTCTGTCATTTTTCTTTCCTGAGTGAAGTGCATGGAGGAGTCACAGGCAGAGTGAAGAGGGAGGCCGTTGCAGGGGCGGGTGAAGACGCGCCACTCCTGGGCGGGGCCCCAGCGCGGAATCTCAGCCCCTGTCTTGCGCGGCCAACAAAGCAGCCCAATTGCTGCGCAAATCGAATTGTTTTCCTTCCGCCGCTCAACGCCACGAGTCTGTCGGGGAGCGTGTGCGCGTTTCGGCTCGCCTCCCCCCCCGCCCCTCCCCGCCTTCCCGCCGCCCCTTCCCCCGCCCGCCAGTCTCGCCCTTCCCTCCCCTCCCTGCCCCGCCCCATTCTTCACTACCTTCGCTCCTCCCCCGTCCCCTCCCCCACCCCGTCCAACTCTCCCCCGCTCGCCGCCCCGACCCTCTCCCCGCCCCGCCCCCCCCCCCCCCCCCCGCCCGTCCCGCTCCGGAGCCGAATGCCCCGCGCGAGGCCCCGTCGAGTCCGGGCTTGTTACGGAGTTTCTTGGGCTTATTATGTTCATTTGAGGGGCTTCAGATTTGCACAAGCGTCTTCTTAATGAAACCTTGTAATTATTTCTGTAACATCTTAGCAGCGGGGACAATTTTCAAAATTAAAACTGTAGAGATTAAAACTCCAAATACAACCAATTTTCAGGTATTTTCTTCTTCACTCGTTTTCTTAAATCATTACTGAGATATTCATCTCTCTTTATACCCGCCAATGTCGTAATTAAAATGAAAACTCTGAGGCAGAAGAGATAATTTATGCGTTGGTCTTAAATTACGTAAAATTTTTGTTGGTTTGATAGATATGTGACGAGAGAGTACAGTCCCACGAGTGCCGATGTTACTCTTCAGGAAAACTGATATGTACGAAAGTAAATTTAAATAAAAAAAATATATTGGGTGCCAATGAAAAATATGTTAATTTATATTACATTGAGATTCATTCCATAAAATTAATACATGCGGCAATTCATTGCTGCGAAGACTTGTTTGCTAGTTAATCAAGAAATTGAAGAAATGTTCATGTCTTGGAATTCAATAATTTCTTATTCAGTCTGTCTGTCTGTCTGTCTGTCTGTCTCTCTGTCTGTCTCTCTGTCTGTCTCTCTGTCTGTCTCTCTGTCTGTCTCTCTGTCTGTCTCTCTGTCTGTCTCTCTGTCTGTCTCTCTGTCTGTCTCTCTGTCTGTCTCTCTGTCTGTCTCTCTGTCTGTCTCTCTGTCTGTCTCTCTGTCTGTCTGTCTGTCTGTCTGTCTGTCTGTCTCTCTGTCTGTCTGTCTCTCTGTCTGTCTGTCTCTCTCTTTCTCTGTCACTCCACATTTACCCGTATTTATTTAAAAGCATTTATTGATTATCACACACTCATCCTAACAATTGTACTGTCGCCGGCTGAGATGGCTGAATGTTACATTTCCTCGTGGCAGCGTCTGTGACTGCGAGATAACGGTTCGAGTCGGAGGTTCCATAAATATTAAATACTCACGATCAATGAAACTGTGAACCCGCATAAGAATAAAAAAAAAAATTTCTTTGGTTCTTCCCTTCACAAGAGACTCGGTACCTCCGGGGTTCTAAGCCTCTCGCTTCTTTCCAGATGTCAGATGCCGGGGATTATGCCGACGATACCGCACTTTTTTGTCAAACAATGTCTTGCAAAGCCGGCCCGGTGGCCGAGATCGCTAAGGCAGTAGTGTCGTAGTGATTTCGGACCGAAGGGTCGCGGGTTCGAGTACCGCCTCGGGCATGGTTGTAATTGTGTTCGTCCTTTCACCCCTTATCATCAATCACCATATCGTTTCATCCACGTAGTTACCATACCGTTAACAGCAATAGTGGTCGCTAATGACCTTAGATGTTGAAGCGACCTTAAATAAACCAATTAAAAAAATGTCTTACAAACAGCCATCAATTACCTTCAGGATGATCTTAATCTATTCACAGACTGGGCGGATCAGTGGAATATCAAAATCAACCAGAGTAAAACACAAGCAAAATTTTTTTCACTACGACAAATAAAGCCTCACACACAACTAAAAATAAATAATATTCCTATCAAGTGGGTGGATAATTCCCAACCTATTAAATATCTAGGTGTTCTTCTTGATACCAAACTCAAATGGAATAAATATTTGCAATCTACAATCAACAAGACTAAAGCAAAAATGGTACAACTCTATCCAATAATCAATAAAAAATCTAATCTGTTGGTCCGGTGGCCGAGATCGCTAAGGCAGTAGTATCGTAGTGATCTCGGAAGGGTCGCGGGTTCGAGTCCCGCCTCGGGCATGGTTGTATTTGTGTTCGTCCTTTCCCCACTTATCATCACCATTTCGTTTCATCTTCATAGTTACCATACCGATAACACCAATAGTGGTCGCTAATGACCTAAGATGTTGATGCGACCTTAAATAACAAAAAAGAAATCTAATCTCCATTTAGATACTGGAAAATTAATTTATACATCGATTATACGACCAACGCTTACTTATGCTTGTCCAGTTTGGAGAAATACTCAAAACTAACCTGAATAACTTACAAATTACACAAAATAAAATCTTACGAAAAATAGTAAAAGCAGCACCATGGTTCATTTCATACACGCAAATACATGACTAATTGCAAATCCCGAACATAACAGACTTCATAACAAATCAAGCCCAAAAATTTTTCGATCTACTTCCAACTGCACTATGTGCCAAAGATTTCAAACTAGGTCAAACCGGAGAGCTAGGTCTTCGAATAAAATCAAAATTTCCATGACAATGGTTTCGTTCCCCATAAATGAATATTGTGTGAATAGTTCAAAATTATAATTACATATTTCAAAGATTCCAAATATAATTTTCTATTATCTGTACTTAAAATGTATATTAAAACTGAATTTCTTAGTTGCCCGACGGGAACCCGCAGTTAGATTATAACCAAATGTTAAGGATCTGGTAAAAATTAACTCCTCTGAAAAACATGTTAAACAAATAGAAATAAAAAAAGATGCCGGAGATTTCCTGAATGACTGGGATGGAGCTGATGGGTGATCGGCAAATCTCTAAGGTTGTGAAAGAGAACAGGATAGGAAATGAATCGTGCACTGTCTGTGGCGGTTCTGGCATTCGCTTGAAAGTGATGAGGGAAACCACTGATCACAGTAGTCGGCGTATGGTACTTGATTCCGGCAGTCACCACAAACCTACCAACGATAAATACACGAAGTTTCTGACATCTCGCAAGGCTCGAACCCTCCAAACACCAGGGCACTTCAGCCCTAAGACACTGCCTTGTCGCCAACAAATTGATTAAAATTTTAAACTCTAATCAAATCTTATTTTAACCTCTATGAGTTAAATATATTTTTCAATGATTATTACATTATACATAATAGATCAAAATACGTACTGGGAACCAATATCTCAGATTAAACCATAAATGCAAATTGTATTAACATAGAAGTCAGTATCGTCTCTCCGTAAAGGCTGTGTGCTTGGTAATCTGTACATACAGTTGTTTGTACAGGCCATAACTTGCTGGAAAAACTTTAACTTAAAGTGAAAATTTGATACTAATTCAAACTTTATTACAAGACAACTGAATAATTCCAATTACATAAATTGTAACTTTCTTCACCTATCCGAAATGGCCTTGAATTTGAAATTCACCAGCACATTTAATCACTCGGGAACTAGCCGCTGAGAACGGAAGAGGTAGGAAAGATCGCGAGCGGTCCTTGTCCGTTTGTTAGGTCTCGGGCAATCGCCAGACGTTAGAGGAGAAACCACGGAAAACAACCGATCAGAGCATCCGGCCACTAGAATCCTACTCCAGACAGCGACTGGATTCGACTTAGGTGACAAGCTAGTGTCGAAAATGCTGCCACCGTCGGGATTCGAACCTAGGACCTTCCGGTCAGAAGGACTGCAATGACTACCCTGCAGTTGATATCCTGCACCGTGTCATCCGGTCCCTACATTTGAAGGAAACTGGGTTGGTGGAGCCACATGAAGGGAAAGCGCCACTTCTAGCGGCAATTCTAGCGTAGGAGAGCGGGAATGCTGCGAGGCCGGGCTTGGGGTGGTTGATTGATTCATTGATGCTTTCGGGCACGCCGTTAATGTTCAATATTTTACGCCAGGAGTTGATGGTCCTCGATGAGATTCGGCGCCGACCTACACGTCGGGTAGCGACGGATATCCCTCTCCAAGCATCTCGTCAGCGGGGCACCGTCCTACGTGAAACGGGCACTGCGCTGCCGTGTGGCCTCCTGAACTCGTGACTGTAGCGCATATATGTGTGATTTGTGACGGGGAGAGAATGTATCAAGGATGTGACAGGAAAGATCGCTCGCGGACGGTGTACTGCTCCGCCTTTCGCCTGATACTGACAGGAAAAATGATTGCTAACTACCGTTCAGAGAAGTCGGCTGCTAAAATTGTCCAGAGAACGGCTGAATACGACCTTGATACCTAGCTAATGTCGAAATTTTGCCACCGTCGGGTGTCGAACCTAAGACCTCCAGATGAGAGGGAGCAGTGCCGCGGACCAAAGAGATGAAGGGGCGGCTGAGGGCGGAGCAGGAAGCGTGGGAGAGAGCGTGGTGAATGTGGGAGTGAGGGGACGAGGGCGAGGGTGCGGGCGGGATGAGATGAGCGTGGCGACGGCGCGGCGTGAGGGTGCAGTTGAATATAGGAGCCACGCGGGGGCGGGGTGTGGGGCCGGAGGCGTCTGCGCGTTGTTGCTGGGGGGGGTGTGCGTTAGGGGGCCGGGGGGGGGTGTCCGTAACTCCGCCCGGCAGATGCAGCCGACGTCGCGGAGGCGCGGGGAGCACTTCTCAACACTCGCACAACAGTTCGCTTAGCGTGCGCGCGACGTGCGGCGGCGGGGGCGGCGGGGGCGGCGGGGGCGGCGGTTACTTCTTCATGTAGAATTTAATGTACATTTGCACCTTTGGTATCACCCGCGCAACTTGAACGACGACCTTGCTTCCCTCTCCCTAGAGCAATAAATAGTTGAAGACCAAAGCTCGCAGCGAACAATGATGACATTCCAAACACATCTTCATTGACGCATAAGAACATATATTTACTATTGAAACCGAGAACTGCTGGTCGTATTTTTCAAAACAATAAATAAATGGCAAAGTAGATACAGATACATCGCAGGAGATACCTCGAACTCCTGGGAATGTTAGAACTCAATTTATTGAGAAAGTTTCGAAGGCATGACTTATTTTCGAGAGATCGGCATTGTTGCATAAAATCTAGTGGGCGGTGTTGTAACTAAGACCCCACACTCGCATTTCTGGAAGGAAAGTTGCGCAATTAATATCACGATGAACGTATTCCATTATTTACCATAATTGCCGGTTGAATTAGCTCAGGACGAGAATTGCTGGCATTTCTGCTGCAACTGTGACCGGATGGTCCTAGATTTCGACTCGTGATGAAGGCAGATCTTCAGCACTGGCAACATAAGCAGTATGTACTACAATTAAGCTGCTTCTGGGGAAAGATTAAAGCGGCGGGTTCCTGCGAGCGCAAGTTTTCCGCCGGTTTGCCTAACAATACCAGGCGAATGCAGACCCTAACGAACGATTATTCCTTCCTCGTCTTTGAACTATCCTCTCATCTGAAGTTCACACAAACATTTTAATCCGTATGATCTACAATGCCATCCGTGTTAGGCGTTTCATTCTTCGGAACGCGCTGAGTGGCACTGGGTCTAGTATCCCTACGCTACATTTTCTTTCATTTTAGCACATTCTGTTTCCTATTGTAGATGGTGTATTATTTGCCTTCTCTGTGACTTTTCGAAAAATATTTAGTAAGAAATGAATGACAGGGTATATTGTATTGTTCAGGAATACCTAGTTTACGTAATGATGTAGATATTTAACAGATGATATAGATTTTACGTCGATGAATAATATTACTCAAGAAAACAATATTAGGTAAAATTAGTAATAAACACAGTCATTAAATATGTTTCTCATATTGAATATTAATACCAGTGTCAAAATGAAGCACTTTACTAATCATTTATGCATCTTTGCGTAAACATAATAAAATATCACATTTTTTACAAACACGTTTAGTGCGACAATATTTTGTTTTGATGCATTGTGGCGCTTCCAGAATTATCTCGAATTTCATCCAGATATTAGTAATTGTGGACCTTCTTTGCAACTGCTCGAGTACCAAATCTTCTGGCCAAGTTGTTTAAGTAAGTACCTTTGTCGAGCGAGTATTGTTCATTTTCGAAATAAACAATCTCCCATTTATTGCTGCTATTTCTTTAAAGATGGAGAAAAATCACCATCGCCTTAGTATTTAAGATGTTTCTTTAATCGTGAACAAATCCTATTCATATTGTTCTAAATCCTATTTGCCTACATTTTGCGCCATTCCTAAACGCACAGATTTTTCTTCGACATGATTTTCCCAGACACAATCGCAATTTACTTCGAAATATTCACCTCCAATATCGACTATACTGTATTTTCGTATCATTCCTACATCATACAAACTTTAAATATTCAAACTTTGACTCATATTGAGTGTAGAATAATAAGGGCATCACTCTCCAGAGTATATGAAGGTAACATACCCACTGGATGCACAATAGTCACAGAATCTCCAGTAAACTTACGCTTACAACTCAGCGAGATATTGAGTTCTTCAAATGCAATTGGTCTAGAAGACCACGCGCCAAACGAAGCGTTGAATCGTTTATAATGTATCGTAATAATAATTTCATTAAAATTATAATGAGATTTTGTTTCTGTTATCCAGTACTACAAACTATCTGCCTTGGGTCGAAATGTAAAAAACTTATCTTTTGACCTGTCACCGCGTCACAAATTCTTACCTCGAAAAAGAATTGCTTTATGAGAGGTAAGAAGGCCAGAAGAAATGGAAATTCCCCACCAAACAGACGAAGAATAAAAACAGTGAAAAGAAGGGAAAGAGCACATGGCACGCGGTGACGCACCATCTCGGCAGGCAGGCGGGGGCTCTCCTAAGGGAAATCTCCGCCCAAACTGAGGCGTCCCTGGCCAAGTGGCATCCCCTCGCCACGCCGCGTGGGCGATCCCCACTCCTTCGTCCATTACCTACCCCCACCTCTGCACCCAACCTCTCACCAACACCCTGTAACTCTCACGTCGATCATCTCCCCCCCGCCCATCACCTAGTCCCATCCATGCATCCAACCCCTCTCTGTCCCTGTGTCCGTCACGTCCATCACCAAGTGCTATTCGGGCACCCAACAACTCTCAGTCCCTGTATCCCTCACGACCATCATCTAGCCTCGTCATTGCCCCTCCCCCCTGTTCCTGTGCCCCCCCCAAACCTAGCCCCATCCGCTCTTCCGACCCCTCAGACCCTGTGCCCCAAACTCCCTCTTCCAGTCTATGCGTCCAACCACTCGCCACGCAACTACCAGCACAGCTAGCGATGCCACTGCCTCTGCAGGTACTCTGACAGGTAGGTCAAAACATTCGAGCTCTGACGATGGCAGATTTCCCACATTACAATTCTTGCGATTCATTGCTCTCATTGATAGTTTCCCATGATTTATCTTATAAATATAGGTGATTTCCGCAGTAATTCCTTGAAGGCGGGACACGGATCACCTGATATTCCTTTTCGTCCCCCCTTTACCACCTTTCCTTTCCTTCACTCATACGAGCTTAGCCTTATATGCTCTATGTTTCCACACAAGTACGGAGGCCAATAGGAATTGTAATGATAGAGTTTGTCCAGGATGAGACAATGTCCCGCTGTAGAATATACTATGTGGAGGATATCACGCAAGTAAGCATTCAGCCCTCAAGTCCCCGTCGCCGTGCCTAGTTGTTTACCCAGGTCTCATCGTCCCGCCACCGCGAACATCTCTACCCCCTCTTTCGTTGCTCTTCCTCACCGCTTCCCAGTTACCCTCGCACCGCCACAGCGGACACCATTCTCTTTCAAAGAGTATTCCTTTCAGAACTCGTGTCTCAGTCCGCCTAACCGCTTACTAAGTTCCAGTCTTCTCGCCTCCGCGAACATTCGCGTCGCTCAATATCTACTTCCACTTTTAGCCCCGTAATCCCCTAAGCTATGCCCAACCGCTGCCTGGTCCATCTCGCCCCCTTCCGCGCCTCACAGCTGGCGGTGCACTCGCTTCCGCACCCCGCTCCTTAGCTTGCCCTTGCACCCATCCCCCGCGCCACGTGCGCACACTTTCGCTCAGAGACAGCATTGCAGCTGCCTGCACAGCAACTCTGTTCGGGAGGTCTAACAGACCGATTCCAGACGTCGGATTTCGACGATAGCGACATAGGAAGTCGAATTCATCGCGAGGAGAATTCTAGCGGCTCGCTGCGCGGCGTTTATTGGTAGAGTTACGTTCCTCCTCGTATAAGTAAAAAGCGATTGCCGGTGAAGTATCCCAAATAACGGACCACGGATCTCGCGTTATTTTATTCCTTGTCCAATTTTCTCTTTTACACATACACTGATACATACGTCACCACTCTACCCCACACGTCTACAGACCTGGAAGCTTACGTATAAGATAATCCTGGTGAAGTCAGTGGCGCGCTGTGAGCGACAGCTGGAGCGGAAAGCCCACGCAAGCTGACATTAAGCCTGCGCCGAGTATTACCTCAACGCCACCTCCAGGGATAAAATATTCACTACTCGAACTGGTGCAACGACCATAAGCGCCGACTAGCTGAGCTTCCGATTGAGGTTCCCGGAAACCTCAATCAATTCCCCGCTTTCCTCTTGACCACCCAGCCCCCTCGTCCATCGCCAGCCCACCCAAACGGGGTATACCCACCCACCCAATTGCCACGCCCCCTTTCCACCCCACTAGGCCGCCCGCGTGCCTGACCTACCACGCCACCACATCGGCGCAGAACGTCGGGCGCATTACTTATCCTGGCTGGGGGGAGATATCTGGTTGAGGGACCCCAGTAGCCGACGGTAGGTCAGCCTCCCGATGAAAAACATGCAGTACACTTACGGGACTAATGACTTCAGTAGCTGACGCGCCCGGAATCGCTAACAATCAATCATCGACGCCCGAGCTCCTCGGCCGCGCCCACTTCAACAGTCCTCTTGTGCTAAGCAGCCTTCGGCCTGCACCCGCCTTCAGCGGTCACTCTCCATCTTCCTTGATATGGAAAGAAGCCAAAGCTGCTGTGTACATTTTGAACGCATCATTGCTATCATTTTTTGGTTTGATGGAGATTGTTCCTCCATATGTCTATAAAACTAGTCTTATATACTGTCAGAAATAACATTAAATTTTATGTGGATTTAATGTAGAGCTGTACATGAATTTTAATGTACCTTGGACATTAAAGGCAGGTTTATGTACATGTACATTAAATTTAATACTTAAATTATATCAATGTAGATTGAATGTACGACTGTCAACTTAACGTACATTAAAGTTACTGTACGTGTATATTAAATTTAATTTACGTACATGAAAATTACTTTCGTGTAATTTTACATTAGCTTATTATAGAATACTTACATTAATATAGTATAAGATTTCTTAAAAAAATATGTCACATTGAAATGAACGCAGTCAATCCAAGTAGATAAAATAAGTTACTTTTGCTGTTCTCTGACGTCCTATTAGGCTGACCCGTACGAACTGATCAGAAGCCTCACTTTCCGCCTCAGTGTAACGAGGTTCAACGCTGAACGGATGTGAGCCAGTTCTGGTTGCGAGGGCGGAACGCAGTGTTTCCGTTTCCCCCGTCTCTTTTTTGCCATTGCTTCGCCATCACTAATTCATGCAAATTATTCGTCTCAGAAATGGACGAAAGGGCTATTGAGACAAAAGATATCTTCACTATTTTCTTATGTCCTGTAAATATATTATATTGATTGAAAAATGTAAAGATCTTGGGGTATTTATAACATCTGGCAGAATTCTTTTATTTATTTATTTAGTCAAAAACAGTCAAAAACTGTATGTGACGTATGGGGGAGAAAATCATCTGCGCACGCTTTCTTGAGTTTCAGAATCCCTTCCCAACAATTTAACTATTAATAGATGAAAGATGAAAAATCATAGTAATAATAATAATAAATTTAAAAAAGCGAGGGATTAACATTTCAAAAACTAGATATTTTCGTTGCAAAATTACACAAAACTTTTTTTAACAGTAAAAGAACAAACAGATTTGATTTTTCTGTATCGTTAACAAAATAGAAGCTCACCCTAAGCTCTACTACCACTACAAGCAAAAGGAAAGTTCAACAAAACATTGCGGATATGTATTATCCACAAATATTTAAACCGTGAGTGGTGGCTCAACGTGTGTATCTGCTGTGCTTTGCGTGGTCCTATGTTCGAGTTCCGACGGTGGCAGGATTTTCGTCACCAGCGCATTTTTTTCGCATTTCGCATGCGGCCTGCTGCTCTGATTGGTAGTTTTCCGTGGTTTCTCCGACCAGCGCCAGGCGAATGCGGAACATTACTTTACCAAAAGGACCTTGAGCCGCAAGCGATATCGGCTTCCGCGAGGGGAGATTCTTGGAGGAGAAATCCCCCGAAAGCGAAAACGTAGGTCAGCGCGGAAACTCAAGATCCATCATCTGAGGACTATCGCCATTTCCCGGGATAAAATATACACTGCATAAACGGGGCTAATGACAGTTGACGTGTAAACCGTTGGAAACATCTATAAGTCAATCAATTATTAAATCCGAAGAAACTGGTGTTTCTCACCTGCAAATGAAATGCGGCTTTGAAATAAATGTCGGCTTAAGGGTTTTCCCGCCTCCAAATAGTATATCTTAATCAGTCGGAATCTTGTTATCAAGAGGAGAATTGTAGCGGTCACCTGCTATAATCAGTAGTTTTCCGTTCTTTCTCCGATAAATACCGGGTGAATGCCGGAGAAGTACTCTAACAATGTGGGCCACGGACTGCACGCGATCTTTCCTTCCTCTTCCTTGTTCTATTCTCACCCCTTACTTACACACACTTACACTTACAAGTTCTTTACTACCACACATACTGGGAGATCGGTCGGGAGCACGAGCACGGCCCCGCTAGATTCCTGGTTGAGGGAAACCCCGTTAGCCGACGGTAAGTCGGCACCGTATCTCACCATCCAGCTGGGAATATCACTGTCAACTCTCGAGGAAAACTCATACACTATAATTATGGGAGTAATGATCTTAGCAGTTGACGCGCCCGGACTCACTAATAATCAATCAATCATTTGGAACAAACCCCAGGCTCTGAGTGGATTCCCGAGATGTCTAATACTGTAGTGCGTGAAAGAGCGTGTATTTAAGAAGGAAGGACGAGGAACGAATGATAATGCGCGATTAGTGGCCCGTTTCTCTAAGTACTACTCCAGCATTCGGTGGGTTCTGATCGGAGAAACCATACAAAACTACCGTTCAGGAAACCCGACCACTAAAATTCTTTCCAAGCCTACTGTAGAACTCGACCTACTTGCTAAAATATGGCCAGTGTCGAAATCCGCCAATCCGAGTCTCGAAACCTCGGATCTCCCGCTCAAAAACTCTGCTGTGGCATTAGTTGTTCCTCTGGGTCATCTCAGCTGTAAAAATCGAAATGATTTCCCCCAAATGCCTGTATGAATCTACTGAAATACCTTTAAATAGAGGTATTTTACCGGTATTTGACCTTTAAAAAACTTTTAAAATACCGGTATTTGACGTCTTATACCGGTATTTTTAATGGTATTTTGAATAAAGGTATAATAGAGGTAAAGGTATTTCTATACCCGTATAAATACCTTTACCGCTGTGATATCGATTTTCAGTCCCGAATTCTAATGGTATACACTGTGTGAATGGCGTACAAATATTAGACGATCGCGAATGCAAGGGAAATATGGTCTCAATCAACATAATAAATAATGAAATGAACAAAAATGTAATGGAAAATTAAACACAATGGAAAACCAAAGAAAATAAGAACGAAGAAGCGTCAATGAAATGCAACAAAGAAATAAGTTAATACCTTTAATTTGCTCACACACAGGCACTGTGCTTAAAGGAACTATGAAATGTGAAAAAAACCACAACGACATGACTTGCAAGAGAACCTGAAAGAAGGGAGAGTACAATTTTCAAATGTACAAGGCGACGTCGTAAGGAGAATAACGCAAACCGAAAAAAGCAATTAGAAATTGTAGAGAAAAATCATTCAAAGTTATATTAACAAATAAGTAAAGTATCCCCATAAATTCGTTAAAATCGTATGACCAGTTCTACAAAATCTGTGAGTTTTTATATTTAAAATAAAGCAAAATGAAATTTCAAAAGAACTCCATCTGAATTAATTGCACAGGTCACAAGTTGCAAACACTTCTTAGCAGCAAGCTTCTGCGAGGTGGCTCTTATGATAATTAGTTCCGTGCAAGTGCGGGTAGTAGAATCCCGTTGAGCCCGGAGGGTGCAGGGGCAGGGGGGGGCAGCGCGAGGGGGCAGCACAGGGCCCCGTAGAGGGGGAAGCGGGGAAGCGAAGATTGGGAGAAGCACGAGTAATGTGGTTACGAAGGCGCAGAAACGGCGGTAAGTCAGCTTGAAGTCGAGGGAGTTGTGGAAGAGAGTGCGTCTCTCCAGAGCACCTCCCCTCGCCCCCGCCCCGCCCCCGCCCCCTCGCGCTTCCTGGAAGGCGAGAGCAGGACTGGGTGGGGAGAGGGTTCCGAGAAGCAGCTCCCCAAGGCATCAAGTTCTTGCTAATCCAGGGCTCACACTATGACACACTTTCCTGCTCTGAAACCTTCTAAATGTAATATCGACAAACCTCCATCCAATATAAAAAATATAGCAAGACGATTGGTGATCGCGAAATTCGAAAGCTAATCCGTGAGAGAAGTCTGCCACGTAAAACGCCGCCTCCTCGTTCACATTCGTATCAAGTGAAAAATGTATGTGTATGAAAGGCCATTTTTCAGGAAGGGAAAGTTCACATTTCACCATATAGTACAAAATAGGAATCAACGGTTTCCGGATACAGTTTAAGATGGGAAACGCCATTTATGAACACAAGATTTGGCAGCATGATGGAGAAGCATATTAAGACTCTTCCGATTATTTATTAAAATTAGTGGTGCTAAAACTGCATGTACTTTCTCGAGCGTATTTTCACGCAACATGAAGCAAAAAGTACTCAAATTTTTGAAAATTTGTACATGACCTTATTTCAAAATGTATCTTATCACAGATTTCATCAAGTGAAAAATGTCTATCTTTAATATTTTGATTGTAGAAGGTTGTAGATTGAAGAAGAAGATTGTAAAACTCCAAAAAAATTGCAAAAACTGCTTTTCGAAAAATCAGGGTTTTCATCGAACATGAGATCTATATCATTCTCTTAAACGTCCTTCACACTATCCAACAACAAAATTTAATCAAAACAATAACCTTTTATTTATTTGCAAAATTTCCCAGGAACTTCATGTAAAGTACCCTTCAAAATTAAAATATATTGATTTCAAATACAAGGGCCTCGACATCAGCCAGATGCATTGGAATATATAACTTTTGGAGAAAATCGGCTGAACGGTTTAGACGCTAGCGTTGGTCACAGACAGACGTTTTGCAGTTATTCGATTTTGGTATCAAGGACCCACAAAATATGAATTTTGGCTGTACCCCGTGATAGAAGTTTTTTTCTAAATTAAGCAACAGGATTTATCCAAATTGCTTGTTACTGGGGCCCTGTAATAAGAGTTTTTCTGTCACAAACTTGCCGTTCTTTCGCCCAGTATTACACGGAGAAAAAGGAACAGTTGCAGTATACCTGAGCCATTATACTGTATCAAGGGAATGCATGATAATATAGGCCCTACCAGGTTCACTGTTACTGTATCGTGACGGAGATTGTTGGAGCGAAAAGTTGCATCGTGAAGAGTCCGTTGTTGCACCCTCTGAATTCACCTTGCCAGAAGTGCACGGGTAGAAGCTGCCGAGCCCAAGCAACCTTGTCGGAACAGTTGGCTCGGCGTAAGCGAGCAACACAGGTTGGGGGATCCAGCCTACCGTCATGACGCATCCGGACGAAAGTGATAGAAGGAGCCGGCCTTCCGAGTCGGCTTGCACAGCTATACTGGTTGAAGGGCCAGCCGTACGTGTTGCCATATTTAAGCATTTCTTATTAGTGTTACAAGTTACTGATCGTTGACGGGTATAGGATGGGTTATGCGCAGTACTTGCTATTAATAGAATATTCATTATTTATTTTTGATCCAGTAACAGATCTGTATATTTACCTACACAAACAAACACCGTAAAATGGAAATAATTGCATAAAAAATACGCATTTACTGATAATTAAGTTTCACAATAAATTACAAAAAGCCTCAAAACCTTTAAATTCTGCATTATTACGGTAGATATACATACATCAATAATGCCTGCATTGTTGTTGAATAAAAGTTATATATTATAGGTTCATTATTTATATATGAATATTCTGAAACAGCATGTACCTAGAAATAAATATTAACATTAAAATTTTATTTAAAGTGTAAAATATAACATAATTCACAACAGAATGGATTATATTGCTATAAACTTAATTGCTTACAAATTATAATGAAACATTGATGTACCACTTAATCATTTATGTGATCAGGTGGATTAAATACACAAGAAGACTAAGAAAATGTTTACAGACATCAGTAATTATTTCAAAAATATTTTATAACGGTTTAAAAACTATTTCAAAACTGTTTCACAAGTACACTTGAATAGCAACTTTTATTACTGATACCCAAAAAAAAACAATTTAATTCACATTTTTTATAAAAACGCCAAGCTTTATTTAAATTATGGCAAAATATGTAGCTGAAAATTATTTTCGAATGTATTTGTTGCTTATTATTTTAAACCTTTCATTTTACAAATTTAATATACTTGTTTTATGTTTGTATTAATTTTGGTTACAGAAGGTTCAATTCTATTAGTCCCTTCATTATACTTAGCGTTCTTGCATTCACTAGCACAAACCTCATCTACATAAAATTAACACTTAATTTACAATTAAAATGAATTCAAAAATAGTTTACATACTATTAAAATCAAAAAAGGATATGGAAGAAATCACCAACATGAATAATATTTATATTTGATTTACTTGCTGGGTATGCACTATGAATCAGTCTCATTGCTTAGAAACCTCTTTGCCCATTTGACATTGAATGCTCATTGCCCTGCATTTACCAATTCTACACTCCCAACATGTCAATGTCATAACTATTGTTATTATCACCTGAATGCAACAATAAAAAATGTAGAGAAGAATGTGCACTCAATTACAGCAAATAAATAGCGGGAAGTCGGGATAAATCATAATTTTAGCATTGTGTAAGGTAGGAGAAGACTCATCACTTTAGCGTGGTATGAAATGATTGGCCTTCATTTTATTGGATGAGTCAAATAATATGTTTTCTTAGCAAATTAATAACCAGTTCTGAAGTCATTTTAAATTTGCAAATTATTTTCTTAAATGGATTTTTTTTTCTTTTCCGGATTGTTTCAAAATTTAGAATTATATTTTTCGAATACTATTGATTAATTTCACACACACATAGATCACTACTCAGTATCACTGGTAACTGACAGTGATACAAGGGTGGGGAAATTAATTAGGTGCAGACTCTTAGTCTGCTTGCATGCAAAAAAATATGTTATAAAACCATGTATATAAAAAAATAAAATAAAAATGTATATTTAAGTAAATTTTGTAAAATTGTCTATACCAGTTCAGAAAATGAAAACAACAATGAAAACATGACCTCTATTGAAGTCAATAAATATTGTTGAAGATATTACAATGTCTTTGAAATTAGTGTTTGGGCATGCAAGTGTGACTGCCAAGGAAAAATTATATAAACCAATAAATTCAAATTCTGATTTAAAACGTCTATGAAATTTAAAGAAAAAAAATTGTGATTCAAGAGCAGAAAATGCAGAATTTGACCTCACATTGGCTCAGATTTCATCTTACAAATATGCTCCAATTACATCTGGTGATGTTGTAGAATGTCCGAAAAGATTCATTTCTCACAAAAGGATGAATTTGACTCAGTAAAATGTAGAAAAATTGTTTATTGTTCCTGTTACAAAAGGCAATTAAAAAAATACCAAGCTAAAATTTGATTGTGCATGTTTTGCCAAATTTTGTCTGGAATATGCATGCAGGTTTTAGCATTTTATAAGGCTGGAAATTATGAATTTTTTTTCAAGAGGAAAGTATTTTGTTCACTTAGCCAGGGAAATGTTTCAGAAAATTATTAAGGTCAACACAATTACAACAGTAATGACATTTCCTTGCCCAAGAATCATTAACACAATCTGATATTTTTCTCTGCTAATTTTGAAGATGAATAATAGCCAAAATTATTGCGTGTTTCTGAATGCTATGTTATCCATACTATATGCCACAAACAGCACACTGCGGAGAACCCTAAATTATGTAAAACTTGATACCTTTTTTCCTTGGAAACCAAAGTAGAAATTAATAATTTTTCAAAAGAAAATTATAGATTGTCATACTCCATGAACTTCATTCGGAACTCTAGTTGTAAAACCATGTCCTGAAAAACTAGCATTTTGAAGTTAATGACCTTTTCTAGTGGAAATGTGAATTTTTTATATGACTCATACTCATTTGTAGTCATTCTGAGAGCACTACTACATAGTGCACATTGAAACTATAACAGAATTATAACACAAGTTATATTACCTAATGAGAATTTTAAAATAATTTGCCGGGTCAAAAACGATACACAACTAAAAATTGAACCATTAATTTATATACATTTTGTGAATGTTTAATACGAATGAAATCATTTAAGTCCATGATGCTTGCAAAATTAGAAAAATGTATTTTGGCATCACCTTCAAATACATGTTCAAGATCTTGTCATAGAATGCAATAGGCATTTAGAATTAACAATATCCATGAATATCTGCATCAATGAACCATCACCTGTAACAATGACCTATTTCCAGCACCTGTGTCAAAAACTACCTGAAAAATAAAATTAATACAATAGTATTAAAAATATAATTAAAGTGATAATTATTGGAAAAAAAAAATAAAAAGTAGAAAGTGTTTTACAGCAATTTTTTGAGGAATGCATTATTATTTTGTTGAATTATTTATAGAACATAATAGGCTTTAGTCTCAATTGAAATACAGTAATAAAAATTCTGAACTCTTATAACATATGGGAATACTACACAACAAAAAATTCTATAATTTCTAATTGCCATTAATGACACTTCAAGACTTTTGCATTTTAAAACGAATTTGCAATGCTTAATTGAGTATTAAAAGCTAATCAAATAACTTAACCTTTTTTTAATATGTACTTTTTTCACTATTAAAAACATATCAAATGAATGAAAAAGTTTGGAAGCCAAGCTCACTATATTCTCTTAACAACATAAGAATTTGAATTGAAAGGATACTAGCTTCATTCTTCGTTTCCGTTTTGAGCAAGAATTTTTTGCTTATTAAGTCATAATTACCGCATATGCTTCTATGTTCTATTTTATAATTGAACTAATGTGATATATATATATAAACAAACTGTCTTATTTAATTTTTAAATTTAATATCTCCTCTGCCCTTCTTATATTATTAAATATTAAATCAACGTAACCCGTTCCAAATTTATATAAGAATATGGGCGCCAGGAAAACATTACGTTAATTCTATATATATATATATATATATATATATATATATATATATATATATATATATATATATATATATACACACACACACACGTGTGTGTGTGTTTACCAGATATTGAATGGTTTTCAATGTACATTTTCTTCAATACGTAATTAATCTGACAAGGTACCTCGCTGCTGTGGCCAGCTAGTGCTCTGCAACATCATAAGGCTTGATGAGGCCGACAGGTCCCTTTATGAAGCAACATCACCCTCTCAGAAATCACAGGCCGGTTGGCCCATCAATGTTGACTTTTATCTTAGATGCTGTTGTATCCAGGAAATGGAGTAAATCAACTAGGTCTCTGTTTGGCATATGAAGGTTTTGTGTAACTATTGAAACCTTGTTGCGATTTATGGTATCCTTTTTTTCAGTGTACATAAGATTCTATCTACTCCGTAGCGAGAAAGTAAAAACACATGAAAATAGATATTGATTTAGTAGTGAGTTGTAGTTGACATTTACATAATTGAAATGATTGAAGGCCTTGTCATTTTCAACAATAGTTTTCGTTTTTGTGACTCTCAGACACCAGAAAACTGATGATGATGGCTAAGCCATCGAAAGCTGCTCTAATTGAAATAAGTAGTATTGTTGACAATGACAACGCCTTCAATCATTTCAATCATGAAAACAGAGCTAAATTGCCTGGAAAATTATGTTTTTAGCACTTGCGGTTGATAGTTCGTCTTTGCCGGCTAGCTAACCCCGTGCCTCGGCCTATGTTTGTAGTAAGAGCGACATTGGTAAACATGTATTCACTTCACCATTACTAGCAAGATCTGCCTGCCGACTGTTTCTTCGTCACATAGCTACAAAAGCAGCGACGATGTTAAATCAAAGCCACCACTATTTTTGCCTTGACCGGAAATAGAACCCGGGGACCCACAAAAAGAAGTTAGTACGCTGATCATCATACAGGTTTGCTTTGGAAACAAGCTCTTCAAATATGTTCACGACAGCAGGTTCTACATGATTTAAGGTACTCCAACTTGTTCAGTGAAGGATTCTGCGCCCTCTTAAGCCGAAAAACTCATAATTCAATAGGTCCTGATTCTGATTGTAAATTGCGGTAAGAAGAACATTACTCCAAGTCTCTTTCAGTACAACGTCTTTTCAAGTTATGATTTTTTTTTGGTTATTTAAGGTCGCATCAACATCTAGGTCATTAGCGACCACTATTGGAGATAACGTTATGGTAACTGGGGAGATAAAACGATATAGTGATAAGGGCGAAAGGACGAACACAAATACAATCATGCCCGAGACAGGAGTCGAACCCGCGAACTTTCGGGCTGAGATCGCTCCGCCACTACTGCCTTAGCGATCTCGGCCATCGGATTGGCCAAGTATGGTTGATGCCAAAAAACAGAACGTTTTACGGGGCAGGGTGTTGACCGATTTCATTTTACACCTGCCTAAGGGAGAACGGTTTGTTTAACAAAGCAATTTTTTTCTTTCTTTCTCATATACTAGTGGTGTATACGGTTTGCATACGTAATATAGAGAAAATAATGTAATATTATGTAATATTTATAGATCCTCTCCATAAAAAAATCTTTCTTTCTACATTGAGAGTATTGTTATGTCAATTTTTTCCACGTTTTCTCAATATTTTGTTTCGAGTTTATTGGTTATGACCATTTCCTAATACGGGAGAAGAGGAACACATTCTTCCACATGAAATTTTTTTAAAAATGTTGAACCATTTTCAAAAAAATCTCATTGTCTCTTAAACGAATTGGGAAATTAAAAATTTTGAAATGATTGTGCTCACAAATTCATCAAATATTATGTAAACACCTGTAATATTAGAAAGAAGCAAAACTTTTGTGAAAATTAATCTTTTTTTTTCAAAAAGCTGTGCATGATTTTTCTCAAAGAGCTGACTTTTGTACAGATTTCATTTAAGGCAAACATCTCAATATTTTGTCCGCGGAGCGCGAGCCCGGCGCAGATGTGGGCAGATGATTCCAGCTCCTTTCTGACCCATTGATGGTGGAAGGAAGTTGGCAGTGGCTATTTCGTAAAATCATACGACATTTGAATTGATAAACACTGGTTTTCCTTTATTCCTGACAAGTGTCAGGGGAGTTACATTCAAAAAAAGAAAAGAATTCACTGATTGATCCCTACCTAATGAGCTCGTTAAAAAAAGAGATTTTAAAATGTAAAATTAAAAGAAACTATTGCTAGGAAAAGAAATCGTAGGTACAAATAAACTTGGTTCTTATAACTAATTACATTTATGCCTGAGCGCGGCAACGCTAGTGAAATCATAAAAAAAGAAAAAAAGTCCTCGTTGCGTTTGAAGAGCGAATAAATGAACTCCATAGCGAGAGTTTTGCCAGTGAGGCGACTTATGACGAGGAGCGATGCGCCGACTGGAGTCTTGGGGTCGTCGAACCCTGTCAGCAGGGCGGCGTTCTGGTGGCTGAGGTCCCGAAGGGGCGCCGAGGGTTGCCCCCGGCGTGATGGAGGCGGCGGCGCAGGCGGCTGACAGCGCGGGCCGGGGCGGTGGCTGGCGGCTGGCTCGGGCGGGCGGGCGTAGTTCAACCACCCTCACAATTTTTCTGAATCCATCAGGAGCGCTATTCTGTACATGAAACCGACAGCCGTCGGAATCGAATGCTACCGACAACTGTCGCTTGCACCGACGGGCTCTACCGTTGAGTGCAATTCTGTAATTCCTCCTTAGCGACATCTATCGGTGCAAGCGACGACGATTGCTTGCGTAAATTAAACGGATTTGAGGAAGGACCCTGCGCGAGTCTAGTGAGGTTTCAACCAATCAGCGTGGAGAATTGTAGTGGAAACATTCGAATCTTGGAAAGCG
Source organism: Teleogryllus oceanicus (assembly GCA_964035755.1). Lineage (NCBI taxonomy): Eukaryota > Metazoa > Arthropoda > Insecta > Orthoptera > Gryllidae > Teleogryllus > Teleogryllus oceanicus. The sequence goes on along the minus strand of CAXIVR010000001.1, from coordinate 344,309,167 downwards.
CACAGATCTCGTGGTTACTTGTGTTTTGCTAGCTCCACGTGTGCACGTTGTGGAAAATCTTGAAGTGTTGCAGTGTACAGAGATTTTAAGATCTATTATCACCAATGGCTCCAAGGTAAGACTTAATAGGTTTAATAAAAACATTTAAAAATTCTTTATAGTGCAAGACAAAGCATTACTATACATAGCATTTAAAGAATATATTATTAAAGAAAATCAATGATTCTTTGTGTTTGTGAAAGTAGTCAATAGTTCTCGTAATAATAGGCAACAAATAATAGATTAGACAAATGAATAAGCACGAGGATAAACGTATTTATATATTTATAATCAAAAACAGTTAAAAACTGTGACCTACTATGAGGAGAAATGTATTGTGTGGAAATTTTCGTAATGTTTTCTCTCTTGTGACAATGGATTTGCATTCAACTGAGTAATTTGTTTCAAGCGTTAAGGCCAATGCTCTGCACAGGCAATCAGCATTCAAATTGGTTATAGAAAAAAGCACATATAGATGGTGTCAAGGAATAAATAATAATAATGATAATAAAGAAATTGTATCTGAAGAATATTTGTATATGTAAACATTGTTCTTGCAGAATGAAAGTGCCAAGAGCATCTAAGGTGACAGAGCAGCAACTTCAATGTTTAGTGGAGTATATGGAAAGCCATTCCCACTATGAAAATGGACGATTCTTGGGGAAGAACGGGAAGGCCACATTAATGAATATGTGGAATTCCTTATCAAAGGTAAAATGCTGTCCCTCAAGGTGCTCAGAAGACACCAAAAGAGTGGCAAACAGTAAGTCTAGTTCGTTTTCACATTTATAAATTTCTGAAAATACTGTTATTTTGAACATGAACTTTTGTAGGTCTGGCGAGAATTAAAATTTAAAGTATCGCAGAAAATGAGCGCGATAAGAAAGGAGAGACTTGCAACAGGCAATAGGCCTGCTTCTTCACTTGCCATGACTCCCCTGGAGTTACGAATAATGAGTGTAACCGGCAGAGAATACATGGAAGAGACTGAATGTCCCGATTCCATTCCTGAAGAAGAGGTAAATAAATACTTAAATATTCTTCCACAATTCATTAAAATGAATGTGAATCTTATACATCAAATGTTTACAGCAAGTACAAGGCAATGAGAGTAGCGTAGGACTTGATGACTCACCAGCTCCTCCTGCTCTTTATCAGAATATGCTTGTTTTAGATATTGGTAAGGAAACCAAAATTGGATATCTATAAGATTTTAATTTAGCTTCTTATATTTCAAATTTTAAGAGTACTGTAAAATTTTAACAGTAATTTTAAAAGTATTGTACTTTTATTTTATTGTACTTTTTCCAGTGTGGCATAAGTCACATTATGAACTGACACTTTTTAATTTTTATTGCAGATCACAACATAACTACTGACATAGTTATTAACGTGTTTGCAGCTATTGGTGAGTAGCTACCTTTCTGCTGTTAAGTATCACTGTATTTGTATTACAAAGTATTATGTTTTTATTGCAGAAACAGAGGAGAACAACGATGACGTGGCATCTACGAGTGAGTGGCTCCCTTCGTTTGGCTATTCTCCTAAGTATTGTATGTGTGTTACAAATTGAAAACTGGTAGCCCACACTACTCATTTTTATTGCAGATAAAAAGCGAACAGAAATAATTTTTGAAGAGAACCTTCCAAAAGAAGACTTGGCAGTAGCTGGTGAGTAACTTTTTACCATTAAATATAATGAAATTTTTATTCCAAGTGTCAATCTTTCAGGTTCTACAACAATTGTCAGCTGCTAGTAAGACGTTAAGGTTTTGCTTTAAAATTAATGTTCATAATCTATTTGCATCTACATTTTGTAGGTCCTTCAAGGCAGGTTCTCCCCAGTACCCCAGTACATTGCAGGAGGAGTGTGACCCCACGAACAAGACGAATGTATGTTGTGTTTATTAGCAATTCATTTTATTTTCACTTGAAAATTATAATTTTCCATAACAATTTTTTAGCAAATTCCCAAAGAGAGAGAATTGGGGTGCAGCTGATGACTGCTCGAGAGCAATTCGCTGCACTTCAAGAAAGAAATGTTGTAGCAACACAAGTAAGTTGTAGGATATAGTTAATTATTTTTTAACGAAATACTCCATTACTCAAATTATTATTAAATACACTTATCTTATATTTACAAATGCAGGTCAAAAATGGCAAAATTGAAAATGAAGACACAGAATTTTTAATTAATCATTTAATTAATCACATATAAAGTATTATGATACAGTTTGTTTTAGTAATAGTGAATTAGCAGCAGCATTATCGTAAATGATTATTTTGTAACATTTATGGAAGACTTCACTTTCAAATGTATTGTTTTTTCAGACGTTGAGCGAGGCAATCAAAAATCAAGCTGAAGCATCCAAAGAGAGCGCAGCTGCCAGAGAGAAAAATGAATTAAAAAACAGAGGAATGTCATAGAACAAACGAAAGCTGCTGCTCTCATGAGCATGGCGACCTCGTTGCAAGAGAAGAACGACAATGAAAAAAATTATAGAATTATTGCTTGAAATTCAAAAATCACTGAATAAATGAAGTTTTAAATAATTTGAGTTTTTGTTGTTTTTTTTACGTCATTATCCATAAGTGTTGGCAATCAACCCGGCTTGAATACTAGTTGGGCTAGCGCTCTCTGCTGGTGACTCAAGTTGCCTTCCGTTTGGGGAATGCTAACTCTTACGTGTTCTTGCACTTCATGTTGGTCTACTGGAATGTCATTTAAAGAATGTGCTATTCTGATGTTGTGCAAGACAGCACAGGCATTAAAAATTTTTCCTGACATGGTTGGTTAATACATGAGCTTTCTTTGGCTGGACAGGCATCGAAACTCAACCTTCAGCATTCCAAATAGTCGTTCAATAATAGAACGAGAAGAACTGAGTTCTTCGGTGTACTTATAGCGTGGTGTCCCAGGGTTTTCATTGTTTAATGGAGTCATCAGCCAATGTTCTAACGAGCAACCATCGTCGCCAATGATCCATGCGTTTCGGAGTCCGCTTTCAAAATTATTTTCCATTATTCTCCTTGCAGCGCTATTTTTCCACACGTAATTGTCACCGGGATACCTTGCGGTGGCATTTAAAATTATTAAATCAGGGTCACAAATGCACTGCACATTCAGGCTATGATTGCCCCAGTGGTTCACATATGCCTGCTCATGCTTCTTAGGAGCAATAATGGTGATGGCATCACGAATTTGATGGGGTGTCGAAGGAAATTTTACCCACTGCCTCAATAACCTCTCATTGATGAGGTCAGTCACATTCCTTATGCACCGACTTACTGCCGGCTGGCTGACGCACAAATCCCAGTGCTCGCCTATAGACTGCTGATAGCAGCCAGTTGCATAAAATCGCAGAGCTGTTAGGACTTGAGTCTCTGCTGATAATCCATTACCCCTTTGTCTACTCAGACCACTTTCCAGTTCCTCTATAAGGTAGTTCGCAGCATCCATATTCAAGCGGAACAGATTGAGAATTCTTCTGGGTGTAAATCGAAAGGGTCATGCGTCTCTTTCCATTCACGGAGCTCAGCACGTCGAAGCATCCAGGTCTCTTGGTACATTACATGCAAAAGATCTAACGCTAAATACCCTTCTGCCATCCTACGTAAGAATTAGCACAACTTTGTTAATCTTCTTACAATTATGACTCAAATGATTTTAATTTCTATGTTAATTATGATCCCCTGCTTTTTTGAGAATCTTGAATTAAAAAAAAGACAAGGATTGAAGTTAAATCATAACTTAAAGTTTATTTTAGACTATTTGTAAAATGAGATACGTTTTCAGGCCTTCATCATGTGAACTGCGAAACTACGTTGTAATTTTCTTGTCAACTATGAATGATTCTTGTAGACATTTACATACAACATACACATATACAAGCGTTTTTTTTATATATCATTACTTTCCATCTATTCCGTACAACCTTATTTTACAAGGGTTAGTAACACCTTAATGAAAAAAGTCCTTTCAATAAATATACAAAAATATGGAATAATAAAAGAGTTACATTTATCTACAAATAGATGGAACCCCTATTGATGATGCACATTTGAAAATGGTAATCAGACAGCTTAAAAAACGATAATGAGCAAAAATGATATATTATTATACAGAGATATGTGGTTGATTAATTACTTATAACATATGGACAACACATCACTAATATTTTAAAACTATTCAATGATTATAATCTCAATATTAAAGATCCCTCAGTAATAGAACAAAATAATAAAACCCTAGCTATGTATTTTTTGTATATTCAAGACTCACAAAAAAGCAGGGAGCCATAATAAGCATAGAAATCAATATTCCGTACATTTATCCTCAAAGTATTACAATCAAGCAGCAATTAAATTACATTGTTCTTACTTCAAAAACTTTTTCACGACTGTCAATACAACGGCGAAAGCTTATTCTACTACGCTCTACTATAGTAGAATACTTTAATGTAGAATACTATAGTAGAATCTAGTGTAGAGGAAGGTAAACAGCGGGTCACGTACAATTCACAACTCGTCGACTCACAGAAACACGTCGTTAAGAGGCTACCGACGTGGACCCAAGCCGTCGATCGCGATAGCGAATCTCATCGTTTTTACCGACGGCTAGAAGCGTCAGGCTGTCGTTACAGGAAGGTACAGAATAGCTTCTACCGACACTTGTCGGTAATCAGGCCTACCGATACCGATCGTAGTCGGTTCGACTGTACAGAATAACGCTCCAGGCGGTAACGGAGCGTCAGAACACGGCGTGGCTCAGAGAATTCTCAGAATTTGCCAACAATAAAGGCGAATATGGGCCCGTCGATCGTTTCGCGGATCTACTGACAGTGACCGAAAGTGGCTTGCTTTGGCACTGATTTTTACTTCCCGTGTATTGTCAATGATAAGACGAGGAAGAACTTTACAATAGCGACACTTCTCTCAATCCACCAGCGACCCCCTTTCTACGTGCAGTGCTCCGCACGAACGTTCTCTCCCGAGCCTCTGTTTCCGAAGAACGCTCAATCCTAAGCTCACCCTTTCTTCGGGTACGTATCGTCTTATTGGCCCAGAGCTATTGCGTCTTACTTAATTTTCTACCAATCAGCTGCACGGATTCTCTGCCCTTTGCCCTATATCAGTTAACGCTCGCTCTAATAAACAGATTCTTATTAACGGATTTGGACTTCCCCTCGCCAGACGGGCGAGCTGTTTATTGTTGAACAAAACACCTCGGAAGGACCAGGGGAGCACCAAAAAAAAGGGCGCAGGCCGGGCAAGTTGGGGACACGCAGAGCTGCGTGTCTGGAATTTACCATTGGAAACCGCGCTGGGGGCGTTGGGTCGGTGGTCGCATTGAAAACACTACTCTTATTCTCTATAATTATATTTTACAAATCTCGAGTTATGAAAGTGCCGCCACAATATTCAACTTTATAATTTTCAATTATTAACTTTTTGCAATTTTCGAAAATACAGAGTTCGTTAGAAACGAGAGTAAGATGAAATGTTTTACCTCCGTTTGATAGGTATGAGGAGAAATTTGTAAGAACAAAGTTGGATCGGTTTTTGAGAAAAAATTTAAAATTGCCTATATTTCAAGCACAATGAAGCTAGAACATCAAGTGCTCCTAGATAAATTGCCCAATAACTATTGAGGAGAAAACTCTGTGAATCGTTTAGTTAGTTGTGTTGTCAACAGGTAACGCGCAGTCATTTTTAATTACCCTTATTTTCAATATCAGATACCCCGAATTTTTTTCCATCAAAATCATGATATCGCAGTTTTGCGGCATTTCATATTTTTTAATAGTTTTTAATACAAGAAATTTGAATAGAATCAAAATGCAAAGTCTCTATCTTGCATCTTGACTTTGCAATCAAATTGCAAAGTCAAACATCTTGTGTTCCGAACGAATATTTAAAATGTTTAAACATTTATTTGTTTAAATGTTGAAACATATGTTTATTCATTTAACGCCAAACCAAAATATCTGTGTTGTGTGGGTGAAGTATATTCTGTGCACGTTTTCTGGTATTTCTACTTTAACCTCTAACTTTATATATTACATGATGAATTATGAATATAGATGAAAAAGTGCATTTTTGTCAGGAATTGATAAGAAAATATTCACAAAGTAACACTCAGCTACCGTGTTTTTCTTTTAGGACAAAGTACAAAGTGTTTAAAACTGGTTTATTTTTCATATATTGTGAAACTATTCACTATTCACTGAATACTATTCACACAAATGCATCTATGTCAAAATATGTTATGATTATCCAAAAAAATATGCTAAAACCAAAATACACAAAATAAGAGAAAACTTTTGCAATGAACTATATACGTCCTCGCTTCAAGGAGAGGGCAAGGATCACCCTGTGCCAGAAAAGAGATATGTTCTTTCGTTTCGAATGGTTGAGTGCGTATTGTTTACATAGGAAGAGAATACGGCCTAAAATCGAATCCTGCGGGACCCCATGCCCAATTGACCCAATATGCCAAACGCCAAACCCAAATGCCCAATAATAAAAGGGAAGGTGAGTAAGTCCCATCATTCTCATCACCCTCGCAAATCGTTGTATGGGGTACAAAAAAATAAGTATTCAACAGCAAGACCATGTTAATTTCCATTCCAAGTTAATTTTTAACTTCAATATTATGGTCAATGACACTAAATGTTTTTGAGAGGTCTAAAAATATTCCATTGGTTGCTTTGATCCAGTGATGAAGTGATACCTCTAAGAAAAGGAAATTTGGCTATTTCCGTATGTTTTAAGTTTCTTAATTCATTTCGGACATCGGCTTCGTATTTACTGAAAATGTTTTCTATTCGTTCGTAGAAAAGTATCTAATAATTTTTGAAAACTAAAAAACGACCAAATTTACATTAAAATTGAGATTGAAAAACAAACCAAAATGATAAAAAGTTTCATTTTTGTTGCCATTTCTAAAGAGCAGCTTAATATTAGCAAGTTTGAAAATATTCGGTAATGTTCCTGTTTTTAATGACGCATTAAATAAGTGAATTATCACGTGTATAATAGTAGGTCACAAATCTTTAACAAAGGATCCGGAAATTCATCAAAACTAGTGGAATATGTATTTTCAGTTTCCAGATTATTTTGAGATTTTCATAGGAAGTTGTCTTATTTACTTTGTATTTTCAATTAACTTTAAGTTGTATTGCAAAAGAATTCTGCAGAAAGAGGCATACCCAGTACTGATAAGCTTCATTGTGCCAACGTTTCTAAGAGGTCGATTGAATGGAAGTAAGACATTTCGTAGCAATGAGACAAGATTATGTTTGGATTGACCCAGATCACACGCCTTTAAGATGTTCCGGAAAACGAACCGTAGAAAACAAGAAGAGGAAAAGCGAATGCAGAAATCTAACTTGAGGGAAGTACGAAGTACTTTCCTAACCATGAAATGGAGAATTGGAAAATATAATGAAACCCTCTCCTAAGGCAAGTGAAGGAAAGAAAAAACATTTCATCAAGGTTGTTTGTTCTTCATAAGCCGGTATTTGAATCGTCTTGATGTCAAATTCAGTTAAGAATCGAAGGCACCTCAATGGCCCAAATCTGACTTGGTAATGACGCAATTTCACTGTCTGATATTACAAACACGCTTGTGCCGTTTTTAATGCAGCAAAATCAATTTTCATATTCAATTATGTTCACAGAATAGTTCTCACATTGATTTTCCTCAAGAGAACCAAATTAAAAGCCATGCAATTTATTCTTAATCTTAATTTAGAATAGTAATTTATGGAAATTACTTTCTTCAAACTGCGAAAATACCTTTCGAAGTAACAAAGATCGCGTTGCAGGCGACGCCGCTCCACTGCTCGGCCGAACGGGGAAGAGGAGTGACGAGTAAGAAGGAGGAAAACAGAGGGTGAAGAAATTGGTTGGGGAGGTGGAGGAGGAAACGGGTCGCAGCCGCGTGCGGTGCGTCGTGTTGCCACAAAGAGACGCACTGAGCGCCCTTGTTGGAAGCCACCTAAAGCTCGGCGGTCCGATTCGTTGCAGTCGACCATCTACAGACATTTCGACTCCATCGATTCTGTTCTCGAGTCCATTCTTTTCTTTCGATACTTTTGGAGTTGGTATTGAATAGCTTTCTTTACGATTATTGCTACAATCGATACATTTTGGACGGATTCGATTCGCATCCTTTTCTTGAGAAGTTTTTATTTTTACATGTAATGCTTTGTTAGAAACGCTAGATTGAATTTGCAGGGCGTGTCTCTGTACGTTTTCGTAACTGCAGGTGAGCAGCTACTCAAATTTGCAATATATTATACTGATAACATACATAAAATAATGAAATGGAAATATTTGGAGAATGAACATGTTATAAATGTTGGCATATCATGGAGATACGTAAACCTTGTTACGATTCTTCTGGTTATTTTTTGTTGTGATTCGACGCTGGTACAAAAGCTTTTGTTTTTCAACGTTGTCACGATGTTCCACCAAACATTATTTTCGAAAACAATTTCATGTTTTATTACCCTTATTTCGTAAACATATGTAACGATTTGAATGAAATTATTCTAGGTATCGATACTTTCCTTGTGATGCCACTCCATTCTCAATTGAGATCTTTAGATTTCGAAATATATTCCGGAGTAGATATTTTTGTGGACGCACATGTCCCGGCAGTGCGCTACATGCAGTCTGGCAGAGTACAGTAATCGTCAATGACCGCTTCCCCCAAATAAACTTTAGTGTTAAAAATGGAAATACGGCATGGACCTTAAACGAAAGGTTACTTATCGTATTCACTATCTTTAGATGACGACAGTTAATCTTGTATGTAGTTTAGAACGTCCTGCGACAATTTTCCTAAACAACTAAACATCTTCAGTACAAGAAAAACACAAGAGACTCTAGGGGACCTGTATGTTTAAAGCAGCGTCTGGCTGCAACACTGAAGTCCCTCCTTTATATTTCATTATTTGATAAGCTTTTTGTTAAGTGTACGTAATTCAGAAAAATATTCTATTCTAGAAGCAAAAAGAGTCAAAACTGTCGCGAGGAAATAAATTCTTACATTAATAATGCATTCTAAATAGTAATGGAATACCATTTAATTTTATGAATACTAAATGCAGGTTTTTGTCTTTCAAAATTACCTTTATTATCAGTAATAGGATTAGAAACTGAAGCTCATGGACCTCTAGGTGAACGTCACGTGCCATGCCACGTGCCAGGAATGAACTGAATTGAGTTCCTTTGATATTTGTTACGGCCATTGAGGCTTAATGCGTTCGCGGGAACCAACAGTAAGTGCATCGGATAAGGGATTTAGCTGAATCTGACTGAGCAGCTTTACCTTAACTACTAATGGTGCAACGAGCGTCGTGACTAGGGATATTTGAACCTTCTGCCACTGCGGCTCTCGAGTTCCGAAGCGTGCGATTGCTGGGAACGCGCGCGGAAGTGGCTCCCTGCACAAACATTGAAGAGCGATTTCATGCGCCATTTTAGAGAGACTAGGCGTTTTCTTATTGTTTATGGAGGTGTGGCCAGCGCCGGCAGTGGCGTCTGAACCACGCTGCCGAATGCAGCTCGGGGCTAATAGAAACGGGCCCGGCGGAGCCTGGGGGCAGAGGGGCACACGTGTTAGTGAAGTGCATTCGACACGTCAAGAGCCTTCTGATGACGATTCGCGATCTCAGAGCTCTGCTGCTGCCGTTGCCTTCCCTGCCGGAGCACCTGGTCCACGGAGTGATGAGGTAAGAAAGAGATCGCCATCTCTGAAGCTCCACTCCTGTATATCTCCGGCACCTGGTTTATCGGCCCCCCTCTCTCTTAATCAGCAATTAATGGTGCATTAATTCGAACATGACTTCTTCTTGAGTAAGCTGTTCTCCCCCTTCCCTTCAACATTCACAACGTATTAAATCAACCACAGTACTCCAAGGGACGCGCCGCCTTAGGAATACGCTGAAGTCAATCAGCTCCGAGGGTAGCACGTCACAGAGGTGTTTGATTCGAAAAGTCTTTTTTGGCAGCGTATCCTTATGCAACGCGTAAAATACGCCAAAAAAGTTCTGTTCTGGTGTCCGTTGCTCAAATTTTACATTACAATCTCGGCAACGCAGTAAATTATGATGTATATATTTTCACACTCTTATATTATACTCTAACGCTAAATTAACAGTTGTATCCACAGGATACAGGAGTTCTGTGAGACAGCAGAGTTCCTGAGACATAAACCACACTTTAATTGAAGGAAACTTCGACAAACCAAAGTATGAATCCAAATAGAGAAACCCGCCTGTCTTCATTAGCAAGTCTTGGTTGCGTTGCTCTTGAATATTCTGTGGGTGTCGCGCTCTTTGACGCTTCCGAGAGGAAAGAATCTGTGATGGCCACCCCTGCGCAACCACGATAAGCTTCTAGTGGGGCGGCGGCGAGCGCCAGCCTCGACGACCGAGTGACGGCTGGACGAAGTTTTCTAACAGGTAGTGCTAATTGAACTGTTTATTATGACATGCACATTTCGAGCAATTTGTAAACACTATTGCATTTGTGAGTTTAAGTGCTTTAGATGACTTTAAATAAAGTTTTCCGAAACTCAAAAATTATTTGTGAAAAAAGAGCTTCAATTTTGCATTTGTAGTAACGCTTCAACGTTATTTTCTTAAAAAGGGCTCCAATTTTTTTAATGAAAATTGCCATTTAGAACGAAGTTTTACTCTTCTTTAATATTTTTAAAGTAATATTTCGGTTCTACTATTAGCAAACCAAAGAATTGAGAAAATTTCAAAAAAATGTTCCTTGGGCGGAGATATATGACAGCTGGCTAGAGTATGTGACAAGTCCTATAAACTAGCCCAGACCAAAGAGAAAAGTAAAATAATATGAGAAAGTATAGACCATCTCGTAGCATTTCTAGTTATGTATATATAATTCTTTAACTTTTTATCTATATTTTTTATTAATATTTGCCTATGTGCGATATTAATGTTTGCATGTACGAAGCAAATGTCCCCTTGGGTTTTTGCTAGTTTTACACACACGAAATACGAGTGAAACGGAAATAAAAGGTACCTTCGCAACACAAATGTCGGGTCGTACAGCTGTTTACACACTTTTAATAAGGCGACCATGCGCATCGTATCGGCGCACGGATTGAGGGTAGCCTTCCTTTCTGTGTAGTGCCTATTCTGGGACAGGGCGGTGACCCGTAGGCGGCGGACACAATGCAGCCGATTTTGGCCGAAATTTCGGTGTCCGACGTCGGGCGTTTTCGTCCGATATACCCGATTCGTTCAAACACGTGCTAGTAAATGGTATTGGTCATTGTGTACCAATTATTTTGTATCTGCACTTGGTTCACCAGGTCCTGAAGACAATCTAGGTAAATGACATGACAATTTAGGTAAAATTAATTATTGACAAGCGAGGGTGTGGGGGAGTAAATTAGTGGGAGTGAGAATCTATTGCTTCTTCATTTGAGTACTCAGGTTTGTTTTGATTTTTGTTCAGAAAATTCATTCAGTGTGCCATGAGATGTATTAAAGCTTGTATATTTAAAGCATGGGTATTCAAATGTTTAAAGCACCAATGTATGATGTGTTTCACAGTATCTGCTAAAACATAAATGTCAAGGACAGGATTACTAAAAATCATGATCTATTTAAATAAAAAAATCTGATTTTTTTATTTCAATCCGATCTAAATTTAAATGTTTACATCAGGTTAACTTTTCATATATTTGAAAAAGACCAACAATTAAAGGGCTTAGTAGAACAAGGTGCTATGCCACATTCACCTAGTTCTGAGATGAGTGTTTTACTAGAACTTTCACAAAATATCTCAGAAACCGTGGATCAGTACTAGAAATTCTTGTACACTTGGCAGTGTAGTGCACGTTTGGAAAATTTTGGAAATTAATTTGTCTGACATTTGAAATTCTTCACAATTAATTATTTTTATGCACGCTATGGGCAAGCAGTAACTAATAGTTATTTTGTTAGTAACACTGGAATATTCTCTTGAATACAGTTACGCCTTAAAGGAACAAGAACAAGCATTTGAATATTCAAAATCTAAGTACAATGATGTTGGTGTAGAACGCACAACAACGATATTGCTGGAGCAGCTGCGAACAGCTGATATTACTGGAATATTTTCAGATTCAACGGTTATGAAGAACTGACATCAATAGAGTGGTGAAATAGTCTTCAAGTCATGACACAATTTTTTACAGAAAAAGAAATCAACACTGGAAAGTGATATTTATAAGCTGATGTTCCTTCATAAACAATTACATAATTTGTAAAAGCTATTATAGTTCATTATTTATTAATAAATAAACACTTCAAATGTTATGATTTCTTTCTTTATAACCTACACATTTTCCTTTCGCCTTTACATTTTTTCTTTGTCGTCTTAAATTTATTAATAATTCTTCGTAAAATTTATAATGAAGTATTTTATCTTTAAACCATTGAAATCCTGATCAAGGATGCATCTAATGTATCAAAAGAAGGATGATGTATTAGGTGATTTTGAAAGTTAAATATTATGGGGTCAATTACTACTAGAGTAAAAATGTGGGGGAAAATAAGCTACTATAACAATTGGAATTTTAAATTGAATAAATCTATTGAAGTTTTGCAGCACATTCTCCATTGAAGAAATTTTGAACTGTTCCTTAACAGCATAGGATTTTCATGTAGCATTGTTGAATTGCCCTGTAGCTCGTCGAAGGAGAACTGATGGCTGGCTTCCTACTCAGCGTAGAAGCGCTTCATCAATCCCCTCATATTATGTAACACGCACACCGTTTTCACTACTGTGTCTACGAGCTTTGGTTGAAGCTGCGATTCAGTTTTTAGGCAGCGCCTCTTGGTCACATGGATGCAGATGCCACACTCCGCTGTCCGACGGGCTCGGTTCAATCTGTAATTGAACACCTGCTGTTGCCGATTCCTGTTCGTCTCAGGATACGATCCTCGTATATCTCGATACTTGCATGGGCTCATTAGACACTTCTGCAGAGGATAGTCCTATTGTATTGCACGAGATATCCCTTTACCCCCCCAGGAACTAGAGGATTCGGATGTGGAATATTGAAGCACTCCTCACTTATTTCCAAATTTTGTCCTATAATTGAGGAGAAAATTGCCCCATTGTCACTGAATCTTCCAGATGCTCCAGTATTATAATAAATTTATATCTTGCATCCAAAAATGCTTAGAAATTGGTGGAGAAAAGATTGTATATAATTGAAAAAACATCGACCCTGAATTGGGAGAACATTTAATTCTTATGTGTTTCCCATCCATGTAGTCTACGCAATTTGAGAAATCCAACATACTTTTAAATTTATGTGCTCCCTTTCGTGCATTTTCATTCTCAGCCACGGCATGTGTTCCTTTACAAATACTTCCTAGATAGCCTCACAAGTTTCATAAACCACTTGCATTGTTGGCTATCGGGAAAGAAAACGACAGTGCTGTGTAAGATTTCCTATTTATGCCAAGAACCTGAAAATAGACAAAATGTAAATTAAATTATTATTATTTTTTATTTATTTATTTACTCGCGAATAGGCCATCTTGGACCACGCAGGACATGCACTTGCACGGGCTCAGTATCATTATATCACGTCGCAAGTCTTGCATGTGACTAATTAGGGGGATCAGCATTAGGCTGAATCCGATTTTTATACCCAAGGGTTCTTAGTCCTGGGGGGATGGAAGATGAAATGATGATAATGAGAGATGAATGAACAGCACACACAAACAGACATAAACAAAACCCACCCATGCCCAAGGCGGGACTCGAACTCCCGATCCTTGCGTCCGAGATCGCCATAGCACTACTGCCTTAGCGGTCTCGGCTATCCGGACCGGCATAATAATAATAATAATAATAATAATAATAATAATAATAATAATAAAAATAAAAATTTTTGGAAGAACGAAAATTTTACAGAGGCTTATCTCAAAAACCGGTCTCCTTCTCTAACGGAACACCTGCCCTTGAATCTATTACAAACTTTTGGTCGGGCATATGGGAAAATGGCAAAATACACAATACAACCACTCCGGTTCTCCTTGAGGAAAAACGCAGATCCCACAACCTGTCGGAAATGCTCTCCACTAACATTTCTACTGAGGAAATTAAGAAAGCAATTTGTCGGATGAGCAACTGGAAATCTCCAGGGCCAGATGGGATACATGTCTTCTGGCTTAAGTACTTCACCAGTGTGCATGAGAAGCTGGCAGAGTGCTATAACAGCTTACTGCATCAACCAGACACTGCACCAGCATTCTTAACTACCGTAAAACTTTGCTATCCCAAAGCCAAGAAACTACCAATCCCGCTAACTACAGGCCAATCACGTGCTTATCTGTCTTCTACAAATGCTTGACAAAGATAATCACTGACAAGATTAATGAACACCTCGAAAAGTGCAACATTATGACAGAAGAGCAAAAAGGCTGTTACAGACATTCAAAAGGTTGTAAGGAGCAAGTGATAATTGACTCTGTAATCACTCATCAATCTACGAAAGGAAACAGGAATCTTAGTTTCACCTATATTGATTATCAAAAGGCATTTGATCCTGTTCCGCACTCCTACCTTATAGAGATTATGCAAATGTATAAGGTAGATGCAACACTAATACAGTTTTTTCAAGAAACCATGAAAAAATGGACAACAGTACTGCAAGTGGCAACCCCCGAGTAAGGCTGACATCAGGACAGTACAAATTAAAGGGTATCTTTCAAGGTGACTCATTCAGTCCACTCTGGTTCTGTATGGCCCTCAATCCATTGAGTCGAGCTCTTAATGAAAGAAGTATGGTTTCAAATTAAATCATCTAAAGGTTCCCATACAATAAGCCATTTACTCTACATAGATGATATGAAAATGTATGCCAACTCTCCACACAATTGCACAAAATGCTGATATAACAACAAAGTTCAGTAACGACATACATATGTCATTTGGCCTTAGTAAGTGCAAATCACTACACCTTACAAAAGGAAAATAACCCAAACTAGTGGCTTTGACAGGAAAGGTGTCATCGAAGACCTGACAGCCGAAGAACTGTACAAGTACCTGGGATTCCAACAATTGCGAGGTATCAATGACACTCTTATTAAAGAGAAACTTCTACGAAGTAATGAGAAGGGTAGAAACAGTTCTTAAAACGCATCTTCATAGGCGGAATAAAGTCAAAGCAATCAATACATTCGCTATCCCTGTTTTGGGTTACACTTTGGAGTGGTGAAATGGTCCAAGACAGATTTGGAAAATATTGAAAGACAAATCAGAGTCAAGATAACCAAGCACAGAATGAGGCATCCTAAATCAGCAATTGAAAGGGTACGCTACCTCCATGCAAGGGAGGAATGGGTATCACGAGTGTCCTTCAATTACACTGCAAGCAAATTCAAGACCTAAGGGAATACTTCCATTCTAAGCAGGATAAACACATGTATGAGATATTGTGTTCCGCAGACGTAAATATAACACCATTAAAACTGCAAAACCAAAACCAAGATCTGGAAAATACCTGGCAAGCTATGGAAGAAAAATACTGTCATGGAAGCAGAAATCTTTACACGGTTCGTATCCCCATCAGCTTGAGGATACAAATGTTGACAGTACATTTTCGCATCTTTGGTTAACTGCAGGTAACTTGTATGGAGAAACCGCTGGATTCATGATGGCCATTCAGGACAGAGTCATTAGCTTACAGAAACTACAGAAAATATATATTGAAAGAAACACTGAACGATAAATGTAGGTTATGCTCAACGGAGACGGAAACAATTGAGACATAACTGGGGCATGTAAAATTCTTGCTGGAACGGAATACCTGCGTCGACATAACAACTTTGCAAAATCGTTCACCAATCTCTGGCTGTTAAGAACATCTTAGTGTGGAAAACGTACCATACTATCAGTACCAACCTCCACCGTCTTGGAAAATGAATCCATGAAGATGTACTGGGATAGGAGATTAGAACAGATAAGACCATCACCGCAAATAGACCAGACATTATAGTGCTAAATAAAACCAAGAAGGAAGTCACCATCATCGATATTACGGTACCACTATCACATAATCTCCACTCCGCATACACGAACAAAGTCCGAAAATACCAAGAGCTAGCAGATGAGATAAAGAAGATTTGGAAAATAAAAAAGTTCAGATCCGTCCCTGACAATTTCTACAACCGGAATAATACCAAAATCCTCATCAAACATCTGCAAGAATTGAATATAAAGCATATACGAGGAACAGTACAAAAATCACTCATTCTAGACACCTGTCACATTGTCAGAAAAACTGTCACTGATGTGTCTGATATGTAGTTTAGAGGTCCTGGAAATAAATGAAGATCTTGCTCGTTACTTGCTCTGAGCTCGTACGAGTGAGCCTAGCCACAATGACATCTGTGGCAGGTGAATGTTTCCCCACGCGTGGGAGAAGTGCATAAGTCATAATAATAATAATAATAATAATAATAATAATAATAATAATAATAATACATAGATGATATGAAAATGTATGCCAACTCTCCCACACAATTGCACAAAATGCTGGATATAACAACAAAGTTCAGTAACGAAATACATATGTCATTTGGCCTTAGTAAGTGCAAATCACTACACCTTACAAAAGGGAAAATAACCCAAACTAGTGGCTTTGACACAGGGAAAGGTGTCATCGAACACCTGACAGCCGAAGAGCTGTACAAGTACCTGGGATTCCAACAATTGCGAGGTATCAATGACACTCTTATTAAAGAGAAAACTTCTACCGAAGTAATGAGAAGGGTAGAAACAGTTCTTAAAACGCATCTTCATAGGCGGAATAAAGTCAAAGCAATCAATACATTCGCTATCATGTCGTTTCGGCGTAACGCACCTTGAAAAATACTTTGTTTATAATTAATCTCCTCCATATTTGATAGATATATCGACTTGCAAATTGCAGGACGAGAATACAAAAAAAATGTTCTTATTCATCGTAAAAAGCCAGATTTAGCGTAATTAAATTGGTCATAAAATTTGTTTACCAGCGGTGTTTTTGGCAGGCAAAAGCGCGACATTGGAGAATTATTTTTTCAGTATGCTTGCGTAGAGTGAATGAATGAAGTGCAAACAAATGGAGTCATTGTAACATGTTAAATTCTTATAAACTCCTACTGTGTAATATGTGTAATTCTTATAAACAATTACACATATCTCGCGAACGAAATATGATAGCACATATCGGATTCTGGAATTGTGAATCCCGTTTAAACCCCATTCAGATGAGACAATAAAAAAATTTGCACCACTTGTAAATTTATAACCAATTTCCAACTTTTGAAAATCTAAATGGGGAGAGTTTCCCGATATCCCAGAACCGTTTGCCACAGTTTCAATTTTATAAAGAAATTGGAAATAAGCGTTAGAACGGCCGGGAAGACTCTGCAAGTTGTGCATGAAAAGAACATTTCAAAATAACGGTTTGACAGGAGTTGCATATTGATTACTAAACGTTAGAATAATTGTTACTAAAATGCTAAATATTTACCTGTCTATTAACTGTAATTCTGGACGGAAAACCCTTGCTCAGAAATATGACGATGTTTTCCCCTCGTACGTAAAAGAAACTGGCCCCCCTCCTCCTGAGACAGCGTCCTTCCTACCTCTTGAAATTTTGCATTAATCAGAGACAACTGGTTCTACCTGCTAGCGATTGATCAACGAATCCCTCCCTTTGGCCGCTGGGTGTCCAAGTTTGGCGGCGCGGTTGCGAAGATAGAATTTCGAAGGTAAATTTTTGCGAGGGGTATTGTACGTCCGTAAAGTCGTTTTGAAACATTTTGTAACAACTCCTGTTGTTTACACTATGAAGCAATCAATACTTGAGTTTCCAATTCAATGTCATATCACTACCCGAGTTTCCAATTCACCGATAGTGACATTATATAGAAAAAAATAAATTTTACTTAAAACCTGTAAGTTACACAACGTTTAGGTTAGTACAGAAAATTTGATATTAAGCATAGTTAGATACCGTAATTCGCTTTTTTAGTTACGGTTATTCTGGCACCTTGTAAATCCGAAACATTTTCTCTCTACAAAGTACCTAGAGGTGAAATATGACCACTACATCAAACACCTCCCCACACTCCGCAAGAACAATATTTGTATTGATGTTCGTTGCATTTTGGGGCATACCCGAGATGAACAACTTGATGAGTAATGAAATTGACTTGATGTAAATGACGAGACGTGGCGAGAACTCGCTTTCTCTATCACAAATTGAGAATGGATCGGCGGAGATATGAAGCTCGGCACCCGGAGATGAAAAGTGAGCATTCTGGAAGTCCAGCGACATCATGAGTCACCCCAACAAAAGCGTATTTGTGCAAATAGGTTTACGCGCACGCTCAGGCGTTTCCGGCGCTGCCACGGGAGTTCATAATCGTCGCCGCCCCGGACACCGCGCCACTGATGGATTTTCTGGCGCAGGCGGAGGAGGCGTCGCTCATAAACGCGATGACGGTGGCGGACGCCATGCAAAGCGCCCATTAAAATGCAAGCGGCGCGCGCAACTTGAAACAGAGCCGCGAAGGGGGCGGGGCGCGGAGGGAGACGGACCGCGGGAAGAGAGAAAGAGTGTTAACTTCATATTAGCGAGTCGAACAATGAAACCTGATTTGTATCAAATGGAATGGATTTGGAAGTAGCCTGCCTTATGCATAGCCCTTATGCGGTAGGGGGCGGAAAATCCGCTATTTGCAATTCTATTGGCAATTTGCATCCGGTTTAGTTTTTGCGCGTGTTGTTCTTTTGTGGGAGGACGCGCGCAGGGGAACAGTCCTTGTTGCGGTCAGCCCCCTTCCCCCCCCCCCCCGATCACTCGCTGGCGCCCCTTGCGTCTACGACGCGGCCGTGGCTTCCCGTCAATCAGCACTATTATTTGCGCATCGGCGAGCGGGGGCGAAGGGGGCGGGGCCGGGTGGCGCCGGAAATCGCATCAGCGCCGCGTCGGTCATCCTGTGCCGGAGCTGTAATCAATTGGCGCGGCGCGTACGACGAGAGTCTCGTTGGGCGGGCGCGGGCGGGGCGCGGAAGGGGACTACTGCCCTTGTAGACAGAAAGTACTGCCATGGCGCCGGTGTAGGCCAGACAACAGCGTCGTCGCCACACATTCAATGACGTCTGGCTATTACTAGTGCGTTGTTATTCGTACGCAGTGAGGATTCCAGGGCGTTCTTACAAGCAAATCAGTATTATCATTAACTACCGGTACAAACGTGTCATTTACATTCTTCGACAAATTGGAAGAAATGCCGGGTAGATGTGATGTAGCAAATTGTGAAGGCAATTACAAAGGAGGTGTGGATAACTCGCATTTCATGAACTCCTCCACCGCTCTGTAGTGCTGGCCTGCAGAACGTCCCTCTCACGGGCTTTCTGCGCTCAAGAGCCGGCGCCGGCATTCGCCCGCAAAGGGAGCAGCCTGCGATTAGCACAGAGGGAGCGTTGAATGCCTCATTATCTAATGCACTGATACATGCTTTGGAATTGTTTACCCAATTATTTAAATGGGTCTTCCCTTTCTGGCTACAATGGCCATAATTCACTGATTATGTTCTTCTGAATTCTGCTATAAATCGATATTTTTTTTTTACTTTATGCTTGTTGTGACACATAAACAATATTATAAAGCAGTAGTCTCTTCTAAAAATGTATTATGTCGTTCTAAATAATAAATATTTACAATTTAATAATTGATTTTCACCATGAATGTTATAATCTCCAAATGACAGCAAAACGGAAGAAATTGAGAGCAGTCTCTCACTTCGAGATTGATATAAAAATGAAATATTGGCAATTCCAATAAAAGTAATATTCGGCAGCACATATTTTTGTGGCCACTTTCGCTCATTATGAAGCTGAATAAGACATACCTACGAGCAAACCTCTCTTACGATATTGTATCATGATATTATTAGGATTCTTCTTCAATATAACGCAATGTTCATGTTTTTTATGTGATGTAAACGATTATGAATTGTGTTCGTTGCATTGAAATTAGAAATATGCAATGTTCTCTTATTAGAAATTAGAGCAGAAAGTAATCGTGATTTTTTAAGATTCAGATTTTTTAGCTTTGATAGATCAGTTTTATTCAATTAAACATAGTAAATGAAAAAAGTAATTTACTAGTGTCATCATCAAACCAAAAGGATCCATTATTACAATTTTGTGTTTAGCATCACGCTAGATTTGCGTATTACGTTATCAATCATACTGGCAATTATAATACTTGATATCCAAATCAATAAAATCAGTTGCCAGGTAGGTGAGTCAAAAATTAATATTTTATAGTGTTTTTTATTATGAATTTGGAAGACAATTCGCGACCTTAATATAAAAGGGTTCAAACTTAACATTTATAAAAAATTGAGTTATAGACTTTGTTGGTCCCATATATCCCGATTACGAACTGTAATTAAAATTGGATAGGAAAATATCAAGTTAATTTTTCTATATTTAAAACATCGATGCTTTAAACATCGATGTTTCTGTGTCGATGTTTTCATCGACATCGACAACCCTTTAGCGATGTATCGATACATCGATGTACCGATGTTTTGGTAAAATTTGCCATCACTAAACCCGACGCCGGTCTACAACCCGGTCTCTGTCAACTGACTGCGTCCGCGCCCTTTGCGGCCGATGCGCTCTTCCGTTGAATAAATGTGCTCATGTCACGCCTCGTGAAATCATGTCAAAGCCAGGTAAGCCACCGTGCATTACCCTATCCAAGCCACCCAGAAAATAAACCCGATCGGATTCGAGCCCATCTCGAATCCACGTATGAGATTGGCTGAGCTGACGGGGCTATCCGGTTAGAGGCGATCGCTCAGAGGCCGCAAAGCGGCGCAGAGCGGCGCAGGGCGGCGACCAACAGGTGACCAATGCCAGGGATTCGCTGCGTCGCGACGCCCGCGCGGGCCGAGACGAGTCGGCTGTCGCACAGCCAGTCGGAGGTCACGGCACTTCATTCGCAAGAAGAGAGTGTTGGAATCGTGCGCAGGAAGACGGAGAATATTCGGTAGAAGAACTCGTATTGCCGGGCCCTGGTAATGAAAAAGTGGATAAACCTCGCTCCTGCATATAATAAATTATTTCATCTGCCTGTTGTTTAGGAAGAATCTATGTTTTGTGATTTCTTGGTAACGAAAAATCGATTGGTGGCAAAACGTCTGTCTGTGGCAACGCTAGCGCGTAAACCGTTCGGATAATTTTCTCCAAACTTGACAGTCTTCAATAGATATCAATGAACTGCAGGCCCTCTGAGTTTGAGACAGATATTTTAATTTTGGAGAGTACTTTCTTTACATGATTTCTCAAAATATTTCCTGACAAAGGCTCCAAATAATATTTATTAAATTTTATCCTACTTTAAAATTATGGACGCTTAAAAGCATGGTACAAGTCTTAAGTACATTCAAATCTCTGCCTTTTGAAAATTTGCAAAATTTCAATTTTTTTTCGGCGTCTTTCTGCAGCTAAAATACTTAAGATCGTTTCCTTCATGAAATCTGTACTTTAAAGATAAGTCTTGAAATAGTTCAATGTTCAATAAACCGTTCAGCTGGTTTTCTACAAAAATGATATTCGCCGCCAAAAATGATATCTGAACCAAATCGAGTTTTTTTAGTTTAAAACAGATACTTAAACTCAGTTTAAAACGGAATAGTTTACATGAACAACCGACGTTTCCAAAATTTTCTCGAAAATGGCTCCAATTTTTTGATTAAATTTTTGTTTGCGGATAACATAAAGGACCCTTAAGAGAATTATTATTTTCGTTAATATCTTTGGTTTTTCGAAAATTGAGGAAGTTAATTTTTTTGGCGTCTTCCTACAATTACAATATTGTAGGTAGAGATGAGTGAAAACCTGAGTGAAAACAGTTCTTTAAAGACGAGTCTTGGAAAACGTTCATGCATATTTTTCTCGAAAATACGTGTAGTTTTCCAGAATATTGCGTGAAAAGATGGAAATTGAAACTTTTTTAAATAATTTTTTCTCCAAAACCGCTCAACATTTCTTTTTGTTAATTTTCAATTTCTGTGAATGAAAGAGCGGTAAAAAAGATTCTAGTCTCATTTCCGAGGAACTCTCTATTTTCGAAATACGCAAAGTCTTGACATTTAAAAATTACAAAACTGAAGATAGGGATTTCAGCTTTAAACAAAATCTGTCCTAATAAATCAGTTCTTTAAAAATGGTCATGTACAATTCTTTGAAAAAATGCGTGGTTTTTGCTTTTTTGTTCTTGTAATGTGTATAATTTCTAATAAAGCATTTTGTCAAAAAGCAATGTTTTTCTTTCAACTTTTCCACTGATAAAACAGGAACGCTTGAAAAAATTGTGAAGGTCTTATTTTCGTTTCTTTCTTCGATATTTATGAATTTGCAAAAATTGTGCATTGGCAGTATCGGGTTGAGACAATCGAGTTGGTACGCTAGAGCGACTGCTTGGTGCATCAGAAAGGAGCACGGTGAGTTAACTCGAAGGATTCGAGTTCGAATTTTTGGGCGGAAAAAACATTTTGCTTGAAAACACTTTTGGAGGTTCATGTAGTAATATATTGCTGAGCAGTTACCGATAATTCGAGGAAGTGTGTGCTGTGATAGCAGCGCTAGTATATTTCACTTTTACCAAATAGTTTTTATCTTACTTAAGCAATTTTTTTGCTTTAATGTTGATACCATTTGTTGGTTTGTTAATATTTAAAAATGCCCTTTCACTCATCTAAGTTTGACTGTAAAACAGATTTGCTTGAATCATGCCTTTTGTACAAATCAGGGACTCCCAACATTTTTCTTCCATTAACCTCTTTTGACATTCTGCTGCAAAAACAGCATACAAATAATCATGAGAAATAATGGCACATAAATAATTTGAAAACAATTAGACAAAAATATGAACTACAATTTTGAAAAAGTGGTTTATAATTACGAATTATTATTGTGTAGACTTTTTTAATTTTTAATTTGTACAGTCTACAAACTAGTATTATTAGTTGCTTAAAAGCTTTATATAAAAAATTAATAATTTTTGTTTTTATAATAAATAAGCTTAGTTGTCGGTGCATGTTCTAATCAACTAATCAATCTAATCAACCCCTCGATCATTATGAACGTCTTTCACAATTTCGTTAACCCCCAGGACGCCGATCCCATCCCCGTCCGGAAACTCGGATAAAAGTTAATCCTTTCTATAAATTCTCGTCCAACAATGATTGATTTGTAAAATAATGTTAATAATACACTTGAATTGTGATCACTGAATTATCATAATGGGAGGGACGTATGTTAGTACGAACACCATGAAAAAGCTATGTTAATTTTATGGTAGTAAGTTAGACATCTGTGGTATCAAGTTACTAGCCTATTTTGTGCAAAATGTTGTTGAACGTATTATATCAGGTTATACTATTTTTTTACCTCATGGAAGCTTATAACAGACTTCAAATATTAGTTCGCTTGTTCACTCGTTTATGAGTGGTGGAAAAGGTATTTGTAACTCAATAGTTGACATTGGACATGGTATTTAGCTATCTGCTAGTATTAAATCTGTAATTTGTTTACTCAATTTTTTACATATATCTATATATTTAATTTTTACTGAGGAGAAACGTACCGTTTGGAATATTCACTTGTTCCCTTGCTATTTGACTCCTGTTGTTAAATGTTGACTGATTTGTATAAGTTCCTTATTACATTCTATGTGTATTTTATAATTGTTGGCAAGAAATAATGTAGATATTACTTCTTTAAAGTGTTCAATTATATACAATATGGCATTTCTCGTTCCAAAGAGTCTTCTCCTTTCTAAAATATGTAATTTTGTGGCGAAGAATTATTTATGGTTTTGCAAATATTGCTCTTTTAACAAATTTTACTTGATGTGTTTAAACTAAATAATTGAAGTCTGTTATGAGTCCTGAAAAGGTTCATTAGACATAGTTAACTTTGGAAGTGAAGTAGAGACTTATGAGATACACAGAATATTTCCAAGGTTACACACCACTAAGTAATAAAATTATTCCATCAAGTTTTATATATCTTTCATATATTTTTTATATTGCCCAAAATCAATTATTGAAGCAGCCTACTTGTTAAACAATTGTGCCCAGAAGCAACACATATGTTCAATTCTATGAAAAATGCCTGTTTCTTTTTTGTGTAATTATGTTAGTTTTAATATTACACTATTAATCATCATAATTGAACCTGAAAATATAAGCATTAACTACAATATTCAGACAACAAAATCAAAATTAATGTAGCAAGCAGTAAAGAATGTACAACATTTTGTTTAAAAATTAAATTAATAATAATAATAATAATAAAAATAATAATAATAAAAATAATAAAAATAATAATAATAATAATAATAATAATTATTATTATTATTATTATTATTATTATTATTATTTTTAGTTATTTTTTTTTTAATTTAAATTTTTTTTTTTTTTTGAGTTTTGTGTATGCACAGTGGTATTGAGTAAATTCTTCATTAATTTTGTTAGACTTGAACAAAAAAATGTAGGTTTCTAGTACTGAAAGTAGTTCTCTCATATGTTTTATGAATTCAATTATATTGAATGTAAAATTTATTAATTGTTACAACAAGATAAATTGATTTTGATTACTGAACATATAATACATATTAACTAACTAACTATAAAACTAACTATTACTGAACATATAATATTTTCTTATTGTACCTCACATCATTTTGCATTTTTACTAGGTGTCCACTTATCACGTCGTGTGTTTTGTATCCATTTTGCTCTCTTGCAGTATCAACGGGAAAGATAAATAATCGAAAATTCTTTGTTGAATTACTACAATTTACAGCACTGCAGTCAGTCATTTTGCATGTACAAACCGCTACAAAATAAGATAATTATTTATATGTAAAATAAATACGACTACTTCCTAACACACAATATTCATGAATATTTATATATTTATTCCTTACCATCTGACTTATGTCATTTGTTTATTACTTATTTATTTTTACATTTATTTGATGCAAATTAATAAAAAAATCAGCTATAATAATTCATTATTAAATGTGTGTTAATTTTCATGTCAATATGAATAGGGTGATAACCTCTTATCCATTTCAAATTCTGTTTTAACACTTTGTACTTACCTTAATGTCATGGGCGATAAAAAGTCATTAAGTATGAACATTACGAAATTTATAACTTCATTCACTTTATATAACCAACTATAAACAACTTAAATAACACATTTGTTTGCTGCAAGTGAAATAAATATAAATTAATTAGTATATATATCATGTTCAAATTAAATACAAATCTTTCAGTTAGAAATAAACAAAATATTTACTTTTTGTTCAATGGCCAATTCCAATTCTCTGTTCTGTTCGCTTGTCGTCGTCAATTTTAATGTATGCTGAAATCAAAAATAAAGAAAAACATGATTAATGTATATACGATATTCATAAACAAATATTGCCTATTATTACTTATATGATTATGTCTTAATCTGATTATTATTGACGTATATCTATATTCTCTATTTACAAATGTAAAATATAACCTTAGTCCAACTTACAAACGTTTTACAATAGTTAATATTTACAAGTGGAGAATTCAGGGCACTGTACTTACCGACGACGTTTACACACTTCTCAAAAAACTGCTCACAGTGACCAAAATTGCGTCAGAGTTTTTTTTATTCCCCCCTATAGAGCCTTAATTGAATATATACGCACGAATTTTTTCGTCTTTCTTAGTCCTATCGCGGGATGTCGCATGCTTGCGACCGTATCAAACGGTCCTGCAGATGAAGCGACTCTAGCGGCAGGACCGAGAAAGACGCAAAATTGTGCCTTAGTCCATCTGGAAGATAATACCCTTAGATGCGACATTAAAAAAAAACAAGTTTAGTACTGCTGATTCACTCGCAACAACATTATTTCGATACTATGTTTACATTTACAGATGGCTTTGACAGGTTTTCTAGAAGACGACTGAGTTTCCTATTTAATACCAGATACCAGCACTTCCGCAGGCGTAGACAAGGAACGTGGTCCTATCTCCATGGAAACAGTCAACAAAGTAACAATTGCCGAATCATATGTAGTGAGTGACGGGCCGCTGACGTGACGTTTGTGATCGCTGCAATCCATTAATTGTGCGAAGATGGAGCGTGACTGGAATAACATCGCCTGGGTGCCAGTTCGCAACGCGCGCCGCGAGCGCGACCCTGTGCGCAGGCGCAGGAGGCGCATTTTGCGCGCCTACCACGACGAAATGCAGCCCCAGGAGGTGAGGGCCTTCCTGCACCTCATCTTCTTCTGCGGCCTGTACTTCCTGGTGTGCGTTACTGCAATATTCGGGTTTTTCTACGTCCAGAAGGTCAGTAATAGTCTAAGTATGGTTGTAATATCCTGAGTTTTAAGAAACAAAAAGTAATAAAATCCAATCTTCTTTCAGCAACGGCAAATGGCGAGATATTACATAGCTGCTGGAGCTGGCCCAAAGAACGTCGTGATGACTGAAAACTAATTAGAAGCCTAAAAGTAATTACTGCAGTTGTTTTAGAATGTCACTATGACCAACATTGGTAGAGCAGGCACTATTAAATCCAATAATATTTGTACCGTTGTAGAATTCACAACCATTAATAAATTGTGGGATGTGGATCACCGGATTTGTCAATTTAGCAAACTAATGTGTTAATGGCAAACTAGCAAACTAATGTAATTAATTGACCACACCCGTAGTCCACATCCCATAGTATTTATAATGAATACTAATGATTGAGCTGTCGATTCAAGGATTACACTTTTCTTTTCATTTTCAGGTCATGAGAAAGGGAAGTACACTCTTCAAGACAGAAGTTAATGATACTGTAAACATCTTGTAATGTGGCAAAAGTGTTCAAATAAATAATTTATGAGAACGGTCCTTGTATTATTTGCACATTCGTTTTATTTATTCCCGAAGTTTGTGAAAAGGGTAGAGTGAGGTTAGAAGAGTCACAGCACCAAATTGGCGCCTTTCTCAAATGGATCTACAACGCGGTGTAAACTGCGAAATCAATTTATGTAGCTATATCTGTTTGCTATACGCGAGATATCCATCTCTACATTTCTTTAAAATTTTAGGTAAAAGTAATTCTTTCAATGATTTTGTTGTATTAGTTTTTCGACAAAATGTATACTCAGTAACTAATGTATTCTATATAAGATTTGTACAGAATATTACTATACAATATATATATATATATATATATATATATATATATATATATATATAAAATTCATTTGTGTTTGTAGATTTCATAACACTTTTGGATATACCCATTTAATCCCAAAAATCTTAGCCCAGTTGACGAATGTAGGCCAGTTAGGGACAGAACTTTTCGATAAAACGACACACTATTTTTTCAATTCACAATAACAATTTCTTGCAATTTTAAAAGTTAATTTATAGTTACGAAAAACTGCTTATTTCATGTTAGCATATTTATTTTCTTTTTTTTTTCTACATTACATTTCGGATATTGTAAAATTCTTCTGTTAGATTGTCTATTCTTCTATATTTATATTAGTATAATATTTCCAATAATATTAAAGGCAATGAACTTATATTACGAATTGGTTATTTTATTTGGCAGTCAGATGTGACTGTATTATCAAGTACAAACTGTAATTAATACAATAGCTTCCACTAATTAATATAATAATTAAAATAATTTAAACTTGATTTAGTGAACTAGAAGGCAACACCAATAAGCTACGAAAATGAAGTTTATGAAAAATTTACCTTTTAAAAAAGTTCCCAAAAAAAAAAAACAAATGAATTTTAAAAAGTACAGTGATTAAAAACTGTAAAAGTTACAGTATATTAGACGAAATACAATAGTAATATCTTTTAAATTAGTGTATTTATTTTTTAAATTTAAGTTGAGTATTTGCTTTTTAAAAACTATAAATTGTAATTTTTTAATAGAGTTTTATGCCAACACAATTTACAAAGCTGACTGCATGTGAAATATTTCAAATTAAATTTTACAAGAAAATTTCATTTTACTGATTTCACATAAGATGATTTCTCGCATTGCTTGACTGTGCATGGATTTAAGGAAATTAAACCTTTTTACCAATGCACTGTGTCCTGGAATAGCAAAGAAAATCTGTGCTATCATCACAATTATTGAGAACATTTAACTACCGCTATTGCTTTCATTATGTTCTGCACACTATTCTGCCATGCAACTTGATTTTTATAGGGGATTGCATATTTCTGAGGAGAGATAGATTGCATATTTCTGAGGAGGAATATTAATCTGATCTGTTCTTGAAATAAAATGAAATCTGTTCTTTAAAAACATCTTGAAATAAGGTCATGGATTTTTTTTTCAAAATATGAGTGGTTTATAAGAAATTGTGTGAAATTTATGCAATTTTAAATTAATTAAACAATTATTTTCGCGTTACTTTTTCGAAAAGGATTCTATGTTTTCTTTAAATTTTCTCTTCGTATGTACCAAAGGATAGTAAAGAATTGCGCAAGTGTCATTTCAAGCGTATACACTGTATTTATGCATTGAGTTAACATTTCAAAACTACAAATTCGAAGATAGAGATTTTTGTCTTAAAGAAAATCTGTTCTAATAATCACCTCTTTCAAAAGTGAACATTTTTTGAAGAGTGTCGTTTTTGCATAATTTCTGAATTAATGAATTTTTAAAGAAAAACGTTTTCCCAAAAAATCACACCAAGTTTTTTCTTATTTTTTTATTAAAACTTATCTGAAAATGTTCCTTAAAACTTTTCTTAACACTTTTTTAAAAGTTTGTCGGATAAAACAAGGGATGAAAAGAATGTTAGTGGTCCCATTATTGTTAAACGTGTTGAATTTTTGTAAAATTGCAAATTTAGAAATAATGAAAGAAAGTATGAGTGGGTCTACCACTAGTTTATTTTGCTTCCTTCTTAAGTGTCTTGCAGTGACGAAAGAATTTTTATTTCATCAATTACGGGATTGATTTTCCTTTCGATTACACTGATGTGAGAATGAAATACACTGGTCACATTGAACATAAGACAAATACACTTCACTTAAAGGATTTTCGGGAAATTGCTTCAAATCAACAGGCGGCTTATTCTGAGACAGAATCATCTTCGCGCTGGAAACATCAAGGTAATTCTCTGAATTGCAGGGAATAAAGATATCAACTATAGTAAAGTACCTGGAGGTACTCCACGTCAACGAATCCATAAAATTGTTTCAAGTATCCTATGCGTGCTGTTTAATTTGAAAGTAATATTAGACGTTAAAAATGAAGCACTCGAAGTGTATATAGAAAAATTCTGTTCCATGTTTTATACACTAGTTTAGGATATACGCCATACATCCGATCCAATTCATGGTGGCTCAACTGCAGTTGTACATTCACTGGTAGTAGCAGAGATCTTCTGGTACTCCATATAAGCACAATAGTTCAGAGTTTCAACGCTTATTAAAAGTTTTAACTCCCGAAGTTTACTTTCGAGAACACTTTTACCATCGTGACTGGTCCTATAACAATACAAAAGGAAAATTTAAATACATTAATCAGCCATTACTCGCGAATAATTTTGTTATGTAGTTACTTGCGCGATAGATTTTATCTAACAGCTTTTTTATATTGTGTTTATTGTTTGATTATGAATCAAATTCACCAATCTGGAAATTTTTTTTTATTTTCAGATAAATTTACAATCTATTTTTTACAAAATAATAAGTAAATGTGATGTCTATTGTAGAATTATTATGACAAGTATGATTAGTAGTGAAGGTATCCCATCGGTACTCTTCATCTTCTTCTTCGTACTATAACAAAAAGCAATAATTATTATTTTAGGTTGACAGCTATTGGAATTGATAATTTGGTGGTGATCATGTTTCAGTTACTTCTTGAGTATCTGTATGGGAGTTGTATGGGTGAGGTTCTGGTTAGACGATGGATATCAGCACTATTGTCAAGGAGGTTGAGGGCTAAGTGATTTGGATGGTTTTCAAGACGCTGGAGATAGTTTGAGCTGATTGACTCTATTCTTTCCAAGACAGTGGGCATTTTTAAGTCTTTGTGTAATGCTGCGTTTGTGATGAACCAAGGTGCTGCTGCGATCATTCTTAAGGTCTTGGACTGAAATCTCTGGATGATAGAGAGATTATTCTTGCTTGCTGTGCCCCAGATTTGGATGCCGTAGCTCCATATTGGTATTATGGATTTATAAAGCAATAGTTTATTTTCCAGTGATAGTTTTGAGTGATATCCTAGGATCCAGTATAATTTTCTTACTTGAAGTTGTAGGTGCTTTTTCTTGGCTAAAATGTGATTTTTCCATGTTAAACGTTTGTCTAGATGTATCCTAAGTATTTTACACTTTCCATTTGTAATATTGGATTATTGTTGATGTGGACAGTGGGACATTTCTTTCTTCTCAGGGTAAAAGTTATATGGGCTGATTTGTTTTCATTGATTTTTATTTTCCATTTCTTGGCCCATTTTTCAATCATTGTAAGATGTTCTTGTAAGTGTCTGGTTGCGACATTTGGGTCGTCATCCGAAGCTAGTATGGCCCGTATCATCTGCAAAAGTGGCTATGGTTGTTTTATCTGTTTCTGGTATATCTGTCGTATAGAGTTGGTACAGAATAGGGGCCAAGAACACTACCTTGTGGTACTCCGGCCTTGATTGGATGGAATTCAGATAATTCATTTTGATATTTGATTTGGAAAGTGCGGTGGGATAGATAAGATCTGAAGATATTGATGAAGGGATATGGTAGGAAATGTTTGAGTTTAAATAGGAGTCCATCGTACCAGACTTTGTCAAACGCTTGCGCGATGTCTAGAAAGGCGGCTGAACAATATTTCTTTTCTTGGAAACAATTCTCAATGTAGCTGGTGATTCTATTAACTTGTTCGATGGTAGAATGCTGTTGTCTAAAGCCAAATTGATGGTCAGGGACTAGGTTATTGGTTGCTATGTGTGGACGTAGTCTTGATAGAAGAAGTTTCTCAAACACTTTGGATAGGATTGGAAGTATACTGATGGGGCGGTAAGAAGAGGGTTCATGTGAGGTTTCCCAGGCTTGAGAAAAACTTGAATTTGGGTTACTTTCCATTGTTCCGGGTAGTGCCCTGTTCTTAGAATACTGTTGAATAGTGAAGTAATTATAGTCTTGCCTTTTCGTGGTAGTTCTTTGAGAAGAGGTGTTGTGATTAGGTCATAGCCAGGAGCTTTTTTGCTTGATAAGGCGTTAATGGTTTTGTAATTTCTCTGGGAGTAAAATGTGGAATTGGAAGCGTCATTTGGTTTGGGAGTTCAGGTAATCCCTGATTTGTTGGTCTTGTTTGTATTTGAAAGGGATGAGTCTGGAATACATTAGAGAAGAATTTGGCAAATGTAGATGCTTTCTCAGTGGCGTTTCTCCCTAGCGCATATTTTCATCCCTGATTGGAGGATTTGGTTTGGTCAGTTGTTTCAGCTTCCTGGTGACTTTAAATAGAGAGTAATTAGTATCTCCTGTTGGGGTGAGGCTGGTTATGAAATCCTGAAACCTGTTGCTGTTGAAATCTTTTAGGAGGCACCTTAGTTGCCTAGTTGCTCTGTTGTAATTGGTACGGTCTGCAGGATATTTTGAAGCTTGCCAGATTCTTCTTAGTCTTCTTTTCTCAGCTATTTTGTTTAAAAGAAATTTTGGGTATTTCATGCTGCTCTGGGTGTAGTGGAGTTGCGGTGTAGCGAACCAAGCCGCTTCTTGAATATTTTGGGTTATATATTCAGTCGCTTCATCTATATTATCAGCTGTTTTTAATGGTAATCGGATGTTTGTTTTCATTGATATCTGGGTTCTGTACGAGGCCCAGTTTGTCTTTCTGTTCGTTAGCGACACGGGAGAGGTGAAGGATAATTTTGTTACCAACGGTGATAATTATTGGAGTGTGGTCTGAGGACAGTTCGAGGGAAGATTCAATGATACAGTTAGTGAATGGGATTCCTTTTGTTATGAATATATCGATCAGGTCTGGAATTTTGTTTTGGTCGGTAGGCCAGTAGGTAGGTTCTCCTGTAGAAATGGTTTCTAGCTGTAGAGAAGTAACTGCTTTTTGCAATTCTCTCCCTCTAGGGGTGATGAGCCTGGATCCCCATTGAGTATGTTTGGCGTTGAAATCTCCACCTACCATGAACCTATTTCCTAGTGACTTAAAATAGGTTTCAAATCGTTGTTTATCTATTTTGAATCTGGGAGGGCAGTAGATGGCGCTGATGGTGATTGGTCCATTCCAGTCCGTAATTTGTACAGATGTTGCTTGAATTTCTTGGTCAAGTACGGCTTCCTGTTCTTGATGCTTAATGGTGCTTTTAATTAATATTGCTGTGCCACCGTGAGCATTGCCACTAGGATGTTTAGTATCGTATAATGTAAGTTCTTTAGTTTAAAGTAGCTTCTTTCTGTGAAATGAGTTTCAGAGATGAGTAGAATATCTATTTTGTTTTCGTTGAGAAATATTTCTATTTCTTGGCGATGATTTGCCAAGCCGTTGGCGTTCCAAGCTGCATTCGAAGAAATTTAGGCATTGGATAATTTGAAACAAGCGTCGTTAAGAGGTTAATTAGATTTGTTAAATTTTTTCAAAGGAGTGCTGAATAGTTTATTTGTTGACTTTGTTGCATTAATGTTTTCAAATCTTTCAAAGGAGTGCTGAATAATGTTCATAATGGAGTGGTTATCGTTATGTTGTTCATTATGTTGTTATTGTCGTTCTGATGGCTTTGGTCGCGCCTTCATTTGCTTGTAGACTTCTTTTGTTTTCTTGTGGATAAGTATTTCCAATGTTGTTGTTTTGTGACTGTTTAGGCATCTCTTGTTGAAATGATCTGGGTTTACTTGAGTTTTTGTACCCTTTCCTTTTAGTATTTCTTGATATACTTGGCAACCTTTATAGTTGGCGGGATGATTCCCTTCGCACAGCGCACATGTCGTTGACTTTCCTTTCTTTTGACACTTTTCTGGATCATGTTCTTTCCACATTTAACACACCGAAACGGGTATGCACAATACGACCTGGTATGTTCATATCTCTGACAATTTTTGCATTGAACTATCTCTCGTTTCAGGCGTGGTGGTTCAAATGCAACGACACAATTTAGTAGTCGGTTAATTTGAATACTTCTTTGTTGTTAGATTTGGGCTCAAGGTCTACAAAATAGAGGCAGAGGTAACTCGTCAACCTATGGCGGACATTTATTATGTTTCTAACTTTATGGTCCTTTTCTAAAAGCGCAGCCTTGATATCTTTTACATCTACCGTATGATGTATATGCCGCAAGACAACTCTATACGCACGTTCTTGTTTCAACGGGTATGTATAGTATACGTAGTTGCTGCCCGATAACTGTCTTACCATTCCCCTGTAAACATCTGGAGTTTTTGCAGCTATTTTAATTTTGTCGTTTGCCAGGGATTTTATTTCGAAGTCGTCGGTTTTAAAGCATCCTTTATAAACTTAATCATGGCTGGAACATTATTTACATTTGGCACAAAATTGGAGTACTGTGGTTTTGGAGAAGTTTCTCATTGTTTTCTATTGCATCTTCTGTATTGAGAGCACTAAATTGATTCTTGGTGGGAACGGTATAAATACTATTATTACTATCGCAAGACGCTGACTTTGCCTTACCCTTCTATTTACATCAGGGTCGAGGACGTCTGGGTTCGGTCTTTTGACCGAGCTGGTGCGTATTTTTGCCATGCATTCTGTGTCAGGTTCACAGGATCAGATGAATCAAGATCCATGCTGTGGCTGCCGCTGCTTGATGATTCTTCTGATGACATTTGTTGAGATACGTAACTTTCCGGGTATTGGTAGTTTGTGCGATCGCACTACATGCTACCGAGCCTACCCGAGTACACTTCTGTAATCACTGAGTTTTATATATAAATTGTCTTTGTAGAACTGAATTTAATAACACCGTTTCACTGCACAAATATAACTGTTCACTTAGAACTACTGCACACAGGTTTATTATCGCTTGACCTCTCCTTATCTTAGCGCACTCGCAGGCGACAAGGTAAGGCACAACGGAGCTGCGGACACGATCCGCACACCACGGCGGTCGGGCGAGAACTGAAACTTGAAAATGCAGGAAAATATATGAACTAAAATAAGCTTTCTCAGAACTACGTTCATTGTAAACTGTTTTTCTTGTGTGTTCTTCACAGAGGTGTTTGGAGCAAATATCACAGAAATGCTTCGTGAATTTCTTTTTCGCCTTCGGACAAGAGCACACCTTATTTTCGCCTTTGGTCGCTACCCTTCGTTTGCTGGCAAGCCAATTTTGATTTTCCTCCTCTTCCAACCATATTGTCTGGCGACACCCCTAAATCTATGAATCTTATCTTTGATATCAGATATAATATATACGATCAAGATGGGCCACAAAGCTTTTCTGGCCTTCATGCAAGCACTCACGACACAAAACAGAATGAATTGGGAGGACAGTAGATGCGATAATTGTATCGAAATACATACTTGTTTATTTTTAATGTGGCATCTGTGGGTAGTATCTCCAAGATGGAATTCGACAAGACTTTTTGCATCTTTCTTG
The DNA here is from genome assembly GCA_964035755.1 of Teleogryllus oceanicus. Lineage (NCBI taxonomy): Eukaryota > Metazoa > Arthropoda > Insecta > Orthoptera > Gryllidae > Teleogryllus > Teleogryllus oceanicus. The sequence goes on along the minus strand of CAXIVR010000001.1, from coordinate 344,274,409 downwards.
GCCCTGCCGCAAGATATCGCGACCGTATCATGACAAGAGAATGACGCAAAGTCGTGCCGAATTCCATCTTGGAGATAATACTCACAGTTGACACGCTAGAAAAACCCAAGTATAACGCGTTGGTGGCGCGTGAGAAAATACTACGCGCCACAATAAGCAGCTCCTTCTCAGATCGATTCCCTTCCCACTTCCTAACTGATAAGAACGACGGGCGGATGCTGAGCTTAGTAATGCGGGAAGACATTGCTCGAGCATTAACTTCGTGCGTTGAAAAATGTCAATGCTATTGAAAAAATAGAGAATTGTTAGATTTTTCTAACAACGCAATTTTTTCTAACAGTGGGTTAAAGAATCATCAATAATCAGAAGTTCTATCATTCATGCGCATTCAAGGGTTATGATTAGGGGGCGGATTTTGCGGCCCTAAAACTTAGCCAAAAATAATCAATAAAATGCTTGAAAACGGTGTCAAAAATACCCTAAAACCAAAGAAATCGACGTATAAATTGTGATCAAAACCAGTTCGGATCAACATCTCACGCCGTTCGACATGTGGCTGATTTAATCTAGGCTGCTTCTAATCGTTCCAGAAAACTCAGCTTTTAAATGTTTAGTTTGGACAGTTGTTTACCGGAAATCTGTCTTTAGTTATTCCCAAATTGGCCGAACCAACAATAGCGGTGATAGGCGTGGCGTCATAGATTACCTACACACAACGGCTGACATGAGAATTTCTGAGCGATTGATTGTTTGATTGATTTTTTCGTGTTTCCGGGCGCGTCAACTACTGTAGTCATTAGTCCCGCTAGTGTAGTGCATGTTTTTTCTCTCGGGAGATGCCAGAGATCTTCCCCCGTTGGATGGCGAGATCCGGCGCCGACCTACCGTCTGCTAGTGGGGTTTCCCATTAACCAGGACTCTCCCACCAGCGGGGCACCGCCACAGCCGGAACATGCTCTAAGGTCCCGACCGGTCTCTCGGAATATGTGGTAGTGTAGTGCATGTTAGTGTAAGTGTGTGTGTAAGGAGAGAGGATAGGACAAGGAAGAGGAAGGACAGATCGCGCGCGGTCCGTGGCTCTTTCGGTAAGGTACTGCTCCGGCATTCGTCTGGTGTTGATCGGAGAAACCACAGAAACTACCGATCAGAGCAGCCGGCCGCTAGAATACTCCTCCAGACAGCGACTGAATTCGACCCAGCTGAAAAGCTAGTGTCGAAAATCCTGCCACCGTCAGGACTCCAACCTAGGACCTCCCGGTCAGAGGCGCTGCAGTGACATCAGTTGATGCACTGAGCTACCGCTCCCTGTTTTCTGAGCGAAGAATTGAATAGCAAATACCTTTAAAATGTTATAGAAATCAATGTAATCTACACAAAATGCATTAAAAATTATTGAAAAAGGTATAAACCAGGGTTTTTAGTCGAAATTCAAGAAAAATTCAAAAAATGACCAAACATTAATGTCTAAATGGTATTCTAAAGTGTAAAGAAGAAAAATGACACTTCATTAAAATCCGCCCCCTAATTAAGATTATATGCTTTGTGTTAATATAAGTTATATCATTAAAGTGCTTATGGGTTATAATTTATGTACTTTCTCATTGCAACTACACTGTGCCATGCATTAAATCTCAACATCATAAATATAATAAATTCTCATTTTCTTGCAACCGCCCTCCCCAAATTTTTCAGGGTTATTTAATGAAGTAATGTGGGAAGTAAAGGGGCTTAGAGACGCGTTGCGTCAATATATAGACGCAACAAATTAAAAAAAAGTCGTTTCAATTCGTCAGTCAACACAGATACCAAAATTGGGAAAAACTGAAAGGCGCTGCAGGTTGCGACAATGGTCCGACTAGAGTCCCTACAAGAGGGCGAAATTCCTGTCTTGTGTTTGACCCCCTCTGCTTCGCCCTCACATTCACTAACGAAACTAACGAAATTAACCACCCAACCTTTTTACTTTCTCGTATACACGGAGTAATATACGTAGAATAGATACGGAATGCTGCAGAAAATCGATTTCGAGATTTCAACGAAAATACACATTTTGGGATCCCCTGATACCGAAAAATATTTTTTCAAAACGTCCGTCCGTCCGTCTGTCTGTCCGTCCGTCTTTGAACACCACTAGCGCCTAAACCACATGTACCATATTTTCCATTAAAGAACCCCTGTCCATCTGGCTCTAGTTGAAGATTTGAAATTTTGAAAAATATTCTTTAAAAGTTGGGGATACCTTACATGAAGATCCCCGGACATTTTCAAAATGTTCTCAAAAATGACACCAATTTTTTTTTAATTTTTAAACCTTAAATAATATATTGCTCTACACTTTTTTTTCAAAAATTACAAAAATTTAATTTGTTTTACTTGTCTCTCACTTCGGTAATATTTACATTAAAGGCGATTTCTTCATATTATTAAATTTATGAGTGCATGTGATTTAAATAACGTCAAGTAAAGTTTCTCGTAAATTAGACAGTTTTCTGTACAAATAAGCTCAAAATTCCACATTTTCAGAAACGCTCAAACGCCATTTTCTAAAAAAGTGCTCCAAATTTCTTCTTCAAACTTTTGCAACACATGGTGGTAAATACACTGTTTAATACAACATTAAATTCATTTTTGTGCGCGCTTTTATTTTTTCAAACATTACACAAAAGTAATTCTTTTAAAATATATCTCACGCCGTTAATGTGCCCATTTCCATCGATTTGTATACATAATAACATTTGTGAGTGGAAGTGCTTCAAATGTCTTCAAAAGACGTTTTTCGAAAACTCAATAGATGCCTGTTTATTTATTTTTTATTTATTTTACGTCAAAAAACAGTTAAAAACTGCGTATGACGTGCTATGAGGAAAAGTGAATTGTGTGCACATTTTCAAATTCTGTGATCCCTACACTAAGTCATATACTACTTAAATTTTGAAAGGGAGAAAAAAACAAACAAAAAACTCCCATGTAATAAAATCTATTTTCAAGGATAAATAAGCAATAAAGTTTGGCTCTTATTACTTCCTGCCGCGACAACATGGAAACGATAATTTAAATAATTGTATTTCCCACTGAATTCTAGAAGACGTGCACAGAAAATGAAGTTATATTTATGTCCAGAAGCAAATCAAGGGGCCATCTCAGCATTTGCTCAATGGATCAGAGAAACTGGACGAAAAACCTGATCGAGGTGGGGGTCATTGACCCGGAAGCTGTATTACAATAGTTGTTACAGGTTGTTTATACTCATTTATACAGTCCAAATGGTAAATAATGCATTATGTATCATTGTAAAAATTAATGTTCCTTTTCTTGTGATGCTCAGTATAGTCTCTAATTGTATAGAAACAGTTATGCAGCAGAAACGATTTCACTTGGGATTAAACTTTTCTTTCGAATTTAATCGTTTAATGTCATCTGGCAAAGTGTTGTAAAATAATGTACATGTATTTTTTTGTTTATTATAGTCGCATCAACCAAAGGTTCTTAGCGACATTTCAGTATTTTACATATTACACTTACATTACATTACATTTCATTACATTATATTACTTACATTACATTACACTTATATTTTATTAAATATATTAATCTTCTGACTAAATATATTAATCTATTATTGCCTGTTGATATGACTTAGAATACATAACTGCTTCTAATTGTTGCTCCGGTGATAGGCCATCTTTCTTCCTGGAACTTGGAGCAAACGTTCAAAATATGAGGTACCGTTAGTTCAACTTTACAAAAGTCACAGAGGGGCGAGGGTAGTTTGTGAAACAGGTGTGCGTGCGTTAAATTAGTATGTCCGGAGCGAAGTCTGGATAGCACTATTTGTTCTCGCCTAGTCATCTATTTATCTATATACACTTACTATTATACACTATATACACTTACACTTACTATCTATATACACTTACCTATATACACCTAGTGTATATAGGTACATGTATTGTATGTGAATTTTTTGTAATGAGCTGTTGATACTGTCACCTGATGAATATGATTTTTCCGTCGAGTGTTATAGTAATAGACTTCGGCATTTTCTGAAAATATATTCCCGCCCTTGAGCAAGTCATTGTTTACAAAAACCACTGATTCGTAAATAAAAAGACACGGTAATGGTAAAATTCCTAGATTAATGAAGAGACTTACATGAATCACGTGGGTGGGATTTGGTTATTATTCGTACTCTCGGGTTTTACTCTGTATGTCGAGCAATGTACAACTAAGCGTTTTATTCGTGTCTTTGTAAAATACAAATGTAAAATACAAAATTCATTATTGTGTTTAAAATTGCTCTCTATGAGCATTTTCTGAGCATAGAAGTTCGCCGATCAGTTCTTAACAAGGATTCGGAGTGGCTGTAAGTAGGTCCTACCTCTACAGAAGTATTGTACACTAGACTTCACCACACATAAGAATGCCCATGACGGATTCCGGGATACTGTATTAAGGGGAACCGGCTCCCTCCCCCCAAAAAAGAACTCTCACAACGCGGGATGACAATTTTTTGTAAAATATATTTGCTGGTTTTCGATCAATTAACGAAAGTGTTTGAAAGATAAGCAAGTATATTAAGTAAGTTGAAACTATTGCAACAGTTGTTCCCTCTCTTTACCTGCTGCGCCTATTCTATTTCCGTTTATTTATATTTACGCCCTCACATCGGGCGCCTAATGTAACCACTTCTCTATTTCTCCTACTTACTCACTATCCTCGTAAATCATGCTTTCACACGGCGAACATAATAACCTAACTATTCATGTCCTTTTCTGTTTACTCGTCACGTGAGCTATCTTGGCCCTGCCCTCACTCAAACTTACAATTGGGTGCCACAATACTTTGCTTATCGGTTGCCCGTACCTCTGCTAGCTCGAATCACTATTTATATCCTACCTGGTCGTGGTCCGCGCGCTCATTCCGTACGGACTTGATGTAAGGGTCCGTTTCGTTCGTGCCTGGGTCAAATTTTATACAACTACTAAATAATAACACATGGATCTAAGGCAATTATGAGCCATGTGGGATGCTCATACATTTAATGTCGGATTTCCTTTTCTTATATCCCAAACATAAATACAATATGCCCCTCCGACTTGTGAAACATGACAACACAAAATACATAAACAACACAAGGAAAAATACAAACATGCACGCTGAAAATATAATAAAAAATCTCATACACACACCAGAATGCGCATTCTGTCGTGACCTATTGATAATTCTATCCTTAACCTAGTATCAGGACTTGGTCTTCGACAGAGTTTTTTTCTCGGACTTGCGCGTGAACAAACAAAAAATACAGTAATTGCACAAATCGTGCCACTTCCCTTTTCGCAGCGATGTCACTTCCTGTCAGCGCCCGTCGTTGCTAGTTGTAATGTGCATTTTCCCCGTTCAGCTGCCATCAGATCCCAGATGCACTCGTCCATTTAAAATTACCAAATGTATTCACAATTATTGTTCCTTGCAACTAATCGCTCTTCCCTAAATGTTCTTTCGATTTCTCGCGACGTATTTAAATTTTACGACGCTCATGTTCCCTGCGCCTAACTTGCGTGAATAATGTCCATGCGGATTTCCCCATGAATTTCTAAAGAAATTGAATTAATTTTAGTTCCACTTCATCTAAACAACTGATTTTACATAACCGAATTAAAGAACTTTTGCACAATACTTCCGCGAAATTTCTCCAAAAATCTAACATAGCATCAAACGCGTGAGATCATCATCATGCTCGACCTCATTCTGTCTGTAACACATTTTACATTGTTGGTCCACAAAATCCAAGTGACTCTTCTTTCAAACACATGCCCATCACTAAAAGAAATGTTCGAAAACCTTTACGTTTTCACTGTTTTCGGGCGTCTTGCGTCTTATTATCTGCTTCATAATTTTACTAATTTTATTTGGTAATCGTCACGTTACCGAATTCCCTTTTCCTGTTTTCCTTTTTCCAAAAACCTTTATTTCCGTCTTCTCAGCTCGTGATGACGTCATTTACATCTTCGGCCGCTCTTTCAAATCTTTCTTAATCCTCTATGTTATGAAACTGAATAATAATTTATTCTGAGCCCCACATAAATTCCCCCGCGCCGTGACTAATTTTGCCCTGATCTAAATATTTTTCTCTATAATTTCCGAAAGTTTGGCCAAAATCCACCCAGGCATTCTCTGGATATTCAATAAAGCCCGTCTTGTTGTATACTTCCAGAAGTACAACAATGGGTGCCATATTCTCAATCTTCGCTGTGTTATACATGCAATTTACACAATTTATGATATTTACGGAACCCGTGGCTCAAATAATGTGATGCTTGTTTTAAAATGTTCCTGAATTTGGGTTCTATTTACTGTTCATAACGCCTATTTCCGCCCTTTGTGTTTTCTATTACTTTCCTGATTATTATTACGTGGCGCTGTTGTCTATTGTTTATTTCATTCTTAGTTCCTCTTTGCTTACATAAAAGTTCCGTGTTCCATGCATTCTTGCGGGCTGGTCTCACAAATAATTACACTACTTTTGTTCACAAAAAAACGCTCCTGTGTGACTCCGAGTAAGCGCGGGGGGGGGGTAATTTTGTGATGAAGACATGGTAGTCATGGAAGCGCAACAGCACTTCATTTGATTTGTAAGAAATATGTAACATATATTGCAAACACGCATATGAAACGTTCCTTTTTTACATATAAATGAATTAATACGTAACGAAATATGTACTAATAGGTAAATTGTGTAAAAATATATCACTATACCAAAATATGTAAAATAAAAATAGTTCTAATTCATTCAGAGTGTCTTCTAAACTCAAAAAAATATTATTGAATGCAGGTATAGAGTTCCTGAAAAAACATGTAATTACATGGATATCCGTTCCCTACTGATAAGTCATGCTCGAACAGATAGACTCGTGTTGTCTTTTTTGCCAGATGCGTCCCAGCATTGAGAGATGTGGAGAGTGGCTTGGATGTGACTGCTCGTTATTCTAGATTCCTAAAAGTTTGTTCTTTGTATTAGTTCAGAAGAAGAAATGCCAACTGTGTGAAAAGATCAAATACGTTCTATTATTATCAACGGCAAATTAATTCTGAAATCCCAAACACCAAACCTTATACCTCTGGTAAGGAAGTGTTATGAACTTTATTTGGTGTGTATGGTAGGCGACCAGGACAAGAAATGGGCCTCCCATATATGCTGTATGTCGTATGTTGCTGGTTATAAGGTTCGCGAACTATGCTTTGCTCTTCCCATGATTTGGAGGGAACCAACGGAGCAGAAAAGACACTATTACTGGAATTTGGTTAACTGGAAAAATAAGAAGCTGGAATCGCCTCAAAAACGAAGAAAATTGTGTAATTTACCATACGCTAGGCCTGTGTGTCACAGTGAAAAAATTCCCGGTACCACTACCTCCCGAGTATGTGACTGTGAATGAATGCTGCAGTGACGTGAATGTGACCGAGACGTGTGACAGTGACGAACATTTAGAAGACAGGAGGAGATATCCATGCTGACCCAATATTGCAAGCCTCCTTGTGAAACATTCCACGCCTCCTCTTCACTTTTCTTAACACTAGATGTGTTTGTTGGTGTGGATGTTGTATTTCTTGCTGTACACAATGTGGATCTGTTGTTATTAGAGCGTGTCATTTTTTCAGATACATAGAATACCTAGGAAGGCATACGCTATTATAGGAACCAGTCATCATTTGAAAACTATGGCTGATATTGTAGGATTGAGAGGCAAATTATCTTCAAGAAACTGTGTTTTGTTCTTGTTACATAATGTTTTTGTGGTCCACTGTTATGAAAGGCCTAATCGATATAAATGTCCTAAAAGATGAAAAAGTAGCTCCTCACCGAAATAGAGATACCAGACCAAAACTACGTTGGTGTCCGTCCTCGCTCCCCCTCCCCTCCCCACACACAACCACTATCATTAGTATGGGAATGTTAACGCCTTTTTAAATTTCGCGCCTTCCCACTGAAGGCGATCACTGTCTCCGTGTGAACGGCGGTTGATGCTTCTTGCCGCCCCCGATCTCTTTGACACAGCCTCCGGCCAGTGAGGATGGGCGAATTAATCGCGATTAGTACAACAGTCGATAATTTTAAACGATTAATCGAAAAAATTTAAATCGATACTTTTTACGCCTTTTAATGTACAAATCGATTAGTTTTTCCTATTTTCAGCTCGATTCATTTTAAATTCATTTTCAAGACTAGCAAAAGATGAAAGTAGTACATCTCTACTTTTGAACTCTCGCAATGGAATTTCTCGTCTCTGCACATTAATGTGTTTAGTTTATATTTCTATCGATATTAAATTTCTGTTATTGAAATAAATATTATATCAAAATGTTTTTGTAAAAGATAATTTTATTTATTTTGCCGTTTATTAGAAGAAATAAAAATAGAGATTTGTTCGATTAAGTAGTTGCAGTTTACTTGTGCAAAAACAGTGTGTATTACTATATTCTGTACTTAATTTTAAAACGTTAACGTTATTTTAGTCGATGAACATAATTTTTGTGATTTCATTAAAACAACTAAATTTTACCTAAACACCAAGTTAAATAAACAAAATTTAAGAAGAAAGAAAATTGTGTGATTCACATTATCGTGATAGGTTTTCTTAAAATAAGTTAAGTTACTAAACGATTCATTAATTTTACATGTGAAAAATAATAGATTATATAAGATTAATCGATTAATTCCGAACGTTTATAAAAATAATCATCGATTCGATATCAAAGGATTATTCTTTAATAATCGCCCATCCCTACTTGCCAGCGTTAGGGCCGAGTTGGCGCCGCGGTTGGGACGGGCTCAATGTCACGGCTGGGTGGGGCTGGGGCAGGGACGGAGAGGCGCGGGGGGGGGCCCGGGGGGGGGCGGCGGCGGGGCTTGGCGGAAGCGATGTAGCGCGCGGTCAGGGGCGGAGTCCCCGGGGAGGAAGGAAGTTGGGCTCTGCCAATGAGGGGCGATCGCCAGCAAAACTTCCATAACAGTTGCGTGGAATCCACACAGCCATATGGTACGTCAGGAGGGCTGATGGAATTCAATTGATTCATCGACGTGGTCGCCTTCCCTGGTGAGGTGGAGGCTATCGCAATAACTTAAACTTCAAACCGTTTTCATGGAGCAATCTAATTTTTCTACACATTTGCTGTTTTCTGCCCTAGAGCATGAGTACTTTGCATTTATTTGTGCTGTCAACCGCTAGAAACTATAGTTTAAAGACTTTTGCTGATAATCCATATTTAAATCATTCCGATCGAAATGGTGGTATTTATAAAAGTATTTTGTTTAATGATAAATGTTCACTCCATTGTGCAAGCCTAAACAATGAGAGTATTCGTTAATCTTCTTTGAAACATTAAAATTATTTTGTAAAATATTTGAAATGATCGGAAAGATGGTTGAAGGCAAATGCCTGCATTTAAAAGAGGGTGAGAAAGTACACATCGAAAGGATATTGCATTTTCGTCTAAGTAGTTACTGCAAAAACTAAATAACATTGCCAAGAATGGGATTAATGATTAAAGCAATTTACTGCTTTCAGTACACGAGTCCTTGGACCTTGCTAGGGACAGTGGATTTTCGATGGGGTGAAAATTCTCAGTGTCTCCAATGTCAAAATCCCGTTTGTGGCGGGGAAAAGTTCCTTGGCACTTTGGTCAAATAATCTTTCCGGCAGTAATATGTTCAAACTTCGCATTCTGACGATCACATAATTCTGAAATTAACTCAAGACATCTGGAAAAGAAAGGGAGAGAAACGACCGGGTGCAGGGTAAGGGCGGCTTGCGAGACGCTATCATCTAGTAATGCGCCGGGGCCAAGCTTCAAAGAAAGTCTGAGTTGAAAATACATGTCTGGAAGTATCTCCCTTTCAGTCCGTACCCACAAAATCTTGTGGCTGCGCAGGCAAGATAATATGGTTTAGGTTTATTTTGTTCGTATAACCTCACATTGGGCACTTCACTAAAACAAGAAAAATCGTGTATATTCACATATTTTATGTCATAATTTCTGTGAATTTGAAAATGGAAGAAACGGTTTTTTATATAATATAAAATTATGTCAAACAGGAATTACCTATGTTTTAAAATGTTTGGATGTCATCTGCAAAATGCAGATTTGATGATGAAAATACAATCATACAGTGGCTTGGAGACAATTTAGATTTAAGTGATGTCTGATGATGATGATGATGATGATTGTAATGTCATAACATTCCAGCCCAAACTTCAGAGAAATCTTGGTGTATCCTCAGACGAAAGCGAAGATGATTTCCATGAAGAAGAAGTTATACCATATGTTTTGAAAGATCATATGGTGACACACCACATGCTGACATATCAGTACCATTTGCTGGTACATCAAAAGAACTTCCCTGTTTTGCACAACATGAAACAGCTGAAAAATGAAGAGACCACCTCCTCCAGCATCTATCAGGCGATCGGAAATCCTTCCAAGGAACTCGGTTCTCGGCCACTGAATCAACAAAATATTTAAGTATCTATTCCGTCGATGAACTTAACAAGTTATTCATTTTTTTACTTATGAATAATTAATAAAAACTATATTTTTCAGGATCCAGATGCAGTTCGTATTCCATTTCAGTATTGGTCAGGATATTTTAATGAATGAGTTTATTGAGTTAGCCTCAACATCACTCATGAGTCGAGAGGATCACAGGCACAAAAAAATTTAAGACTGCAGAGAAAGAATGTCGGGAAATTCTCTTTCACAAATCGAACGATAAGGGATTGGAATAGAATGCCTGCAAAAACCTTTGAACCCTTTCTTCGAAGCGTTCATCAGCTTGGGAAATTAATTTATGTTATTTCTAAGTTGACGGCGTTAACTAACAATATCAGGTTATAAAGTGAAGTGAGGTGTCGTGCAGTGTAGCTTAGATAAATAGTGAACGAAATGTTTTAAGTGATATAGTGAAGAGAAGTGATGTGATGTGCAATAAAGTGAAGGACAGTGCAGTGCAACTGCAGTGCGGTCTTAATTGTATAAACACTCTGTGCGGCTTTATATTATAGACGTTTCTTTTCTTTTTCTTCATGTAATTTAATACTTTATGAATCATCAATTTGTATATTATTATGAGGTCTATTATTATTATTGTTATTAATATTATTTAGCATTATTATTACCATTATTATATAATTTGCTTGAAATTTATTACTATATTTATGTAATTAACTGCCGCTGGGTTACACCCAATTGCAGTTTAAATAAATTTATCTTGATATTTAACATACACAAATATGTATTTAACCTTGAAATCAGGGGGGGAGAATACTAGTGCAGATGAAACAAGACGCCTTTTTTGGAGTGAATTTAGTGATAAGGGTTATTTCATATCCTTCGCTAAGAATGTACAGGCAGAATGGTTAAAAATTGTCCCTGGTATCTCAGTGCATGGGTAGAGATAACTTTATGTCCGGCAGACAGAATATTAATGTCGTGGACACAGCCACTGCCCCACTAGATCACAAGACCAATAGGTTGTGGAAAATCCGACCTGTCATTTACACAGAAGAGGTTGTTTGAATCTGATGCGAGATAATGCTACGTACTTCATTGTGTAACATATTATTCCTTTCAAAGTGAGAAGCAATGCAAAACAATATGTCAAAAATAAACCTCGACCAGTTGCCTTAAAAACTTTGTCATTACCAAATCATCAGGTATGGTGATGGATTTTGAAATACATCAAGGTTCAGCAACAAACATTGTAAACACTGAATTGGGTCTTGGACCTTTTGAAGTTATGTAGTTGATCAATACAACACGTAGAGGAAGTTTCTTGTTTTTTGATAGATTTTTCACAACTCTCCCATTGTTTGAAAAACTTGTACAGGTAGGAATGGAGGGTTCAGGAAACATAATGTGTAATAGCCTCAGAGAGGTAACCTGTAAAGAACGGAGGAAACTTAAAAGGGGCAGAGTGTAGAATATGTTAGAAATAACAACAATGAACAGCAACAGAGCTGTATTGCTTTCAACTTGCTTTAGAATTGAGACAGAAGAAGAGGTAAGAAGATGGTTTTAAGTTGAAAAGAAATGTGTTGAAATACCATCTCCATCTCTCTTTTGTAATTATAACAAATACACGGGAGGTGTAGACTTAGTTTAAACCCCAATTCTTCAATATTCAAATTACAATAGGTTAAATATTATTCTTACAATTTTGTTTTAATTATTTACATTCTATAAAAAAAACAGAAAAATACGAAATTAATAAACAAAATTAATTTTAAAAATAAATAAGAAAACAAAATATTTAAGTTAAAATATAAATATATTAATGATACCAGACAATATCTTTTATTTATACTTGTATAAGAAGGTATCAATATCACCAACGATCTGATTAATAAAAAACTATTAAATTACCGTTTTATTTATGTTGAGCTATCGGGTGCAAATTATGAGATAAAAGATTGAAATTTTAGGAATTGTAGAGAATTTTCAGAGCTACAATTTATATTTAGCCCTTTTTTTGATCTGCGTCAGAACATGAGATATTCTTAAAAACGTAGTTTTTTTTTTTTTCTCTATTTTTCCCTTCCTTTTTGTTGACTGTAAGGTGTCAAAATGGATACAAGTTCCTGAAAAAATCTCAAAACATCTTTATCTATAGAAAATCGCAAGCATTATTTAAGTCAATTTTCTTCGGCGTAATGTGGTTACAAAAATTAAACGTATATGAGAAGTTGAAAAGGCTTTTTTATTTGTACGAAGTACTCAGAGTAAATTTATTTAAATCCGACGAAAAACTTGTATTTTTACACTTCAATTACGATTTTCAACATAAAAAATTTTTATCCCCCGGTGACAGATTTGCATCTTTTCCGCTGCCCCCTTTAGGAATTGATTTTTTTTAATACTTTTAAAATTTCAGCAAAAAATTGTTTTACACCGAACAAAATATGTTAGTTAATAGAAACACATATTATACTTTTGTATTATTAAATAAAAATACAATATAAATGGAAACATCTGCTTGTTATATGACTGATTGAATTGCAATGCAATATTGTTTTAGAATACCAAAACCAAGCCATTTCTCTACAAAAATACATACTCCGTGACCGTAAATATTAATAGATAATCCATCGAAACGTTTTTTTGCAATTCAACTACGGCGTAATATACTTCACTGCTCGATGGCAGACATTTAATTCTATTATCTTTGAATTAAATTACGTGCTATGAATATATTATACTCGTTCATCGACAAAACAGACTGCAAATAGAACAAAAAGCTGCGAGCTCCATTAAAACGGCGCGATATAAAACAAGGCTGCTTCGTGCCACCGCGTCAGCGCCCCGCCGCCCGGCACGCAGTGTTGCCAGAGTGCGCGGTGCTGCACAAGAGGGTGGATGGAATGAGGGAAGAAAATGTAGACAAAGAAACGCAGGGGAAGCGATCGGGGAGCATTTCAGTAGTGGAGTAATGAAACGTAAGACGAAACGAGGATATCAAACATATGTTAATTCAATTCAAAGTAATAAAGCGTTTTTCAAAATTTTGATAAGTACAGATTTAAAAAGAATGTAAAAATTAAGATCAAAGGAAAATTAAAGGAAATTCTACATTCTAATAGCCAATCTATGGAAAACCCCTGCAACGTTTGATTGATTGATTGACGATTCCCGGTGTGCCAACTGGTAAGGTCATTAGACCTGTAAGGGCAGTGCATGATTTTATCGCGGAAGGAGGCGGTGATCTTCCCCCGCTGAAGAAGTTATAGAGATAAATCAATCAATAACTTAATAATCCATAAGTTCTTATATTATGTTCTTTAAAATTTAAATGTGTTATACGTATTGTAGGCTGAGATGGGGTAAAACTTAAGTCGCAAACGTCGCTAAGGAAATGTTTAATAAACCTTTGGAAAGATAAATCGAAAATTTATGGCATGGCTCAACTGAAGATCGAGATAGAAAAACAAAAACAAAATAGATATCAACACGACTTAAGAAAGTTTCATTGAATACCTACCACTTTTGAACAGTTACATCCTAATTCTGTTTGCTGAACGCGGCGAAGCGGGCGGATAATGCTAGTTTACGTATTGGAACCGCTACCTAGAATATTACGGCGAGAGCACAAAGTTGGGGAGAGATTCGAGGTTCTTAGGGAGAGTTCGGAGAGCTCTGGGAACTCCGCTGCCGGGTAGGACTCCGGCCAATCACGGAGAGGCTAGAGGAAAGGCAGTTCTCGTGTACGGTCTTAAGGGAGACGGTCAGTAATGATAGGAAGCACTGAGTAGTAAGTGTAGCAAAGGTTCCGCGGTAGAATGTTGGCATGAGTGTTCCGGCCGTGAAGTATTTTATAATGCATGAAATCATAAGAAATTGCTCAGTGAAATTTTTAAGTGTGTAAATGGAGGAAGTTCGTTCGTTGATCCTTTCATCATGTTACATTTTCAATGGATAGAGTTTCAAAAAAATAAAAGTTGAGTAAAAAGGAAACTGTTTGATTAAGGCATATATAGTTACCTTATCACGAAAGGCCAAGCATTTATTTTAAAATTTCCTCAGTTCCTTTAAGAGCGAGGTTTTCAACGAAGATCTTTTCTGCGACTTCTGATTTGTTACGCTGTCTTGTCCAAGCACGCAGTAACGAAGAGGGCTTGAGGCCGAGGCGTTAGGCAAGGAAGCCTCATTGATGTGAATTGACACATACGTATCTAAATTGATATGTACGATTGTGTCTGTAAATTTCCAAGCACCTCAAGAACAAAAATTAATTGTACTTTTGTGGTTTTCAATTGATTATCGTATGTATGTATAACATAATGACGAAAAACTCACACCAGCATGTTCCTTGTAATTTTAGAAAAAAAATTCATTTTGGCCTAAAATTCTAGCTTTCCATAGAATTTTAGTTTGTAATTTTGAATTTTTCGTCGCAACCTGTACATCCCCGCAACATTATGACCATTTGCCAGACTCTAAGTGCTGTTGAAGACTCGGAAGATCATTACCGTCCTTAATGAAGAGAAAATGCACCACAATCCTGACGGCCGGTCGGCGGCCTAGCGTTTTGTCTGCTTAAAATCGGACGCTATCGCAGATCTGCACGCCATTTGAAACCGTGGACTCGTGATTTGGACCCAAAACTGTCAATTTACAAATGTGTGAGTTACTTTGTATAAGAAAAACTAAGATTATTTCCTTGACAGTACTTAGAATTACTTTCGGCTCTTCGACTCATTATAATCAATTTTCCCCGTGTTAGAGAGGACGAGGAGTGAGGAACCTTTTCCCCAGGAAAATTTCTCCCTATCATTGAGAATAATACGGTGAATTTTTCCTCCTTACATTATTATATTAATATCTAATATAGAAAATGTATAATAAATTAAAAAACGATTGTTCCAAATGATTCATGGGATTTTAAAAATTTACATCTCAGAAAATATTACACATAACATAAAATGTGATACATTGATAAAACTGCAATCTTTCCATGTTTTTGCATTTTGTCAAAAATGTTCCTTTTGTCATTCCAAAAACATCTATGCCATAGTTTAATTCCGCCCAAACAACGTAGCATTTCTTCAGAAACGGCCATCGCAGCATCAACAATGCAATTTTTGAGTTTTTCTGTTTTTGTTGGAATGAAGGCACGTAAACAATGTTTTGGACATGCCGTCAAAGGAAAACATCAGGCACAGTCATGTGGGGGGTCTAGAGAACCATGCGAAGAGCGTCATCAGCAGCACATTACCCGATCCATCGATGTGCAAGTTCCTCGTTCAGGAAACGACGCACGTCTGTATGTCAGTGCGGATGAGCACCCTCTTGTTGGAGTTCGAAATTCTTCGAATCGACTTTTAGTTGTGGCAGCGATCACTAATTTCATATACCAAAACGCAACACGCTTTCTGTTGCATACTCGCCATTATGGAAACTGGCGTAGTGCTGCTTATGTGGTCAATCACAATAAAGCATGACACATGATATGACAAAAATTGGCCGTTCTATCGATATATCACTCAGTATCTTATGGGTAATAGTTTATAAAATATAAATATTTATAATTCCATGAATCATTTATAATAACAAAAGTATATTTGTATTCTGACACCGGGCAACGCACGCCCCGTTGTGGAATAAAGTATCCCTCTCTATTCAGCGCAGTGGCAGGGCGCAGTGGCAGGGCGCTCTGGCCGGGGCGGAGTCGGGCGTCGGGAAATTTGGTCGGCGCGTGGGCGATCGGGAAGACGGCGCCGCCCGAACTGGCCTCCACAACTTACGGCCACAATTTCGTTTCAAGTTTCTATTTCCTTGTTTTGCGCCGCCCGGGCTCTAACACTCCGTACAAAAAGGCCAACTGCGAATGGCGAACGTGCGTCCGGCAGCACGCGAGGGCGAGCGGGGGCGTGGCGGAGGGGAGGAGGCAACGGTGCAGGTGGGCAGGAGCGGGGTGGAGGCAGGTGCGTGGGCGGAGGGGGCGGAAGGAGATGGAGGTGACGGGAGCGGAGATGGCGACGGGGGGGGGGGGGAAAAGGGGAAGCGGCGCGGGGTGTGCGGGCGGGGAGGGGAGGGGGCAGGGCGGCCGAATCAAGTCGTCATGCGAGAGCCCGTCAATACGAACGCTGCCGCTTGGCTGGGCGGGCAGTGGCGGAGCAGTGGCGGGGCAGTGGCGGGGCAGTGGCGGGGCGCGGGCGGAGGGCGGGGGGCGGGGACGTGGGCGGGGGGGGGCGCCACTGGGCGTGCTGGCCACTCGCGTTGGGCCCAGGGAGGAAGCTCGCAGTATTTCTCAGCCGCAAGCCCCGAGGCCAAGGCTTGGCACGTCTTTGCTCCCTGGCGCCAGGGCCAGGTGCGACCGCCTCCGCGGAAATATACAGAACACACTAGAGGTATTCATTGGCTAATTCATGCTGCTGCTACATTGTGACAATGTGACACTGCCACAATGACCACACTGTGACAATATGACTGTTTCGTACATAGATGAAACCCACGGAGGGCTACGAGCCCAGATATCAAACTATTAATTGCCTTCGGATGATAATCCTTGCCTGCTCTGATACCAGATAAAGGCCTATCAATAAATTACAAAACGCAAATCTTTAGTGTTTTGGATCCCCCTCTCCTTCTACATCGCACCAGTACCGCGCGCTCGAACCTCCCTACATAGTAATCGTAACTCTCGCGACAACACACACAAGCCTTTAACAAGAAGTAAAAACGTATAACTGTACAAACATTTCGTATCGATTTCGATTTGCGTTACTAAACGCTAATCATCACTGCACCTAACACAAAGATCCGACACAATTTGAGTGCCGGAAGGATGCAAAGACGAGAAACTATGATAACAAACGGTGCACGAGCAGTCGTAAATGATGCATGGGCGAATGTGTTTGCCAATTAAATTAGATTTTAGAATATACGAAATATCTGTTTGGAATAATTTCTTCGTAATCTAACAGATGTAATCTATAAACAATTGAACAAAAATTTATCACTTTTTAATTAATTTACATTAAACAATTACATTTTTATAACAATGTTTTAATATTGTAATAAAAGAGTAAATAAGGAGTTATTGCAGCAACTATTGAAAATTAAAAGAACATTAAACAAAACTAAACTTAACGTAGGGTAACACTGCCTCAAACTCCCTCCCACTCTTTAATGTTACGTAATTTATGGACGATCCCTAATAATAATTAAGCAAACCATTCCATCAAGAAATGTATTACAACGGATATCTACGGCAAGAAAGTTTCGATGGGCACAGTTGAATAGCTAATATTGAAGTAATGTAAGTTTCTAAGAGTTATATTACAAACTGTCTAATTGTACATAGTTCAATAAGGATTTGGTGTGCGATGGTTTAACTAATTCTCATTGACGATTCATTTGGAGCATGATTATCATTCTTTAAAATAATCATGCAAAACACTACAGGACATTTCACAACTCACTAACAAAACAAAAGCAATGTGGAATATTATAAAAACAATACTAACACATCAACGAGAATCCTTGTAGAGAATGTTTTAAAATATAACGATATAAATGCGAACGATCCGGCAACAGTGGCTCGTCTCTTTAACCAATACTTTTTGAGAATTGCTGCCGATCTCACTAAGGGTCTTCAGCCACAAAAGTCATAACAGACATTTCCCCAAAAATTTTAGGCACGATGTTCGTTTCCGAAACTTCTTCCTATGAAATTCTCAAAATAATCTGAAAACAAAAATAATTATTCGTCCGGTATAAATGAGTTCCCGGATTCTTTGTTAAAGACCTGTGCGTTTGACATTATACACCCGTTAAATCACATATTTAATGCATCCTTATGCACCGGAACGTTTCCTGATATTTTCAAAACAGCTAAAATTAAGCCGCTCTTCAAAAAAGGCAACAAAAATGAAATTCAAAATTATCGGCCCATTTCTCTTCTATCATTTTTTTCAAATATAGACACTTTTTTACGAATGGAAACCTTTCTCAGTAAACACGACGCGCTTTGAGATTGCCAACATGTATTTAGAAAATCAAAATCAACGGAAACAGACCTATTTTCTTTTCTTAAAGATGTCGCCTCATCACTCGATCATAAGGAAGATTTTACTTTCAAAATTACCTTCATATGGAATCCGTGGTATTGCTCTAGATTGTTGTTGTTCGTACCTTAAACAACGATCTCAGATAGTGCAAATACCTAATTGGAATGATGGAACATTATGTACGCACCTTTCCGAGTCTTTGCCAATTGCACGTGGAGTTCCTCAAGAATCGATTTTAGGCCCTATTCTGTTCCTACTTTACGTAAACGATATGCCCTCGACGATTCGAAACGGAAGAACGGTTCTCTTTGCGGATGATACGAACATCCTTTGCAATAAAGAAACCGGAAGTAGTACAATATCAGACGTTTCAAATTGGTTCCGAAATAAATTAATAGTAAATGAAAAGAAAACGGTTTTAATGCATTTTCCCTTTCAAGTAAACAATTCTGTGCTCTATTGAAAATGAACGGTGTACCATTGACTGATGTTAAGACAACACAATTTTTAGGTCTCTCAATTCAGTCAATCCTTAAATGGAACGTCCATTTCAATGAACTCAACACAAAATTAAGTTCGTTATGCTACTCGTTCAGAATTCTTGGAAATTCAACCAGCATTCATACTGCACGTTGTATGTATTTCGCGAATGTTCATTCCCGCCTGAGATATGGCATAATATTCTGGGGAAGTACATCTTATAGCTCCCAGATCGTTAGATTAAAAAAACGAATTCTACGAATAGTAGCCAAGTACCACCCACGTGATTCTTGTAAGCATTCTCGCTATTCACGTGATTCTTGTACTTCATTAATCTAGGAATTTTACCATTACCTTGTCTGTTGATTTCCGAATCAGTGGTCTCTGTCAAATATTCCTCTCTTAAGGGCAGGAATATATTTTCAGAAAATAACGATGTCTATTACTATAACACTCGATGTAGAAATCGTATTCATCAGGTGACAGTATCAACAGCTCATTACAAAAAATTCACATACCATATATTTGCATTATCTTACAACACAACCAGATGACATTAAACGATTAAATTCCATAAAAAAATTTAAATCCAAAGTGAAATCGTTTCTGCTGCATAACTGTACTATACAATTACTCTCTATACTCAATTCTATATTCAATTCTCTATTCTTTATACTCAATTACTACTCTATACAATTAGAGACTATACTGACCATCACAAGGAGTGTGACCATCACAAGTGATATTTCATGTATTATTTACCATTGGACTGTATAATTCTAAACAATATGTAACAAGTATTGTATCGTAGCTTGTGAGTCAATGACCGCCATTTCGGTCAGGTTTTTCGTCCAAATTCCCTGATCCATTGAGCAAATGCTGTGATAGCCACTTGTTTCACTTCTGGACATAAACGTAACTTCAGTGGGAAATATTCAGTAATTTCAGTGAGAAATATAATTACTCAAATTATCGTTTTCATGTAGTCGCAGCAGGAAATCGCGGCGCGAATTCCTTGATGAAAGTCATCATTGATAAGATCGCAAAATGTATTGCTTATTTATCCTTGAAAATAGATTTTATTACATGGGAGCGTTTTTTTCTCCATTCAAAATTCAAGTAGTATATGATTTAGGGTAGGGATCACAGAATTTGGAAAATGTACACAGAGTTCACTTCTTCCCACAGCACGTCATCTACAGTTTTAACTGTTTTTTAACTAAAAAATAAAATGAAATATATTTAATAGTACTTCTATAACTAACATGACAAGAAAAAATTCAACATCTTACAAACGCTGAACGTTTCCTCATAAGAGAACGTCTTGCTGCATAATTCAGCGTGCAATGTGTATTTGTTTAACATTTTCACTAATGATACAATTAATGGATCAGAAAAACACAGAAAACACTCGAACACAATTATCTCCAGTACTTGAAAATAAGATGCAAAACTTACCATTTGTTTTAAATGTCACCGAACTCTCAGTGCAAGAGCCGCTCACTTCTTCTTACGTGATGTGCAGATGTCATCCATGAAACTGAGCTCTCTTTAACTGTGAACCCTTGCTACTTGTCACGCGGCCCACCCTGGCTGAAGTGGCTGCGGCAAACTAGGCCGTTACACTTCGATTTAATCATAGAGGCATTTTAAGGTCACGAGCTGGAAGGACTGGGGGACATTTTCATCCGATCGGAAGCTCCAATACCATTGTCCCTTTTGTCATTTTTCAAAATATTAGAGAGACATTTTTACGTACGAATGGAAACTTTTCTCACTAAACACGACACGTTTTCAGATTGCCAACAGGCTTTTCGAAAATCAAAATCTAGGGAAATAGGCATATTTTCTTTTCTTAAAGATGTCGCTTCATCATTGGATCAAAACGACGCCGCAATTGGAATATTTTCAGATCTTCCGAAGGCTTTTGACGTCATTGATCATAAAATTTTACTTTAAAAATTTCTTTCCTATGAAATTCGTGCTATTGCTCTAGATTGGTTTTGTTCGTACCTTAAACAAAGATTTCAGCGAATACAAATTCCTTACTGGATTGATGGATACCCCCCAAAAATGCGCGCTTTTTGCAACGATTGTTAAAAAAATATTCGCTCCATGTGTAATAAAATCTATTTTCAAGGTTAAATCAGTTATTGATTTTTGTTCTTACCCTCGTCATAGCCCTAGAGAAGGAATATTTTTTCCTGCCGCGACAACATGGTGAACGCAAATTTGAATTACTACATTTCTCAATGAATCCTTGATGTGCTGAAATAATTAAGTTATATTTATGCTTAGAAGCAAAACAAGAGGCTATCTCAACATTTGCTCATACGATCATGAAAACTGGACGAAAATCTGATCGAGACGGCTGCCATTGACTCAGAAAGAGGGACAATACTTGTTAGAGGTTATTTAGAATTATACAGTCCAAATAGTAAATAATACATTGAATATCATGGTTAAAATTAACAGTACTTTTCATTTTGATTCTCGAAAGAGCATCTCATAGTATAAAAACAGCTATGCAGCAGAAAATATTTTACTTGGGACTTAAACTTACTTTGAGACTTAACTTACTTGGGACTAAACACGAACTATAAGTTAGTTGCTTGCCGACGGAAAATTTGTTTCGGAAAATTTATTTCCATCCTCAGGGGTGAATAAAATAAGGAAAGAAAACAACACACATTTACTATAATACTACCAAAAAACCACGTGTAATGTGAACAACAATCCTGTCTGCAATTATAATGTCTTGTACCAAAAACTTTACATACCTTGCAACCAAAACATGAAAAGAAAATTAATACATGTGCTGCATTCTCCTCCATTTCAGGCACCTCTCGGGGAGTGAGAGACACACAATCCTCCTCACCACACCAACACACACCATGATGAATGTGATACTAGTAGTGTTGTGCGGTGAGCCGAGATTTATAAAAGTTGTGCCTGAGTGAGGTACACACTAGCTAATGTGTTGTTTTCTTTCCTCAATTTTATTCAGACCTGAGGATGGAAATAAATTATCCGAAACGTCAGCAAACAACACGAACTATAAGTATAGTTCGTGTTTACTTATGACCAAGCCCCGTTAACCTGCCTTCCAATATTTCATCAATTGGTCGTTAAGAATGCTTCATGACATAATGTTCTTGAATTGTATGTGAATTATTTTAGTGGTGGTTGTTAATACTGTTACTTAATGAATATGATTAATACGTCGAGTGTTATAGCTATATACTGCGACCCACACGTAAGTTTCAAGCCGTAAGGCCAGCTCCCGACCTGAGACGTCTAGGGGGTGGCGAACACAATTCGCCCGATGGTCAGCTAGCTCAGTGAGACGTCCCAGTGTGGACACAAATAATAAAAAAAGAAGAATAGGGGGGTCAGGGTCCTGAAGAACGTTTTGGATTGGATGCAAATTACTAAAAACTCGAGTTAGCATCACTTTTCACATATTTTAGTATATTCTAGAAAAATTGCTGTTGTGACAATTACATGAAATGAAACTCAAAAAAATCAAATACACAATAACTATGACTGGCTGGATGAAAAGACAACACACCCTAATGACTAAATACACAACTTCTTGCTCTCATTTATAACACAAACTTTTAATGAACACAGTTTCAGCAATACTGAGAATCGTTAAAAAATTAATTTATACAAAAGAAAACAAATTGAGAATCAAAACTAGCAATTCTGAATTAACACTGCTTTAAAGTGAAATTCTCTCTCTAAGAATTCAGAGAATAATAATACAGGCATTCGTCTCTTACTCAGATTCTTATTCACTAATTTACAATTTTACATTTTCAAATCCTTTAAAAAGAAAAGATTGATTCTGTCTTCTCGTGCTAGAGATAGGAAACAAATGTACTGCTACTTTCTTTGTCTTTTAGTATAGCAAATATTTTACTCTCCCCCTTTCTACGCAAAGAATTTAGAATAAGCTTTCCGTTTAAAAATGAATTACTCCTTTCAATATAAAAACTGTTCATTTGGCACGACCTTACTTTTGCACTCGGCCGCGTCGGGAAATCCGTTGCGCCTTCTGGTGTTGGTGGCTTTGAAGCGTCAGAGCTTCGGGTTGAGAACAGTGTGTAGCCCCCTCTGCAGAACCGCTCGCTCTCCCGGTCGAAATTCAGTCGCCCACCAGAAACGTGTTCTCCGTCTCGTACAAGGTTACTTTCGTACTCGCATATAAATTTTAATTGACTTCCAATTATGACGGTTAATAACCAACTGGATATTCAGATTGTTGAATTAAATCCAGAGATCAACCTTTTATACGAGCACACAAAATTTAAGAGAGCAAATAATAAAAACTGGAAAAAAGAGAAATGAATGCAACTATTAATTTACTGCCACAAGTTCAAAAACTCCTCTCCCTTCATTCTCCCATCATAAATGCACAACGTCTCTTAATATCTTTCTCTGGAGATTACGTTCAAATTAATTTATAATGGGATATTTACCTCTTCTTATCTTCCTGAAGAGTTTTATAAAAATCCGCTGCAATACGAATCCCTGGCGTGTCGTCGGTACGTCTGCACAGTTCCGCTGCTGGCCTCAGAAAGAACTTTTTTTTCCGTCTGTCTACCGGTCCCGCACGATCTATTGTGGCGTTCTCTATTGACCTAATTTTCAGTTAGCGTTTTTTCGTATTCTTCCGCGTTGGCGTGCGTTTGAACTGCTCCTTACTCTCGCTCTCTTGTGTTTCATGTGACACGTTTTCGAAGCATAAGAAAACGGACGGTCACAATACATCTGCGTTTTCTGAAAATATATTTCCGCCCTGCGAATATTTTCTTAAGAATCGTAAAAACCGCTCATTTATTTCTGTATTCAAACTTCAAGTAGTATATGGCTTAAGGTAGGTATCACAGAATTATGATAACGTGCGCAGAATTCACTTCTCCCCGTAACACGCCACACACAGTTATCAACTGTTTTTGATGTAAAATAAAAATACCAAAATTCTTCCACCGGGACCGGTAGCTCAGTGCATCAACTGATGTCACAACTAATGTCACTGAAGCGCCTCTGGCAGGGAGGTGCTAGGTTTGGGTCCTGACGGCGGCAGGATTTTCGACACCAGCTTTCCAGCTAAGGCAAATTCAGTCGCTGTCTGGAGGAGAATTCTAGTGGCCGACTGCTCTGATCGGTAGTCTTCCGTGGTGTCTCCGATCAATACCAGGCGAATGCCGGAGCAGTGCCCTACCAAACGGGCCACGGACCGCGCGCGATCTGTCCTTCCTCTTTCTTGTCCTATCCTCTCCTTTCTTACACACACTTACACTAACATGCACTACACTACCACACATGCCGGAAGCTTAGAGATTGTCCCGGGTGGGGCGGTGCTCTGCTAGTGGGAGATACCTAGTTGTTGTAACCCTCGCAAGTGTTTTCTTTCGCCTAGCTGGAAAGCTAGTGTCAAAAATCCTGCCGCCGTCAGGACTCCAACCTAGGACCTCCCGGTCAGAGGCGCAGCAGTGACATCTGTTGATGCACTGAGCTACTGCTCCCGATAGATTTTTTCGACATTGGGCATTAAAACATTTCATATTTTCATATAATTTCGACATTAAAAAAAAAACATTTTCCTGCGTTAAAACACCTTGACTTTAAATACGTTGAAAATGACTGCAACAGTTCCGTGCGTTTATTTTAGTGTTTATTATACATTTGTACACATCGTTGTGGAATCTAGTAATATTTTTTATTTTGGAATTTAGATACAAATTATCGTTTTCTTAAATCTTTCTAATCATTTGCGTAAGTATATCATACGCTAAGGAAAGACGATAATTTTTACCATCTTATACGGGGGTACCATGGGTCACATAAACGTTTCGTTAACATCACGTTAGTGATTTTTTCTTGGTTATTTAAGCTCGCATCAACATCTAGGTCATTAGCGACCACTATTGGAGTTAACGTTATGGTAACTGTGATGATGAAACGATAAGATGATGATGATAAGGGCGAAAGGACGAACATATAATAATACGAAATACAACCATGCTCGAGGCGGGACTCGAAACTGCAATCCTTTGGTACGTTAGTGTTCTTGCACTCGGAGATTCGTGATCAATACAAGTTTCCCTTATGTTTTAGATGCAACTTTTCTTTAGTGCGAGTGTGAATTCGAAGCGTAACGTGAATGTAATTTTCACAGAAATCCATTACTTCTAAATGTGGCCGTTTTGGTGATAAAGCCGGTCAGTAAAATCTATTGTTGGGAAGAATATCGAGAAGTTCAATGATCCCATGAATGATATGTTGCATTGTCGTGTCTGATGATACGGATCCAGATAATAAACAAATAATAAATGAACTGGATTCATCTAAAGTTTCTGTCCTTGAGCAATATGATTACAGAGACGAAATGCACGCGGGCAATATCCATCTTTTAATGTGGATTAATTGCACATTAATGTCCAAATTATCTTTTAATGATAAAAAATGTGCATTAATTTCCAGCGTGAACAACGAGTAAACTACTCGTTTATTGATAAAAGTGTACTTTTCCTTCTTTAAAGATTTGATTTTTTAGAACAAATTTCATTTAAGACTATCTCTATCTTCAATATTGTCCTTTTGCTGTATTAAATATTCGCACTTTTCGAAAATACAGAGACATCGCAAAATAGGGGCTAGACTGCTTTCCAGATCTTCGACATTTTTTCTCATCAATGTGATGGGCTTTATGAGGATGGTGGATCGTGCAGTAATCGCTGAACACGCCGTAATGAGAGCGGGGTAAAGAATCAGAGATCACGCCCCGTCTATGGTCCTTGTTCTAGGATACTGTTCCGTCATTCGCCAAGAAGTGGCCGGGAAAGGTATTGAAACATCTAATCATAAAACTGACGGCTAACTATTCTCGCCAGCGCCACGAATTTACAAATGTGAATCACATGTAAATTCTGAGGCAAAAATAGAACATACGACCTACCAATCACAGGGATATTCCAACCGTAATCCTTCTCCCTTGCCACTGCTGCGGTTTGGAATTGTATGGTATTAACAGTCCGCATACCAATGCCATACAGGTTCCCTGAGAACACCAATAGAGAAGATATCAACCCCGGAACACGAAATGAATTGCAAAGTCATTGAAGAAAAAATATTATATATTTAAGAAATAATAATAAATATATTTAGCAATACCTTACAACCTTTTAGTTTCTGAGACAAGGTTCTTACACTTTGAACACTTTTTTCTACTTTCTGCTCTTTCTCCATACCGAAAGATGGTGATGTCGTCGCTTTTGGCAGTGGCACTTCAAGATCATTTACTGGCCGGAGAGGAGGACAATGTCATCCAATAGGGAGCATCACTACGACTTAATTCTTTTATATCAGAGATCCCGATTGGATGACCATGTCTTCCTCTCCTTCCCACTCGTGACCTTCAAGTGTACCTTTTTAAATAGGTGTACAGCATCGAAGGCTTTCATGGCCGATATTAGAAGAGGTTAACGGCTCATAGGCCGTCGTCCAATTGGCCTTGAAAAGCAGATACTGACAGTCGCCAGCCAGCTGCCGACCCGGACACTTTGCCCGAGAACCTGCAGCCACTCAAGATGTCCACCGCAGCTGTGGACGAAACGTTTTATTTATTTATTTATTTATTTATTTGCGTCAAAAAAACAGTTAAAAACTGCGTATGACGTGCTATGAGGAAAAGTGAATTGTGTGCACATTTTCAAAATTCTGCGATCTCTACACCAAGTCATATACTACTTAAATTTTGAATTTTTGAAAGGGAGAAAAAAAAACAAAAAAAAAACTCCCATGTAATAAAATCTATTTTCAAAGAAAATAAGCAATAAATTTTGGCTCTTATTACTTCCTGCCGCGACAACATGGAAACGATAATTTGAATAAATGTATTTCCCACTGAATTCTAGAAGACGTGCACAGAAATGAAGTTACATTTATGTCCAGAAGCAAAACAAGGGGCCATCTCAGCATTTGCTCAATGGATCAGGGAAACTGGACGAAAAACCTGATCGAGATGGGGGTCATTGACCCGGAAGCTGTAGTACAATAGTTGTTACAGGTTGTTTATACTCATTTATACAGTCCAAATGGTAAATAATGCATTATGTATCATTGTTAAAATTAATGTTCCTTTTCTTGTGATGCTCAGTATAGTCTCTAATTGTATAGAAACAGTTATGCAGCAGAAACGATTTCACTTGGGATTTAAACTTTCCTATTGAATTTAATCGTTTAATGTCATCTGGCAAAGTGTTGTAAAATAATGTACATGTATTGTATGTGAATTTTTTGTAATGAGCTGTTGATACTGTCACCTGATGAATATGATTTCTACGTCGAGTGTTATAGTAATAGACTTCGGCATTTTCTGAAAATATATTCCCGCCCTTGAGCAAGTCATTTTTTACAAAACCGTTTGGCTTTTGAATGCCAATTAGAAAACAACCTATGATCCCGGAACCTTCTACTAATATCCACTGTGTTTTTTCGAATGCACACTCTCTACATTGATAGGTAATAAAATAAGATTTTAACGTGATTACAGGGACGCGTCTCTGTAAGCGAACGCAATTGTTCCTACGAAGTCATTACGTATCAGGACGATTCCAATTTTTTGGAAATCTTCGATAACATTGGAAAGACGAAACTATAATAAAGGATTCGGAAAGATTGGAATAACAACAGTCTTAAAAAGAAACACCCACTCCTTACGTAATCAATTTTGGAAAAAAGGTTCGCTTTCATCCGTTGTTGGTGAGGGACTTCTAAAGAGGAACAATAATGCAAAAGCGAGGCGGCGCTAATATTTCTTTTTCTGGTCACCGAGGCGAGGGGCATGACTGTGCACGGGCTGTTTGCTGCCCGTGCGGCGACCGTCGCTGCCCCGTGTACGTTTTGAATCAGCGCGCGCCCGCATGCATATTCAGGCACTCGAACTGTGCGGGCTTATCTTTACGATGGTTTAGCGTGGCTTGTGAGTGTTCCGCTGGCTGGGCTTGCCGCCTGAGCACGACTGTTCCTCCTTCACCCCGCTGAATGTGTGTGTCTGTGTGTGTACGTATTATGGTACAGATGTGTATACACATACATATAGAAATAAATATATAATGTACGTGGTTTTTTTCTAACGAGGCCGCTGAGGGTATTATCTTCTAGATGGAATATGGCACGACGTTTTGCGTTTTTCTCGATCGTGCCGCTAGAGTCTCTTGATCTGCAGCATGCTGTTTGATATGGTTGCGATCATGCGACATCTTGCGGCAGGACCGAGAACAACGCAAAAAGTCGGGCCATATCCCATCTTGAAGATAATACCCTCCGCTGCCACGTTAGAAAAACCCAAGTATAGACTAGAAAATTGCTCTGCTTGTTTCTAGGGGATACAAGCAAAACTCAGTTCTTTCCCAATTTGAAGGCTAGATTGAGGGAACACCTAACCTGGTGGCATTAGTTCTGCTAGCTTCCCTTCTCCCTGTATCCAGTCTCTGCTTCAAAATTCATACAAACCTTCTAAACACTTTTAAATCATTTCTATTAAGACTAGTGTAACGAAGCAGAGCGGGAGTGCGTCTTACTTTATCCTGTCATTCCTCACATTGCAGCCAAAAGCATCTTCATCTGTGACTGGAGAAGTCCCTTCGTAGTAAGCGCCAGTCCACCTGTACTCCTTTATATTGCTTCGCGTCTGCGAGTGTGCCTTCCACCTCCCCTCCTGCCCTCCACCTCCCTCACAATAATATGCGTCATATGCGTATGTCGATATTCGCCCTTGACAATTCAAATTATTCCAAGAAAAGAAGCTCTTTACACGCCGGCTACATCCAAAATCTCCAGCTCCTCCATGTACAACGGTGCACACTTCGACTGTTGCAACTTCTGTGCGTATCACGGAACGTTAACTCGAGTGCCGCACATGTCGCGTCCTACGATGGACGTTCAAGGTGCCACCGGCCTTTCTAGGAAATAGCCAATAAAGACCAAAAATAGGCAGAGAAAACCTATTTTATTATTATTATTATTATTATTATTATTATTATTATTATTATTATTATTATTATTATTTATTTATTCACAGCTTTCTGGTACATGTTTGAGGAGTCCTACAGATATTTCTATCAAAGCATGATTTCCGTAGTACACTACTTTTAACAAAAACATATTCATTTTAAGAACCAATTAGAAGGTAAACATTTCTACAAATATAAATTCAAACACTCAGTTTACAAATTAAAAGGTAAATAATTAACACAAATTTATTTAGGAACCCATAAATCTTCTGACTAAAGAACACGTGCTCAGGATCACAGCTTTCTGTAGATTGATGATAATGTTCGTCTCGATCCCCAGTTTTTTCAGAGAGTGCTTCAGGACGGTAGGTATCACACCTGTTGCTGAGAGGACGATCGGCACAATCTCCACCTCCAATACATGCCACTGCTCCTATAACTTGTGCAAGTTCCCTGTACTTTTGAGTTTTCTCTTTGTGTGTTGTGTCGAGGTTGCTGCTATCTACAACTGCTATGTCTATCAGCCATACTTTTCTTTAAGATTTATCCCAAAATATTACATCCGGCCTGTTATGACGAACTGTTTTGTCGGTCAATACACTTCGATCCCAGTGTAATTTATAGATGTTATTCTCCATGACATTTTTTGGATGGTACTTGTAGTAGGGTGTATCAGATTCACTAGCAGTTCCACATTTTCTTGCAAGTTTGGCGTGGATGATTCGTGCTACCATATCGTGCCTCTGTTTATAATCCGTTGGGGCCAGCATACTGCAACCCGAAATAATGTGCTGGATCGTTTCTTGGCCTACACCACAAGCCCGGCAGATATCAGAAGGCACTTCGGGGTCTTTAATAATGTGCTTGAGATAATTTCGTGTTGCAATTACCTGGTTCTGGATTGCTATGAAGAATCCTTCAGTCTCGGGGTACAGATATCCTATTTTAAGCCACTTGTACGACAAGCAGGCGTCGACATTTGACTTGGCTATTTCTGTAGGATATCTACCATGGAGAGCTTTTTGTTTCCATTGTTCTAAGAGCTCGACTTGTGTTAGTTGTTCGTGTAATACATTTTTTTGTTTAAGGTTGAGTGGTGTGTAGTTCTCATCTACTTGCTGTATTACTCTATATAGCTGAGACGACAAGGCTTTCTCATTGAAATACTCTCTCATGTCCATTATCAGTTTTGCATGGAGATTACCGATATTTAAGATGCCCCTGCCCCCTAATTTCCTTGATAGTGTTATTCTTTGGATAGAGCTTTTTGGATGGTGATATTTGAAACGAGTCATTTGGACCCTGACAATCCTCTCCAGTGAGTCCAAATCAGTTCTGGTCCATTTTATAATGCCTAATGAGTAAGTAATCACAGGAATGGCATATGTATTAATTTCTGTTGTAAGATTACGAGAGTTGAGGGAGGTCTTGAGTATGGCATTCAATCTGTTGGTAAACTCTGTTTTTAACTTCTCTTTTATCTGACTGTGTATAATCATTTTATTTTGCTGTATCCCCAAATACTTGTAAAACTCATTCATTCCCAATGCAGTGATGATCTCTCTTGATGCAGTCTGGTGCTCTGTGCTGTCTGTGAATTTTCCCCTTTGAATACTTTGTATTTTGCATTTTTCTATGCCAAACTGCATGCCTATATCACTAGAGAATCTTTCAGTGATATATATTAGCTTCTTCAGACCCTGTAGTGAGCCAGAGTATAGTTTTATGTCATCCATGTATGCCAGATGAGTGATCACACACTTTTCTTGACCTTTCAGTTCAAATCCCAGTTTGGTGTTGTCCAATAAATATGACAGGGGGTTTATGGCCAGGCAGAACCAAAACGGACTGAGGCTATCTCCTTGAAATCCCCGCTATCCCCGCTTAATCTTCAAAATCTTTGAGACTACTCTCTTGTTCCCTGAATGCATGTGTATTCTCGTACACCAGTGGTTCATTACAGACTTGAGGAATTCCACAATCATAGGGTTTATACCATATATTCTATGGACATGGATGAGCCAATCGTGAGGGACCATGTCGAATGCTTTTTTATAATCAATAAAACAAGTATACAGGTTACGCTTTTTTCCGCAAGCCTGAGACATGATAACACTGTCTATTATTAACTGTTCTCTACTTCCCAATGAGCCCTTGCAGCTGCCTTTTTGAGTCTTCGATATGATGTTATTTTGTGTACAATGTTGTTCGATGATCGTATGTAGACAGCCAGTCATGATCTTATATAATGCATTAAGGCTTGCCTGGATGTGTAGTGTCATTTGTTTTTGGTTTTAAATATGTGACACCTTCACTCAAGATGTCTGGAGTTTCTTCCGGATTTTTCAGGTAATGATTCACAAGTGTCAAGATCTTTTCATGGAGACATGTGAATCTCTTGAACCAGATGTTATGAAGCCCATCGGGACCAGGGCATTTCCAGTTAGCCAGCTTACGAATAGTAGCCCGTAAGATATCCATTGAAATTTCACTGGTTTCCATGTGTCTGATATTAGCAGTAGGGTTCGTAACATCACTCATCCATGATGTGTTGTCCTGAAAGTGGCCTTCTGTTGACCATATTCTCCCCCAGAATTCTTCTACAGCTGACTTCCCTGGCAGTTCAATGCTTTGAATTTCTCCATTCAATTTCCTATAAAACACTTTTTGGTTTCTATTGAAAGTTTGGTTATCATTTTTCCGCTTTAAACTCTTATTATAGCGTCTCAATCTTTGGCTGTTCAGGCTAAGTTTTTGTTTCAAAGTATCTATATATTCTAGGATATACTCATTTTCAGGATTGTACGCTGCGTGTTTGCGATGCATTCTCATAATTTTTGATGCTTTTCTCTTCATCTTTTTGCCTTTATTTCCCCTCAGATAGGCTTCCAGAACCGCTATATCTGATCTTAGCCCTTTATTCTCCTCTCCAACCTTATCTTCCAAGGTGGTTCATGCAGTTGTCGGTGCCCTTGTTCTCGACTTTCAATAATTTTCCCGCCATTTGCCTTTACAATTGCCATTGCCATGCAATAAATGGTTGAATCAATTTGGCCGTGTGTTATATTCTTTACTTGTTCCAATTCAGTGGGGAGTATATTTTCATTTGCCAATTTTATCAATTGTGCCAATTTCTTGGAACTGTGTTGTCTTGGTATTCTTGGTCTTGTTTGATATGCAAAGCCCCAGTATTCTGCTTTTGTTGTCTGATATTGTTGGCGGAGTTCTTCAAGCAGTGGAATTTCAACAGAATCTTCAGAGTGTTGGTGTTCATTTGGGCAAGTATCTACTTGCTGGATTACCGCGTCCGGTTCAGATATTTGAGGCATTAATTCTACAATGGACTCTATTGCTTCTTCCCGCCCTTCATTCCGTAGCATCTCTGTCTGGACTTCAGCCTTAATTTCCTCTCTCCTGATACGCGAGACGTACTTTTCAGACTTGTAAATTAATGCTCTTCGGTCTGCTACATTCTGTTCTGTAATTTGAGTTAAGTGTGGGTAGAGTTCCATAAAACGTTTATATAATTCCTGCCGGTAACCTAAATAGACTGTTTCGCAACAGGTAGTGCGCTGGAATATCCTTACAATATTTTCATTCATGTCAGTAGTCCAATGTAATCTCTGTCGTGGCAGGCCTGCCTAAGTGGTCCCGAGTGATGTCCAGGAAACACTGTTGGCAGGTGCAGCTGATTGTATTTGGGTGCTGCGTTCATCGGCTGTAGTAGCTTCGGGTGACCCGGTGTGTGCCCGCCTGTTCAACAACACACCACTAGCGGCTTGCAAACTGTCGCGACCAGCGCTAGCTCCGGACGTGCCCTGGCGCTCCCCAGGCAGCGGCTTATGTTCCGAGGCCTTTCGACTATTCATTCGACTCTGCATATAGCTATGGGTTGCCATTGCCCTGTTTGCCGTTACCTATAAATTAGTAACGTTGCCCGTCCCCCACGTGGCATAGATGTTCTTTGCCCGGACGTTGGGCTGGTCTTCGGGGGACTTTATTATTATTATTATTATTATTATTATTATTATTATTATTATTATTAGTATTAGTATTATTGACTATGCGTTTCGGCCAAAACTAAAATTGTGGCCCAATTTTTTATTTATTTTTTCTCGATCGACAAGCATTGTCCTTCGAGGAGGTTAATTACACAGCACATTGTAGCTTTTTGGGAATGGCCATCCATAAGCAGTGCTTTTTATTACCCGGAAGAAGATAAATATTGTGCTAAGTTAAATGAAGCGAGGTTGAAAACTTTATGTTTTTAGATATATTGACAGTTATGGGGGATAAGAGTGCTTTTAATCGCTCTTTGGTATATCTGGATTTGATCAGTGGAAATGCAACATTGCGACCTAGACTGACGACAAAGGAGTATAAAATAGTTAAGCTATTCGTGATGTGGTCGCTTAATGATGTCACTTTTAATTCTCTACGAATCTGGAATGAACCAGAAGACAATTAAAGTTCTTCATAAAAATACATTTTGAATGGCTGTTAATTTTTGGAGATTGCTAGGGACAGCACATCCCGAAACTGGATCCCGACGGCGGCAGGATTTCCGACACTAACTTGTCAGCCAGGTCGAACTCAGTCGCTGCGTCTTGGAGAATTCTAGAGGCCAGCTTCTCTGATCGGTAGTTTTCCGTGGTTTCTCCGATCAACACCAGGCGAATGTCGGAGCAGTATTCTAACAAACGGGTCAGGGATCGTGCACGATCTGTCCTTCCTCTTTCTTGTCCTATCCTCACCCCTTACGCACACCTACACGAACAAGCACTACACTACCGCACATGCCGGAAGACCGCTCGGAAGCTTAGAGATTGTCCCGGGTGGGGCGGTGCTCTGCTAGTGGGAGATACGTAGTTGTTGAGGGAAATCCCGATAGATGACTGTAGGTCGGCGCCGGATCTAGATGTCCCGATGAAAAACATACACCGCACTTACGGAACTGATGAGCTCAGTAGTTGACGTGCTTGGAATCACTAACAACCAAACAACCGAAACTGGACATGCCTAAGTCACAGTTGGTAGAATTAAATATTTAAATTATATCAGTCGACACTCAACTTTCAATGAAGAACAAACGACAATTAGAGGGAAAAAATTAGATGGAAAGGTTTTGTGATATTTTTGGAAATACTTTGTTGGCTACTGCGTTAATGTGAAGTTTCCAAGTTAATCTTTTGTCAAGCAATACTCCTTTGTTTTTATGGAAACGGAGTACACGGTATATGTGTATTGTGAAGATTTAATTCGGCAGGAATTTTTAGGACGGCATAACTGGATCATTTTTTTGTTGACATTTTAACGGGTTTATTGTTATTCTCCATCTTTGGGTCCAGTTAACATTCTCGTTTAGTGATTTTTAATAGAACCCTTGGCCACGGCAATGTCATTGTGCGTTGCAAACGGAGCGATACCATCTGCGTATTACGTCGCTATCTTAGAATCACCTTCATTGGGGATATTTTAGCTGAAAGTGTCGAGGAGAACAGGAGATAATACCGATCCTCGTGGCACACTGCAACAACGGTGTGCGAGTTAGAGGTCGAAGGATTGATTTTTAAAATAACCTATCGGTTAGTGAGAAAACATTCGTTACCCTTCTGTTAGTACTCCGGACTTCCTAGTTGCCGTATTTTATAAATTAGGCCCGTGCGCCAAACCTTGTTGTACACCTGACTTATATCCAGAGACGCTGTTGCTGTATGTTTCTTTTGGTGGTAGCCTTGCGCTATAGCTTCAGTCAGTTGCAGTTGGTGAATTGTTGAGTGATTACTCTCCAACTCTAATTGAATCGACGGGATAGCGTTACTAGAATTAAAGAATTTAATGCGTCTAGACAGAATTAATGTTTCTTATATTTTGAATATATGTGGCAATAGACTAATGGGTCTGTAGCTATGGACATATTTTGAGTCTTTTCCAGATTTACAAATAGGAATTACTACATCTTTTTCCACGCTGAGGTAAAATTGTGAAGCCTTAATACGGCATTGAATTTTGGTGTCAGGGCTGCAATAGACCGCCAGTTCAACATTTTCATATAGATAATAGTATTTATGCGGTCAATTTTATGTTCTTTCTTAATTTTCAAACATCTGATTTCAAAGGCTATTTCAGGTGTAGCAATAAATTGTATGGGTAGTATGGTTTGTTGTAGAAGTAGATTTGACGAAATTTTCGATTTCCATTTTAATGGTACATTTGTCAAGGAGTGAGGTTTAATGTTATAAGGTGTTTCGCCAATACTGATTATTTATCCTCCTTTGAGTACACTCAGTTCGTTTCTATTTTCAGGGGTGGAATGTTTGCTTTTTCTTTGCTTAGGCGCTTGACTGATGACCAAAGGTGACTTGAATTTGGATGAATTTCGGCTATTATTGAAACTTGAAAAACGTAATTTGTAAAGTTGTGTTTTAACTAGCCTTGTTAACTTATTTCCTTTCGTTCTGACATATGACCTTCGAGTATCTTGCCAATAGAGTCTCATATTATTATTTTTTTCATTTTATTTCGAATGTTTACAGCGATCGGTTCAGCGTTTGGCCAACTACAAAGTCAAGTTAATTGTTTGATGGTATTAATAGCTGCTTTGGAGAATTTATCAACTTCACCACCGATGTCGAGCGTATAACTTATCGTTTTTGGATTTAAATAATAAAACGATAGAATTAGATTAGTACACTTGTTCCAATTTACGATTCCTCTTACTCCATGATCGAAATGAGTTCTATCGATTTGTGCCCATAAAGATATTGGCATCGGGGGTTGTCAGGTGGTTCCAGTAAAAGGTTTTGGTGAAAGGGAAAATTAGCATTTTTTGTGAGTGCTACATCCGAGATATCCGAAATGATTAATTTGGAGCTAATATATTGTTGATATTTTGCCGTTGCAAAATTAGCTTCTGGCGTTGCCACGATGTCGATGTCGACCCCACGCTGTATTTTTTCTATTGAAATTAGCGAGTAATAATATAGAGTTGTTAACACTGAATATACATCTGTATGAGTTTTCGGGGAAGGTTCTGTTGCCAGGTTTATATCCTGCAATAATAGTTAAGTTGTAGCATTAATTTAATTTTTGTACTCCGATAGATTCAAGATTTCTTGACAGGTGTCGGTTGCGCGTGTTTAACATTCTTCGATATAAATATAGCTACACTGCCTGTAACTAGATGTAACTTTTCTCAGTCATTGCGATACGAGATGAAAATGACTCTTTCGCTTGGAATTAGACGAGTTTCCGTGAAACAGGCAATATTAATGCGATGGTGTTTCACGAAGTATCGTAAACAGATTTTCAGGTCTTTTTAGGCCGTTCGCGTTCCATGGATAGCTTATTTACCTCTAGAATATTTATTAATTATTATTATTATTATTATTATTATTATTATTATTATTATTATTATTATTATTATTGATATAAATATAGTCTCTTCCTTATTTGGTATTTGTGGAACGTCAACTTGGGAAACAATTGTTGATATAATATTTGACCAGTTAGTAAGTTGGGCAGTACATATTGCTGGGCTATTTCAACTTGGTTGTCGTGAAACGAGGGGTGTGAAATGATTGATTGTTAGTAGAAACTGTCTAACAAATTATATTATTATTATTGTTATTGTTTTTATTGGTTTTATTATTATTATTATTATTATTATTATTATTAAAATATTCCATTAAATTTAAGACATTATTATTCAATCTTTTATATATTCAATTCGTACAAGTTGCGAATATTTTCTCATTTTAAGTACAGAAAAAATATTTTTATAAACATTTATATGAATACGTTACCGATTTTTTAGGTTCTTATTTTTTTCGAAATCTTTGTGCTTATCTATAGAAAATTGATAAACTTCTTGATTCAAATTATAAACAACGTAATACAAGGATATGTACAATTCAATCTAATAACAATTTTTGCACATTTAAACTTATTTTCACTATAAGTTATTTGGTTTGTATGCATTATGATGATTTTGAGCCCCACCTGTTATTTAATTAAAGAGTTATAGATGATAGAGTTCATTTATATAGGTTTCTGTTTGAAAGAAAAATTACTGCATTGAAGAGATTGCCGTAGTACCTATTCAGCGACTGAAAGTTATGTTAAAAGAAAAATATTATTATTTGAAAAGGTTGCCGTCGTAGCTAGTATGATGAAGGATATTGAAAGAAAATTGGAGGAATGATAGAAGTATGGAATTAACTGGAAATTTTGAATTAATTATTGTTTAAATTTTGATAATAAAACATCGTAGTTTTTTTCTTAGAATATAGAACAGAATTTAAAACTTTATGGATTTTGATCTTAATAGTTTCAGAATAAATTCTTTCAAAATAATATGATTCAATATTAATTACTCCGGGGTTGTCGAAATCGATAGTATGTCTGGTTCTATATGAATTTCCGAATAACGATGGTTCCACGCTTTCCGTTTGCTTGTGATTGACCTATCTCTGATGTTTTTTACGCATTATTACTCTGGAATTTAACCTTTGTCGCACATTGATTACACTATGCATAAACCTGTTTAACGTATGGGACGTGTGGGAAAGAAGATTATCTGCAAACGTTTTCTTGAGTACCAGAGTCTCATACCAATATTTTAGTTGTTGATGACCAACAAATAGTTGAAAGATGAATGAAAGTTTTAATAATAATAATAATAATTATTATATATTTATATGTGTATATATATATATATATATATATATATATATAAATTCCATGTTGATAGATTAAGTAGTTGTTAGTTAAATCCATTCATACAGATGAATACACTTATAACAATTGATTTGACCTGTCATACGTTTTAGAAATCGAATTAGAGTGTCTAAGAAGTGATTAAAATTTTCAAATTTGAAACCCACGTACAGACACTTCCGGTTTATTTATCTGTATTGATTGAATTTAATGCTTCAATTGATTTTTCAATAAAGATTCTCGAATTTTTAATAGTTTTCTGCAACAACACATTTATGCGGAAAGTAACAAATTAAAATCCCTGCGCGTGAGTCGAACCTCCATTTTGCATCAAAGCGCAATCCGTACTCGCCATTTAATTACCATAATTACCATTCGGGTCGTAAGCTCTTCTCTTCTAGAATACTCTTAAAGATATTGTTTGAATTCGAGCATTATAAGCCTAAAAATCGACAAAATGAGAAAAAAATGTCCATTGGGCAGCAAAGAAAGCAGTTGGGAAGAGAATAAGAGGAAGGTATTTACAAAAGTTAGTGGAGACTAAAGACATTAGAAAACTAACTAATGCTAACTAAAAAGCCTGTGTTACTCTATAACACCAATATATTTTTTTACCACACGTTGTTGCATACGAGAAGACATTTGAAAAAAAAAAATACTTTGTTCAAAGCAAAAATCGCGATCTCCAATTATGTTGTTTTGAAAAATGTTTGTTTCCAATTTTCGGAAAAATCGATTGATAGAATGCATGATATCGATAGCCGAAAATGAGACTAGCACAATATTTTACCGCCCCTTATTACATATAAGGAGACTTTTTTTAATTGCATAAATTTCAGACAGTAATTAAGCGAAATCAGCTCCTGATTTTAAAAAAAAATGTACATGACCATTCTGAAAGAGTTGATTTTTTGGAAGAGACTTTGTTTATAGCAAAAATTGCTATTTCGAATTTTGTAGTTTTCAAATGTTCACTTTTTGCAATTTTCCAAACACCTAAACCATTGCCTAAAATCGGACTAGCACCATATATTTTACCGTCCGTTATTACATATCAGGAGAAAATTTGAAGAATAAACTTCTGACGTCTTTTCAGAAAACGTTGCTTGTATTTCGCGCAAAAATCCATGAAAATTACTCATATTTCGAAAAATTGAACATTAACTTAACAAAAAAATCTGTGATTTCAAGGAATATGAGACCACCTCCATTCTCTTAGGTGTTATTAAGCTGTCCAAAGACAAGGGTTGAACAAACAATTGTCATAGTTTTTTCAGAAAATTTTGAAAATGTTTTCCAGTCTTCATATGAAGTATCCTTAGAAACTGAAATACATTTAAAACTCCCAAAGCCTCGAGTTCATTCAGATCGTTTGGGGAATATCAATTTTGAAGAAAATCGGCTGGACAGTTTAAGCGCTAGCGTTGATCACAGACGTTTTGCCTTCAATCGATTTTTCAGTATCAGAAACCCACAAACAATGGATTATAGCTGCACGATGTGTTGGTTGCTTGGTCACTGATTACGGGCGCGTCAACAGATTAGGTAGTTAGTCCCGTAAGTGTAGTGCATGTTTTCTCCTCGGCAGATGGCGGTGATCTCCCGCTGGATGGCGAGATCCGGCGCCGACCTAACGTCGGCTAGCGGGGTTTCCCCCTAACTAGGACTCTCCCACCAGCAGGGCACCGCACCAGCCGGGACCAGCCCTAAGCTCCTGACCGGTCTCCCGGAATGTGTGGTACTGTAGTGTATGTTAGTGTAAGTGTAAGGGGAGAGAAGCGGTCCGTTTGTTAGGGTACTGATCCGGCATTCGCCTGGTGTTGATCGGAGAAACCACAAAAAACTACCGATCGGCGCAGCCGGACGCTAGAATTCGCCCACTAACAACGACTGAATTCGACCTAGCTGAAAAGCTAGTGTCTTGTGTCCATCAGGACTCGAACCTAGGACCTCCCGGTGAAAAGCGCTTCAGTGATATCAGTTGATGCACTGAGCTACCGCTAACGGCCTCTATACTATACATATTATTCTGTTTACGCGTACGTGTACGAGAAAGTATCTAGAGGTGCTACAGAATGGCACAGACATTCTCGTAGGAAAGTTTTCTAATTTCATTCGTGTGGACTGGCTTGGTGTGATCTTGCTCCATTCTCTGGCCAGCTGCCATCTATCGTCGCCCAAAGTATACTTTTTTGACATTTTCTCAACTTTTTGGTTTCTTAATAGTAGAATCGAAATATTATTTCATGAATATTAAAGAAGAATTAAACCTCGTCCAAAATAGAAATTTTCATAGAATATTTTGAAGCCATTTTTAAGAAAATGGCAATTACGCATTATTGTAAATGCGAAATTTGAAGCTGTTTTTCATAGGAATCTATTGAGTATTCGGAAAACTTCGATTAAAATTATTTGAAGCACTTCCACTCACAAGTGATTTTAAAAAAAAATTTTTTACTATATATTGATTATCATGTAAAATCTCAATTACTCAATTACTATATATTGGTAAATTACTAATTTTAAAAATATTGACGCGAAATAATGAATTGTGATCCAGAAAACAATAGATCACAATACATTCATTTGCTTACAGCTGCACTTGCCAATAATAATGTCTGTGGTAGAAACTTTCACCGTGACTAAATGAATTTTAAATACTCTTAGTTTATTTAGTATTTTACATATCAAAACTATTTTTATTAAAATATGTTCATCTTCGTGGCCATGTAATATTTTTCTATTCGGTCATCTGAGAAATGGATGATGAAGTATTTCACAACTGAAAGCTGCTTTCTTAGAGGCGTGTTTGTGCAAATGTCTCTAAAACGTATTTTTTAAAGTTATTAATTTTTTTCTAATAAAGCAACTAGATTAGACAGGTTAGTGTGTCAAATTATTTGTATTGTATATTCAATATTACAACATTAGACGATGAAATGTAGATATGGAGCTTCGTATGCGTTGTCGAGTGTTATTTTTTGCAAAATACTCCTGTTATAACTGTTTTGAAATATGTTTTTACTGGGAAATTGTATGCCTTTATTTATTTAATTCAATATATCTAGTGCAATGTATATAAAACTGTTGGCTGGATTAATATTTATTTTCAAGTATTGTGACCGCCCGTTTTCTTAGATTCCGAAAACGTGTCACATACCGCCCTAAGAAAGCGAGGGAAAAGAATATTTTGAACGCGCGCCAACGCGGATGGATATTTGGGAATGATAATTAGAATTTAGAACAAGAGAGACCGCCACCTTAGACCAAGGGCGAGACCGAGGTTGGATGAAAGAAAAGTTCTTTCTGAAGGTAGAGCTGAACTGGGCGGACGTATGGAAAACGTACGCCAGGAAGTGACATTCAGCGGATTTCAGATTTGCAACTTTTCGAGGAAAACTCTTCTAGAAGACCAGAAGAGGTAATTATTCTGTTATAAATTGATTTAAACATAATCTTAGAAGAAAGATAATAAGAAATGTTATGAATTTATAATGGAAAAATTAGGAGAGAAATTTTGAATAGATGGCAGTAATTAATAGCTTGCATTCATTTCTCTTCCAGTTTTTTTCTCACATGTTTTTCTTATATTTAAATACTCTTTTGAAGTTGGTGCTCATATAAAATGGGTGATCTCTGGATTCATTTTCACTCTGAATATCCAGTTGGTCATTAACTGTAATCGAAAATAAAGTAAAATTCATATGAGAGTATTCAAGCATATAAAACTTGAACGAGAAGAAGAAGGCGATTTCTGAGGAGCAACGGCGTTCTCAACCTGAGGCCACGACGCTTCAAGGCCGAAGCAGCTCGGTGGAAAGGTGTAGAAGGAAGCAAAGTGGACTGCTCTACGCGGCCGAGAACACAGTAAGGTCGTTCCAAATAAAATGTTTTGAAGGATAGGAGTGATTCAGTTTAATAAGAAAGCTCATTCTGTATCTATCACGTAGAAAGAAAAAGGAGGAACAGATTTACCACGCTTAAAGATAAGAAAGTAAAAGTACATTTGTTTCGACTTCTATACGTGAGAACAGAATCAATCTTTCTTTCAAAAGGATTTCAAGATCAAATATTGTAATATAGTGATTAAGAGTTTGTGTAAGAGTATAATTATAATAATAGTAATTCTCTGGATTTTAGAGAGAAAGAGTTTCTTTTGTTGTAAAAGTAATGTTTAGGAAAAGTATTAATTTTGATTTTCAATGTGTGTTTCTTTCAAATTTTGTAAAGTAATATTTTAACGATTCTTTCGAATTTCTGAAAGTGTGTTTGTTAAACAATTGGGTTGTAGATGAAAGTAGGAAATTGTGTATTGTGTTATTAGTGTGTTTTTTTTCAGTCAAGAGTATTCTGTATTTGATTTTTTCTTATGTGCCATTGTATGTATTTGTCAAAGCAGCCAATATTTTTAGAATATATTCTGAATTTAGTGAAAAGTGATTCTCACCGAGTTGTTTGTAATTTTGCATCCAATCCATAAACGATCTTCACGACCCTGCCCCCCCCTATTTTTTTTATTTATTGTGTCCACACTGGGACGTCTATACTGAGCTAGTCGACCATCTGGTGAATTGTGTTCGCCACCCCCCCTAGACGTCTCAGGTCGGGTGCTGGCCTTACGGCTTGTACCGACACGACTGTGGCTCGCAATTGGCGCCCATAAGGGGCTCGATTATTGGATGCATTTACGACAAACTCGATTTGGGAATAAATGAGACCAAAATTTGGTGTAACTAAAATTACTAGTACAATTGAATCACAGTTCACTAAAATTTCTGACAAGGTTGCAGAGTACAAGTGTGTTGAGTAAAAGTGTGTTATTTCAGGAGTGTTTTTTTTGAAAAGGATATTTATTATATGAGAGTTTTATCAGTTTCAAATTGTGTCTGGTATTTCTGTGTGAAATATTTTGTGAGAGGTGTATGGTGTCTGGGAAAAGAATTGATTGATTCTAGGCAGTTAATAGATTCAAAATGGCAGATAAGTATAACGTGCTAGAATTTACCTACCGTGAAGGAACTTTGAGGAATCAGATAGCGATAGGGAAACTGGGGGACAAGCACCAGGTACGATGATCGGGGAGGAAACGACAGGAGTAGAACTAGGAACGGCAGGAGAAACTAGTGCGACGTCGCCGACGGAATCACAGCCAACGCCAACACGAGATCAGGATGAGGAAGAACGAAACCTCGAGAGGGTTAATTCAATGATGCAACGGTTAATAGGTCAATTTATGCAACAATTAGATGTGAGGTTAGTCATTCAGGATGAAAAAACAGAGGAAACCATAAAAATTAGGGTTACTTTGGAAACTAAATTAGAGGAGAATAACTCGGCAATAAATACTTTGGAAACCAAATTAGAGGAAAATAATTCGGCAATAAATACTTTGGAAACCAAATTAGAAGAAAATAACTCGGCAAAAATGATTGGAAACAAAATTCACGGAATTCGACACGAAATTAGAAGAAAATAATAGGAAGTTAGAAGAAAATTTAAAAGCACAGTTTACTGAATTAGCGGAGCAGTGGAAGGTCGAATTTAAGAGCGAGGTTCAACAAGAATTAGCACAGGAACATGAGAACTTAGAGAAAAAATTCACGGAGCTGGGACTTGAATTAGAAGAAAAGGTTGATCAAGTAACGAAAGAATTTGAAAATAGGATCGAAACACAATCGGATCTTATAACCGCCGTATCCGACAGGCAGATTGAGGTAGAACAAGGAGTAGAAAAGTTCCAGAAATTAGTTACTGAACAAGTTCAGGTTCAAGCTAATAAATTAGATAGTGGAATAAAGGCTCTTTCTGAACAGGATGGCGTTCTACAACATCAAATTAATGCATATAAGAATGAAGTAGTAGAATTGAAAATCAATTAGAAAATTTACCACTGAGTGGAGGAAGTGTTCAGCCACGTA
Source organism: Teleogryllus oceanicus (assembly GCA_964035755.1). Classification (NCBI taxonomy): domain Eukaryota; kingdom Metazoa; phylum Arthropoda; class Insecta; order Orthoptera; family Gryllidae; genus Teleogryllus; species Teleogryllus oceanicus. The sequence goes on along the minus strand of CAXIVR010000001.1, from coordinate 344,230,705 downwards.
TGTTTCATTGCCGGTACTCCTAATTTCAGTGCAGTGGGAGATGAAATCCATGTGTATTTATGAAAGAGGTAGATAATTTCTTTTCTTTAAATTGTGTTCCGGACAGTAAGAAAACTCGAATCGTTTATCAGATGTTGCAGGGTAATGCACGAATCTGGGCAGATAGTTTGGGAGAGTTTCCCAAAACTATGGCCGAACTCAAAGAAAAATTTTATTCGAGATATTGGAATAACGAAACTCAAATCAATTTTAAAGTTAATGTAATGTATGGAACGTGGAAGAAGGGTGAGATGTCCATGCAGGAATATGCAACGGAGAAATTAGCTTGTTTCAAATTATGTACTCAACGATACCGGATGAAGAAATTGTCTGTTTATTAATACGTCATTTCCTTCCTCGACGCAAAATTTGCTTAAGAATCTTACCAATGTCCACTGAAAAATTAATAACGCAGCTAGATTGTATGATGCCACTTTCGTGTATAATGAAAGGTTACAGAAAGAAAGGCAAATGCTAATGGTCCGGTAAATGGTCAAGATAGGACAGCAATAACATAATGTAAGCAAACCAGAAACAGGAGAAACTTACAAACCGAAACATTACCAAGAAAAACAAACTTATGCTAGACAAGACAGGACCTCGTCTAGGGATAGAAATAGAAAAAATTCTATTGATAGAGGAGTTTTCCAACCCAGAAATACAGGACCAAGTACATCTCGCGGACATGAGTCGGAAAATTAGAAAGGTTTGTTTCGACACGCCATCCCGCCGCAAACCAAATAGAACAATCTAGTGAAGAAGAGGTGGCGATATTATCAATCGAATTAATCTCATTTGATGATGAACTGTGCAACGATAATCTCAATGCATATCAGAAAAACAGTTAACTGAAGTATTACTTAGGAATAAAAGGTGTTTTGCAAAAACAAGAATTCAGTAAAAGATTTTCAATTTGAAATAGAATTAACAGATAAAACACCATTCACGGGTTACCAATATGTCATTCCAGAAAAACATAAGGAAGAGGTGGATAAGCTCATTGCTACCATGGTCAAAGATGATATCATCATGAAGTCCAAAACCTCTTATCTAAATCCGATAGTGCTCGTAGAAAAGAGTAATGGGAAGATAAGGTTGTGTTTAGATGCAAGGCGATTGAATCAAGTTACCTTACCGTACAGAGACAGACCGTTGCGTGTAGAGGATTTAATCAATCAATTATCCGGCATCAAGTGGTTGAGTTCAACCGACTTCACTGCATCGTATTGGCAAATAGCGATAGCACCTGAATGTAGACAATATACAGGATTTATTCACCCGGGAATTTCTATGTCTTCAAAAAGAATGCCATTTGGACTCAAGAACAGTGCATCTGCTCTTGTACAATGTCTAGACAATATCATTGGCAGAGAGATGTCCAGCGATGTTTTTATCTATATTGATGACGTGCTTGTGTATTCTAAGACATTTGAAGAACACATGACTAAGCTAGATATTTTGTTGAAACGTCTGATTGAAAATAATTTACAACTGAATTTGGAGAAAAAAATTTCTGCACTAAACAAGTTAAGTTCCTGGGTTATGATGTGACAGTTAACGGAGTCAAAATGAATATGGAAAAGATGCGAGAGATAGATAAAATTGCACCGAAAAAAAAAACACAAAACAACTTAAAAGTTTGTTAGGTTGCGTCAATTATTACACCAGATTTATTCCTAATTTCGCCATGCACATTGAAATATTTCTTCCGTTGCTGCGAAAGCACACTAGATGAAAGTGGAAGACAATCGGAAAGTACAATTTCCACAGTTTGCGACCATTTAAAGAATGAAATAAATGGCAAAATGATCAAACAAACAGATAAAGTAACCGACAAGAATCATGTAAGAAGAAAAAAACAAGAGGGAAAAGGGAGAAAGAAGAAGGAAGATGAGGAAGAAGAAAAGGAGTAAGAGTACAAGAGGGAAGAGAACAAGATTGCTCGACGTTCTAGAATCAAGAAAAAAGAAGAGCATAAATTTTAGTGAAAAGATTTTAGGCATATGGAATCAAATCCCATAAAATCTTTTTCCGAAAGAAGGGTTATGTGACCGCCGTTTTCTTAGATTCCGAAAACGTGTCACATACCGCCCTAAGAAAGCGAGGGAAAAGAATATTTTGAACGCGCGCCAACGCGGATGGATATTTGGAATGATAATTAGAATTTAGAACAAGAGAGACCGCCACCTTAGACCAAGGGCGAGACCGGAGGTCGGATGAAAGAAAAAGTTCTTTCTGAAGGTAGCAGCTGAACTGGGCGGACGTATGGAAAACGGTACGCCAGGAAGTGACATTGCAGCGGATTTAAGATTTGCAACTTTTCGAGGAAAACTCTTCTAGAAGACTAGAAGAGGTAATTATTCTGTTATAAATTGATTTAAACATAATCTTAGAAGAAAGATAATAAGAAATGTTATGAATTTATAATGGAAGAATTAGGAGAGAAATTTTGAATAGATGGCAGTAATTAATAGCTTGCATTCATTTCTCTTTCCAGTTTTTTTTCTCACATGCTTTTCTTATATTTAAATACTCTCTTGAAGTTGGTGCTCATATAAAAAGGGGTGATCTCTGGATTCATTTTCACTCTGAATATCCAGTTGGTCATTAACTGTAATCGAAAATAAAGTAAAATTCATATGAGAGTATTCAAGCATATAAAACTTGAACGAGAAGAAGAAGGCGATTTCTGAGGGAGCAACGGCGTTCTCAACCCGAGGCCACGACGCTTCAAGGCCGAAGCAGCTCGGTGGAAAGGTGTAGAAGGAAGCAAAGTGGACTGCTCTACGCGGCCGAGAACACAGTAAGGTCGTTCCAAATAAAATGTTTTGTAAGGATAGGAGTGATTCAGTTTAATAAGAAAGCTCATTCTGTATCTATCACGGAGAAAGAAAAGGGAGGGTAATAGATTTACCACGCTTAAAAAGATAAGAAAAGTAAAAGTACATTTGTTTCGACTTCTAATACGGGAGAACAGAATCAATCTTTTCTTTCAAAAAGGATTTCAAGATCAAATATTGTAACGATTCTTTCGAATTTCTGAAAGTGTGTTTGTTAAACAATTGGGTTGTAGATGAAAGTAGGAAATTGTGTATTGTGTTATTAGTGTGTTTTTTTTCAGTCAAGAGTATTCTGTATTTGATTTTTTCTTATGTGCCATTGTATGTATTTGTCAAAGCAGCCAATATTTTTAGAATATATTCTGAATTTAGTGAAAAGTGATTCTCACCCGAGTTGTTTGTAATTTTTGCATCCAATCCATAAACGATCTTCACGACCCTGCCCCTATTTTTTTATTTATTGTGTCCACACTGGACGTCTATACTGAGCTAGTCGACCATCTGGTGAATGTGTTCGCATCCCCTAGACGTCTCAGGTCGGGTGCTGGCCTTACGGCTTGTACCGCACACGACTGTGGCTCGCAGTATTTACTATAATACATCTCGCGATCACCGCCATTTTGAAATGTTTATGATCAATAGTCCTGCCTCTCACAAATAAAGCTAAAGCGGATTGGTCATCTCGATAACGCAGGGCGGGGCAGGGATCGGCAAACTGTGGTAAAGTTCGGCTCAGGACATCGCCCATATTTTGTACCATGGAGGGTATATGTATTGTATGTGAATTGTTTGTAATAAGCTGGTGATAATGTCACCTGATGAATATGATTTCTACGTCGATTCCAGTAGTTAGAGACACTGACATTTTCTGAATATATATTCCCGCCCTTGAACAAGACATTTTTCACAACCACCGATTCGTAAATGAACGGACAAGGTAATGGTAAAATTCTTAGATTAATAATGGGAGGCTTACAAGAATTACGTGGGTGGTATTTGTTTATTGTTCGTACAATTCTTTTTTGTAATCTAAAAGTCTGGGAGCTATAAAATGTTTTTCTTCAGAATATTATGCAATATCTCAGGCGGGCGCGAAATATACTCAATGAACAGTATGAAGACAGACTGAATTTTTTTTACATTTTAATACCAATTTGCAATGCTGAATTGAGAATTAAAAACTAATAAAATCTTTTTTTAAATAAGTACTTGTTTGACAAATAAAAGAGCACAAATGAATGGAAAATAATGAGTTTGGAAGCCGAGCCCTTTATTACCACCTAACAACATTAGAATTCTAATTGGAAGGATTTAAACCGATGGTATAACACGAAATTGTCTTGTTCGACAAGCTTTTAGAGGAATTATACCATATATTTGCATTAACGTAACTTTGAGGTGGATTAGTGGCCAAGTATTGTACATGATGTCCAATAGAAATGCACTAGTAAATGCATCCTATTATTACAACACATGATAGAAATACATACGTACAAAGTTACAATTTAGTTACAATTCCTTTCCTCCAATTCAAAGTTACAATTCCTTTCCTCCATTCTCTGAGAAACGTGGTTGATAATTCTTGCTTGATTTCAAATAGGCGGTGAAAATGTAGGTATCATTTAATTCATCTTTCGAACTTCATTCGAATCTCTCGTTCACTCCCAATGAAATAAGACATTCACTTCAAAGAGGATATTTAGAGTCCGGAGTCTGGCGCCTATTAAAAGATATCCACCTATATCCACTAGATTCCAATTCACACTCATGAGTTACAATAAGGTAATACGGATATGGTGGGAATTCTGATTGGATGTTGTTGACGTTCTTATAAGAAGAAATAAAAGAAGTCATCTTCGTCAACATATCAGCTTTATTAAGATAGCCGGCTTTCGACGGCTTTGCCGTCATCGTCAGTCTCGCTGCTGTCGGCAAAAGTCGCTCGACTTTTGCCGACAGCAGCGAGACTGACGATGACGGCAAAGCCGTCGAAAGTGACGATGACGGCAAAGCCGTCGAAACCGGCTATCTTAATAAAGCTGATATGTTGACGAAGATGACTTCTTTTATTTCTTCTAATACGGATATTCCATTAATTCTTGTCAGTTCAACGTTTTGCTTCACCAGTAACGGCGGATTCCTATGCAACAACAAATTGAAAACATTCAGAACGATGCGCTTTTCGCCTTTTCGCCACTTCGAAAAAAAGTTCCTCCCTGGTGTTTATTGAAGGACCAGTCTCTCTCTCAGACTTTCCAAAACGATACGAATAGCATGTCCTTGCAGGCGCCGCGGTCTAACGAGCCGCATCCCAAGCATTTAGACCCGTGTCGATCAGCACATCCTGGGTGAAATATCGGAGGCCCTTATTGCCCAGCAACACGCATGCAGTTCACAATGATCTTCTTCGTTGCAATAGTTTTGATGCAACGTTAATTTAACAAACGATGGCTCAAATTAGTTCTTACGTAGCGAACTAACACTTGTATTTCTTTATATCAGGATATTTTTTACGATGAACGGATAATGTGTTGTGGCCTGGCTGCAGCAGACCATCTGTCCCACCATCTGTTCGCGCCATCTGTCCCACTTGTGGCACTTGCACAGAGGCATAACTGAATAAACAACAACTACTACAATCATACAACAAAGAGCATAACTGTAACTGGCGGCGTCGTTTGGCGAAATGCATAAATGCGTCCATGAAAGAACGGAAGTTAAGCCACTCCAGATACCACTGATTCTTGGATACGTGACCGTTTGAGAAGCTTTATTTGGTTACCAGGCGCCGAGCACTTGGCTCAAGGAATAAAAGGCAATGATTGACTGGCACGAGACAAAAGACAAAATTGAATGAAGGATTACTCCTATTACTCCTAACACGGTCAATGCCCAAATGATCGTTAAAACATTAGTTGCGAAAAACACGCAACAAATTTAGAACTATACATCATGCAAACGAAAGCTTGCAATACTGATTGCAATATTTCTTCTTCGGTGTTTTCTTCTTCTTCTTTGCACAAATGCCGTATGAGATGGGCGAAAACTCTTCAGCGGGAGGGCAGTGCGGGCGAATAAGCAACAGATGCGCCTCCGCCGCCCGCATGGACTTCATAAACCCCGGCGCGAATACTTTGTAGCTGAAGTGTTCGCTCCCCCGGCCCTGAATCCCCCGGGGGGCGCAACGGTCAGCGCGGGCCGCCGCCGCCCCCGGCGCTGGACAGGGGGCGAGCTTAATTAAAATTCTTCATCCTGGCAGATCGCGACGCCCGCGAGCCGCCCCCGCCCCCGCCCCCGCCGCCCCCGCCCCCGCCGCCGCTAGTCGTCTGCTCCCCGCGAGCCAAACAGTGGTCTACAATCAACACTTATACCGCTAATCTTCGAAAAGTATCCTAATTTTCATAAAAATGTGTATACGTATGTTATCAACGTTGGGGAAAACATATATAGTCCTATTTTAAAATAACATTATGGCGTATTCATTTTGAGCTACATTCCAAAAGTTAAATATAAAAAGTAATTCTACATGCCTTTACAATTAACAAAAATTGATTTTATTATTCAATAACATATTCAGTGAAATTTCTGTGGAATTATGTTTTGAATCAAGTTAAATTCTTTGGACAATCAGTCACGTGGAAGTCTACAAACCCAGTTACATGTACACAAATCTCGGTGTTTTATACATAGGCACGTATCGGCACATGAAATTTGTAGGAAAAGAACGTCATTTTATATTCATTTGGACGGCAGCCAATTTTGTTGATATTAATAAATAAAATGATATAACAGAGAACATAGATATTGTTCAAACTGTTACCTACAAGCATTTGTGATAATAAAATAACATTAAAATTAACCCTGCTTTACAGTTATCAGAAATTTTACCTGCCTTTGCTGCGACTTACCTTCAACTGAGAATTCACGAGCAGATATTTAACTCTTGAGAAATGTTATTAACCACGGCTAAATTATGAAACGGATACTTGTATTGAATCTATAAAAGACTATTGTTTAGATGAACTCGAATTTCATACTTGAAATATTCAAGTTTTGCCGCCCACGAGTCGATGAGTCGACGAGAACAGGACGATGAGGGCAGCATTGGAAGGTGCGTGGTGGCAGGGCACGGCGCGCGACGGACGAACGGGGCGGGGCAGGACGGGAAGAGCGTGGAGCGCGGGGGGGGGGCGGTAGGGGCGGTAGGGGCGGTAGGGGCGGTAGGGGCGGTAGGGGCGGTAGGGCGGTAGGGGCGGTAGGGGCGGTAGGGGGCGGTAGGCGGCGGTAGGGAGCGGGGAGGGGGGGGGGGGGGGGGGAACGGGACGGGAAGAGCAGGGCTGGTAGGCTCGCCATCCGAGTGGGCACGCCCTGGGGCGTCTTGTGACGCGTTTCATGAGTTCTGGGTGGCCGGCGCTGCGGCGGGAGCGGAGGTGGACTGATGGGCTCTCCGGCGGGGGAGGCGGAGCTCTCTTTGTCTGCGGCCTTCGCAAGCGCGAGACTTTTTCCCTGGCGCGGAAATTTCGCCGCGTTATTACACAAGTTTGCTGTGCAGGGCTCAGCCCTCGGCGTCGAGCGCATTGCTCGGAGGTACAGAGGGGTGGGATTCGTTCGGTAACATCGCGATCCATCGGCTCTTTTTATTTGAATTCCGATCGTACATTATCTCCTTCTGCATTCCTCCTGATTCTTCACCGATAAATACCGGCAGAGGCAGAACTGTTTGCTAATCTTCCGTTACCAACATTCACTCACTTTCACAATGATTTACCAAATATTCGCTTTCAAGGACTGTTATTACATCTCATCAGAATGTGAATGAAGTATCCTCGTCATAGTTTTTTATAATTAACGGTAACTACTCCAGAATACAAGATAGTAATGTTTGAAGGTACTCATGAAATAGTCAATTTCTACTACTTTTTGTGTGGAACACGAGTTTCAATCTATATTACTTACTTCATATGTGCGTGTAAATTGAAGAGAAAACTAAGCAACCTCTGGCCACGAGAGAGGAGTTGATGGATTCGTAGATTCTTTAGCCAAAAAAAGACAATTAAATATTTTGAAATTAATTGAAAAATGCAAATTTCGATTGTGTTAATTGACTATATCGAATCCTACATGCTGCGCGTCAATGCTTTCAACACAGACTCCGTCATGTGACAGGAAGAAAGAATTAAAACAAATGTTGGTCCTCAAATAACCTTCTGTTCAACATAAACGTGTTTCTCATTTTTTAAAACGTTCTCATGTTGGAATGTTTCTCCTGCCACACTTTCACTTGACCGGACTGTGACGAGCTTGTAGACACTGTGTTCATCACATTCGCAGATCTTTTTCCAAAACTTTCCTTTCGTAATAAGATGTTGTTGCAGTCGTGCAGTCTCGCGGGACACCGAATGAAATGAACGTCTCATGGTGTCTATAGATTTATGATTTAACTTGGAGGCGGAGCTAATTTTTGAATTTATCTTCACATCGAGCGAAAAAACTAAAATTATACGTTTTTCTTCGGTGTCACTATCCTCAACAAATGCTCAGGCTCAGATTAGGACTCCATAATCTCTAATGTAATATTAAAATCAAAATAATCATTATCATTTCAATTGGGCGATCGGCGCACATTTTTTTGTAGTGTTTTAACTCGATTTCTCGTATTCGTTGGTGTTGAGCCCATTTTCGTTCATCAAATTTACTTCAAGATCTATAATATTCTTTATCGTTATTACTAGGGAAAGGATTTTGAGGTGCAAATTATGGTCGTAAAATGGGGGGGGGAATTTCTGAAAATACATACGTAAAGGTGCAAGAATGGTGTTTAAACGAGTTACATGAACTCAGTTTCCAGAATATACGTATCATTTTACACCACATTTTTCTTCTTTATAGCGTCTGTATGAGGTGATTCATAGCACTTTATCCCAAACTGTAGTAGATGGAAAACTGTTAAACAGTTACCAGTACTGACTGAACTTGTTTCTCCGTCGGATCACGTAGTAGAACGCACTTCGCTGGCGCGTCAAACTGCGCCTTCACAAGCCCTTAGCCCCGCGTGGGTACCTCGGGGCCCTTGAGGGCACAGGCCACTTGCCCTGAGACGCCTCTCCCTTCCCCTCCAAATCCAAAGGCACTGCCAAAGCCCTTTTTCTATTGACGGCGACACGATGGAAAGGATAAACATTTTTCTCAGGTCACACATGTGGCTTTCCGCACACCCATTTAAATGTACTAATTTGTCTGTCCGGGCAGCACTTTAAATCCAGCGGTAAAGGGATAAACTCTTCAAGGAGCGAAAAAAGACATTTTTCTGTGTAAGTGTTTAAAAACGTAGAAAAGAGTGAAGAAAAAGGTGCTATAACATAAGAATAGAATGAAAAGGAGGCGAAATGTAATCTTAAGAAAATGTGCAAAACGTTGCAGCAAATTGTGCTATTTCACTTCAATTTCTTCCTCCAAAATACATATATTAAACTATCTGTAAGAAAACAGCTATATTTTCGAAAAGGTGAAGCACTTTAAAATCCGTTCCCTAATTATTACTAATATCCTAAAAATTATAAAATAATTAATATGAAAACAAATAATATCCTTACACGATTTCCGATTGTTAAATTAATTCTTAAAGTGTGGAGAATACAAGGAGTCCAGAATGTCGGAAGGAATGTCCGGAAGTCTGCGTCAACGGTCTGAGTCGACCCTGCGCCTAGACCCTTCTGCCGGCATCGCTAGGCGAATTGCTTGACTATGCTCCGTGAAGTCACAGGAGTCAAGTCATTCGAGGCATTATGGCTTTCCTGCTGGATGACCGACTGGGAACGCTGGTGACCGACGAGAGACCTCGACTGCGACGCTACAAGCGGAGGATTGCTGCGATGGATGTACGCTCAAAGCCGCTCAATGCACGAAAAGGACTACCGCGACTTCTTGCATAAAACACGCAAAGAATGAAATGAAAAACAGGGAGCCGTGCGGGCCGTTGCCCTAATTCGCCAGTCGTTGCTCCTCTTATTGGCCAATGGTGTACTTACGTTATTCTTCCGCAATCCTCTTCTTCTAATAGTCAAAAACTCTTAAAATTTTGACAGTATGGGTTCTTGATAATACATTATCAGGTAGTGAAACCTCATAAAACTCGAGAGTTCGGATGGCGAACGTTGCGTGTAAGTCGAAATTGATGTTGAAATAACCCTCCATAATCTTTGACATCTTTTCTTCAACAATTCTGCACCTTAAATAGTGGATGCCAGCAACAGTTTATGGATGAATTCAATGATATTATTTATTTGTTAGTAATTAATACGTAGTTCGGCACCATCATAATCAGTTGTCCATTTTACAGTAGGCATTTGGCTGCAAAAACATCACCAATTCCTGTACCCTGTAAGCTCAGCCCACGCTATCCTACATGTTTGCGGTCATGTTCAAAGGTTTCCCCAAAATGTCTCCCAGAGATACCACATGTTTCTCTAAATATTTTCCCAACAAGTTCTCCCGAAAATGTATCCCTCCATTTATTCCTCCATATGTTCCCCCAATTGTTCCCCAAAATATTCATGTCTCCGAAAACTAAGTGAAGGCTGTATAATGGCTCCCATTCTTTAGGATTAATGTCACTGTAAACTATTTGTACATATGTAATAAATGGCCTACCGAATAAAAAAATGCAATTTCACAGCACCCCTGCAATATTTAATATCTTTTGAATTTACATGAAGACTTCTAAAAATAGAGCAACTTTTACATGCGGAATGTACACCATTCCATAAAGGCGATTTCGTCACAAGAGGGTGCCGCAAAGTAGAGCGGAAATAGGAAGACAAGTTGGAGAGAAGGCTACCCCGCCTCGCATTGTATGTGGCCGGTCCCTTGCAGTAAATGTCCCTTTTCATTGCCATTAATATTTCCTGCATTACGTTTTTAGTGTTACAGACATATTATTTACGGATAATAATGGGACCAATAGACATTTCCGCGTCCGTAAGTGTTATATGACGAAATTTTTCATCCACCGTAATATTCTTCAAACGGCGGGAGCAGTATTGTACGAGTGGCCGGATGTGGGAGGAGGCGTGGGCGAAATCTCGACGCGAAGAGCGCAGGCGCCGGGGGCGTGGTCACAGCTGTAGTCTGCAAGATGTGCGAGTTTCGGTGAGCATTGGGAATGTGTGTGGGCGAAGAAGGCGTGGGGCGCAGGCACGGGGAGTCAGGGGCGTTGGAAGGAGGGGGGCAAGCGCCAGTGGTGGGGATGCTTCCAGGGGTCAATAGGAAACCTGAGCATCAGGGTGCGTAGTGGGGAGAGGACGTGGGGGCAGGGACCGTGGGGCTCAAGTATCTTCCCCAGCGGGCTGTTGTACACAGTTACTATAGCGCAGTGTGTACATAAGGGCAGGGAATAGTACACTGTAGAGGAAGGAATGATTTCGTTCGGTCCACGGCCAGTTTGTTAAGTACTCTGCTTGGCTATTCGCCTAGTAGAAGAAACTACGGAAAACCACCGACCAGAGCAGCCAGCTGAAATAATTCTCCTCTATGCAGCGGCTGAACTCGACCTACCTAAGTACCTAGTCTCAAAATCCGTGACTATCGGGACTCAATTCCCCGGTCAGAGTGGCTGCACACGAGATAGTGCAAAGGGTCACCAGAAGGGGTGGGGACATATGGCTGGCGGACACGCAGTGCACTGGCGAAATATGGGGAAGCGTGGCTTGATTGCGGAGACGACTACAGTGGGGCGAAATGGTGTGCAGTAGGGGGAAGGGGTTTAATGAGAGAGTTTGTCCCCCCAATCGGCTGCGAAGAAGGTCCGGAGGATGGAGAAAACTAGGAGTACGTGTGGGTATAGATCATGGGCAGGACATTGTCTAGGAAACAAAAGAATGCGTTTCGCAAGCTGGCTAACGGGTGCATGGTTCCCGGCAAGGTTCTTGAGAAGATCATGCTGAGTGAATGTGTTTTTCTGAAAGTTTAGGTCAAATAGTTTCCTCTTAAATTTTATTTGTATTAGTTGCTTATGTGTCTAATTTCGTTGCACAGCGCTGGTTTGTTGCACCAGAAAGGGAGTGTCAAGGCTATGATATTCACGTTTTGGACGGCACGTTGTCAATATCTTGATGAGGTCCCGAATGAATGCCATTCCGCCCTAAGATGATGAGTGGGTCCCGTTTGGTGAGAGATTTTGTGTGGGTGTCCAACTCTGTACTCATCGGCAAAGGATGGGAGTTTCCCACTGAGCATGGAGATTTGTCGCCAAAGCCACCTCCTCCACCGTATTCAACAGCACTGCCACAGCCATAGTCTCCACCGCTACCGCCTCCGCCTCACCCGACTCTACCACCGCACCTGTATGCTCGCTTCCATTGGTGTCAAAGATGTCACGGCCGGATAGGCAATCACGCGTTTTGGCCTAAACCATTGTTCCGGTATCAAGGTCTCAGGAAACGTGGATTCTGACTACTCAACGTGTTAGCGGAAATAATTCAGATTTAGAAATGAGATTTATTCAGTTCACGACCCCAGGATCACCAATACAAGTTTTTTTGACAAAAATTCCACTTTCCTCTGCAACATTACAACACTTTATCTTAACTGCGCACGTACACAGTAAAGAAAATTTTACATAAAAATTACAAAAATAAGAAAATCGTATCTATGAGTCACGCTAGAATAAGTGTGGCAGTCATAAAGTTTAGTTCTTAAATTTGGGAACGTTCTGAGGAAAGTGTTCTAAGATTTCTGCAGGCGAACTGTTCCATTCTACGATAGTGGAAGAGCGTTCTGCTCCAGCAAACCGTATGTCCGCACTCCGCCACTTCACACTCCACCCACGATGCGGCGCTCCACCTCCACCTCCTCCTCCGCCTCATCTGCCTCTTCTTCACTGGATTTAAGCCACTTTCATCGCCCCCCCCCGCTCGGGCCTCAACCGACTCCGCCACCTGCTTCGCCGCTGCCTCTAAGCCGCCTCCACCTCCTCCACCACCGCGCTGCCAGTGGCGTTGAAGTCGCCTCCATCGCCGCCGCCCCCGCCCCCGCCCCCGCCGGCGGCCGCTGCAGCATCGACGGCGCGGCGTCGTGACGCTGGCAGCTCGGAGGCGCTGCGAGAAGCCTGAAGCCTCTTACTGGTATAATTTGAAATTGCAACTTGAACAAACATTTCCACGGCGAGATAAGGCCGCCTCATTTCCCAGAGCTCCTTTCGCGGCTTTCTTTCGAGCGCTGGCAGGGCGGTGTACAGTGGACTACTATCAATAATTTGGCGGCAGAAAATCAAAATTTCAAGTACAATTAAATTCCAGTTTATGTATATTTTATATATTCCATGTACGTACTCATGCCAACAAAAAAACCTTTGTTGTTTCTGATGAGTAATTTCTAGTTCAAGTAAAGGTCAGCAAAAATGGATAAACTTTCAGGTAAGTATTAGGATAGGTATAAACTCATGTTCATTTTATCACATTAGTTTCATAAAAGGTAATAAGCTTGTAAATAGAAAATTATATATTTTCTAAGTTCATTAGCTTATAACTTTTTACTTACCAACTTAAAAAATGGGGTAACAACTGTCAAAAAGTAAAACAATGACGTAGATTTCTAACCGTTTTCAGTGCGGATATGAGGGCATATAAATTCCAGATATTTGGGTATATGCAACAGGGTTTGTAGACTTCCATGTGATTGTCCCGGCAGTTTTCCACCTATATTTGATTGAATATGTGCTTAGTAAAAATACTATTAATTTATGCTCTTTTTAATGGTATATCGAATTTTTTTAATGTCCAATCCCCAGATTAGATCCGCCATCACGGTATCTTAAATTGCAAGTTTTTTCTGCAACCTGAAAAAGTAACTTTTCGTATTTGTGTGAAAATCCTATTAATCGAGTACTCTCCGGGTGAGTCCTCATTGAAGACACTGTCCACTGGCTGGCGGGCGAGGGCGGGGGGCTGGGCGTCTGAGACGCCGCGACGCGCGCTGAGGCGGCGGAGGCGGCGGAGGCGGCGGAGGCGGCGGAGGCGGCGGAGGCGGCGGAGGCGGCGGAGGCGGCGGAGGCGGCGGGGCGGCGGAGGCGGCGGAGGCGGCGGAGGCGGCGGAGGCGGCGGAGGCGGCGGAGGCGGCGGAGGCGGCGGAGGCGGCGGCGTGTCGTGGGCCGCGAAAGAGGGAAGGGTGAGGTGCGGAGTGGCGCCCTGTGGTAGGCCACGCCCTTCGACTACCGTGAAATGGAACAGTTCGTAGAAATCTTTGGACCTTCTCATCGAAACTTTCCTTAATTACGAAACGAATGTAATATGGGAAATGTTCATGTTAGTTATTCTCATGTTAATGGTAATAACGAGTATTCATTTGTTTCGGAAACTGTCACGGAATTGAAACGGAATTTTTTACTGTAACGTGTTGCTTCCGAGTTCCACTCAATCGCACTGTAATAAATCAACGTATTTACAAACACGGGACATTTAACCTGATTTTTTCTTCGTTCCAAATAAAAATGAACAATTCATCCTCCATACAGATGGTATTAAAATCGTATAGAACTGCTGATTCCTCAACGCCTCACCGTTAGAGAAGCAACTGTGTGTGTCTCTCCTTCTACTCTGTCACTGTCTGTCTTTCTTCTCTCTGTTCTCTCTCTCTCTGTCTCTCTTTCTCTCTCTGTTTCTCTCTGTTTCTCTCTCTCTGTCTTCTCTCTCTGTCTCCTCTTTCTTCTTTTTCTTTCTCTTTCTGTCTTTCTCTTTCTGTCTTTCTCTTTGTGTTTCACTCTGTCTGTCTTTCTGTCTCTCTCTGTCTCTCGCTGTCTCTGTCTCTCTCCCTCTACTTCTCTCTGTCTCTCTGCCTCTTTCTCACTCTCTCTCTCTTTTGTCTCTGTCTCTCGTAACTAGTGGCCTGCGGCAGCAAAATGGTGCTAAACTCCACCAAAGAAATTCTTTTTCCAAATGTAGCACCTGGACGGCGGCGCGGGGGCAGCGACGACGACGGAGGGAGAACGGCGCGGGGGCAGCGACGACGAACGGCGACATAACGGCGGACAACGACGCGAGAACGGTGGCGAGAGACGGACTTTCACTATGTAATCGCGCAGAAGGTGAGTCTCTGGTCTTTCTGCAGGTTAATTGTAGGAGTATTTATAATAAAGCTGTTCATTTCTGGAACACTGTAGAATCTTATAATGTAGATGTCGTGATAGGTACGGAATCATGGCTCAATGCGGAAATATTAAACGCTGAAATCTTCAGACAAAATTTCTTAACATTCAGACGTGATAGAATAGATCCATTGGTGGGGGTGTTTTTATATGCGTAAAAGACAACTTTGAAGCAGTAGAGGCATGGTGGATGACAAATTTGAAATAGTAGGTGTACACATTCGAGATAGAAATTCAAAAAACCAATGGGAAATTATAGGTGCATATAGGTCACAGAAAGATGGGCACGAACCGTTGCAAAGACTTGTAGAGCGAACCCGCGAAATCAGGAAAAGTGGGAAAAACGTCATTATCGGAGGAGACTTAAATTTACCGCACGCTACTTGGGAGGGGGATGTGGGGGCCGAAGGCGCCGCCCAACGCCTCGTTAACGAGTTGGTTTGGGACAACGGCTTAACGCAGGTAGTGACTAAACCGACACGCGATAATGCGTTACTGGACGTTTTCCTTATTCGACCGGTGGACAAACTTCTTTCCTGCGAAATAATTTCTGGAATTAGCGACCACAAAGGAGTCCTTCTAAAAATGTGCAGAGAGGGTAAGCGAAACGATCCCGTTAAAGAAAGAAAAATTTTTCAGTTTTATAGAACAGATGTTACAAACATGCAATTATATTTGAAAAGCAAATTTTCAACTTGGGCTTCTAGCGGATGTACAGTAGAACAGATATGGACAAACTTTAGGAACATAATTTTAGAATGCTTAGAAAAATTCGTGCCTACCAAGAAACTACGGTGCAATTCGGATCCGGTCTATTTCAACAAAGAAGTGAGGCGACTGAAAAGGAAGGTTAGGAAAGCGTATAGTAAACGTAATGTAAACAAGGAACAGAAAAATAATTTTCTACAATTATCTAAAGACTTACTAGAATTAAAGTTACATACCCAAGAAAATTACCTAAAATCAATTCTAAACGATCGATTGAACTGTTGGCAAAATTTCTTCAAGTATGTAAGACATAAGAAAGGAACAAAGAAAATATTCCAGCGATCTGCGGAGCTGACGGTTCGTTAATTACAAATGACAGTGAAAAGGCGGCTTGTTTAAATAGGCATTACGCGTCGGTTTTCAAGCCGAAGGATCAGATTTCAGTAAATAAATCAACACCCGTTATAGAAACTTTAAGAGTCGATGCAGGAATTATTAGAAAAATGATCGCAAAAATTAGGAGAAATAAATCTGTAGGTTCTGACGGAATACCAGGAGAAATATTGAAATTGGGAGGGGAAGCCATGATTCCTTACCTTGCTCCGTTAATGGACGTCACTATAAATAATAATACGATTCCTCAAAATTGGAAAGAGGCAATTGTAGTGCCGATTCACAAGGGGGGGAGAAAAAAGGATTGTTAATAATTACAGGCCTATAAGTTTGACATCAGTTGTATGCAAGCAGATGGAACACATGATTGCGGAATATATTAGACGAGTCTGGAATAAAACCGACTGGCTTTTTCAAAATCAACACGGTTTTCGTCCTAGCTATTCGTGCGACAGCCAGACTATTTCTTTATGTCAGGACATAGCAGATTCATTAGACGAAGGGAGTAGGGTAGAAGCAGTAATATTAGACTTTTCTAAAGCATTTGATCTGGTTCCACATGGCCTTTTAATTGAAAAACTGTCAAAAACTGGATTAGATCATCGAATAATCTTGTGGATAAAAGAATTTCTTACGGGCCGAACTCAAGCAGTCAGAATAGGTGACAAACACTCATCGAAAGCCGATGTAACCTCTGGGTCCCCAGGGAGTGTGTTAGGCCATTGCTATTCTTAGCGTTTATTAATGATATTGCAACTGGAATAAAATCGAAAGTTAGACTTTTCGCTGATGATTGCATAATATATAGGAGTATTGGCGCGTCTTCGGATGAAAATGTTTTACAGAACGATCTTAACTGTTTATGGAACTGGGCGTGCAGAAATAAGATGGAATTAAATCCGGAAAAGAGTAAATTCATTTGTTTTACCAAATCTCGCTCGAATGTACACGCGAATTACAAGTTAGGAACTAACGATATTCCGCGTGTATAAAACTGTAAGTACTTGGGTTTGGTCCTGCGTAGCGACTTGGTTGGTCGGATCATATTAACAATACGGTCAAAAATCATGGAGGGCGCTGCACTTTGTAATGCGCATTCTAAAAAACAGTAGTTCGAATGCCCGATCCTTGGCATATACTTCACTTGTCCGTCCTATTTTAGAGTACGGAGCGGCCTGCTGGGACCCGTACAGAAAAGGGCAAATCGAGGCGTTAGATAAAATTCAAAAACGGGCCGGAAAGTTTGTAAATCATGGACGCGTTGATGAACGAGATGAATGGGAACCCTTATATAAGAGACGGGAACGGGCGCGTTTATGCGTAATGTACAAGACATACAAAGGGGACTCAGCATGGGCAGACATCAGTAAAAGATTACAGAAACCTGATTATAAAAGTAGAGGAGACCATCCCTGGAATATACGATGTAGAAAGCAAAGAACTGATGTAGGCAAGTTCTCCTTTGTGAATCGTACTATAGTAGATTGGAACAAACTACCTGCAAAAGGACTAGAGACTCTTCCTTCTAATGTAGTGAAATTCAAAATATACTTAATTCTATGTAGGTCATCATTATTAGCACTGGGACTTTTATTATTATTATTATTATTATTATTATTATTATTATTATTATTATTATTATTAACTCAAAGTAAGGTTACGTCTAATTTTATTTAAGTATTTAAATCTATTTTAAATTACGTCATTTGAGTTAAATGTTAATCAGTGTAATATAATATCAAGTTGTAATTAAGGTATAACGAATTCCAATATCGTGGACAAATAAAGTATACGAAGAGAAAATGTAAAGAAAAGTATGGTGCTGTTAGTTGAAAAAGTTGCCTAAAAATATTGCTTATTTTTTGCGTACAGTTACGCGAAATGTATTTATATCTTTGAAAAATTCAACATGACTTTATTTCACGATCTGTCTTTAAGGAACAGATTTCATTAAAGAAAATATATCTATAATGAAATCTTCAATATTATGGCTGTGGGAAGACAATATGGGATTTCAACTAACATGTGACCTATCAAAGACAAAATACAATCAAATAATTTTGTGCCATTTTTGAGAAAATTTTGAAAATGACTGAGACAAGTCACATTCAAAATTTAAAAAATTTGTTCAGTTCGGTTGGGGAATACCAATTTTGGAGAAGATCTGTCACATGACCCAAGGCTGCAGAGTTCTTACTAGTTAACAAACTAGTGATATAGATACAAGCGGTCAGCCCTTCCCTCAGGTACGGGACTCCACATTTCAAATTTGCGAGTTCAGCTCCTGTTGAGGACACTATATTTTCGAAGGGTGGAATATCCAATGTGCTATTTTATGTATTTTCCCACAGTATCGTGTATATTCAACCTAACTGCGCCTACGGAATACCTCGACAGAAAAAAATTAACTGAAATGGCCCTAAGGACCATTCGAGGGAGAGCAGCGTAAAGAGGAAATTTGGGAAGAACGCTAACCCCGGAACCCGCAACGAGAGCAAAGTTAACAATACGGAGACAGGCATTCCACAAAAGTACAAGGTAATAACAGCGAATTAACAAACATTACAAAGAAAAAGTATCCATTTACTGCTTAATAAAATTCTTTTTAGACCATACACAGACTCTCCCTCGTGAGCCCGTAAGCGGTCGAATTCCTTTTCACGGCCTCCGCGAAAACATAAACGAATTCTTCCGACTTCCACCTGAATGTGTCTAGCCTTCATGATACCATCGTTCAATGGTCCCTTCAGACGTTTATTGGCCCTTTCAAACTGTCAGACTTACGACTGGCCTGATGTTCTCAGTCAACAAGTGTCTCAGGTTTCGGTAGGAGGAACGAGTTGCTACGTGTGAGCCAGTCCGGGAGTTCCTTTGGGTTTTCTACGATTGGATTAACAACCTTCGCTAGATGAGAATGGAATGCTGTTAGTTTCTTAATCCAATAATCCTATATCTTATCAATCCAGGGTTGTTTTTTAATAGTTTTTATTATCCTTGTTCAATTACATATGCACAATCACTACATGTATCAATCCAGGAAGTTTCTAGTCTTTGTTGTAAGATCTGCTTTCTTCCCAGATTACTGCCCAAAATATTTAGGGTTTATTGCTATTACTATTACTATTCCAGTTATTACATTAGAGTATTCAGACGTTTTCAAGCTGTTTCCACAAATAAAAAGGAAAATAAAAACAATTACTCCTTAATCCAACATTTCAAACTAAAAGCTATTTTACCAAATGTGTATTCGTGCATTATGTTTTATTTTTGGAAATTAAAAATCTTTCGATCCTTAACAATTGAAAACATTGGGAAAAGTTCATTTATCAAACATTGGTAAATGTCAGCAGTAAAGTTTCCAAAACTATTTTCATTGAATCTATTCGGATGTCTCGGAGACACCGCGTCCTAAGCACAGACGCCGTTCGTCCTTCGTGTTGTGACCTTAGGGCGAAATGCGCTGAGAAGGACTGCCAAGAAAACTCAATATGGCGAGTGGAGGACAAGTACAATCTGCACACATGCTCTGAACTTCGAGACGAGACGAAGTGAGGGGAGATGATAGCGTTTTCCATTCGTTGCACTGACACCCACCCTAGTGCAGGGCAAAAACGTCATCGCTCCGCAACAGTGCTGCCCCACACGCGTGAAGGGCAGCTACGAATGAAACGGATTCCGCAACTGAGTCAGTGTTTGTGCGCTACGCAGTGAAATTATACACAGCTGTTCTTGGCCAGTCACACTGATGGAACTCGAAAAATAATCATTTTGAATTATGATCGTTATTATAATTTTCATGAATTATTTTGGTAATTCTTACTTCTTAATTCATAAATTATTAACGTGTGATTTCTTTATGTAAAAACTACGTAAACTTGTAATGCGTATGAGTCGAATTTTAATTTTTTCAAATTTGCCAGTGATCGATAGAGTACACTAGATTTTGAACCGAAAGGCTTCTGCAGAATTATTTGATTACTAAAAACAATAAAAATATTAACATGAACATTTCCGCTGGTATATGTATGGGCGTGCAAGAAACATTTCTCGGCATATATATTTGAATGATTTTGTAAGGGTCACTATGTTTATTTTCACTTTAATATTGTTTCGAAATTGAGACGTACCTAAAACTCTTTAGTTACTAAATAGCACTGGATTTGTTACTATGAAGTTATTCAATGTTAAATTTTCGGAAAACACAATCTGATTTTCTGAACTTCGTGCAAATCACAAAAAATATTTGCAGACATTTCTTAAAAACATAATATACTCCATCATTCAAAGTATCCCTGCGTGACAGCCTTCACAATTTCACCACGAATCTAAATCAGCATGGATAACTTCCGCAGCTAACCTCACAATGGCCCGGTGCACTGGACTGCACTGACGCGATCGTCAGTGTAGTTTAGGATGGCCCGAGTGCGCCCTGTTCCGTGTAGATATGCGAATGGAACATGCGCTTCTTTGCACTGGTGCGCCTTAGCGGTCGAATGGAACACGAAAACTGCCCTGAGTGCGCACCAGTGCGGCGAATGGAAATCGTTATTAGGGAGACAAAGCGGGGAAAAGTGAAGTATTGCTAAGCAAGGTAAGGCGAGGCGGTAAGGCGAAGCAAGGCAAGGTATGTGGGCGTGGCGAGGCGAGGTGAGGTGAGACTTGGTAAGGCGAAGGAGACGTGGCAAGGGAGCGGGGTGAGTGTGGCGGGGCGCGGGAGGCGAAGCGAGACGTGGCGTGGCGAGGGAGCGGGGAGAGCGAGGCGGGTGTGAGAAAGACGGGGCGAAGCGGCGGGGGCGGGGCCCGCCGGAGCAAATCCCTTGATTACAGAGAGGCGGCGCTCATTGTTTTCGCCTAAAGAAGACGCTGTCCCCCACCCCTCGCTGCCGCCGGCGCTCGCTCCCTATCTCGCGATTGCACCCCTCCCTCCGCCCCCCTCCCCCACCGCGCCCGCCAATCCGGGACGGTTTCCACTCCACACTATCGCTGCCGCATTGACGCCCGCGACGCACAGTGGTTTACTATCAACGCATACGCGACACATGTTCCATAGCTTATTCTAGTGTATTCTAAAATGTTCATAGTACTCGTATATTCTGTAGCTGCCAAAAAAACATATATAGCTACATTTGTTAAATACCGCACTATGAGATATAGTGTGGGGAACGTACATGAAATATAAACTCAATACGTCTTTAAAGAGTAAAAATAGTTTATTTTTATAAGTGTACAAGAACATATTCAATGAAAAATGTATGGAGTTGTTCATACCACCGCGTTAAAGCTTTGGAGAAGCTTGTCTCATGGAATGTCTCACAAACCCTGTTACATACATTTAAATGTCTGAAATTTCTGTACAGGCAGGCATCGGAACATGAAATTTGTAAGAATGTATGGACATTATACATACGTTAGGACGGTATTTACCCTTTTTTGTTAATATTAGTAAATAAAAAGTTATAACTTAAAAACTAGAATTATTATCTGTAATCTATTACTTTTATGAAGTTGATATAATAAAAAAACATACATTTTGACCTGTTATTACTATTACCAGCGTTTTATTTACTTTCCTAAGTCATAACTACAACGGAAATGTCCACATCAAAATTTCAACATTTGATGAATGTTTATGAACATGGCTAAATCATGAAACGAATATTTTTAATTTTTTCCTAGGAGAACACACAAAGATATTTCTCAGATCGACTTCAATGTAATTGTGGGTGAAATTTTGAATTTGTGCCTCGCAAAGTGGGTTTCGGCCCACCGTGCGGCGCAGCGGGGCGGCGCTGCCTCGGTCGCGCCTGCTGGGCCGCCTGCCCTTTTGACGCGTCGCCCGCGACACCCCTTTGTTATTACTTTGGGAATGAAAAGTACTTTTATTGTTTCTGCGCTTCGGTAGCTCTGATCAAACACAACACGCGACACCAAACTGACGGAGATTAATTCACGACTCTCACTCGCCTAAGGGGAGGTGCTTTACTCAGTCCCATCGAAGAATTATAGAAAATGGAATTATATGAAATTGGAGCAGATATTTAGTAGTAGGGTGCTTTGCATTGCATGTACTCTTTACGGAAAGAAATGTTCCTTTTGGCAGTTGGTTCATAGTATAAGTAAGGGCCCGAAACAAACCTAAAGCTGCAAAATTTGTATAAAGTTTCTCTAATAACACGTTAGTACTACCTTATTTTATGACCTGCTCTTTTTATGACCGCTTTTATGCCACCCTTTGTGTATAGTCGTTTCTACTCACCGTTTTACGCTAAATCCTTTTCACTGATAATGCCAAATTCTGTTCGGTGTGTGAGTATACTCGTGCTACAGCGATGCGTTCTGTCGAAACGAAGGATGGATATATCATTCGTTTCACAATACATTTATCGCAATTAGGGAAAACTGTTTAAAAAGGGAAACATTTTTTATTAATTCAAATAATTTGTACGAACAAGTTGAATTTCCTTAGATGAGTCTATTTTACCCCTTGGGCCGAGGGTACCCTTCGTATTGTAAATGCCTGCTAATGCCTGCTATCGGTGTGAGTGTGCTCCGGTGTAATAGTAGATTTCTAAAAAAAATAGCCTATTTTCATGTTACTTGATTTAGCTGGCACTCGACAAAACGGTGTGCGTGAAGCAATGTGAAGCGAATACTCTATGTTTAAAATCAGCTTCCGGGTCAGAATTTCCGTTTAATTGACATATCATCCTAAAGAGAAAAAATCTCATTCAGGTAGATCAATAAAGTAAAACGGCGAATTTTGACTAGAGTCCTTTATACCATCCATCCTAGAATTATTCTGCCTATCTTGGTTGAAACTGTTTTCTGTTCCTCATCCTCTTAAACATATTTTATTAAATATAATTTCATCAGCATGATTTCTGTTAACTTGCATGTTTACATGTGTCCGATCTATGTGAGCAAATGAAGTGTCAATTGGTCATCATTGATACCTACTCGAGGAGAATTAATTAAATATTTCGATCCAGGAAATTCGATCGATTTAACTAGACAATATGTATCGATTAACACTTTTATTTCTGGATCCTTCTTGTGACTTCAATAGTCTAGAATCAAGAATATTTTTGAACAATTCTAGAAAGAAACTTGCTCTGGGAATTTCAAGGCATCAACAGTGATGACATTCTGTGAAATAGTGTGCTACCTCTCAAGAAGAACATAAATCATTACGATTTGATTCACGTTAATGAAGATGATTTAACAAAATTTGAAAATGAAACAAAGATTTTTAGAATGTATTTCTTAATGCAAGTATCTGTACTAGAGGATAAAATAGGCGAAACAGGCAAACGTACTACAATGCATAAAATTTCCTTTTGTCACGAACATACAAAAATATATCGTTTACATACACCGGAGGCGTCACGATGTGTTAATGGCCAATTCATACTCTAAGAAGAAATTGAATACGGAAGTCGGATGCGTAGGATGTAGTAGTTCATGAAGAATTGAGAGGAAAGTAAAGGAAGGTGGACGGATTGATTCCTGAAGTATGATGCCCGAACTTGGTGGGTGAAAAGGTAAAAAGTGTGTGGTATGTCATGTGTGCATAACAAGTGGATTCAAAAATGGACATACGCGGGTAATGACGATGGGATGGGTAGTGGAGTGGCAGTTCATATTTTGAATTCTTTAAGAATACCCTCTCGTTAATTCTTCCATGAAACCCTACGGAGACCGATATTCCTCTGGCTCTAGATGTGAAAGCTTGTGAAAAATGTAATTTGTTAGGCAGCCACTAGAAAAAGCGGCTTTTAAGGGCATGAATGGAGTGCTAAAGGCTTGATTTTGAGCACTAGTGCTGAAAGTTATAGGATGATTATGTTCTGATAAATTTATGAATGCAAGAAAGAAACCAAAATACTTTCTCCTTATCGCCACAGCTACTACTGACCTTAATGCATTATGAAGTGACTTGAATACTTGCATTCAAATAAAGTGAACGCCAGCAAGGCTGTCTAAAAAACAATGTATGTATAACACATGTAGTAAAAACGACTTGATTTTGCTCATAGGATTATATTTCCTATTCTCAAAATAAAATGTCACTTACAATGTAAATGTTACTCATATACTACGTATTAGTATGTTACTCATATTGTAAATAACTATTATATAATTATTTATTTTATTTCTTATAATTTTATTTTTAAATTAATTAATACTTTTTAAATTAATTAATTAATACTTTATTTCATTTTTTACTTATCCTCTTCATATATAATATCATACGCTAAGGAAGAATGATGACCGATTTGTATTGTTTTCTTACGCCGTAATTTACAAAGTAACCTTGGCACACGTTTTTGGACGCTTTGTTAAATGTTGGAGGGTATCCTCACTTCGTAGCTGGACTTCTCAGACGTTCGACAATATGAAATCGTTTTCACTTTTAAAACAATGATTTACTAAATGTGGAATGTTTGCGAGTGCAGTGTTCATAAATTATTTCGAGGTTCTGGTTTCGTCAACTGCTATGGCAATTAGTCCCGTACTTCAATTAGTATAATGTGCACCCACACGTTTTTATCACGGAAGGTGGTGGTATTCTTCTCCCGCTGGTCTATGAGAGATCCTACGCCAACGTACACGTCAAATTGCTGCATTTCCCTATCCATGTATATTCTACCAGCAGAAACTGCCCCGGCGGGGACAAGCTCTAATCTTCTGACTGGTCTTCCGACATGTAGTAGTGTAGTGCATGTGGAAGTGTGTGTAAGGGATGGAGATAGCAGAAGGAGTGAAAGGAATCATCGTGAGTGGTCCGTTGCTCGTTTCTTAGGGTACTACTCCGGCATTCACGTTCCACGAATAATACCAACTAGAGCAGCCGGTCGCTAGAATTCTCCTTGAGACAGCGGCTGAATTCTACGCAGCTATGAAGCTGGTGTCGAAAATCCTGCCCCCGTCGGGGCTCGAACCCTAAGGCCTCCGAATCAGAGACAATGAAGAGTCAGACAACATCAGTTGAATCCCTGAGCTACCTCGCCCGATTTCTGTTTACTTGCTTGTTTCTGTGTTTATTATTTATTTATCAGGGCTTCGACGAGGCATTTAGCCTCGTGACGGGGGGGGGGCGATCTGTTGAGTAAATAATGGCATTAACGAAGAAGTAAATAATAATGGAGGAATGATGGCATGAACGGCAGCGGAAACGGGAGATTCCACATGCATCGTGGGATAACGGATAACGAACCCTGGCGCCTGTAAGAAAAGGGGAATAATTTTTTCTTAATTTATTTCTTGTTTTGGCTTGTACATAGATCATTTTACACTCTTTCATACTTAGTACTAGCTTAAACTATGCTTAACCTAGTTCTATTATTGCTACTACATAGAGGTTGATTACTCATGAGAGTACCTACTGTTCACAACTGCTTGAACAATTTTTAGGAATGAATCGAACGGGTATCTGTTGTTTTTCTGCTTTGAGTGTTGTACGTTGAGGGTAAATTGTACTGTTTTAGTTGATTTATTGAGTATATGTTGGAGTTAAAGCTATTGGATAGACGTCCTATTTGGTAAGCGATTGAGATCATATTTAATGTTATGTGGAGTCGTTGATTTCAATTAAACCATGGAGCGCTAGTAATTATTCTCAGGAATCTGTTCTGGACTACTTGCATTTTGATTACGTTTGACGGTGCGGCATTTGTCCACATTAGAGATAGGCTTAACAGCTTTTCTTCAATAACTGTTATCACAATAATAGTAGACTCGTAATAACTGTTATTCATAACAGTTGAAAAATAACAGGTCCATGACCTAACATGACCGACTGCTAAGAGTTAAATCAGTTGTGGGGATTGCTAAGAGTTAAACCACACAAAACGAATAACGTTGGTAGCACCGTAAAGCCTGTGCAGCTACATTACGGCGCTTGTTTGCGCTACTTTTTCAAACGTTTGGACAGAGAAGCAACTGATAAGAACGAGACTGGATGAACTGCCTAAAATATTCTTTCAAATATGGAACTTGTGCATAGTGCATTTGGCATTTGTGAGAAGTGCCAAAAATAATGAGGAGAAACAGTGTTTTTCTATATCATCTTATCTATAACTTAATCTTATCTATAGCAGCTTATCTATAACTAAAGTGTTAATGGCTGTCAAATATCAAGTATTATAATGCGAGATATTTGACCGTAACTCATTTCATCTTAGTTGATCTCACATAAGCAGCAATGGGACAGAAATAAGTTAACAAACATATTGGACGGACGTAATTTAAAGGATAAACTTCTTTTTGTAGTGAATACAATAAAATATAAAAATATTGTGGCACATAGTGTGTACCAATTATGTATTAATGAATCTATAATTGGAACACTGGCAAATCATGATTGATTAGATGCAGTGAAGTTGTTATCGTACAAAATGGTTTGCTACAAAATCTTGTAGTAGTTCGGAATAGGTCCAGTAGATTGTAGTTCAATGCATTTCAACCGATATCAGCCACAGGGTAAACGATATCACTGTTATTTTGCGTAACAGTTTCGAAACGTTAACGGTTAAGAAATAACAGTTTAGCTGTTAAGGGCACATCCTTAGTCCAGATGGGACATGCGCGTAGCATTACGGGTCTTATGATAGTTTTATACGAGACTACTCCGGCCTCTACTCCATGACGAAAGAGGAGCGGGAGAGGCATGACTTGGAACAGTTTGGGGGGGGGAGCGGGTCGGGCCGGGGGCGAAACGGCGTTAGCCGCGCAGACAGCTCGCACCCGGAACTTTCCAGCAGGAGCTTTAATTTCTCCTGAATTATACATCCCGGTTTTCATTAGTTAACATCAAATATGCACGGTTAGTAAACGATTTTTCTCCGCTAAATCTCTGAATCCGGCCCGAAAGCCGGCGCGCGCCTCGCCGACTTAGCGCAAACTGTGGGCGAAGAGGCAGCGGCGGTTGGGGAAGGGGCGGGCGCTTTGCGGGCGGTCGCGCGGCCGCAGCGGACTTGGCCGGAGTTTGGCCGGGGAGGAAGGTGTGCGCGGGGGCTCTGCATTGTGCTCCCGAGCGCTGAGGGCCTCTGCCGCCGCTGGTTGGCGGTGGCGCGTCCGCGTCCCCTGACTGCCACTGGAAACGATCAAAAGCCCTCTAATGGCGCAGCCACCCCCGCGCCCGGTCGCCGCTTGTTGCTCTGCCTTGGCTCTGCGCTGGATCGGATGGCCAATGCTTTGTTTCCCGTCGCTACTGCTCGCCTTTGCGTCCGATTCTGTTTTCTGATGCCCGTTGAGTACACTGAAAGGGATAGAATATGTACAATGAACATTTCTTTACTTGGATGAGCCCAGTCTCGTTCTAGCTTCCACTGTTGGGGTACTTAAATTAATTTGACACACATCATCAATATTCCGATACTATAAAACTCCATATTTCCATATATAGATTGGTATCAATTCTATTGTGCAAGTAAACTACTGTTTACTTTTGATGTACCTAACTTCTGTTATACATCGCATTTATTTTCGTAATTGGAATCTTAAATTTTATTCACTTGTGTTACTCGCATTATTCTTAAGTTTTACAATTTTCGAAAAAGCAAAAAAGATCTCAGCCATTTTTATAAGCGTCTTTTGCACTCCGATTTAAAAAAATATCGGATCCATTATCCAGAAATGAGTGGAAGTGACAAACGAACGTCATCCACATACATTTCAACCATATTTAGATTACAAGATATCGCCTCTGCAT
The DNA here is from genome assembly GCA_964035755.1 of Teleogryllus oceanicus. Lineage (NCBI taxonomy): Eukaryota > Metazoa > Arthropoda > Insecta > Orthoptera > Gryllidae > Teleogryllus > Teleogryllus oceanicus. The sequence goes on along the minus strand of CAXIVR010000001.1, from coordinate 344,202,873 downwards.
TTTTATGCACATATTGATTATTATTGATACCTACACAGGTACTATTCAAACATCAACAGTTTTACATAAAAACATACTTCCATTTAATACAACATACATACATTTAATCATTATATAATTCGCCATTTGGATTTCGTCTCGCATTTTTAAACATTTCAACATGTTAATACTTATAATGTGTATGAAATCTAAAGCTGATGCTTGTGCTTGGTGCAGGGCACCCAATTCGACATTCGGTCCATTTAAATGACTGACAATACCAGCCATCGTAGGAACGAAGGCTGAGATAGTTTGCTTCTAGACAGTAAATGTCGTTTACTTCCTCCAAACTGTTTTTTATTATTATTATTATTATTATTATTATATTTATTATTATACTTTGCATCTACAGACCTCCAACAAAGAGAGCAGCAGATTATATTTTGTTCCTAGAAAAACTGGAGATAACATTTAACAAAGTCAGCAATCGCTCTTTTGAATCCAGTGTTGTATACGGAGATTTTAACATTGATTTTCTGATCGAATCTTGCGAGAAAGAAAAGTTTCTCATATTAAATTAATTCCTTCAATTTAGACATTACAGTTAATGTACCTACACGGATCACACAAAATTCGATGAAGGCAATTGATCAAATTATAATTAACAAAACTACTACTCGATATGATGTTGAAACAACATTCTCGTCCCGACCGCTGAGCGGAGCACATCGTTATCAGTAGTCACCTTCGTTATCACCGGAGAGGCCGAACCAGTCTAATCCCGGTCTTTCAAGTACAAAGTTTTGTTCTGTCTTTGTCTGTGACTGTGTAAACTAGTATTCTCAAACTATTCTGTGTTTTTGTTGTGACAAGTGTTCATGAGTAGTAAAGTGTCATAAATCTTGTAGTTAAAATAACTACAGACCCGACTTCATGCGCTGGCGTAGGCCAATGCATATCGGAATCTCTCAACATATTGAATTCTGACACCCAAAATGAGCTGATGTCGGCTCATCTACTGCGATCATTATTTGGTCATCAACAAATTTATCAGCAAAACATTGTGTCTGAAAACATGGATTCCCACGCAATTGGCCAACACGTCTCACCAGGTGCACAATCTAACTTCCCCCAAGGAAAATTCCTCCGATTCAATCATCATTCAATCTAGCTCAATCGTCCAAGAGCCGCGTAGTAACGTGACCCAAATGGCCAGCGAAGAAAATCAGTTAAGATCAAAGTGTAGAATATTCAGTCCCCATTCGCAATAGTTTCAGCCCTTTACAAAATCTCCAAGACTCTGAGGAAATCAATCCGATCACCCCAGTGTTTGTGCATAACATTAATAATCTCACAGAAATTCACGATATCTTAAAAAGTACCCTAAAAAGTGAATTTTCTACCGAGTTAAAATTTGGCAAGGTTAAAATTCAAACGGAAAATAGCGAAGACTACAGTGAACATTCTAAATAAATCCTTTCATACCTATGCTGACCCGTTATCAAACAAATTATTTATTGTAATAAAGGATGTTCATCAATCCTTTACTGAAGATCAAATTCTCGCAGAACTTACATCGAAAAACTTTCAAGTTGTGAAAGTGAATAGACTTCATAATAAAGAAGGTCAGCCAGTTCCTGTCGCTTCTGTGATAATCGTGAAAGAAAAGATGCCAAGACATATTCAAATTAGAAAGTCTGTGCCATGCGTTCGTGTCGAAAAGGTCTCCCAGGGCCAGTTCAATGCTCAAAATGTCAAGACTATAATCATACCAAAAAATATTGCAATAGAAAAATTCACTGTGCTATTTTTACGGTCATTTCACTAAAGATTGCAAGGAACGAGCAACCAGTATGCAGTAACTGCAAAGTGAAGGGACATAGGGCAAATGTAAGATCGAATGTTTGTTCATACTAAGACAAAATTTCAAAATCTAAATCAAACAAAACCGGTAAGGGATCTAAAAATCCACCTTCAACCAATAATAATAGTAACAATTATAATAGTAATAATAATAGTAACAATAACTGTAATAATGGTAATAATAATAATAATTTTACTTATCAAGCTAGAAAGTTTCCTCGCCTGTCTTTCACTAATCCAATTCCTAATTTTATTCCCTTAACTCATCCACAAAATCCCCCTCCCACTTCAATCAATGTTAATGATGCTTCATCAAATAGTTCAGCAAATGAAAGGTTTAACCTAAGTGAGTTCCTAACTATCCACATTGTCAACTTCTTTAATCATTTAATTCAATCGTTCCTCCCTACTTTAATTGGTAATATCAAACCTAATTCCAAGTTCTATTTTCCTGAATCATGTTTAAAACGCCATGCTTCAACAATCTAACATTTTTAAACTGGAACTGTCGAGATGTTCATAATAAACGATCTGAACTAAAACATTTTCTAGTATCACATGACATTGACATAGCATGGTTAACCGAAACTCACCTAATTTCTTCTAAATCTTTCACAGTTCAAGGTTACAAATGTCACAGACGTGACAGACCAGGAGACGTTCCAGCAGCTGGGGTATTATTTCTAGTGAAATCAGGCATTCCCCACTGGACATCACCTCTCCCAATACCACCAGGGCTAGAAACTATAGCAGTAACTATCAACCTTCATAATAATAGTGTAATGATAATTTCAGCATATAAGCCGCCTAACAAACAATTGACTACAATTCGCCTTCAAGACATTTTCAAGCTAAAGGCTCCCATTATCATACTTGGCGATCTAAACACAAAACACACTTCTTGGGGATGTAGAATAAATCAACAAGCAGGAACTTTTCTCTTAAATCTCGCAAAGCAGTCGAATTTTAAGATTATTGCACCCATCGACCCAACATACTTTCCTTTCAATACAAATTACTTTCCAGATATTCTAGATATTGCGATAACTGATTTAAACTTTGCACTTCCTTCGTATTCTATCTGCGAACTAGACTCAGATCATAACCCGGTGATTACAACCTCCAAATTAATCAGTTCTTTATCTAATTACTACATCTATCTACTTACAAAAGAAATTGGCATACACTTCAAAATCGCTTATCATCGCTTCTTCCTCGGTTGTTGAATCTAAAAACCCCAGCTGAAACCGACCAAGGCACGTTTTACCAATGCCATCACAAATTCAATTGATTATTCGTCTCATCACTCACCTATCACTCGCAGAAGGTTCTCAAAATATCCGCTACCTTAACAATTACATAATCTAATATCACATGAGAACAAAATCAGACGTTTGTGTATAAAACATCGTTTACCTCATTTGAAAGCTGCATTAAACCATCTAACTAAATTGGTACGAGATGCTCTTACAATATTCCAATTGGAAAGTTACAAAAAGTACGTCTCAAATCTTAATCCGCAAGACTCATCTCTTTGGAAAGCAACACGTCGATTGATAGATCAGTCAACCGATATTCCGCCATTAAAAAGTAATAACAAAATTGCGCAGTCAATTTCCGAAAAAGCTGAGCTCTTAGCAGATTATTTTGAAACCACCTTCACCCAGCATGCTGTAAACGATATAGAGCACCGTACAATAACCCATTTTGTGCAGTCATCAAATTTTGATGTATCAAATCGAATTTCTTTTATATCACCCAACGAAATATTTGAACTATTCAAAAAACCTAACAAAAAATCATCAGGCCATAACAGAATTACTGCGAACATCTTAAAGAATCTACCAACTCGTGTAAAAATAAACGTACTCTCTACTTTATTTCTAAACGTCATGACGTATCTCAAGATTTCCTTATCTACTTTAAAAAATACAAATTATTAAGAAAAGTCATAAGGCAAGCTAAAATTATGAAACACGATCAGGATATTTTCAACTCAAATAACAAAACAAAAGCAATGTGGAATATAATAAAAAATACGACCAAATCAACTAGAAACCCAGTAGAGAATGTTGTGTTAAAATATAACGATATAAATGTGAACGATCCGGCAACAGTGGCTAGTTTCTTTAACCAATACTTTTCGAGAATTACTGCCGATCTCACTAAGGGTCTTCAGCCACAAAATTCGATAACAGACAGTTCATCCAAAATTTTAGACACAATGTTCATTTCCGAAACGTCTTCCTATGAAATTCCCAAAATAATCTGAAAACTAAAAAATAAATATTCGTCAGGTTTAGATGAATTCCCGGATTCTCGGTGATGAATTCCTGGGCTTGTGCGTATGCCATTATACACCCGTTTACTCACATATTTAATTCATCGTTATGCACCAGAACGTTTCCAGATATTTTCAAAACAGCTAAAATTAAGCCGCACTTCAAAAAGGCAACAAAATGAAATTCAAATTTATCGGCCCATTTCTCTTCAAAAAGTTTTTCTCAAAAATATTAGAGAGACATTTTACGTACGAATAGAAACCTTTCTCAGTAAACACAACGCGCTTTCAAATTGCCAAGATGGATTTAGAAAATCAAAATCAACGGAAACAGCTATATTTTCTTTTCTTAAAGATGTCGCCTCATCATTGGATCAAAAGGAGGCACCTATTTGGATTATTTTTAGATCTGTCAAAAGCTTTTGACGTCATTGATCATGGCATTTTACTTTCCAAATTACCTTCTTATGGAATCCGTGGTATTGTTCGAGATTGATCATCTTCGTACCTTAAACAACGATCTCAGAGTGTGGAAATACCTTACTGGAATGATGGAACATTACGTACACACCTTTCCGACTCTTTGCACGTTGAGTTCCTCAAGGATCGATTTTCGTTTTATAGTTTCAGTTTTATTCTGTTCCCACTTTACGAAAACGATATGCCCTCCACGATTCGAAACGGAAGAACGGTTCTCTTTGCGGATGATACGAACATCCTTTGCAATAAAGAAACAGTAAATAGTACAATATCAGATGTTTCAAATTGGTTCCGAAATAACAAATTATTAGTAAACGAAAAGAAAACTGCTGCAGTTTTCAAATTGCATGCTGCGCTCCATTGAAAATGAACGGCGTACCATTTACTGATATTAAGAATGCAAAATTTTTAGTTCTCTCAATTCAGTCAAACCTTAAATGGAACGTCCATTTAAATGAATGTAACACAAAATTAAGTTCATTACGCTACGTGTTCAGAATTCGTGCAAATTCAGTCAGCCTTCATACTGTTCGTTGTGTATATTTCGCGAATGTTCATTCCCGCCTGAAATATGGCATAATATTCTGGAAAAATACATCTTATAGCCCCCAGACTTTTAGATTACAAAAACGAATTGTACAAATAATAACCACATCCTACCCACGAGATTCATGTAAGCCTCTCTTCATTAATCTAGGAATTTTATCATTACCTTGTCTGTTGATTTACGAGTCAGTGGATTTTGTCAAAAATGACTTGCTTAAGGGCGGGAATATATTTTCAGAAAATGCCGGTCTATTACTATAACACTCCACGTAGAAATCATATTCATCAGGTGACTGTATCAACAGCTCATTACAAACCATTCACATATATTACATGTACGTTGTTTTACAACACCTTGCCAGATGACATTAAACGATTAAATTCGATAGAAAAGTTGAAATCCAAAGTGAAATCGTTTCTGCTGCATAACTGTTTCTATACAATTAGAGACTATACTGAGCATCACAAGGAAAGTAACATTAATTTTAACAGTGATCTTTAATGTATTATTTACAATTGGACTATATATTTCTAAACAATATGTAACAAGTATTGTATCGCAGCTTCTGGGTCAATGACCCCCATCTCGATCAGGTTTTTCGTCCAGTTTCCCTGATCCATTGAGCAAATGCTGAGATGGCCCCTTGTTTTACTTTTGGACATAAATGTAACTTCATTATCTGTGCACGTCTTCTAGAATTTAGTGGAAAATATTGTTAATCAAATTATCGTTTTCATGTTGTCGCGGCAGGAAGTATTATTCCTAAGGACAAAATGGGTAAGAGCCCAAAATTTATTACTTATTTATCTTTGAAAATATATTTTATTGCATGCGCCACTGACATCTACGGTGCGGTTATTCTATTTCCACTTTCTGAACCCACTTCAAGTTGCCTAAAGAACTTCTTTCTGTTTTTGTGGAAATCCAAGTTTTGCTGTTTTCTCTTGGTTAGTTCATTGTTCCTTCTGAGTCATGCTCCTTTACCTTTAAACTTTTGCCTTAACGTATCTCTGAGGTTAAGAAGAAGCTGAGCATTGTCTGGGCATGTTACATTATTTGCAGCTCTTGGTGCAATGCCTGTTATTTCCTGACAACTCTTTTCGAACTTTTCGAAAACTATTTGCTAATTCTGTTGGTGTCATTCTTAAGTATAATATTCAAACTATCCACCAAATTCTGCTCGGTTATGACGATTTCTGGATGTGCAATAGGATATTCTCGGAAGAAGTGATATCTGTATCCTAGAATTGGCATTTCGTGACACCGACTAACACGGTAAAATATTCTAATAACTTCAATATTCATATCTCGTGTGCATTTTATTCGGTTGTCTTTCCTTCCTCTGTAGGCAGACTTTTCACGCCTGTGAGCAGACGAGCCAGCAGTTGGAGTGGCACTAGATGTGCTGGCCTCTATATATTCCACGTTCAGTTGTTTTGAAGTTGGACTATAGCTCTTCTCGTTAGAAGTTTTTCAGTCAACACACCGTTTTCCTCGATAGCCAGTCTAAAAAAAAAAAAAAAAAGTACTCTCTCTTTTATTTCTAAACGTCATGACGTATCTCAAGATTTCCTTATCTACTTTAAAAAATACAAAACATTGTTACGAAAAGTCATCAGACAGGCTAAAATCATGAAAAACGATCAGGATATTTTGAACTCAAGTAATAAAACTAAACCAATGTGGAATATAATAAATAATACTACCAAATCAACTAGAAAACCCGTAGAGAATGTTGTTTTGTTTTAAAATATAACGATATAAATGTGAACGATCCGGCAACAGTGGCTAATCTCTTTAACCAATACTTTTCGAGAATTGCTGCCGATCTCACTAAGGGTCTTCAGGCACAAAATTCAAAAACAGACAGTTCACTCAAAATTTTAGACACAATGTTCGTTTCCGAAACTTCTTCCTATGAAATTCTTAAAATAATCGGTAAACTAAAAAATAAATATTCGTCCGGTTTAGATGAATTCCCGGATTCTTTGTTAAAGACTTGTGCGTATGCCATTATACATCCGTTAACTCACATATTTAATGCATCTTTATGCACTGGAACGTTTCCAGATATTACCAAAACCAGTACAAAAGTATTCGTGAAAATGCCAAAGACTATGGCAGCAATCTTTATCCTCCGTATTATCAAGTACAAGAGGAAAAGAAGAAATGTTATCCGTCGGAAAACAGCATTTCTATCACGGAAGTTTTGGCGGAAGTTAAATTGCAGGCTCTTCTAGATCATACTGCTAGTAGGTTATGTGAAACTCAAGCTGATGTCCTGAGAAGTGTGGATCTCTGAGAATTACATTTGACTCTTGTTTCGAAGTGGTGGTGCGATGGTGGAGATCAGAGTCGTTACAAACAGAAATTTTCTTCAGGGCCCCATTCCGATGAAAATATTTTTAGTATTTCTCTAGTGCCAGTGAAATTATTTTTACAACCAGAAGAAAGTGAAAAGGTTTTAATATGGCAAAATGGGCTAACTCGACACGGTATTGCAGGCCAATAAAATTATTATTTGCTAAAGGAAGCAGAACTCTTATTATAGAGGAAGTGGAGAAAATTGGATTGCAAGAAAAATGTCTGGTGACCAGTAAAATTGAGAATATCGAAGGTGCTACTATTTACGTAAAACACAACCTGGTACTGACAATGGTCGACGGCAAAGTCTGTAGTGCATTGTCTATGTATCAGTCATCTCAAAGATGTTACGTTTGCGGCGCACTGCCAAAAGACATGAATAGTGACACGTTTCGAGAAAAAATGTTAACCCTGATGCACTCAGTTTTGGTTTGTCCTCTTTGCATGCCTGGATACGGTGTTTTGAGTACTTTCTTCACATTGCTTATCGCTTAGATGTGAAGAAATGGACTATTAGAAGCAATGAGGACAAAGAGAAGGTACATGTAAAAAAAAGAGAAATACAGCAGAAGAAATGGGATTATTAGTCTACATTCCTAAAAAAAACTTCAGGAACAACTAATGACGGAAATATAGCAAGAAGGTTTTCTAGAAGTGCGGGATTTATGAAGACTTGATAAAAAGATTTGAAGTTATCTTACAGGCTTTGTCATCTGGATATGAAATAAATAAACAAACTTTTGAGTCATATGCGCAAGAGAGTTCTCGCCCGACCACCGTGGTGTGCGGATCGTGTCCGCAGCTCCGTTGTGCCTTACCTTGTCGCCTGCCAGTGCGCCAAGATAAGGAGAGGTTAAGCGATAATAAACCTGTGTGCAGTAGTTCTAAGTGAACAGTTATATTTGTGCAGTGAAACGGTGTTATTAAATTCATTTCTACAAAGACAATTTATATATAAAACTCAGTGATTACAGAAGTGTACTCGGGTAGGCTCGGTAGCAGCGATCGCACAAACTACCAATACCCGGAAAGTTACGTATCTCAACAAATGTCATCAGAAGAATCAACAAGCAGCGGCAGCCACAGCATGGATCTTGATTCATCTGATCCTGTGAACCTGACACAGAATGCATGGCAAATATACGCACCAGCTCGGTCAAAAAGACCGAACCCAGACGTCCTCGACCCTGATGTAAATAGAAGGGTAAGGCAAAAGACAGCGTCTTGCGATAGTAATAATAGTATTTACACAGTTCCCACCAAGAATCAATTTAGTGCTCTCAATACAGAAGATGCAATAGAAAACAATGAGGAAACTTCTCCAAAAACCACAGTACCTCCAATTTTTGTGCCAAATGTAAATAATGTTCCAGCCATGATTAAGTTTACAAAGGATGCTTTAAAAACCGAAGACTTCGAAATAAAATCTCTGGCAAACGACAAAATTAAAATAGCTCCAAAACTCCAGATGTTTACAGGGAATAGTAAGACATTTATCAGGCAACAACTACGTATACTATACATACCAGTTGAAACAAGAACGTGCGTATAGAGTTGTCTTGCGCATATACATCATACGGTAGATGTAAAGATATCAAGGCTGCGCTTTTAGAAAAGGACCATAAAGTTAGAAACATATTAAATGTCCGCCATAGATTGACGAAGTTACCTCTGCCTCTATTTTTGTAGCCTTGAGCCCAAATCTAACAACAAGAAGTATTCAAAATTAACCGACTACTAAATTGTGTCGTTGCAATTGAACCACCACGCCTGAAACGAGAGATAGTTCAATGCAAAAATTGTCAGAGATATGAACATACCAGGTCGTATTGTGCATACCCGTTTCGGTGTGTTAAATGTGGAAAAGAACATGATCCAGAAAAGTGTCAAAAAGAAAAGGAAAGTCAACCGACATGTGCGCTGTGCGAAGGATTTCAACAAGAGATGCCTAAACAGTCACAAAACAACAACATTGGAAATACTTATCCCCAAGAAAACAAAAGAAGTCTACAAGCAAATGAAGGAACATGGGCCGATGTTGCGCGACCAAAGCCATCAGAACGGCAACAACAACAACATAATGAACAACACAACGATAACCACTCCATTATGAACATTATACAGCACTCCTTTGAAAGATTTGAAAACATATTAATGCAACAAAGTCAACAAATAAACTCTCTAATTAACCTCTTAACGACGCTTGTTTCCAAATTATCCAATGCCTAAATTTCTTCGCATTGCAGCTTGGAACGCCAACGGCTTGGCAAATCATCGCCAAGAAATAGAAATATTTCTCAACGAAAACAAAATAGATATTCTACTCATCTCTGAAACTCATTTCACAGAAAGAAGCTACTTTAAACTAAAGAACTTCACATTATACGATACTAAACATCCTAGTGGCAATGCTCACGGTGGCACAGCAATATTAATAAAAAGCACCATTAAGCATCAAGAACAGGAAGCCGTACTTGACCAAGAAATTCAAGCAACATCTGTACAAATTACGGACTGGAATGGACCAATCACCATCAGCGCCACCTACTGCCCTCCAGATTCAAAATAGATAAACAACGATTTGAAACCTATTTTAAGTCACTAGGAAATAGGTTCATGGTAGGTGGAGATTTCAACGCCAAACATACTCAATGGGGATCCAGGCTCATCACCCCTAGAGGGAGAGAATTGCAAAAAGCAGTTACTTCTCTACAGCTAGAAACCATTTCTACAGGAGAACCTACCTACTGGCCTACCGACCAAAACAAAATTCCAGACCTGATCGATATATTCATAACAAAAGGAATCCCATCCACTAACTGTATCATTGAATCTTCCCTCGAACTGTCCTCAGACCACACTCCAATAATTATCACCGTTGGTAACAAATTATCCTTCACCCTCTCCCGTGTCGCTAACGAACAGAAAGACAAACTGGGCCTCGTACAGAACCCAGATATCAATGAAAACAAACATCCGATTACCATTAAAAACAGCTGATAATATAGATGAAGCGACTGAATATATAACCCAAAATATTCAAGAAGCGGCTTGGTTCGCTACACCGCAACTCCACTACACCCAGAGCAGCATGAAATACCCAAAATTTCTTTTAAACAAAATAGCTGAGAAAAGAAGACTAAGAAGAATCTGGCAAGCTTCAAAATATCCTGCAGACCGTACCAATTACAACAGAGCAACTAGGCAACTAAGGTGCCTCCTAAAAGATTTCAACAGCAACAGGTTTCAGGATTTCATAACCAGCCTCACCCCAACAGGAGATACTAATTATTCTCTATTTAAAGTCACCAGGAAGCTGAAACAACCGACCAAACCAAATCCTCCAATCAGGGATGAAAATATGCGCTGGGCGAGAAACGCCACTGAGAAAGCATCTACATTTGCCAAATTCTTCGCTAATGTATTCCAGACTCATCCCTTTTCAAATACAAACCAAGACCAACAAATCAGGGATTACCTGAACTCCCCAAACCAAATGACGCTTCCAATTCCACATTTTACTCCCAGAGAAATTACAAAAACCATTAACGCCTTATCAAGCAAAAAAGCTCCTGGCTATGACCTAATCACAACATCTCTTCTCAAATAACTACCACGAAAAGGCAAGACTATAATTACTGCACTATTCAACAGTATTCTAAGAACAGGGCACTACCCGGAACAATGGAAAGTAGCCCAAATTCAAGTTTTTCTCAAGCCTGGGAAACCTCCACATGAACCCTCTTCTTACCGCCCCATCAGTATACTTCCAATCCTATCCAAAGTGTTTGAGAAACTTCTTCTATCAAGACTACGTCCACACATAGCAACCAATAACCTAGTCCCTGACCATCAATTTGGCTTTAGACATCAGCATTCTACCATCGAACAAGTTAATAGAATCACCAGCTGCATTGAGAATTGTTTCCAAGAAAAGAAATATTGTTCAGCCGCCTTTCTAGACATCGCCCAAGCGTTTGACAAAGTCTGGCACGATGGACTCCTATTTAAACTCAAACATTTCCTACCATATCCCTTCATCAATATCTTCAGATCTTATCTATCCCACCGCACTTTCCAAATCAAATATCAAAATGAATTATCTGAATTTCATTCAATCAAGGCCGGAGTACCACAAGGTAGTGTTCTTGGCCCTATTCTGTACCAACTCTATACGACAGATATACCAGAAACAGATAAAACAACCATAGCCACTTTTGCAGATGATACGGCCATACTAGCTTCGGATGACGACCCAAATGTCGCAACAAGACACTTACAAGAACATCTTACAATGATTGAGAAATGGGCCAAGAAATGGAAAATAAAAATCAATGAAAACAAATCAACCCATATAACTTTTACCCTGAGAAGAAAGAAATGTCCACTGTCCACATCAACAATAATCCAATATTACAAATGGAAAGTGTAAAATACTTAGGATACATCTAGACAAACGTTTAACATGGAAAATCACATTTTAGCCAAGAAAAAGCACCTACAACTTCAAGTAAGAAAATTATACTGGATCCTAGGATATCACTCAAAACTATCACTGGAAAATAAACTATTGCTTTATAAATCCATAATAATTCCAATATGGACCTACGGCATCCAAATCTGGGGCACAGCAAGCAAGAGTAATCTCTCTATCATCCAGAGATTTCAGTCCAAGACCTTAAGAATGATCGCAGCAGCGCCTTGGTTCATCACAAACGCAGCATTACACAAAGACTTAAAAATGCCCACTGTCTTGGAAAGAATAGAATCAATCAGCTCAAACTATCTCCAGCGTCTTGAAAACCATCCAAATCACTTAGCCCTCAACCTCCTTGACAACAGTGCTGATATCCATCGTCTAACCAGAACCTCACCCATACAACTCCCATACAGATACTCAAGAAGTAACTGAAACATGATCACCACCAAAATATCAATTCCAATAGCTGTCAACCTAAAATAATAATTATTGCTTTTTGTTATAGTACGAAGAAGAAGATGAAGAGTACCGATGGGATACCTTCACTACTAATCATACTTGTCATAATAATTCTACAATAGACATCACATTTACTTATTATTTTGTAAAAAATAGATTGTAAATTTATCTTAAAATAAAAAAAATATGCCCAAGAAACCAGAGACATTTATTTGAAAAAATATCGGTGGTATAGCATGCCAGTAACAGAGCACAAAATATTAGTACATTCAAAAGAAATTATCCAGTTCTTCATTTTACCAATTGGGCAGCTCTCGAAAGAGGCACATGAGGCTCGAAACAAAGAAAATAGGCGCTTCAGGGAAAACTTTACTCCAAAATGCTCAAGAGAAAGTACAAATTTGGATCTACTTCACAGACTTGTCACGTCAGACCCATATATAGCCTAGGCAAATCGCACAAAGCAAAATCTCATGCTGTGCCTCATGATGTATTGCGCTTAGTGTCAGACACAAGTTCATAAAATATAAATATGATAACAAGTCAGCATTATAGATAGTGAAATATTTCTGTTAAGAAATTGACTTCCAATAAAAAGTGTTAATACTGAAGAAATTGAATAGTGTATATTTAAAACTTGATATTCTGAAAGAAAGAACCAATACTCCTAATTATGTAATATGTAATGGTAAATTTTAACAAAGAATTTATTAAAGAGTAATTATAAGTACCTGCTCTATTTATTTAAATTGTCGTGTGTGTGTGTGCGTGCTTGTGTGTGTGTGTGCTTGTGTGTGTGTGTGTGTGTGTGTGTGTGTGAGAGAGAGAGAGAGAGAGAAACAATTTTTTTCAGATTCTCTGATATGACCATGAATAAAAAGGTAATGTTCGTCATCATAAAATGTTTATCAGTGAAAAATATGTAAATATATCTTATAAAGATCACATGTACCAAATATGGTGTGGATTAAAAAAGTTGTTCCTCAGAAATTAATTTTAGTCGTCTACATGTCCGAATTTGCACACTGTGCGCCGTCGCTGTTGTGTACATCGCCGATTCTGCTCACGTCCTGGCGCTGGCCAGGCAGCGGCTCATGTTCCGAGGCCTTACCACTTTTTGAACCCGTCTGCATAATTCTATGGGTATTTGCCATTGTCCTGTTAGCCGTTTGTAATCGACATAGCCCGTCTCCCACGTGGCTTGAGATGACGTGCTCTCTGACGTAGGGTTGGACTTAAAGAGACGAGGGAGAATATGGGAAAGGAAAAAATTCGGAACCTTTCCAGGAAAATGGCTGCGATTAAAATGGCGGAAGAACGTGAACTACTCCCGTGAACCACCCACTTACTCCCGCTTACTCCCACTTACTCCCACTTACTCCCGCTGGAAGGGGAATGGTGGAATGTGAAAGCGAGGATGTCTAGATTAGAACAGCGGTCACCGCCTCTTTGTAGGTAGAGGAAACCTGGTTGATTGCGCAGCCCATACCCGTCGGCTGGGTACTGCGGCCGATGGGGTCCCCTATTCCATACGCCGTTGTTGTTGTTGCTGTTGTTATTATTATCATAATCAATTCTTCATAATAGGAAAGTAGCCTTTTAGGAGTGAATGCTGCCCTCGAACCACCAACCCCGGGTCCATCTGCATGGGCCGCGCGTCCATTTGTCCGAGGCGGGGGCGGCGGTTGCGATGGCCCTCAAATGAGGGTCCTGGCGGGCGTCTGCAGCAGGTGCGGGGTCCGGGGCCAGGGCTGGGGGACGGGGCACGGCGGTTGGGCGCCCGGCCACTCACCGGCAACTCCGCAAATTCCTGGGAGGGCCGCGTTTGATTGTGGCGGCGGGCGCGGGGCGCGGCGGTCACGCCCTTTGTGCGAAGGACGGCCTCCCCCTGAGGCTGCCTGCCCCGCCCCCGAGTGTCTTTTTCATCGATTTCGATCTTTATAGAACTATCTTGAAAACTCCGCCAATCCTTTTATAACTTTTCCCATCTGCGCGGCATCTGCTGGCGGTGGCGTTGGGTGGGGTGGTGGGGTGGGGCGTAGCGGGCCAGTGCAAGGAAAGGTGGATCAGGGCTAGGCGTGCTATGGAGAGACGGAGTGCGACGGAAAGAGGCAGGAGGCAACGAGAAGGAAGGACGGCCATGGCAAGGAATGAAACGGGCGGGAAGGAGGGATTGGAAGAGAATGCAGTTTGACGTGACGTGACGGCATGGGACGAGGCGGGAAGACTCAAGATCACGCCGATGCAAAACTGTCCCACACACACTTCAGTAGCACTACCGCATCATTCATCGTTTTTCCCCTATACAGGCTTAGTAGGCTCAGGGCATAAATTGATGTCTCTGCTATGCCTAACTGTCCTAGGATTCGATTCCTGACTGTGGGTAGAATTTTCGACACTACGTAGTAGCGGAGTCGAATTCAGCCGCTGTCGGGAGGAGAATTTAGCGGCATGCTGCTTTGATCCGTAGTTTTCCGTTGTTTCTATCAACACCAGGCGAATACCAGAGTAGTACCCAAACGAACAGGTCAGCGACCCCGCGCGAACTTCCCTTCCGTTTCCTATCCTCCCCCCTAGCACAACACTATCGCACATGCCGGGAGACCAGTCGGGATCTTAGAGCTTGTCCCGGCTGGGGCGGTGCCGCGCTGGTTGGAGATATCTGGTGGAGGAAAAAACCCAAAGCGCCGGATGTCTCCGACCAGCGAGGACCGATCTCCACATCGCCATAACCCACGCATCACCCTTACAGGACTAAGGTCCACAGCAGTTCACGCGCCCAGAAACACTCGTCAATCAATTATTATCCCTTTGGGTAATTGCACATGTATGATCTGTAGATTCAGTCACATCCAATAAACGAAGTAATTGTATTTAAACACTCTTTATTCGAGACCTTCTAGAAAGTAGCTCATTGTTGTATTTTTGTGCCAAGAAAGATTTTCATAACACGTGAATTCTGATGAATGCGTCCTGTACTGATATTATTTTGACTTCTGCTGTCACCAACTTGTAACTGCCGCTCACGAGGAACCGAGGAGCCTTGCATTATATTGAAATGTTGTAACTTAGTGTTGGTTCACCTGTTATAGACCTCGTTTATCAATGCATATAGTGTTTTTACTTGTAGCACCAGCCACGTCTTTATCTAGCTACGAAACAAACTACAATCAGCAAGTCACGTAGCAAAGGTTCCATATCAAAATATATTGAGTTAGCTTTCAGTACATTCAAAACATGCACTTATCAATTAATATATAATTTGGAACTATTAACATTAATTGTAACTAACTATTAGTGTTCTCTTTGATGGGACTTTCAACGATTTCGGAAAAGAATGGGAGATGCATGTTTTCTAAGACATTTCTTACTCATCTCGCCAATTAAAAAATTCCCTTTATTCTTCCACTACTTCAAAATATGCGGCTCTGGCTTTTTCTAGCATAACGGGCGGAGTTCGCATCATTTTCCACATTATCTTCTATTTGAACATCCATTACACCGATAGAACCTGACATTCTCGACTCCATTAAAGAAAACAGGAGAACAAGTATGTGGCCACGCTAACAAAACAAATGATCGAGTGTTAACCACACTACATTCTGTGGAGTGTAACTAATATATTTCCTTTTAAAACATTATTTTGACAAAAATTATGCACATATAAATGAAGGAACTCAATCTCAACCAACTACATCATACTACATGCAACATACATTAGGCACTACTACTGGACACTGTTGCTGCCGCGGCAGAGCATGGTGGTGGTTTCAGCGCATCCCGCTCACTCTCGTGGCCATCACCACAACCAGATGGTTTATATAACACATTCCATGTCAGGGATATTATTTAATTATAGGAAAACATGCATAAAGAAGAGTCTCGAATAAAATATCGTCCATCAAACGGCAATTGATCATTTTCATGACTCGATCGGGTACTCTGTAGCTTCATGAAAAGGCCAACGTTCTTGCCTTGTGATGTAATATACTATTGTACTGGAACCGCTCAAAATAGCCGGTTACATCTAGTCACGATTTTAAAACTCACGCCTCAGCACGCAACAAGAATTTAGCGAAATTAAGCAGAAGAACAGATGATACGATTCTATGAGCTCGGTGAATCACGAATTTCACAACCGGAAATAGCAACAATTGAGATAATTTTAGCTCTAAAGAGCCTCGTTCATTTTCCGTGAAACGTGAAGGTGGTCAGTTTGATCATTGAAATGTATTTAAATTAAAGCATGTTGCCTTATGAAATTGTACGTACAGGTACGAGACGAACTTGAGAATATAGAAGCACGAACGAGATATTATTTACTTTCTCTACAGCTTTTTTTTCTATTATTTTCGTTTTGAGCCTTGCGTCTTGCAATAAAAATAGCAACTTGGATTTGTGTCACATTCTACCGCAGCACTCCCGAGAAATCACAGTCTGATGCTAACGAAGGTCCCTTCGTTACGAGAAACTATGAAGAGGAATGAATACAGCGTCCACGCATACGATTGATTGATTGATTTTTTCGGGTTTCCGGGCGCGTCAACTGCTTGGTCATTAGTCCCGTTAGTGTAGTGCACGTTTTTCTCGGGAGATGGCGGTGATCTTCCCCGCTGGATGGCGAGATCCGGCGCCGACCTACTGTCGGCTAGTGGGGTTTCCCCCTAACCAGGACCCTCCCACCAGCGGGGCATCGCCCCAGCCCGGACAAGGTCCAAGCGACCTAGCTGAAAAGCTAATATCGAAAATCCTGCCCCCGTCAGGACTCGAACCTAGGACCTCCCGGTCAGAGGCGCTGCAGTGACATCAGTTGATGCACTGAGCTACCGCTCCCGGTCTCCACGCATTCGAGATTTCGACAGAAGAATATAGTGGAATATCTGTATATCCGTAGTGCCCATAGTGTACGGATGAACATACGTCTCCAATGCGATAACGGTGTCACTGTTCCCGCCAAAGGAGTGACTGGAGAGACATCTGGGGGGGTACGCTTAAATCGTCAGAATACGGCGCGGCGCGAAGTTTGAACAGCACAGAAAGGGTTAATGGCTCCGAAATTATTGTATGTTACTTTTAGGTATCTAATTTAGAGTAAACCTATAATATAGGATATATGATAGAGGAACAATATTCACTTTTTTGTTCCCAGGGCCCGGCAATAAGAGTTTTTGTGAATGTGTGTGTTAAGAAAAATCGCCGATTTCCGGCGCAAGATTACAATTCTTTCTCTTCTTATGAAGTAAGGGTGAGAAAGTAAAAAGGCAAAGGAGGTGATAGAACTTTATATTCTACAAAACAACACGTGGCACGTCTACACAGAGCAGTTCGTCTCACAGATGTCATGGACTGCGCAAATCTTCCAAATTCACTTGACTGTGCTGCTGACGCCACTTCGTAGTCTGTCGACGTTTCTTTCCATGTGTTCGTGGTGCAAAAATAATGAATGTAAACCAAGTTAATTGCAAAAAGTGGTCATAATAATTCGGCGAGAATAACTTTTTAATTTTTTTAGGGTTGAGAATGTTACGGTGTTCTTGTTGGCTAACTGGAAGGCGTATTTTTGTCAACTTGTCTAAATTGACACATTTTAGCCAAAATATACGAGTTTTGTGAACTGCCTACTCATAAAATTGAAACATCAAGTTGATGATTCTCAAAGATCGGCCTCGGACGGCCAACATAGCTTGTTTTTTAAGTGAAGTTTAGTGTACAATAAGGTCGGTATATTTATCGGTAATATCGGTACATTTAAAATATACAACACTTTTAACGTTACCACATGATTTCATATGAGTTACAGTAACTGTGCATAATTAACGTAGTATACAAAGTAACCTGAATATGAGGCTAAATGCAAACTCCAAACATGGTATCACGTACGGAATAAACGAATTATATTTTTATGTCTCGTTTCTGATAGTTCAAAAACAGGAACTAACAGAAATAATAAATCATACTATCATGCTCTACGTATTATACATTATCAATAAACACACTTTGCTCCACACGAGGAAAACATCTAAAGAAAAGCCCGTTTCGCATGACAGAAATAGAAGCAAGACCTGCAAATTTGCAGACCGAAGCCCGAGCCACAAGTACATTTCCAATACATTTCTCATCTCATATTTCCACATTGTTTAAAACAATGTTCTAACTATATTGCAGATTGATCAATAATATCTAGTTGTGTAAAAATTTTAAGACGGATATAAAAGGGACACAAGCAGGTGTTATAAAACAGAAACTGGGGAAAAGGTGAAATAAATCAGAACTTCAATTATTCATCACAATTATTCATCACAATCACAATTATACGCCAATATATACACGATTATTACTTTATTGATGATTATTATGAATTGATGAGGTTATCACGAGCGAAACTCACTGAAACCAACAAGCTGCGCATGGAGCAAGGCTCCGCCGATGCTGTCAAGAATGAGACGTACCAATAGTTCCAATTGATGGCAAGAACAGGTTTCACGGGCTAATATGAAGCGCGCTCGCTCCCCGAGAGTGCGAAAGCAAGCCAGCGAGAACGAAAACAGAATGCGTTTTGGCCGGCCGTAGTGATGTATCATATTGCACTGATTTTCTCTCGGATTCGATTATTCGTGGTAATCTTTATCTTCTAATTTTACAGGGTTTTAGGAAATAAATTAAATAAAATTCTTCTTCCTAAGAGTTTACCAATCAACTTCTATTGGGTTCATTTTTGCCGAATTTCATGGTGGCAGTAGCAATAATTTGATAATAAACCGTTTCCCCAATTTTTGGTTCATTGATTGGTTAGTGACTCCAGACCGTCAATTGCTAAGGTCGCCAGTCCCGTAAGTATTGTGCATATTTTAAAATGGGGGCGATGAATTTTCCCCGCTGGATGGTGAGATCCAGCGCTGACCTACCGTCAGCTGGCAGGGTTTTCCGAAAATCTATCACCAGCGAGCCACCGCGCCAGCCGGGACAAGCTCTAAGCTCCTGGCCGGTCTCTCGGCATATGTGGTAGTGTAGTGCATATAAGTGTGTTTAAGTAAAGGATAGGATAGGACAAGGAATGAGAAGGAAAGATCAATATCGGTCCGTGGCCCATTTGTTAAGGTACTGCTCCGGCATTCATCTGGTATTGATCGGGGAAATCACGGAAAACTTATCAGAGCAGCTGGCCGCTAAAATTCTCCGGACAGTGAGTGAATTGGACGTAGCTATCTAGCTAGAGTCGAAAATTCAGCTACCGCCGGTCTCGAAACCTGAACCTCCCGGTCAGAAGCACTGCAGTGGCATCAGTTGATGCCCTAAGCCACCTCTCCTGGTTCGTCAAAATTAGACTCTGAATAATGTGATATCAATGGTATCATAGTGAGAGTTTCCAGAAATTAGAAACTATCCACTTCCCGAAAAATCGAAGTATGTTTAATATAACTAAGGGCTGCAATTTCTTTCAGTAATCTGTTGATGTATTTTCTAGATAATTCATCATCGGAGGCTGGCGTCAGGATATTGGGAGTGAGTTTGTAAATATCTTCTGCGTCTGCAGGTCGAGGAACCGCAGCCTTCCCAGCGGGCGAGGGAGTGAAGAGGCGGGGGTGTGGCGGAGCGGGCAGGTCGGGGCGGAGCGAGGCGCGAGTGGGGTGGCGAGGCGAGGCGAGGGTTTATTTGGTGTCGGCTTTCACTATATTCCGAGGCTAATCGCCTTAATCCGCTAAAAGTTCGTAATTAGGCAGCGTCTTTTAATTGAATCATCTTCTTCCGCGGGAGCAACTTCCTGCGACGCGCAGCGCCTACTCCCCGCCCCCCTCCCCTCCCCAGCGGCTCTCCTCCCAAGACGGCGTCACATCCGCTCTGATTCTCCGCGCCCGCCTCCCCGCCCCGCCCCGCCCCGCCCCGCCCACTCCCGTTCCAACTCGCCGTGCCGCTCTCCCAGCGCACTCCATCAGGACGCCTCCGAGCAGCCCGCCTTCCGCCTCTGGGCCGTCGCCTCTTCGCCACTCCGCCGCTGTACGCCACTCAATACCGCTCTTGAAATCATTAGCGTTTACAGGGTTGCGCACGAAATGAGTCACCACTTGTTTCGTTCATAATTTACGAGTCGCACTAGGTATCCTGTTGAACATCTCAACAGCTGTGGTAGTAGAGCTTGGCGAAACAAATGAATTACGAAATAACGCATAATTCTCGGTCCGCCGCTGGGAGACTAGTTGATATAACAATGGCCGCCAAAGGCAAACACGACGTAGAATTACTAAATGAGTCTCCATTTTGTTGTGAAATCAAAAATTTATTGTTAATACAAACGCAAAGGAACAGATACAACAATGGAAAAATCTCTATGGAAAATTGTTCTAATGCAGCACATGCTCAAAATATCCACCATTTCGGTTCAAAACATCCTGTAATCTAACAATGACGTTAGCGATAATCCTCCGACACAAGACTTCTGTTATGTTTGAAGAATAATTCTTCTGAGTTGAATTAATTCATGTAGGCATTTTCGGATTTTCCCCTTTAGGTATTTCGAAAGAGAGAAGTCACAGAGGTTGTTCTGGACTTTGGGGAGGGGCTGAATTGTCCGTGATTGAAATGACTTGGAAACCTGAGTGAAATAATCCACATGTTGAAACGCTCGCGTAAGTAATCCAAATTCACTGTAAAGTCTGTGGATGATTTTCTTCCTAGTAGTCCATTGTGTGTCAAACTGTTGTCAGGTCAAAAACGCCTCTGTGACAAGACATTTCGTTTCATGGAAGGGGAACATAGCCGCCGATCACTGCTGGTTCGCCACTCTTCCTTTATCGGCCATTGTCCTAGTGGCGGTATCGTGAAATATGCGTAATTTTCTAACTCATTTGTTTCTCCAAGTCCTACTGCAACTGCTGTTGAGTTGCTCAATACAGTGCCGCAATGCAATCGTGCATTATAGTCAATGATATCTTGTGCCGCTCATAAATAATGCAAGAAATAAATGGTGGCTCATTTCGTGGGCCACCTGTATATTCATTCTAGTGGCCTGCAGCAGCAAGGGTGCAAAAAATGCACAAAATGCCTTCCAAAATGGAGCGACCATACTGCTCAATAACAACAAATAAAATACTTTCGTATAACACAGCAAGTAAGTAAAGATTTTATTAATCTGCTGAAGTAACGTGAGCAGTACATTTTTACAACACGGGAGTTGTTTCAATAAAGGAATAAATACAAACTGCTGGCGTTTATAAGCCACGCGTAAATATTGCGGGCGGACCCTGGCTTGGAGCCTTACTGTGTCGTGAGCAGTGCGGTCTGAGTTGGAGAATTCATTCGGTACGCGCAATGTGAGAATAGTAGAATAGAGTAATACAAATCAAATATTTGCATTTTTCAGCCAACGTAGAAACTTTTTCATTGCCACAGGATTTCACACGAGTTCCTGCATATCTAAGAAATCAGTAGACACCTCGCGCCCATGGCTGGTGGCTGAATATTCTCAACATCTGCGCATATCGGAAATGAGTGATATAGATGATAAAGGAATCCACAACTGACAGAATTCCAGAATAGAGATTTTTGTGGCATTCTGTGTGTGCGTGTAACATCGTTCTTTGTCTACCTGCGCCTAGCGTGCCTCTTTTCCACATCCCTTGGCCGCCGAAGGCAGCATTGGCAAAGAAACTTCATCCACTCGGGGAAGGGGTCTTTGACATGTTGGAAGGAACAGATGCCCAAGTGCGCGAGGGACCTGGGGAAGCTGAAAGCTCTACAGAGCGAGAACACTAAGCAATGGTAACGTTCGTTTGAGGGATTCGGGTGGATGCATCCTGTCCGCAAGTACATTCATTCACAAGTACGCACATTCCTTTGGTTGGTTATCAAGGTTTATACTCTGAGAAAGAAAGAAAATATTTTACTTTATCGAGAAATGCGTGTTGTAAAATTTTTAGTTATCAGGACTTTATTACATTGGAACTATATATACAGTGCGAGTCACGTAATTTTAGCACCTCCTGTAACTTTTAAAGGGTTGAAGTTATTGCAATGTACTTTTCACAAAAGTGCATGAGGGGATGGGGCTAATTAATACGTTTATTCATTTATATTTTATCACTTTATTTTACGCGATATTGGAGGTAAATTTATGACGGAACTATACATTTTTTCAGTCTATCATGGCGAGTGTAAAAAGACGAATGCAATGATATACATATTGTCATATGTTAGATATGCATTTTTGGATGGTTGCGACTCGTGTTTAACGGATAATTTGCATATAACAGTCCGCTATTCAAGGTCACGCAGCGCTCCAACAGCGAACCTGCACTCGTATAAGGGAAGCCGATTTTAGTATTTGATGATACGAAACATATTCCAAATATTCACGAAACGTTTTCATTTTTTTCTGAACTCTAATTTCCATCCCTGCACATTATCAGGATATTTGTCTTTCTTTCATGGAATTGAAGGATTTGTTACAAGTATGTATTGCAATAAAATTGTTTATTACTTTAGCTCTGTTAATGCGATTTTATATCATAGAATATTATAGGTATATTAAAATAAAAACATTAAGAATAAATAATGAAGACTGTTCAAAGAATATACGGCGCAACCGTCGTAACACAAAGTGCCGCAAGCGGGCGGGGACTTGGAAGCACCGACAACACAGGTGTAGAATATTCCAAGAGTATTTCGGGCACTTCTAGGAATTGGAGGAACTAACAGGTGCCAGAACCGCGTAGCGTGGCACCAATCACGGCTATTGGTTGCCGCGCAAACGCGAATACGACGTCGCGAGGGAGCGAGTCTCGTGCGGGTGCGGTGCGTTGGCGAGCGGTGCTCGGGTGGCATCCCGTGTGCGGTAGTGCAATATCACTTCCATTTGACAGTGGTCACGTGGTTCATTTCATTTGATTTTTTCGTGTTTCCGGGCTCGTCAACTGCTTTGGACATTAGTCCCGTTAGTGTAGTGCATGTTTTTCTCGGGATATGCGCGGTGATCTTTCCCCGCTGGATGGCGAAATCCGGCGCCGACCTATCGTCGGCTAGTGCGGTTTCCCCCTAACCAGGACTCTCCCACCAGCGGGACACCGCCCCAGCCGGGACAAGCTCTGAGCTCCCGACCGGCCTCCTGGAATATGTGGCAGTGTAGTGCATGTTAGTGTAAGTGTGTGTGTAAGGGGAGAGGATATGACAAGGAAGAGGAAGGATAGATCGCGCGCGGTCCGTGGCCCGTTTGGTAGGGTACCTCTCCGGCATTCGCCTGGTGCTGATCAGAGAAACCACGGAAAACTACCGATCAGAGCAGCCGGCCGCTAGAATTCTCCTCCAGACAGCAGCTGAATTCGACCTAGATGAAAATCTAGTGTCGAAAATCCTGCCGTCGTGGGGAGTGGGAACCTAGGACCTCCCGGTCAGAGGCGCTGCAGTGGCATCAGTTGATGCACTCATCCACCGCTCCCGGTGTCACGTGGTGGTACGACGTAGGCGTCGAACTTGAATTAGTGGCGAGGGCCACGAGTCAGGCAATTCATTGCAAGTAGTTAAGATCGCTCATGCGATCCTGGGACCGTTTACCAGACTTATGCAGATATTTTAAATTATTTGTAGTAAATAATTTTGAAAATAAACCTGTAAATAGTTCAGCTCTTCTCTATGACTTGCAGCGAGATTTTCGCGACGTCACAATATACTGAAATTCATTCCTCCTTAAATACTCTTCTAACATTTCGACAGACAACGTGAATAATCAATTTGCACCAATAGATCAATAGAATGTACTAAAAGCAAAAATATAGCATTATGTTACTAGACCCAGCGCGACTAACACCTTTCCTTAAAATGCTACCCCGAACCGTTTGAATCACATTTTCAAGTAATTTAACCTATGAAGGAAGGGAAGGGATCAGAGAAGAGGCAGGGCAGGGGACAAGAGACGGAGTGGGTAAAGAGGAACACGAGAAAAGCAATGAAGGAAACGAAGAAAGGTGTGTGTGAGAGAGAGAGGCGGGGGGACGGAGAAAGTAGTAAAAGAAGGATGAGAGGGCACGAAAGAACCAAGGGTCGAAGAAGAGGAGGAAGCAGGGTGGAGATCGGGGATGGAGTAAAAGGAGATGGGAGCGGAGAGGCAGAGAGGGACAGCCATGCAAGATGCGGGCGATGGCGCGGGGAGTGTGAAGTGAGGGGAGGGGAAAGATGGGACGGAGCAAGAAGTGGAGGGAGCAAGCGCGATGCAAGAGTGGAGCCGGGAGGGGGTGAAGAGAGATCTCTTCAGTTGGTAAGTGATCAGGCTAGCGCGAGCCACCGCACCGAGGGATTTTAACGATGGGGTGGGGAAGAGGTCCTCAGTCCTCGTCAGAGATGTAGCGTTGGCGGCGCCCGACGCGGAAACCCCAGGGCGTAGGCCTCTCGGTGTTTGGGGTCCCGCCAACTCCCAAAGGGATGGAAAAGATCGCGAGATGATATCGCTTAGAAATACTCCTCGCCGCATACTATTCACGATACTCACGCATTGCCCGTTAGAAGATGATACCGCTGAGCGCGAACGAGGCTGTTGGAGCAATTGCATCGAAAAATCTTCAATCACTAAGCGACGAGAAAAACGAGTCTTATCCATTTGGTGACACGCAATTCTTTTCCACTTACATATTTAGAGATATATGAACAATCTTTGAAACGCCTAATTTAAGAGAATAGATTGTCATACAATTGGGTAAAAAGAAATCAAAACTTTTAAGCACCACTATCCTTTTCTAGGTTGTATCCTTTAACAACAGTTGTACGTATGTCATGTAAAACCATGTATTTTATATAACTCTATATAACACACGAATTTGATTGCCGATTGATGGCTTCTGTACACGTGTGTTCTGAAGGGCTTCTGTACACGTGTAGGTAAAAATAAAAAATGCATATTGAACCATTTTTACGTTATTAAATAAAAATACATGCTATATCAGTACGATGCAGACCTACGAGTATTTCCTTGGACTATAAAACTATCCTACTTTCATATTACAAAACAAACTTTTTCATACCTCACATTATTTCTTGAATGGTATTCCAGAATTTTGAGGCAGAAGATGGAAATCATATAACTACTGAATTAGCTGATAAATATCGAATTGAATGACAAATATCTAACGAGAACGAATGTCTGTGTTTCCATACCTTTTCCCCAAAAGTGTGTTTATTGACATACAATTCGAAACAAAACGAAGTTGTTATCATTAGAACAACTTACAATATTCTTAACAAATCTTCTCTAATATGAAGTTGTGTGAATGAAGAGATTACAAGTCCCAAATCAGATAAAGATGCCATGTTTTTTTAGACGTTATTTTATTAATTAGTTGTATTGAACATTGAAAGCCTAGACTGGTAGAGATAGCTCCGGGCATCAACTGATGTCAATGCAGTCCATCTGATAGAGAGGTCCTAGATTTGAGTCCCAACAGTGCGAAGATTTTTGTCAGTAGCTTGTCAGCTATGTTGAATTCATTCCCTGTCGGGCGGAGAATTCTAGCGGTCAGCGGTCAGCTGGTCAGCTGGGGGAAAACTACCAGTTTTCTGCGCTTTCTCCGATCAACACCGGGCGAATGCCGGAGCAGTACCCTAATAAACGGGCCACGGACAGCGCGCGATCTTCCCGACCTGTTCCTTATCCTATTCTCTCCCGTCACACATACACACTGACAAGCACTACACTACCACACATGCCGGGAGACTGATCAGGGAATTAGAACTTACCCTGGCTGGGGCGGTGCCCCGCTGCTCGGAGATACCTGGTTAGGGAAAACCACAAGCCAATGGCAGGTCGACGCAGGATCTCGCCAACCTGCGGGGGAAGACAACCGCAACCTCCCGAGAGAGAAAGAAACATGCACTATATTTACGGGACAAGTAACCCGAGTAGTTGACGCGCTCGGAATCACTAACAATCAATCAATTGGCAGGTTGTAGTGAGCTATTTGATTTATCGAGGATATATTTGAGTAGAAATTGTTGGGATTTTCAAGTAAACGGTCAGCCTTTTCAACAGTCTCCGTTGGGGGAAGGTGGCCTTCGCGGTGTCGATACTGTTTTGTGGAGAAAGGAGTATGAGAGTGGTGGCTGTGCAGGATGAAGGCGTAACTGCAGCAATTCATAGTCTTGGCACGAAAAACATGAAAAAATCAATTTTACGATCAGAGTGAGAGATTTTTTTCAAACTTCTGTGATCCCTACTCTGAGTCATATACTACATAAATAAAAAAAAGCTCTCGTAATAAAATCTATTTTCGGGGATAACTAAGCAATAAATGTTGGGCTCTTATCCATGATGGCCTTCTTCAAGGAATAATACTTCCTGCAACAACAACAACATGGAAACGATAATTTGAATAACTATATTTCCCAATGAATTCTAGAAGACCGGCACAAGTTACATTAATGTCCAGAAGCAAAACAAGAGGCCATCTCAGCATTTGCTCAATGGATCAGGGAAACTGCACGAAAAACCTGATCGAGATGGGGGTCATTGACCCGGAAGCTGTAGTACAATAGTTGTTACAGGTTGTTTATACTCATTTATACAGTCCAAATGATAATGCATTATGTATCATTGTTAAATTAATGTTACTTTTCCTGTGATGCTCAGTATAGTCTCTAATTGTATAGAAACAGTTATGCAGCAGAAACGATTTCACTAGGGATTTAAACTTTTCTATTGAATTTAATCGTTTAATGTCATCTGACAAAGTGTTGTAAAATAATGTACATGTATGTGAATTTTTTGTAATGAGCTGTTGATACTGTCACCTAATGAATATGATTTCTACGTCGAGTGTTATAGTAATAGACTTCGGCATTTTCTGAAAAAATATTCCCGCCCTGAGCAAGTCATTTTTTACAAAAACCACTGATTCGTAAATAAAAAGACACGGTAATGGTAGAATTCCTAGATTAATGAAGAGAGGCTTACATGAATCACGTGGGTGGGATTTGGTTATTATTCGTACAATTCGTTTTTGTAATCTAAAAGTCTGGGAGCTATAATATGTATTTCCCCATAATATTATGCCATATCTCAGGCGGGAATGAACATTCGCGAAGTATACACAACGAGCAGTATGAAGGCTGACTGAATTTGCAAGAATTCTCAACGCGTAGCATAATGAACTTAATTTTGTGATCAATTCATTTAAATGGACGTTCCATTTAAGGTTTGACTGAATTGAGAGACCTAAAAATTTTGTTGCCTTCACATCAGTCAATAGTAACAACAGTCACTGTTAATTTTCAATGGAGCACAGAATTGTTTATTTGAAATGGAAAACTGCATTAAAACCGTTTTCTTTTCGTTTACTATTAATTTGTTATTTCGAAACCAATTTGAAACATCTGATATTGTACTATTTACGGTTTCTTTATTGCAAAGGATGGTCGTATCATCCGCAAAGTTAAGACAACATCCGCATGTTAAAGCAACAAAATTTTTAGGTCTCTCAATTCAGTCAAACCTTAAATGGAACGTCCATTTAAATGAATTGAACACAAAATTAGGTTCATTATGCCACGCGTTCAGAATTCTTGCAAATTCAGTCAGTCTTCATACTGCTCGTTGTGTGTACTTCGCGAATGTTCATTCCCGCCTGAGATATGGCATAATATTATGGGGAAATACATTTTATAGCTCCCAGACTTTTAGATTACAAAAACGAATTGTACGAATAATAACCAAATCCCACCCACATGATTCATGTAAGCCTCTCTTCATTAATCTAGGAATTCTACCATTACCGTGTCTTTTTATTTACGAATCAGTGGTTTTTGTAAAAAATGACTTGCTCAAGGGCGGGAATATATTTTCAGAAAATGCCGAAGTCTATTACTATAACACTCGACGTAGAAATCATAATCATTAGGTGTCAGTATCAACAGCTCATTACAAAAAATTCACATACAATACATGTACATTATTTTACAACACTTTGCCAGATGATATTAAACGATTAAATTCAATAGAAAAGTTTAAATCCCACGTGAAATCGTTTCTGCTGCATAACTGTTTCTATACAATTAGAGACTATACTGAGCATCACAAGAAAAGTAACATTAATTTTAACAATGATACATAGTGCATTATTTACCATTTGAACTGTGTAAATGAGTATAAACAACATGTAACAACTATTGTAGTACAGCTTCCGGGTCAATGACCCCCACCTCGATCAGGTTTTTCGCCCAGTTTCCCTGATCCATTGAGCAAATGCTGAGATGGCCCCTTGTTTTGCTTCTGGACATAAATGTAACTTCATTTTCTGTGCACGTCTTCTAGAATTCAGTGGGAAATACATCATATTCAAAATTTGAGAGTTTTTTTTCTTGTGATATATTTTTCTCCCTTTCAAAATTCAAAATTTATT
The DNA here is from genome assembly GCA_964035755.1 of Teleogryllus oceanicus. Lineage (NCBI taxonomy): Eukaryota > Metazoa > Arthropoda > Insecta > Orthoptera > Gryllidae > Teleogryllus > Teleogryllus oceanicus. Next base: position 344,174,047 of record CAXIVR010000001.1, on the reverse strand, counting down.
GCTTATTTATCCTTGAAAATAGATTTTATTACATGGGAGTTTTTTTTCTCCCTTTCAAAATTCAAAATTTATTGCTTATTTATTTTTGAAAATAGATTTTACTACATGGGAGTTTTTGTTGTTTTTTTCTCCCTTTCAAAATTCAAAATTTAAGTAGTATATGACTTAGTGTAGGGATCACAGAATTTTGAAAATGTGCACACAATTCACTTTTCCCATAGCACGTCATACGCAGTTTTTTAATTGTTTTTTTTGACGTAAAATAAATAAATAATAAATAAAGAGAACCGTTCTTCCGTTTCGAATCGTCGATGGCATATCGTTTACGTAAAGTAGGAACAAGATAGGGCCTAAAATCGATCCTTGAGGAACTCCACATGCAACGGGCAAAGAGTCGGAAAGGTGCGTACGTAATGTTCCATCATTCCAGTAAGGTATTTCAACTATCTGAGATCGTTGTTTAAGGTACGAACATAACCAATCTAGAGCAATACCACGAATTCAATATGAAGGTAATTTGGAAAGTAAAATGTCATGACATCAAAAGCTTTCGAAAGATCTAAAAATAATCCAATAGGTGCCTCGTTTTGATCCAATGATGAGGCGACATCTTTAAGAAAAGAAAATATATCTGTTTCTGTTGATTTTGATTTTCTAAATCCATGTTGGCAATCTGAAAGCGCGTCGTGTTTACTGAGAAAGGTTTCCATTCGTACGTAAAAAAGTCTCTCTAATATTTTTGAAAAAACTGATAGAAGAGAAATGGGCCAATAATTTTGACGGTCTCCCGAATTTGACTTACCTCGGTTTCCCGAATTAGGGATTCAGGTTGGCCACGCAAGTACATACTACATATTAAAATTTTGAATGTAAGATCGAAATGATAAGGACAAGGGATCATTCTAGGGGAGTGCGCCTTTATTAGGAGGATGTTGGCTTTGGATTTGATACTTTTCTTGTTCAATTTACGACGCGCCAAGTTACATATTACAATTATTTGTTTATTCATAAAAAAGATAAATATGTTTAACAACTAGACAAATCTTCATTATATAATCTCATGCTGTTAATGTGATTACCAATTAACGTTATTACCAATTAAACTGTTTGAAATATCTAATCATCCGGGAGCTTCCACACCCTTATGCAATAGTATACCAACGTTCTACATCCTACATTTTCACATTCACATTATTACCTAACATTAATCAATTACAATCTATCCCTTCTTCAGTACCCGGTTGTGATTGTTCATCATTATGTTCTTCCTCCCCCACTGTACACTCGGAATCTTATGATTACAATGATTCAGCCCGACTTTCACGAATATTACGAGCTTCGTTACTTATCTGAGGGTCCCATAGTCCTGTCGTGGGAAATGTAGCCGCCTCTTCTAAAGTCCTTGACGAGGTCGACCCACCCGCCCGCCGACTACGTGCTGGCCACGTGGTCGCCGTGCCGTGCCCTGCGTTCTGCCATTTCACCGTTCGCTCTCAGTCCGGGCACGAATTCGGTCTCCTTGTTGCGGTACTTGCTCGAAGCCGTTGACTTCTTACCATAATAGTTTATAGCCCACGTACATTGCTGCACCACGTGCTTTCACATCATTTAAGTTTCATGCTTATTGATATTCGGAACGCACCGACGTTTAGTGTTATACATTAGTCCGATGCTCCGCGTGCTCGTTTACTCGCATATTAACACTTCCTCGCACTTTCTCCCCTTTCACATTTTTTTATTGTTTCATTACAGAATTAGAGTTAATTGTTAATCCAGGTGATGAATCAAGCCGCAATTATTCTTGCTCTCTTGGATAATCTGTATACGAGTAACTTGTAAGTGCCAATGGGCCACCACTGTACATGACTCCAATCTTCCAAACGTATTTTCTGGACCTTTTGGCCAGTAATCTAGGAAGATTCGTATGATTCGAAAAGATTAAGCAGATCTTTCAAATAAATTATTTTTGCAGCTTAATCGAATTTATCTCTTCTACAAGCGACTTACCCTCCTCCTCAAAAAACGCATTTATGTAAATTATTCTCTTAGAATATACTTGTTGGGTCGGAGAAAAGTTAAGTTGTCACCAAGAGACCAAGACACATGAAATGTCACGTATTTGCTGTGTCACTATGTGTCACTGAAAGCGGTCTGTGTCTAACGGACGGATAGATGGACGCACACCTATACCCAGTTCCTCTATGGCAGAAACGTTTGTACAGAGTGCAATGCATTTCTAGCGCCATCAGTCCTAACTCCTGCCGTGGCCACTGAAAACCGCGTTTTCTACAAAAGGAGCCGGTGTTCATTGAAAGGGCGGGGTGGGACTCGAGGCTTCCAGACGCCGGGGGAGGCAGCGGGGCCCGAGAGAGACGGGCAGAAGTCTGTGGCGGAGGGGGTGGAGACGGCGAGGTGGGCGAGGGTCTGTGGAGGAGAGGGAGGGGGAAAGCGGCGACGCGAGGAGGAAGTCGAGTTGCCCGAAATTACGCGCGCGCGACTGCGACGCTCGCACGGCGCGAGGACATTCACGGAGACCTCAAGGGCCTCCCCGCCACCTCGCGCCTTCCCTCCGCGCGCCGCCTTGGCGCATGCGGGTGCTCGTGCGCCTGCGGGCAGGCAGGCGATGACGATAAAAAGGTAACCAAGAAAACGGAAGAAGGCAGCTAGCATTGCCAGGGTAAGCGGCGAGGGTAAGCGGCGAGGGCGGTGAGGGCGGCGAAGGGGGCGAGGGCGGCGAGAGCGGCGAGGGCGGCGGGGTTAGGGGGGCGGCGGGGGCGGCGGGGCGGCGGGGCGGCGGGGCGGCGGGGCGGCGGGGCGGCGAGGGCGGCGAGGGGGGCGGGGGCGGCGGGAGCCGAGGTGGCGAGAGGCGCCGGAGGGCGTGCGTTGAGAGCGCGACGTGTGGCCGGGCCGGGGGGGGGGCCAAGGGCTGGGGGGGAGACTGGAAGCGGGCGGTGGCAGCTCGAGCGGCGGCGTTGGGCAGCGCGCGAGGATCCCTGTTCACTTGGGTCTGGCGTCGCTGCGGACGAACGCCTTCCTGGAAATTTTGAAAAGCCCAAGTTCTTTGGCACGTGCTCGATCTTCGCAAGGAGCTTTCAGGTGACGTATTGCCACTCGTCGCTTCAGTTTTGAATTCGCTCCGATACTCCTAGATATGAATGGGGTGCATTAGCAGATGCTGTGTTGGAGCGCAAGGAGAGAGAATCGTTTCGCAGCGGTGTATGAGGACGTGAAACGCAGTGAGGATTTTTAATGTTTGAGAGGGCGGTGAAGGAGGAGCTGCGTTGCTTCATCGCCCGTCCTCCCACTGCGTGGCCCTTCCCAGGCAACCACCTATTTTGGGCGACCGCAGCCTTGGATTTGGTCTTCTCGCCTCTACCCCGGGCCGCGGGCTTGAATCCCGGTGGAATGTGTGGTTGAGAAGGCGGATTCCTAGTAGGACTTCTCGTTTGCCCTAATCTTTTTGCACATTTCCTCTGACATGAATATTCCGTTAAATCAAGCAAATGTAAGTGCTAGAGCACGATGACGATGATGTGAATTTGGACGTTAATGTGAGAGTCATTGCTATAGTCAGTCATTGTGCGCTGACTGATGTGCGGTGAGGATATTGTAATAAGGAGAAGCAATTTCGGGTGGCCGATGCAACTGTAATGGGTGAGGCAGTTGTGAGGGGCTAAATGGGGAGAGAAACGCATCACAGTAATCGATTTAGCTGGCAGATATTAACTAGTATTCTGATAAAACCATTTTCCTGTATCCGGGTCTCAAGAACGTTTATGTTTGAGAACAGGAAATAATCCATCAGTGAGGGTATTCTGTTAGACTTAGTCTATCCATCGAACCCATAGCCAATCATCAGTTACCTTGCATCCAACTTCTATTTCTCAACACCACAAATTCCCACATTAAATGCATTCAACGTCGACCAAAATCCTTCACAACCAACCCAAATCAAAAACAATTTTTCTTTCCATGCATTCCCGAACAAATTCGCGGAAATTGATCATTAACAAAGGTGCCTAATTGGCTTCGTCGCCTATGTAATAGATTAAGCATAATTTGTAAGTTAGTAATAAACAAGCAGAACATATAATTAGTATCACGGTTTATTTCTCAAAAAGAAATTTTTTTTAAGCGACAGCATGGATTCGTAGCCCACCTTTCTCAAGCATTTAAGAGTTGTAAGGTCATTTTACGATGATTTGAAGACAATAACTCAATTTTAACACACAGTCATCAATATATGAAACAAAACACTTGAGACTGTGTTGAACTGCCCTGCAGACAGACCAATAAATAAAAGGAAACACTTGCACTGCTGCAATCTAAGTATGAACACGTTCAGCAGTTCCGTTTTAATTCGTAATAGTCCAATCTGAAATTTACTACTCGAAATAAAACTTTAATCAAACGACTTTACAGATGGTAATGTACTATATTTTCGTTGTTATTTCCCGTATATTGTGAACATTAAAGAATTCATTTTTGTTATTAAATCTTGAATTATAAAGTCACTACTTAACTGAAATTTTTATTACAGTTATACAAATCTTACATGCTTTTTATGCTTTTTCTCCTACTTCTGGTTAAAAATTCGTGACTACTCTCGTAGAGCGAAAAATAAACTTATGTTCCTTTCATAAGCTTTACACTTCATCTTGGCTGCGAAAAGTTAAGAGTTTTGTCTAGTCTTGACGCTCACACTTTTATGATTGAATTTTATCCTTTTTCTGTCTACAGTTCGTCGATCTTAGCAAAAGTGGAAATATACTCGTACATACAATACATACTGTAAGGGTTGAGATTTGATACAGGAAGTACGTTGTTTCCCGTTGACCCAGTTCTGAGTTGCAGGCCAAGAAAAGTGACATGTCTATTCAGTACGCAGTTCTCGTTCCAAATGCTCCCAATATTCATCTGATTGAACTCTTGAAGTGTGTACCCAGAATTTTACCCTCTATTGAAATGAACACCTCCTATTAAGTTGTGTGCTAATGTAAGTAAGGTTAAAAAGAGATACAAAAATCTTGAAAGAATGAAACAGTAGTCCGTCAGTACAAAGCACGTGAATAAGTAAGTCCAGCGTGACAGGAACATACATTTCTCATCAAACAATATTCAATTAAGAACTAAAAAATCCTTCACCTCCTTCAGAGGTCTTACTATGTGTAGCCACCAAGATGGTTGCTTCTCCTTACGTTGTGGAGAAAATACTGCAATATTACAGTTGTTTCTCGTACACTCTCAATACCGTCGTCACCTAGTCCCACAATGATTGATTGATTTTTTCGTGTTTTCGGGTACGTCAACAGCTTTGGTCATTAGTCCCGTTAGTGAAGTGCATGTTCTTTTTCTCGGGAGATGGCGGTGACCTTTCCCCGCTGGATGGCGAGATCCGGCACCGATCTACCGTCGGCTAGTAGGGTTTCCCCTAACCAGGACTCTCCTTCCAGCGGGGCACCGCCCCAGCCGGGAGAAGCTCTAAGCTCCCGACCGGTCTCCCGGAATATGTAGTAGTGTAGTACATGTTTGTGTAAGTGCGTGTAAGACGAGAGGATATGGCAAGGAAGAGGAAGGAAAGACCGCGCGCGGTCCGTGGCCCGTTTGTTCTGGCATTCGCTCGGTGTTAATCGGAGAAACCACGGAAAACTACCGATCATAACAGCCGGCCGCTAGAATTCTCCTCCAGGCAACGACTGAATTCGACCTAGCTGAAAAGCTAGTGTCGAAAATCCTGCCGCTGTCAGGACTCGAACCTAGGACCTCCCGGTCAGAGGCGCTGTAGTGATATCGGTTGATACACTGAGCTACCGCTCCCGGACGCACAATGGAAAATATCGTTTTCCTTCCTCTTCAGTTTATCGAAGCGTAGGGTGAAGTAGTAGTTCCTGTTCCGGGGTGGAACCGCCATTCGAAGAGGGTCGTATCTAGAAGCGCGCGATCTCTCGGACCCTCGAAGGCCACGAAAGCTATTTTATTGGTGAAAAGTGATACCACTATGCCTTCATATTTTGAAAGAGTTTTGAGGATTTTTAAATTGTAAAATGTATCACCGGTTTAAACTTTATATTAAAAAAATTTTAAACTCTAAGGGGATCGAATATTCTCATATATCTTTTTATGTATTGTAAATCTGTTTAATTTCATTCAGTATTATTAACATAATTTATTTTATAATTATATTAATTATTAATGGAATTGGTACAATTTTATAACACTTTTTTAAAACTATACTAATTGAAGTTTAATATATCTTGCTAAGTATGAAACGAAACAACAAATTTTGAGCATTCATTCCTTTTTTGTTTATATTTTCAAAGGAGATTCCACTTATGCTTTTATTTTACCCAAGAATATAATGACGTGATGTGATAGTACAGGAACTTTCATGTGCCACAAAATAAATCATTGATATTCTTTATGACGTGTTGACGGTGTCTTTGATACTTCTTGCAAACGTTTACGTTGAAATGCTTTTTAAGACTTTTTTCTTAATTTTGTTTAGTATTGAACTCTAATTTACCTATATTGTGAAACCTGGTTTGTGGGCAGCATTTCTAGCTTAATCGTTCAAACATGATTTGTTTTTCATTGAAAATTGTGTGAGCGACATCCTTTCAGCGTAGAAAGCTTTCCCAGCGTCAGGGAGACGGTGAAAATTGTTCCTTATTGTTTGGAACTGCCAGCAAAGCCGGAAATATCAATAAGTTCCCGGCAGACAACCGTTTCATCACGGAATCTCACGCATTTCGCAGCTAAGTCTAAATTTGCCCGCGCAGTATCACTTGGGTGAGGCTTTCCGACAGCCAGCTGAAGTTCTTCCGCGGAGGCCTAGAACAAATTTGTGATATTTCGCGCAGTCTTTCAAGTAATTTCCGAAAGCCACCAGGGAGGGAGCGAGCGAGGAGTTCCTTTCCGCAACGGGGGTGGGGTGGGTTGGGGATCTCCGGCCTCGAGGGTGTCCTCGCTTCCGGCGAGGGCGGGCGAGGAGGGCGCGGAGGGCGAGGGCGAGGGCAAAGGAGCCGCCCCCAGGGAGCTTCTAGACGGTGCGGATGGGGACAAGTTGTGGTGGCGCAAAGAGGCGGAAGATCGACACGGGGCAGCGTTGTGCGGGGAGGGGGAGCTCGAAGGCGTATTGGGAGGTGGATGGGCGTGGACTGTTCGAGGAGGCACACGGCACGAGAGGGTGAAAATGAGGTAGAGGAGCGGCAGTGGAGACAGCCATGGGATGAAGTCGATTGGTTGTTAGTGATTCCGGATGAAGTTATTAGCATCGTAAGTGTTGTGCATGTTTCTCCTGGGCAGGTGGCGGTGCTCTTCCCCCGCCGTACGGCAAGACCCGGCGCCGACCTACCGTCGGCAAGAAGGTTTTTGCCCAACCAAGTATCTCCCACCAGCGGGGCACCATCCCAGCCAGGACACGCTCTAAACTCCCGACCGGTCTCCCCACATGTCTGCTAGTGTACGAGGGTGGTCCCAGAAGTAACCGGCCTGACCTAGAGATCGCGGTAGTTTTTCGAAAAATATTACTGTATTAGAAAGCAGGCAATCTATGAAGCATATGTTTCAAGTTTGAAGACGCTACGTTGTTTAGTATTTATTTGGCAACAATCAATAGTGAACGTTGTGAGTGAATTTGTGAAAATGGAGAAAATTGGTCATCGTTATGTGATCCAATACTTTAATTTGAAAGGCCTCAGCCCAACCAGCATAAAAACTGAACAAGATTCTACTCTGGGTGAGTCTGCGCCTTCGTTTACTACAGTAAAATATTGGGTGTCAGAGTTTAAACGAGGCCGTACGAGCTGCCAAGACGAGCATTGCAGTGGTCGACCAAATGAGGTGACTACTCCAGAAATGGTAAAGAAAATCCACAAAGCGGTACTGGGTGATCGTCGACTGAAAGTGCGCGAGCTAGTAGATATAGTAGGCATTTCTAAAAGTGCGGTACATCGCATATTATCTGAAAATTTAGACATGAGAAAGCTGTGTGCAAGATGGGTGCCGCGTTTTTTGCCCACACTCGAAGAAATACAGTGTCGTGAAGATGTTTCAATTGAGTATTTAGCGAAGTTTCGTCGCCACAAAGCAGAATTTTTGCGCCGTTTCATAACCATGGATGAAACATGGGTCCACCACTTCACCCCAGAGAGAAAACCACAATCAAAACAATGGACTGAAAAGGGAGAACGCGCATCAAAGAAGGCGAAGACCGTTCCATCGGCAGGCAAGGTCATGGCGTCGTTTGTTTGGGATAATTTTCATTGACTATCTTGAAAAAGGAAAAACTATCAACGGCGAGTATTATGCGAACTTATTGCAACGTTTGACCGAATAAATCAAGCAAAGCCGGCCACGCTTGGCTAAGAAGAAAGTGTTGTTTCATCAGGACAATGCGTCAGCTCACAAATCCGTTATTGCAATGGCCAAAAGTAAGGAATTAAAATTTTAATTGCTACCTCATGCACCCTATTCGCCAGATTTAGTCCCCTCTGATTATTTTCTGTTCCCAAACTTGAAGAAATGGCTCAGTGGTCAAAGATTTTCCAACAATGAAGAAGTGATATCGGTAGTTAATGGCTATTTTGAGGAGCAAGACAGATCTTATTATAAAAAGTGTATCGAACTTATTGAAAATCGCTGGGAAAAGTGTATAGATCTAAAGGAGATTATGTTGAAAAATAAACATATTGTTCCCAACATTTCTGTTTTTCTTTGTTGGGTCGGGTACTTCTGGGACCAGCTCCGTAGTGCGTGTTAATGTGTGTGTAAGCGGAGAGGAGATGACAAGGAATAGATAGAAAAGATCGCGCATTGTCCTTGGCCCATTTGTTAGGGTCCTGCTCAGACAGTCGCCTCGTGTTGATCGGAGAAACCACAGAAAACCACTGATCAGAGCAACCGTCCGCAAGAATTCTCCTCGAGACAGCAACTGAATTCAACCTAGCTGACGATCTAGTGTCGAAAATCCAGCCGCCATCGGGCCTCAAACCTAGGACCTCCCAGATTCAGAGACACTGCAGTGTGATCACTTGATGCACTGAACCACCTCTCCCGGTAGAGAGATATAATGAGGTCGACAACCAAGTTGATGGAGTCATTGAAAATATAGAGCCGAAGAATTGTAAGAATGCTTGAGAGATTACAAAAGATCTGAAACAGAAACCTAGGCATTATAAAATCAGCTACCAAAGAAAGCTGATTCTTCTTTGCTGGTCAGAGGGACTGCACTGACATCTGTTGAGCCATCTCTCCCGGTGGATGAAGTCGAGGGGGCGGATTGTGTTAAGGCAGTGACCGGGAGCCTTAGCGGAAGAGCGGAGGAGCTGGAAGCAGGGGGGCGGGGAGGAGCGCGGCGAAGTGGGGAGACGTAAGGAGGAGCTGGAAAGGGGAGAACGGCGCGTGGCGGAGCGGACGCAGTGAAGAGGGTGACAGTGAACACGTGACGGCGGGGACAGACGGCGTGGGGTGATCGTGAGGAGGTGGTGGAGGCGGCAATTCTGTTGAAACAATCGAGGAAGAACGAAACTTCAATGTGCAGAAGAGATTAGTGAAACAAGCAGTCGCATGCGTCACAGGACTTTCCGACACCGGAGAACAACAATGGACGGAGGGTGGAGGTCGGACTTTAGAAGTTTTTGCAACATTTTTTTTATTATCTTCCCTACAAAACAAAATTCAATATTGTTACCAGGGGCAACGGTAAGGAAATTAGAACATATATTCTAAAACGGGTACAATTTGATTGAAAGTTAGCGAATCCACTGTACATTTATGTTGTTTTTCTGTAATGCTGCCAGCAAGGACGGCGTGTTAGAGGCGGTGCAGCCGGAGGAATTCGGGGAGGTCCGAGGGCAGGAGGAGTGGGGAAGCAGGGGGTTTGAGAGCTATCTGAGTGGGGCGGTGGCTGAGCGAAGGACGAAGAGGAGGACGAAGAAAAAGATGCAGTGCGACAAGGGGTGGCCCTGCGAAAGGTACTGTGGACGCAGGGCGAGCGGCAGATGTCTTTACCGCGACACAAGTGGCAGAAAAACGTCGCGCGCCGCGGCAAAGACGGGGATGAAGTGGCCCGGTCAACGAGATTAGGAGGCCGGAAAGCGACAGCCCAGATCAAGCGACCCCTGGTGGAAGGGGACAAAGATATCCACAGGCGGACACAGGAACGGAAATGGGTCTGTGCGATTGATTCCTTGATGTTTCGAGGCTTGGCAACTGCTATGTCTATTACTCCCGTTAGTGTAGAGAATGTTTTATCTCAGAACGTGACGGTGCTCATCTACCGCTGCACCTTGATATCCGACACCGAACTATACGGCGGCTTGCATGGAATTTCCCCCTTCCGGCTTGCATGGAATTCACCATCAATCACACCCCAGCGGAACACCTCAACCGGGACAAACTCTCGGCTCACAACTGCTCTCCCGCCATGATTGCTAATGAAGTGGATGTGTGTGGTTGTGTGTAAGATGATAGGAGAGGTCAAGGAAGAGGAAGGAAAGATCGTGCGCGGCCCCAGTCTGTTTTGTGGGGCAGTGCTCCTGCTTTCTCCTGGTACTGATAGGAAAAACCACGCAAAATTACCGATCAGAGCAGTCGGCCGCTACAAATCTTCAGACAGCGACTGAATTCGACTTAGCTATCTAGTTATTGTCGACAATCCCCGTACGTCGGGACTCGACTCGTGATCTTCCGAGCAGAGTCGCTCCAGATACAACAGAAATGCTAGCGTTGAGGTCACTGTGGGTTGTAGCTGGAGAAAGGGAAAGGGGCGCCAGCCGCCCCCGCCAGACACGACAACAGAAGAGGCGCGTCGTAGATGGGGCACAGCGTGGAGGCAGCGCGGGCGAAAGGGGCAATGGAAGACAAGACGGATGTTCCCCAATCTCCAGGTTAACTGTATAAATAATTTCTCCTCTGCGGCGTCGGGCTGTCGTTGCAATTGAAGCGCTCCGCCCGGCCGTCAGTCCGCTCGCTTTCCCTCCCGTCGGTCCCTCGCCCGGGCCCATTCGCCCCGCACGACGTCTCAACGCCAGGACACGTCAGGGCGACCTGCAAAGTTAACCCCCCCCCCCCGCCTCAACCCTCACGAGCGGTGACGTTCCCCCACTTGCCACCGCCCCTCCCCGCTTCAGCCAACCTCAGCCCCTCCTCCGACTTTAGTATCGGTGACGTCCCTGGCCTGCTTCCCCCCCCCCCCCCTGAGTGCGCACGTCGCTGCTCTCCGCCCCAGGCCGGCCGCTGCCCGCTGCAGGTCGACGGCGCCGCTCCTTTAAAGCGCGCAGCCCCACTGGGCCCGGAGCCTGCAACGAAAAACGCAGATAAGCACAAACCTAAAACTTTTTGAAAACTTAGCCAGTGTTATGAGGAACAGAGAAACGCAAGTATGACGGCCTGTAGGTGTCGGCGTTGCGCTGCACAATTTTTTGAATATGTCGAAACAACTGTGCCATTGTGGATGAATACACTGCTAATTCTAGTTGTATATTGTTCGTTAGATAGCGATGTAGTTCGTGACATAGAAGTGTGAAGAAGTGGTATGACGTACCGATGTGGCGCCTCAAACTGTTCGCCAAACTGAGTTCACTGTGTCATTGTGTAATACCCTCTTATAGTACGAACTCAAAGCTAATTGCTTGGTCTAATGGAAGAAAATTCTTTTTCAGTGCCAATGATGACCACGCGACTTGCGTTTCGCTGCTCCTCGTAACAATAACAAATTTCTCAAAAGTTTGCGCTTTGATTTGATTTATTTAGTCCAAAAACAATAAAAACTCTGTATGACGTTTGCGGGAGAATAATATCTGAGCACGTTTTCTTGAGTACCAGAATCCCAGCCCAACATTTAGCTACAGATATTTGAAAGATGAATGAAAGTTAAAACATAATAATAATAATAATAATAACAGTAATATTATTATTATTATTATTATAAATTAAAAAAAAGCGAGATTAGAACATTTGAATAACTAGACATTCTCGTCTCCCAGTGTGCAACGAAAACTATTTGCATCGGTAAACGAACGGCAGATTTGATTTTTCTGATGCATTGATAACAATATAGTACCTCACCTTCAACTTTACTCTTACCACTACAAGCAAACGGTCAGCTCAACAAAACGTGCGCATAGTGAAGCTACATTTACGTCCAGAAGCAAATCAAGGGACCATCTCAGCATTTCCTCAATGGATCAGGGAAACTGGACAAAAACCTGATAGAGATGGGGTCATTGACCCGGAAGCTGAAGTACATTACTTGTTCCAGGCATATTGAGTCTTTCTTTTAAATTATAAAATAAAAAGGTAAACTAATTCGTTATATCGAATTCGTCATTTTTTGTTAAAATAAACATTATTTTTCTTTTTGATGATCAGTATAGTATCTAATTCTATAGAAACAATTACTTTGAGCTTATCATACGTGTTTTTTCTTGCTGGCTCCCGGCCTACAGTGCAGGGTGGGCAGTGGTAGAGAAGAGGCAGGTTCAAGAATTCGTATGCGCTATTGCGGAGGCTAAGCTTACTTATGGATTTGGAGGATGCAAGGCGATGAGAGTAAGTGAAATGAAAGTGTACTACACGCAAACGAGTATCTCATTTCAATGCATTTTGGTAAAATGGAAACAAAAGAGATCGAAAATTAATTTTTACCTAGGAAAAATGCACTGTCAAATATATGACAGTATATGAAAGTACAGTAAAAAAATTTCCTTTCTTATTGTTTAGTATTGTAAAAACAATGTAAAGGGAAAAGTTTAATATCCGCACGATTGTTGAGCTCTAGAATCCCTCTGTCTATCACTTTTAATATACTACATAGAAGAATTATAAACAAAGGAATCAACAACCATGGTTGTGAATTTTGTAATTCTGTCAATTGTAAAGCTAGAGAGGGGAAATGTTTTTATTTTTTATATTTATTTAACAATCAAAAACTGTTAAAATGGTATGTGGCGACGTATGGAGGAGAAGAGCATGTTGCAGTACGTCCAGTTGTAAGGCCATCTTAGATTTTTGTCAATGGATGAAATGAAACTACAAAAAACTGTTCAAGATGTCATTCAGTCAGATGAGATGGTGTCATTCAGTCAGGAGCTGATGGACATAACTTGTGACAGACATATTCTGTCTCGCCAATTGCAATGTTCCTTATATGCACTGGTTGGCATGTAGCTCCACTGCATGAAATTGGCGGAAGCATCAGGTCAAACTGCATGCAAGGAAATAAGTAATATTTTTATTTTTACGTCAAAAACAGTTTAAAACTGTGTGTGACGTGCTACGGGGAAAAGTAAATTATGTTTTCATAATTCTGTGATCCCTGTCCTAAGCTACATTCTAGCTAAATTATGAATACAGAAAGAAATGAGTGTTTTATTTATTTTTTATTTTTTTATTTATTATAATCCGCCATTCTGATAGAGTGTTTTTGGGATTACTCAATCGCTTAAGGCGAATGTTTAGTGGGCCCTTGTTTTGCGTTCCCAGTCATAAACGCACACTTGTCCCCACTCTTGGTCTCTCTTCCTTCTTCCTCCTTCGGATTTCTTCATTTTCATTATGTTCTCTTCTGCTCATCTTTCCGTTCTCTTCCACTTCTATGTATTATTATTGTTCAGCCCTAAGCAGCCATACCGATTGAGCTGTTTTCTAGGATTACACAATCGCTTAAGGCGTACGCCGAGATGGTCCCTAGTTTTACGCTTCCAGCTGCAAATGTAGTACAGCTTGCCCATAAATGTTACAACTTTGTATTTTCAAGTGGTTTAGGCGGACGAGCAAGCCCTATGGTCTGAGCCTCATAACTATTATTATTATTATTATTATTATTATTATTATTATTATTAAGCTATTTTATTTTATTATGCTCTATACTTCTTTGTTACTACCCTGTTAGTAAAGGGGAAAAAAACCAGTAAATTCTCTTATATTTATTCATACAAATATTAGGTTGTAGACAACTTTTGGTTGTTCACAGAGGTTCACTGTTGGTAACGTTCTTGTGGTAAATACATCTTGCTATGTAGTCGAAGGCCTTGATTATGTCATACAGATCACTAGAGAAGAATGAGAAGTAATTTGTTATTTCATTGATTGATTTTCGTGTTTCCTGGCGCGGCAACTGCTTTGATCATTAGTCCCATTAGTGTAGTACATGTTTTCCCCCGGGGATGGCGGTGATCTTCCCCCGCTGGATGGCGAGATCGGGCGCCGACATACCGTCAGCTAGTGGGGTTTCCCCCTAACCAGGACTCTCCCACTGGGACAAGCTCTAAACTCCCGATCGGTCTCCCGGAATATGTGGTAGTGTAGTGCATGTTAGTGTAAGTGTGTGTGTAAGGGAAGATGATAGGACAATGAAGAGGAAGGAAATATCGCGCGCGGTCCGTGGCCCGTTTGGTAGGGTACTGCTCCGGCATTCGCCTTGTGTGGATCGGAGAAACCACAGAAAAATACCGATCAGAGCAGCCGGCCGTTAGAATTCTCTTCCAGTCAGCGACTAAATTCGACCTAGCTGAAAAGCTAGTGTCGAAAATCCTGCCGCCGTCAGGACTCGAACCTAGGACCTCCCGGTCAGAGGCGCTGCACATTTGTTATTAATTCGATAATAATTTGTACACTTTTTTCATATTGCAGCTGTCACATTTTATATCCTGTGAGAAAGTGTGTGCGTGAGGAGAAAGTGGCGCACTCAAGCCCCGCCCCGCCTCGCCTGCCCGACAGCCTTTGCCTCTGCCGCCACCGGTCGGCCTACTCCCTGCAGCCTACCACTGCCCGGCTCCACCCACCCTCCTCGCAGCTGCCTAGCCCCCAACGACGTTTCTCTTTCCCTGCCACTGCTCGCCTCCATTCCCATCCCCACTTCACGTCACCCACTTCATTGTCTGACACTGCCCGCCCCACCCACGGCCACTCTCCCCTCACCCCGGCTCCTTCCGTTTTACAAGCCCCTTCTGTCTTGCATTCACTCATCCCCGACCACGCTAGCCCCCCTCTCTCACAACCCATACCCAACCGCTCCTGCCCGCCACCACCCGGCACAAACGGCCACTGCTCCCCTCACTCTGGTTCTTTCGGCTTCACACGCCCCCCTCACTTGCATTCACCCCACCCCGTTCCCAACAGCCCACTCTCTTACCCGCCTCGCCATCCACTGCTCGCCACTGCCCGCCACCACACCGCACCTTCGCCACCACCCGCCACTGCCGCCATCCTCACCCCTCTCCCGCCGCCAGCCACGCCTGCCCTCTTCGCCCCAGCGCGCCGCCCTCCCCGGCCGCCGCCCACAACGCCATTAAGGCCGCCGCCGCTCATTGATTTCGCCCCGGCCGCCTCTATGCCGCGCCGGTGTCATCGCTTCCAGGCCCCGGTTTTCAGGCCCCGATTGCTTTGCCCGCCGCTCAGCCCCAGCCTGCATTATGCAGATAGTCGATTGGATGAAAGCTCGCGCTCTGGATGTATTAGGTGGAGTCAGCTTAAATAATGAAGAGGTTGATCTTCATCAGGCGCAGATTGCGGAGGTCCATTGCCAAGCGGGATGCGAGGCGGCGCGAGGGGGCGTGGGGAGGCAAGGAGGCGAAGAAGGGAGCGGCAGCGTGGCGAGAGAGGTAGTGTGGTTCAGAAGTGAAGAAGTGAGGACGAAGGCGGAAGTAGGGAGGTTTGGCCGAGCGTATATCCTGAATTCAACGTGGTGCAAAGGAGCGAGGAATGAGGCGATAGTTTGATTGCGGCTTTGGATCGCTTCTTCGCTATAGTCATTAGCGTCCAAGAAATGGATGGAAGAGACAGACAGGAAGAATTGAGAAGCAAGTCACGTGTCATATGTGATCCGATTTATAAGGTACTATTCTGGGGTACGGCAGAAACTGACCAGGAAACGCACGGAAGCTAGTGATCAGAGCAGCATGCGATTCCGACAGGCACCACGAATTCACGGACGCTATCGAGCAATTTTTCATGACTTGCCAGGATAGTTTCCACATCAACGGTTCGCTTGAGCGTAAGACGTTGCCTTCGCGCTCGCTGCTAACGGTTTTAGTGGTCTACAGCACTATAAACTGTTCTGAACACTACCACACAAAACGAATTTCGAAAATGGAGCATGCTCACTACTCTCCGGACAAATGGAATACTCTCGTATAACACTGTAGTAAGTTAAATATTTTTCGAAAAATCCTGAACCTCACGAATACTGCAATAACATAGATAATAATACAGAGAGCGAACGTTACTAATGATATAAAAAAATTGCTGTTGCGTAACTTAACAAGTGAACAGCAAATATTAATGGCCTCTTACTTGGATCATTAGTATCGCATGACGTTAGCAGTGACGCACCGAATATGAGAATTCGGCAGGTGCATTATGAGAATAGACGAAACAACACAATCAAATATTTGCATTTCAGTCAAACTAGAAAGTGTAATATTGATATTGTATTTTCATTCAAGATTCAAGATGCTTGTTATTCTACGAAACGCCATATCTGGCGTTCTCACCACTCACATGGCTGGTGGCTGTCGTTTTCTTTCAATTTCTGTGTGCTTTGAAATTTAGTATTTTAGGATGCTAGTGTGTTGCTATGAGATCAGGTCCCCCCAACAAACGAAAGGTTGCGGGCAAACAATGGATGATTATGGCAATCAGGGGAAGTAGCAGAGGGGCGACGGCGAAGGGGCAGCCAGGAGTCAAGATATGACGTCAATATCGAAGTTTTAAACGTCCATTTATTACATCTGCTTTTCTTGGGACATCGTTGTTAGGTTAGGTGTATGTATTATCTCCATTTTGTAAAAGTGAAAATATTAAAAATTAAATAATGATACAGCTGTCAGTTCATGTGTTCGAGCTGTATTAACACTGTTTGTACTAACTTTCTCGAGCAGACGTTCTTTCAGCCACAATGAGCCAGATGCCCTAGTATGTACTGTCTTTCCTTGTACTTCGCACATGAACAGTCCTCAGCGCATGTACCGTAGTCGGATGCCCTGCCCCTTGTGCCCGTACCCATCTCCAGCGAGGTAGGAAGGCTCTGACTCACTGAGATGACCCCGGTCGCTCACCCTTTTCAGCACAGTTTTGTCAATGGTTCTAATTATTTTTAATTTTGTTCTGCCAGGTAAAACTTTATTATAAATTAAGAAAAAAGGTCATTGTAAAATTATATTTTGCGCAAACGTTTAATGTTAGAAGTTACTAAACCTGCAAATTTATCGATGTTAAAAACATTTATGGTTTTGGGTCGATGTATCAATGTTTTCATATCGATGTAGCATCACTCGCCAAGGGACGAGAAGGGATCAGTGGCGGAGACATCAAAGGTGATAGGGGGTCTGGGATGGTGGGGGTAGAAGAGCAGACCGGGGGGGAAGGGGGGATGGGGGGGGGGGGGGCCCCTTTTGGAGGGATGAGCACGGGGAGGGGTCGTGAGGGGACGTCAAAGGTAGGGAGAGAGCCAAACGGGGCAGGTTGGGGGTGGTTCGGAGATGGTCCCGCCGCCGGCCGCGCCCCATGAACGCGAGTAATTGGTGACTGATGGCGTCACATTAGGCCCTCCAGAGAGACCAGGTAACTGCCTCGGCGAAGGACGGCCTGGGAGGGGGAAGGCGTTGCATAATGCACGCAGCAACCAACAGCTGTCCTGCGTACAGTTGCAGGCGTGATGCATAATACGCGAGGCGCGGCCACGCCCCCCGGCCCCTCCCTTTCTACCCCCTCCCCCGCTGGGATCGTTCTGCTCCTGAGACGCCCTGGACGACTCGATTAAATAGGTGGAGGCAGTGCGGGGCCCGTTCCCGCGGAAGGCGCCATGGGCTCCGTCGACCGCGATGGAAAGGCGTCGGTCGCGGTGGCGCCCAAGGGGGTTCCCCGAACAGAGGCCAATGGGGAGTCTCCGCACAAGTTTCCAGGGCGGCGCTTACTGCCAGGGCACGCTAGTGTCACCTTGCTTACTCCCCCTTTAATGCGAGGTTTTTGGACGAATGACTCGAGCAGAACATTAGATTTGCTCGATGAGTGGCATCCGTATTAACAATGGATGTCACGAGTTTTATTACAGCTGAAATTCTGTTCCCACTGGAAAGCACGGTATGGTGGCGTCTTTCGATACTAATAAAAAGAAAGATCAGGTACTTTTGAAAATTTAATAGATACGTTCTTTCTCAGAATTAAAAAAATGGAATAATGGCTGTAATTATTAAATTGTATTCATTACACACTACCACTTGAGACAAACACAAATGATTATACTCTGATCACAGTAACAAAAAAAAAACACTATCTGAAAAAGAATGAACGTACACGTATACCCTTATGAGAAAATTCACATACAAAATAATGAATCGGGAAATAACCATCTCAAGTAAGTTCTATACAGTGTATAATAATTTCTGTAAATTAAAAATGAACCTCCTCACCTTATTTAAAATTGCTTTAAATTCTATAATCTAGTTAAATAAAAAATTAATTACAACATGAATCGAGTACTTTCTTCAAAGAAATCTCACAAAGATCACGTCGGTAAATAAGTAA
The DNA here is from genome assembly GCA_964035755.1 of Teleogryllus oceanicus. Classification (NCBI taxonomy): domain Eukaryota; kingdom Metazoa; phylum Arthropoda; class Insecta; order Orthoptera; family Gryllidae; genus Teleogryllus; species Teleogryllus oceanicus. The sequence continues at coordinate 344,155,519 of CAXIVR010000001.1, read as the reverse complement.
CTAGCATGCATTCTTTGATGAAATAGATATGTAGTATTAAGTTAACACTTTCTTTGACCTCGAAAGAATGCGTTGATTCCTAAGAATTCAGTAGCGTGAAATTTGCAACAACTTTAAAATGTTGAATCATCTGTTTTCTGCTACAACAGTCGCTGAAAGAATTACACTTTCTATAGTAGTGACATCATGTACACCACCAAACGTAACTAATTCACTTTGCATGCAAATGTAGCTTTTAGCTAAATTATGCCAGATACGCTAACAAGGGAACACGGCAATGCAGTTCACAGCAGCAAGTTACAACTCACTCATACCACCGGTCGTTTTAAATCTTCACGCAGTCGTCTGAAATATAGACGTCCTCCGTGCTTGGACAGCCGAGTCTCCTGTCGAAGCGTCGTTGCCTCAGCGATGAATTATATCTTGCGCTCGGTCGCCTTGTGTAGCAGTGTACTCGCGCCGTATATTTCGTTAGAGGAAAGTAAAGTAGTTCAATTAGTAGAAAAGCGAAGTTGGCAAAAGAAAAGGCTGTGAGGAAAAACATTACTTGTTAGTCACCCCAAGTTTCCAAGTGAGGGTCTCCTATTAAAATTTGCATTTATGTTTGTAGAAAATAGATCGCTGGGAAAAAAGTGAAGAGGAAAATACTCCAGCATGTGTTATGATTGTGGTGAGTGCGGTATTCACGTCTTCTTTTGTTACACGTTGCTACCAACATAATTTCTTTCGCACGTTTCAAGGTGCTACTGCGAAAAGACTTTCCTGGCGTGCTGTAGTAATATTATTATTTATCTAACGGCACAGAATACAACAGATCCAGTCCAATACATCACAATGTGACATTAAAACAATAAAACAGTGAACAAGTTAGTCCCTAGAGGGGCACGTGCAGTTCCTGTATCCATTGCACCGCTATCGATGTCAGACGTTGGAAGAATGTCGCAATGTAGATGTAATGACACGCATACGTACCGAGGGGCGCCAGGAGAAAACCAGGAGATTGGGGCTGTTGATCCACGGGGGCCTCTCATTTCACACAAAACATTCCCCAATTTATAAACAAAATTAATTTCTCCATGCTTCACAAATAATGTATTGCGTTAAATTAGGATTAGAAATGTATATTTTTTTTATTTCTTTTCAATGACAAACTAATTCGGGGCCCCAATTGAGTCGTGATCTGTGGCAAGTTACCTCAACTGCCTCCTCCTCGTCTTGTCGCCCCTATATGTACATTCCTCTGGTGAAATCCCAATGCAATATAACAAAAATTGGCATTTCTTACATTTTTCCGCGAGATACCCGGGACGACTTGGCAAGCGACTGGTCAATTGCGACGGGATGCGGGCAATATGCAACATAGGACAGGTACCTCTCCAACCTCAGAGAAACCTCAGAAAAACCGCCCATCAGACGAAACCGGGCGCTCCTGCAGACAGCCGCTGAATTCGATTTAGGTCTATAGCTAGTGTCAAAATTCCGCCATCGTTGGGTCTCGAACCCTAGATTCATTCGGTCAGAGGTTCTGCGGTGGTCAATAGGGTTCTTAATGTTTCGTTTAAATGTTATCGTTCGTCTTAATGTAGGGTTCTTAACGTTTCTGCGGTGGCCATCCAATAGGGTTCTTAAAATTATTTTTATAGTACATACATGTATCAGAGTAATTAACAAATTTTACTTATGCTTTCTGCTAAGAGAATACTAACTTACTATTGATGTCTCTTTCTTCCAGATATATTCTCATTTCAAAATTAGGAAAGAAGTTATCAAAACATAAATGTTCTATAAGTTTGTCAATAAATTATTTTAGTGGCATATACACATTATGACCCAGAACATAGGTCACCTATGAATCGTCACTATTTTTTCCTTTAAAAAAAGTGTAGGAGAAAATAATATGGAGCAGAATCTTATCCAATCCTTGAAATTTAAACGCATGGGTTGCATAATAAAAAAATGTTTTGAGATGATGTAGTACCATACAATCTGCTCAACAATACAAACATTTTGGACAGTATCCTAAATTTTAAAATATTTTCCTTAAATTTATCCCAAGAGGTCAAAGCGACTTGGTCAAAAGGTGGACTACCTTAACAAATTTGTACAATGCACCCCGCAAGTCGTCTTCTGACATCACGCCAAATGCTATGATACCCAAAGGAGGAACGGAACGAAAATGTTACAATTGAAATCTATTGCTTCAAAGGTTAAATTCAGAATAATATTCGAATATGAAGGTTCGAAAATGTAGGATGGCTGTTATAAAAATCACAAACCTACGGAAATATGAATGTGAGAACCGAAGAAATATGCTTCTCAGTCTCGCGACAGAAGAGTGCTGTCGTCCGCTTGTATCGCGATAGTTGTCGTCCTTATTGAAGTTCTAACCTTTGTCAGCACTGAATTCTCAATGGTTCCAATACGTGAATACTACGACAGTGATAAAATATTCTCAACAATATAAATGTAGAAGTAACAAATGTTCGCTACCCTAACTTGGAGATCATGGTATTATATTGTTTTGCAACACATTGCCACATGACATGAAACTATGAAAATCGATAACATTTGTCAGTGTCAATGAAACTCTTTTGCATACTGTGCTGAATAACTGTTTCTATAAAATTAAAGATATTTAAGGTATTAGTTGCTGTGTAATTCTGAAAGAATAAATATGAATGTAACAAATATTGGATCAATGAGGCTTCTCGATAAGATTTTCCGACAAGTTTCATCGATCCTTTAAACAAATGCTGAGATGAACTCTTGTTTTGCATCTGGGCATACATATTAAGCTTCACTATCTATGCTGTGTCTCTACATCTCTGTGAGGAATGTAGTTATTCAAATAATTTTTCTCTACTTTCTCGCGCGAGTATGTCTGTTCCGTCACGAAGGTCATGATAAGGGGCCTTTTGACTGGACCTGATTTCCGTTAGCAAATAGTCTTTTATTACGCGGAAGCGAATATTTTCAAACAAATTGCTGCTAATTCAATTTTATATTCATACGTTAGGACAAAGATCCCGGGGCTCACGAAACCGTGTAGAGACTGCTTTTCTCCCCATGGTTCATCACACAGTTTTTAACTGTTTTGGAACTTTAAATTAATTAAGTACTACATTTTCTCCTGAAAATGTTTTAAATGACTGTGAATGCCGTAGGCAGATGTAAAATAGCTGAATAAAGTTATTGAAGCTGACATTTAAAGAGAGAAAATAATAAAAGGGGGCACAAATTGTAACTCGGTTCACTTGTGCTGGAAATACAACATGACACATAAGACGTAGTGGAATGCACAATCCTGGATGAATGCACTTATCAGCTGTTGCTCACGCGAGAGGCGTATTACGTAATGTAATAATTTCAATCTTGTTCACCTTTGCACTTCACCATCAAATCGGGTGACCTTTTCAGTTGCACGTGTTGCACACCTCTCACTTACAAATTGCTTCAGATTTTTCCTGCTATTTCTTCGTATTGTTGCCGGGGAGTTTTGTCCTCATGCTTATTGATACCATGAGTCTCTACGGGTTTTTTTTATATTGTTCTAGTTTGTTTAGTCTATCGTTCAGAGACTCAATTTCAGCATTATTTTTGCACTGTTTCTTTCATTATTTTTGTTTCCTCTTTTAAGAGTTTATTTTCATTCATATATGGATGAAACACTTTGTTAATTTTATCGAATTTCTCCCACAAAAAGTTTATCTTTAATTGTTGGGTTCAAATCCTCCCCCAGTTGACTAATTTGTTTTTCTAAGTCCATGGCACCCGATACATTATTATTTGGAGTGAGACTTTCCATTGCAGTTATAACCTTGTTTTTGGAGCCATTTTTTTCTTTTATGGCGACATTCTTGGCAATGCCACTGTTCTCTTTCTCTTTTTGATTTCGCCCGAAAAGCAAGTTTCTGATATCGAGCACCAGCACCACCACGTGGTAGTTTAAGTTGCACACTATTTCTTCATCTATGCAGTACCCGCAACGATTGCAATTAATCATTTTATAGATTAATTACGATAGCATCCGAAAGCACACAATATTATGTAATAATTCAATACACAACACTGTATCACACACTGTCACAAGATAGATGGCATGGAGAAGATTGTTTATCGATATAGCAGTCGTAGAAACAAGCAATCTCACCAAAGTATATAGTACTAAAATCCAGAAATACAGGGAGCTGGCACATATCGTAAAGGAGCAATGGAACGTCCGGGAGATCAAGACCATCCCCATAGTCCTCTCAGCAACAGGAATCATCCCGAAGACCTTGAAGTGTTCACTTGAGCGGTTATCCATTAAGAAGAACATCATTATCAATTTACAAAAATCTGTGATTCTGAGTACTTGTTCTTTAGTGAGGAAATTTCTGGGAAATAATGAGGGGTTCTGAATTCATTGTTCATAATTTATTTTGATGTGTATATAGTTTTTAGCCTATATATGAATTCATTGTTTATAACTTATTTTGATATGTATATAGTTTATTTTAGATCTCTTATTATTTTGTTATATTGTTTACATGAAATAACTGATGGTTGTCATGCTTTTATAAAACATATTGTCTGTATGGCCGCCTTATGTACCAGGAAAACAGTGAATAAAGGGAATAATAATAATAATAATAATAATAATAATAATAATAATAATAATAATAATATAGATTTTCTGTGGCAATGTTTTTTTAGGGGTCAAGATGTCAAGGTTCTGGTAATAGAAAGCACAACACGTCCACACGTGACTTTTTCTTTTATCCTAGATCACATTTAGTATATTACTGTGTATTCGTAATTTTGGCCCTTAACTTCATCTAATTTTTTAAAATTGTAATAAATGGTTTATACTAAATAACTTTTAATCGGGAAGATCAAAATATGGGTAACTTTTAACGGAAAACATAGGAACTTGTGAAATAAATAATTGATGTAATCGTGATCATTTGTTTTAATATTTATTTTATCTAAACTATGTATTTTCCTTAAATAAATTTGCAATGAGTATACTATATATAAAGTTCTATATTTATGAATAAATTCACACGCTCAATGGTATCACGAGTTCCTATTAATATACTAATTATATCATATATTCTTGGAAAATATTGTCAAGTATTTAAAAAGAAAAGGTCCAGTGTTATGAATTTTTCTCACGAATAAATTCTTAATTTTTACCTGTTAATGCATGTTTAACGTATTTATTCCTTTTGCCTTCTTAAAAAGAGGAAATCGTGCCGTGATTGCTATATGTATTTTTCCGACTTCATGCATATTTGAATCCGTGCAATGAATTAGAAAAATTGTATTGAAGAGGGAACAAATAAATTAGAATTTTGTTCAACGGGACAACGGAATATGCTCCAAATACGAAACAAGACGAAATGAAACAACTCTGAATCATGTTATTGATTATTTGTGAACAATGTAATGCGAATGTAGCACATCCAACGAATTTACGTTCCAGAATTGTTGATGAAACCAATACGCTAGTGCAATCAAATGCTCCATTCACATTAAACAACATGTTTATGTATGTTTTTGATACTTTATATCGCATTATTCCTGTCCGAAAACAAGATGGAAGTCATAAGTAATCAATTTATGAATGCAATTCAAATGAATCAATTGTTTAAGCTGTTTGAATACCCAAGAAGACATAATACATTGTTAGCAAGCTGGTTTACGTATTATTTAATATAATAATTATTAGTTAAAAGGTTTTTTTTCTCTGGAACTTTAAATTAATATCAAAGTGCACGTCCCGTCACTGAGGCTGCTGAGAATTCACCACTCTGAAACTAACCGTCCACCGTTGAACCTACTGGCCTGGGCCATGGCAGAACGCCGTATGACTAATCCGTTAAACAGCACTAATACAATCAGCGCAGGAGAATTTTCGTATTACTATTGAAATCACCGTGATTAATATATCAAATTGACAATCAATTAATCCGTTCTGCTTTGCATTTTTTCATTCATGTACTCTTGATTCGTTTACACAATTCAGTTAGGCTCCAAATTTCAGGCAGTCAAATGATGGCATTTAATCCACCCGAAATGCCTTTAACGCACCTAATAGCAAAAATTAATTGGACGTATGAAAGATCAATATGCAAAACTCGGGCAGGCGATTAGGGAATTTTTCACCAAAATGTAATGTTTGAATGTTCGCGTTCCATGAAATGTGTGTGTCTCCCTTTGGCCCGGTAATTTAATAGAAATGCTATCGGAAGCGACTGTTAAAAAAATAAAGGTACGGTATGATTAGACTTACATAAACAATGAGATACATGGGAATAAGATACACCTTACAGATTTAACAAATACATATATTCTGAATTATATTAAATAGCCAGTGCTAGAAGAAAAATTTTCTAACTGAACTTACGGCAAAAATACATATATTAAGATACAACCAAGAACAAAGTAGCGGAATGAAGTGTACTACCCGACTCGATATGCTTCTGAGATCGAAATTAAAGTCTCAGATATTAACTTCAGTAGTTCAACACAAGAAAGCTCTACATCTACTGCTCTACATTACGATCTCACACATAATATTTTTATTCAATCGCTCTCCTACACGCTACATTTAGCGAGGAAAAACGAACATGACAGGCAATTTCAATCCAAGGAACGTTCCCATCCTAGCACACGTACTTGGCGTTCAAACGCAATGCAAAACTGCATCTGTGTGCAAATTTAATCGCAACGCAACCTTCCCCTCCGCACGCAAACAGCTGTCAGCACTCCGCTGAATACTAAACCCGCCGTCTCTCGTCTCTTCTTAGGTCGCGGCCGTCGCCATGGCCGTTTTTCTCGGCCGCTCCGGCTTGCTGGCGCGCGTTTCAATTATTTCGCAAGCAATCTGAGACGGATATCAAATATTTAGTCGGCAGTGACAGTTCGTTCCCGGCGTACTCCGCCCAGAATTTGGGCTGCATTCGAACAAAGCACTCCGGTGATGCTCCTGCTGCTGCGCTGTCAGAGCCCGTCATTCTCAGAGCCCTCCGCCCCTCCCCGCCCAACCCTTCACTTCGCCCGCTCCCGCCCGCCTCACTCCCCCACCAGCCCCGCCTCATGTCGCGGCTCGCCCAACGCCCTGCTCCCCTTATCCTGCCTTCTCTCTAAGCCTCCCCTTTGCTCCGTCAGTCCCCTCCCCGGCCAAGGGCTGGCTTCCGTTGCCTTCCCCGCTCGCCCCGCCCTGCCGCGCCCTCCTTCCCTTCCCTGCAGTGACCCTCCCGCCCTGCTCAGATCTGCTATGACCCAACCCGACCTTACCCGACCTTACCCGACCTTACCCGACCTTACCCGACCTTACCCGACCTTACCCGACATTACCCGACCTTACCCGACCTTACCTTACCCGACCCGACCCGACCCGACCCGACCCGATCCGACCCGACCCGACCCGACCCGACCCGACCCGACCCGGAACGAACCGAACGACCCGAACGGACCCGACAAAACACACACGACGCGAAACACCCGACACGACAACCGATACGGCAACCGACACGGCATACGAGACGGCACACGACGCCCGACACGACACAGTGATCAAAAAGGTATTGCATACCGGTAAAAATACCGGTAAAATATCAGTATTTTTTTCACATCTCTATCAAATACTTTTTTCTTTTATACCGGAAAACCTTTAAACCGGTATGGACGTCCATAAAGGTTACACCGATATTATACCGGTATTTTCAATGGGAATAATATTCCTCACACCATCCACAAAGACAAAATAACTTCCTTGCAATTTCCAAATTTCTTATTAATTAAATATAAGATCATGCACCCACTTACACACACACACATTCATTTACACTCTCTCATACACTCATTCACACACTCTCACACACTCTCTCTCACACACTCTCTCACACACACTCTCTCACACACACTCTGTCACACACTCTCTTACAGTCTCACACATACACATTTTCTCTCTCTCTCTCTCTCTCTCTCTCTCTCACACACACACACACACACGAATAGGAACATTTACAAACATTCGTCAAAACGTTTGCTAGGGTCAGCGGTCAATATCCGTCGCTCATATTTGAACCCTCCACACTGCGAAAAGAAATTGATAGGCTGGAGTGTGTCGAGTGCTCTATCCTCTGAGCGAAATCCAAGGCTTGGGCCGAACCGGGGACGTCCGCGGGTCGAAACGCTGACCTCCGGAAGCAGCCTACGCAACGGCGCAGCCCTCGCAGCTCCTACAAAGTGGCAGCTGTTCCGAGAAGCCTTCGACAGCGCCAAGAACGTCACGCACGCTCTTCAGCCGGTGTCGTCCTTTCACATCTGATGGCAAAGGCCACATCCGTTGGACACTTTTTAGTTTGAAGTGCACAGGGACAAGCGTTCTTACAATTCCACAGGAAGGATATCGTATTGCTCTACCACTCTCAAAAAAACCTTCCACTGCGCATGCCCGAACGTAGCCTCTCCTTCCAAAGCTCCTAATATTTCCACGCCTGCCTGCGCTATTTGTCACAACATCTCTCTCTCTCTCTCTCTCTCTCGCTCTCTCTCTCGCTCTCTCTCTCGCTCTCTCTCTCGCTCTCTCTCTCGCTCTCTCTCTCTCTCTCTCTCGCTCTCTCTCTCTCTCTTTCTCGTGGGTCGCGCGAGTTTGGTGATAACAAACTGATGAGTGAGAAGGATCAGACGGAAGGCAACTTACATGTTTCTAGAGTAGGGTTTGTCAAATCTATCAACAGAAATTAAGCCGTGTCTTGAAGAAGAGTTTGGGTCTCCAGTCTCTCTTTGATCGTGGATAGTGAGTAGTGACAGTGTGCTTTACACAGCAGCTGCTGTTATTCACAAAAGCCCATTTATTACAAATAATTCAAAGTATATCCACTGAAAAACGATAGGTCGTTGATCAAATAATCATTGAACATGGCCACATTCCTCTCCGTCATCCACCGTACCATCCAGATCTAAATCCAATAGAACTTGTTTGGGGATTTATAAAAGGGCGCGAGGCAGCAGAAATTGGTGCATCCTTAAAAGAAAAGGAAACGTTTTGCAGAGAAGCGTTTGCACAATACAGTGCTGAACAATGGAAGAAATCTGCGAGCATGTGTAGGGAAAAGAGGCGACATAATAATTCAGATGTGATGGACCAACAGAAGATGGATTCATTTCTTTGACACTCCTGGGAGCGCGAGTTCCTCTTTGACGATGAGGGCAGTGATGACGAGTGACGGTCAGCGCGATCGCTGCGTCTTGCAGTCGCCTCTCCTTGTCGCCTACGCGCTTCCTTATCGCCGAGAGGGGAAATCTCAGATGCCACAGGGTGGGGGCAGCCTCCGAGACTTTACCAAAGGTACGTCCGCCATGATGTTTTTTTTTGCGAGCGGTTCAGCTATGATATTTTTAAGAAAAATGAAAAAGAAGTTTATATGCCGTGCGCTTGATGACATTCTAAGTTACACTCTATTTTCACACTTTTTATCACATCAATATTGTGAATATTGTTTCTAAAGTGCAAAAGTGAAATATATGCATTTATTTATTTATTCTATATCAAGATAACATTTTCACGATCCCAGTTTGCAATAATTTTATTTGGATTATTCACGCAGGTGTAGGACCTCCTCGTGTTTCTGAAAATGACATGTAAACACCGGGTTTTGTCACCCTGGGTGCCCTCCGAGAAAATGGACACCCTGCCGAAGGATAGACTTATCGCGGCGTAAGAGCGGCTGCGCTGATCCATACCAGGCAAATGCCTCAGCATTTCTTTACCAAATGTGCTGCACGCGAACATTCCTTTCTCTTCATTGATTGTTCGTTATTCCGGGCGCGCCAACTGCTAAGATCACTAGTCACGTCAGTGTAGTGCAAGCATTTCCTTGGTAGGTGGCAGTGATCTTCCCCCAGGTATGTAGCGAGATCCGGCGCCAACCTACTGTCGCACAGTGGGCAATTTGGTGCCAAAACTTGGCCATAAGTCGAAAAACAAAATTTGAACTGATGAAAGTTTTAGCATATCCAGCATGAAGTGAAAGGTTTGTTGCACCGTGTTGGGCAATATTTTGCTCCTTCAGAAAGGCTAATGTCATCGACTTCCAGCCATGGTACGTTCTAGTGTAGTTTGTTCAGTGCGCGTTTCCATGAGTGGTTTCAAAAACGCAATTGTCCGGTTCTTGTGTTTCGTGAACTATTATGTTAATAATGGATATTGATGTTAAATGTAAATGTAAATGTAATTGATGTAAAAAGTTTAGGATACATTTTTTCTCAGATATCGATAATTACTTATGTTATTGAATATTTAAGATTTACCTCTAACGTAAGTTAATTTCAAGTATTTTTACCAAACATTAGCATTTTAGTTGAACTGCCGGACGGTGTCAAGCCAAAACGTTTGTACCTGTTAAAAGACAACTTTAGTAGCTATGTGGAACCTGAGTGAAGTAATCCACATAAATTCATTAACATTTGTTATGAATTTTTTTTGCAAGGTCGGTGGCTACAGATTGATTAAAAAACTGCGTGAAGTGAAATTTTCTTTTGCAGAATCAGAAGGAAATATTAAGAAGCTGACTACGAAAGAACTAATTCATTTAATTAGAGATTGTTCTAAATATTTTGGTGAAAAGGGATTATATGCAAAATAGTTTATAGATTTTTGTAAGTTTTCGTCAGTGTTAAGTCAGTGTTGGGTCAGTGTTAAGTCAGTGTTATGAAGCACGAATTGCGATACTTGAAAAGCGAAATTAAACAAAAGTGGAGAGCATCGAATTACATCGAATATAGATTTCTAATAAATAATGAAAGTTGGTTGAATGAAACTAAAATTAACAATGCCAAAACGCAAGCAGAGGCGACCGTCGAAGGATGACCTCGGTCAGCGGCGTTGGACGAAGACTTGAAGCAGCAAATACTAAAGAACGAATTGATGTACGCTTCAAAAATGAACCTCCTGTCTGCTGATATAAACGACGCGGTAGCAATTTTGAAAGAAATAAATCTCCGAACAGAGTAACGTAGGTTCATAAAGCTCTAACCACTCCCAAGCAAGAACAACAAAAACAACTATATACGGTTGATGAGCTATCCGTTTTTGTCGAAGCTAATGCACTACGATATAATTAGTATTGGAAGCAAAAATATGTACCCGTGATATTCATTGTTGCAGAAAAGCGAAAGTCCAGTGTTATCCCAAGCTAAATTCTTATATGGTAACTGAGACATGGGCTGAAATAAATATGCAGAGTTTGTTAGACTACACAACATTAACACTTTCCTATCAGAAAATACAGAATTTTCAATTAAGTCCCATTTCACTAAAGAAAGATACCAAACCTGGAATCATATATTCTAAACGCAAGTTTTCACGTTTAATAATCTCACGCCTAGGCCCGCAAACATAATTCACACAACTTCCGACTAAGTGACCGTGCGTTTAAATATCATTTTATAGAAGAAATATTCCTACCTTTGTTTTCTAAGACACGTGCCTGAAGCCAGGCATCTAAATCCGTCTCGTTCGTCTTAGTTTTGATTTCAAGTGAAAGACCTCCCTGCACCACCGGCGTCAATGACCGTCCCTTCCTGCTCTCGGATTAGTCTGTCACCACTGATTTGTCGTTGCTGAATGCTCATCGTATTTTATATGTCCACTTTTACAATCTCATATTTATTCTTTAATGGCTATTTCTTTTATTATTTTGTATCATTAATTTCAAATGCGTATTAGAACTATAATTGACAATGAAATTTATAAAAAGAAATTGGTATTTAGTGGGATTTTTGTTTTAATTATTATTTTTTTATAATAAAATACAATACATAATGTAAATATTTATAAATAAAATATCATATAAAAATGATTATATCATATTGAATTTATTATTTATTTATTTATTTTACGTCAAAAAACAGTTGAAACTGCGTATGACGTGCTATGGGGGGAAGTGAATTCTGTGCAAACTTTCACAATTCTGTGAACCCTACACTGAGTCATATACTACATAAATTTTGAAAATTAAAAAAAAGGTCTCATGTGATAAAATATATTTTCAAGGATAAACAAACAAGACATTTTGGGCTCTTATCCATGATGTCCTTCGTCAAGGAATAATACTTCCTCCAACAACAACAGGGAAACGATAATTTGAATAACTATATTTCCTAATGAATTTTAGAAGACGTGCACAGATAATGAAATTACATTTATGTCTAGAAGCAAAACAAGGGGCCATCTCAGCATTTGCTCAATGGATCAGGGAAACTGGACGAAAAACCTGATCGAGATGGGGGTCATTGACCCGCAGGCTGCAGTACAATACTTGTTACAGCTTGTTTATACACATTTATACAGTCCAAAAGGTAAATAATTTATTATGTATCATTGTTAAAATTAATTTTATATTTCTTGTGATGCTCTTTATTTATTTATTTTACGACCAAAAAAACAGTTAAAAAACTGCGTATGACGTGCTATGGGGAAAAGTGAATTGTGTGCACATTTTCAAAATTCTGTGATCCCTACACTAAGTCATATACTACTTAAATTTTGAATTTTGAAAGGGAAAAAAAACAAAAAAACTACCATGTAATAAAATTTATTTTCAGGATAAATAAGCAATATATTTTGGCTCTTATTACTTCCTGCCGCGACAACATGGAAACGATAATTTGAATAATTGTATTTCCCACTGAATGCTAGAAGTCGTGATCAGAAAATGAAGTTACATTTATGTCCAGAAGTAAAACAAGCGGCCATCTCAGAATTTGCTCAATGGATCAGGGAAACTGGACAAAAAACCTGATCGAGATGGGGGTCATTGACCCGGAAGCTGTAGTACAATAGTTATTACTTTCATTTATACAGTCCAAATGGTAAATAATACATTATGTATCATTGTTAAAATTAATGTTACTTTTCTTGTGATGCTAGATAAAAATTATGCAGCAGAAACGATTTCACTTGAGATTTAAACTTTTCTATTGAATTTAATCGTTTAATGTCATCTGGCAAAGTGTTGTAAAATAATGTACATGTATTGTATGTTAATTTATTGTAATGAGCTGTTGATACTGTCACCTGATGAATATGATTTCTACGTCGAGTGTTATAGTAATAGACTTCGGCATTTTCTGAAAATATATTCCCGCCCTTGAGCAAGTCATTTTTTACAAAAACCACTGATTCGTAAATAAAAAGACACGGTAATGGTAGAATTCCTAGATATTAATCTAGGAAAAGAGGCTTACATGAATCACGTGGGTTTGATTTGGTTATTATTCGTACAATTCGTTTTTGTAATCTAAAAGTCTGGGAGCTATAAGATGTACTTCCCCAGAATATTATGCCATATCTCAGGCGGGAATGGACATTCGCGAAGTATACACAACGCAGTATGAAGGCTGACTGAATTTGCAAGAATTCTGAACGCGTAGCATAATGAACTTAATTTTGTGTTCAATTCATTTAAATGGACGTTCCATTTAAGGTTTAATTAAAAAGTTGCCTTAACATCAGTCAATTACAATATTGAAGATAGAGACTTTTCCTTGGAATTTAATTTTATGTGCATAAATAGTTCTTCATTTAAGGTGTGAAGATTGTTTTGTAAATATTAGTAGTTTTTGTGCAATTGTGGGTGAACTATTTGGAATTTTAAAAAATGACAAAAAGATTTTCTCGAAAACGGCTCCAATTTTTTTTCTGCACAGTTTTATATTTATGAGTACATGCACTTTAAATAATGTCAAGTAAATTTTCTCGAAAACTCAACACTTTTTTGTTCAAATGAGCTCAAAATTACTCATTTTCAGAATAGCTCAAACATCATTTTCTCAAAGGTGGCTTCAATTTCTTTCTTTAAACTATTTCAACGAATAGCGGTAATGGTACTGTTTAATATAATGTAATGTTCATTTTTGAGTATTCTTTTGTTTTCCCAAAAATTGCACAAATGTTTTTTTGTTATGTTTTTTTTTCTTTCAATATCTCATGCCAGTAATATGCACATTTCAATGGATATATAATTCAATTTGTGAGTGGAAGTTCTTCAGATTACTTCAAATGAAGTTTTTCGAAAACTCAAATAGATTCCAGAGAAAAAGAGCTTCAATTTCGCATTTACAGTAACGCTTAACGCCATTTTTTTAAAACGGCTTCAAATTTTTCAATGAAATTGCTATTTAAGACAAGGTTTTATCCTTCTTTAATACTCTTAAAATAATATTTCGGTTCTACTATTTGGTAATCGAAGAGTTGAGAAAATGGCAAAAAATATATTTTGGGCGGCGATAGATGCCAGCTGGCAAGAGAATGAGGGAAGACCATAGAGCCAGTCCACTCCAAAGGAAATTAGAAAACTTAACTTCGAGAAAATATTAGTGAAACCTACAAAGTCCAAAAATTCTGCTTTGAGATTAATGAAGTTGAAGTAGAATCATGTATTTTTTTTACTTGTTCATCACTTGTACTATGTAGGAGGTAAAACATGTTTCTTGTAATGCAGTTTAATGTGTAATATTGCTTTTTTGAAGAAAGCGAGCAAGAAAAGACAGATTTTGTGGGCTGTTTGTGCAGATGCAAGTTTCCTGTTTATTTATAAAAGTTATCAATAATATTCATTTGTATTGTACCTTAGTAGCAATTTTGTTAATAGGCTGAAATTTGACAGGTGTTGATAGCTGGAATGTCATTTTAATAATGATGCAATATTAAAGAAGTAATGGTCACTAGTTATATTTGGACAATTGTCTAAATTCATGGTTTCAATATTTAGTCAATGGCAAAGAAAATAATCTTTATGTCTGTTACTTGCTCACATTTATTTTGTGAAAAATTGTATTATTGTTTATATTGTGTATGACTATTTACATAATTTAGAAATAAATATTGTGTTTATAAAATAACTTTTTATTTTGCATTCCCTGGACAATAATTCCATTCAGTGACTTAGGATTCCAAATCCTAATATTTTAGTCTTCTTAATTGCCTAGCGTATTTTACATAAAAATAATGTATTCATTTGACGCGATTTTGAAAACAACTTCGTTTTAAATGTCCCGGTCGTCATTACGCGCCACCTCCATTGGTAGAACGCCCTTCGACGCTATTGGCTCAATCTGGGGCTAAGATGGCTGCTTCCCCCTCCATGAAAATTAGAAATTTGAATAAGAGCGTTGGGATTAACATTGAGTGCCGTCTCTATTAGTATACTCTCTGAGTGGCTTTACAATATTAAAAGTGAACGGACCCATTAGCATATGAGTAAACCGAGACATATTGACGAAATACTAAAATTTATATAGAGTACATAGTAACATAGATTAAACAAGTGGTAGGTCCTAAGATGGCACCATTTTCTTTGTCATACGAAGTTCAGAGACGGGGAAAATGAGGGAGGAAATAGAAGTGTGGGAAAGCTAATCAAACAATAAATTTATAATGGGGCTGGATATATTAAGTTAAGATTTTTGTATAATTTTAAAATTTCTAAATTTTCCAAAATGTTTCATTTTATTGCCTTTGCTTTCGATCTGAAGAATTGTGAAATTGGTTTGCAAATGTGGATTTTTTTAGTTTCAGTCTTCACTTAAGTGATCTACAGGAACGAGGAGGAGGAAAGAGCAGTCTACAGGAAAACTTCCTACCTGTTTGCCCTATGTAAGCTGAATTACAATTGTTGCTTTTTAATAAACTCAACTTTTATCCATTAAAGGTACAGTGAAGTTGTTGTTCAGAGAAAATGTGTTTGGAGGGTATTATAAATTTTATAAGCAACCCTTATGTTAAATTTGTTAAATACTCTTCCTATCTTTTTGGATACTGGTCCAATATAAGAGATACTTATACATTTTTCTTTTCAAAAGAGATTTTGAGGGAAGGCTTTACTACTTATTAATTTAATTTCTTTTTCTTTAATAAATTTTTTAACAATGGAAGGATTTGATCCATTATTTTGACGTATTTGTAAAATAATGTTAACTTTTCAGTAAAATCTGCTTCCGACATAGGCACATTGAATATTCTACAGATCCATGAATGGATAACACTAAATTTTTGTTGACAGCCATGGTTGGAATTAGAGGATGACCATTTGTGTTTGGGTGGATTTTATAAAAAATTAAAAATTTTGTTTATTGATTTGTATAGAAATGGTTAAATCTAGAAAGTTTAGGGTATGGTTCTGTTTTAATTCCATTTTGAAAGTTAAATTAGGGTGAAAAGAATTTAAGGAATCAAAAAATTGGTCCAATTGTCTGATCGTACTTGTCCAAAGGCAAATAATGTCACTGACATATCTCAAATAATATTTAATATTATTAAGCAAAGAGTTAGTGCTATTAAATAAATTATTATCAAAATGGTTCATAAAGATTTCAGCGAATAACAGGGACATGTTAGAACCCATAGCCAGTTCTTCACTTTGTTAATTTTGTTGTTAAATTTGGAATAATTATATTCAATACATAAATCTAATATTTTTATTAAATCTATATTTACATTGTAAGAGGATTTAGAATTCATAATGTTTTATGTAAATATCTTGTACTTCAAAGGGTGGTGAACAAATTGTTAACATCAAATGAAAGTAGCTTGCCATTTTTCGCAATTTCTATTTCTTTAACATTCTGAACAAGATCAAAAGAGTTGTTGCGTTTGAACTTAGGAATAAAATTAGTAATGGAGTTAAATATAGGAATGATAAATTTACTCGAGGTGAAATACAAGAATTACTAGTTTTCTTTATGAATTTTGATGAGACCATATAATCTGGGGCATTGAAAGTTCATAACGATTAAAGATTTTTTCTTTTGTTCAAAAATTAAAGTGCTAAACATATGGTATTCCTAACATTAACATTCAAAGAAGAAGTGGGGTATTTATCTTGAATCATGAGCCTATTTTCATCTATGAAGGTTTGAACTTTGTTGATATAGTCTGAATGATACAATATGACAATGGTATTTCCTTTATCAGATTTATTAATTATTAAATTATTGATTTTCACTTTCTCTATTAATTTAAGTATAGAATTGTTACTATGTTTAGTAGAATTATTATGGATAGGTCTATTGATTCCATCAGGAAGAATTTTAGAATAATCGATAACTACAGAATTGAGAATATTGTTGTCATTTATTTTGCATAAGGCATCTTCAGTACTAACAGCTAATTTTGATAGATTTTTTATAGAAGAGTTTAAGAAAGGGACATATTTTAGGCCTTTGGAAAGTAATTCAACTTCATCATCATTAAATAAAACATCAGACAATTTTTTAATTCTAGGCTAGAACATCTGAGTACAGGCAGAAGCAGTTGTGGTTCTAATGAATTTAAGTTGTTTACTTTTTGATTTTTCTAATTTTAAGAAGTTTAAGAATGTTTAAATTTTCTTGCAATGTGGTTCTTAATGGTATTCATAGTCAGTAAGTTTCAAGAAGTTACTTTTTAACAAATTCACTCATGATTCCTTAGATTAAGGTCAATCAGATGGGTAAACAGGTACTACATTTAATGAAGCTTTTGAAATAAGTTTAGTTCCATAATATTGTACGTTTATTAAATGTTTCGGGTTCCAACTTTGAATCCTTCCTCAGGTAATCCTTAATACTTGCATATGTAACTAAAATTGTAAACAAGTTATTGATCATAATTAAGAAACAAAAATTCAAATAGAGGCTCATCTTGTGTCAGACGTATAAAAGAAGAAAACCACAACATAATATACCATTAAATTATCTTAGGCTGAAATTATTTATCTTTTCGGATATATTTTTATCCTGTATACAGTATTCCATGTAACTACTGGTTCTTGAACAATCTTCTTATAATATTTTTCAAAATATCACATTAATCTTCCAATAGTAGTGTCCAAGAGCATCCATACAGCACTATGACTATTTGGCAACTGAATAGTATGACACCATGGAAAAGATGTGGGAACTAGGGGAAGGGAGACCAGGTCTAGGAAATTGCAAATAACTTGTTTTTTCCTAATGTGTGTGAATGATTATTAAATAAACTTGTTTCATGCAAATGTAAAACAAACATATTCTGTTTTATCTCTCTACATTTTCAATTTAAAAAAATGAACAATGAGTTCTTAAATGTATTTCAGTTGCAAACCTAATTCATTCTTTCATTGGTTTTAGTGTTAATAGTTTTGGGAACAAGCTTTAAATATCTTGTGGTGTAAGTGTTGAGAATACAAAAAGTTTCTAAGCATATTCTGTCCAATTGCATTTTATGTTTAGTGAGAGAATTTATCTTATGACGGTGGACTAAGATGTTATTAATAATGTTCCTTTTTCAGCATGTTGAACTTCCTTTTAGTCTGATTTATAAAGCTTGGCCAAAAAGTCAGTTTTTTATATATATATTACGTTATTATTATACTATTACTATTATTTTATTAAATTAAAATTTATTTTTAATTTATTTTAATTATTTATAATTAATATTTTATTAAAATTTATTTTACTATTATTACTATTATTTATATATATATATATATATATATATATATATATATATATATATATATATATATATATATATATATATATCTATAGACACACACATTGTGATTTACTAAATAAATGAGAAGACATGGAGATATTATTCTATATTATTTCCACAAATGCATAGCCTGAGTGCAAACCTGTAGAAAACCTTGAATCATATAAATCTGAAAGTTTTAATTGAAACGTACAATGCAATAAATAACTAGTGTGTAAAATGGCAGAATATAAATTTGTTTACAACACAATATGACAAAATTACAAAGTATCGAGAAAAAGTGTACAATTTAAAAACTGAGCAAAAATACTTCACCCCATAAACATAAACATAAATCACTTCTTCGCATAGCACGCCATACACAGTTTTAACTGTTTTTTGACGTGAAATAAATAAATAAATAAATAAAATCCTTGAACCACGCAGTTGGTAGCCAAATTACTAGGACTCAGCCTTTTGCAGTTTTTTTGTTTGTTTGTATAATTGTATTTTTCAAAACAAATTTTTAATTTGGTTTTTGATCTCATAATTATATTTTTCATAAGAGTGTGATATTGATATCATAAAACAATAAGATTTTTTGGTAAAATTAATCCTAGTATTTAGTGATGCCAAACTTTGGTGCAACTGCTTGATGCTTTCTATACAGATTTTTGCATTTTTTTGCAGTTCAATGATGGGGTGTTGATTCTTTGTTGCAAATGTTTATTTAATTGGATGGAGGTGATCACTTGCTTGGTGATCGCCCATTTAGTGAGTTCCCACATGTTCTTAATAGGGTTCATGACTAATGAGATCCCTTGCCATGACAGAATGATAATATTTTTCTCAGCCAGGAATGCAATAACATTTTGTGGCTTGGTGCTGAATTGTGTATAAAATGTATTCATTAGTAGGAAACCATTCAGTCAAGCTGTGTGGTAGCAGATTTTCTAGTACTCGCTTGTACTGCCCTTGCTTCATGGTCTCTTCTACTGTGTATAGGTACCTCATACCCTTTGGTGCAAACACAGATCACACCAAGACACAAGCCAATTGTTAACCCCTGGCACTAGATGGTCTCAATGGATGCCAGGGAGTCACACAAAAAAAATGTTGTCAACCTCAATCTGAAATGTAGATTCGTAAGAGAAGCACACCTGTGAAAGTTTACAAAAAATTATTATTAATGAAATGCACAAGTGCTTTAAATATATTAAAAGGTTGTACTTACTAGACTTCAATCTGCAACAGTGATTTTTCAACGTTGTTTAGCCCAATGTAGTTGCTTCTTGTTCATGGTCTGGTTGAGATGTGGTTTTTGATAGGACACATGAGAGATTAGGTTCTCTTTGGCTAAAGATCTCTTTTGGAAGCTTTTACACCCTCGATGTACTTATATAACATTGCACTTATATAACTAAATTTGCTTTAAAAATATTGCCCAAATAATAATTTTTTTTTCAATTTCATTTTAGTAAATATAAATTTCATTTTAAAAACCATGTAGTAGCTCAAGTACTTTACAGCTTAACATGCAGCACAATATAATATAAGCACCATTTGCAGATGCTTAAGGCTGCTTGCGAACCTGTTCCAATTCCAATGATAAATTTGATCATACATCATACTCAGAGATTGGATTTTTATGCAGTATAAAATGTCAAAACAATAAGTTTCAATTAATAATTTAAAATGAATAAATTGAAAAATGAAATGATCAGGGCTCTGATTAAAAGCGTAACTTTTATATTATCATGACAATCTTTCCTTTGCAACACAGGGTATAGGCCTACTATTCAAAGAGTTAAAAGAAAATGAAATTAATTCAAGAGGAGTTTTAATCTGAATAACTTAATATTCTGTATTAACAGATTTTTCACCTTCAGAAGAAATGTGAGGAATAATAAATTATTCTTGAAATTTGCAATATAATATGCAACATAATCTAGAATAACCTTGAAATGTGCAATTTTATGCAGTATAGCTTAAATATGCAAAATAAAACTACAAGGAAGGCGTCTAGGGACTCTCATTTGGAAAGAAAACCAAACTCTGGACTTCTACAATTAAGCAAAGAAAATATGCAATTACATAAAAATCTCCTTCCTAATTGTATAGTTTCACATTTTTTAGTAAAGAAGTAAAGTAATTAAAGTAACTAGAATATAATAAGATGAAATAGAACCTGCAAGATACAAATATATATATTTCTATATAGACAAAGAATACAAAGAAAAATGTAATATAATCAAAATGACAAGAACTATGAGGGTAAAAACAATCACTCGAATGAAAATATACAAATGGCATGTAAATTTGTTATACATATTTTATGACATAATACATAAATCATATTAATAACACACTGAGAACTAGCTTGTAAGAGCTCAAGGAAACTACTATAGAGAATAGAGAACTAAATAGTGTGGCCTAAAAAATGAATAATCCATGTTCTTGATTTTTTCTTATTGATATTTTTGCTCAAATTGCATTTTGTATGTTCTCAAGGAAGGGTATTCAAATTATTGAAACTTAAGAAATAATGTGTAAGTCTTCTTTATTGATATTAGATGGGTGGAGAAGGATATGTCTATTAGGAGTATTCCAACCTTGATGATTTAAATTCTTTCGAAATGCATTGTTTTTAGAAAGATTTTTCCAGGAAGAAATGTTGTGAGGATATATTTTGCTTTTTATGTAATTGATATGAAGAGTAATCAATGCTAATGTTGAAAATTGATCTAAGAATTTTTATGTACATTGTTCAGAGAGTACAAAGATATTGTAATTTCTTTACAAGATAAGAAATATGACTTTTCCACTTTTAATTAGAATCAATGAATAGACATTTATACTTAATTTCACTGACTTGTGATTACTGAACAATTGTAGTTTACCATAGTCAAACATTTAACTCACTGATGTACAAATATTTTATTGTCACAGAGAGCACTATACATTTGTTTGAAGTCAAAGGTATCTCGCAATATATTAGTAAACTGTATCGACATTAGCCAGAAGGAGTTCGCAATCATCCGGTCATCATTCATAAAACTTTATCCACGCCGTCTGGCTAATGTGAGATTTAACTCTGCACTTCTTACACGAGCTACATTTCGTTCTTAAACCATAATATACATTTCATCTAAAATGTTTCCGAATATCTCCTAAACAGTTGCAGGTATTGAGATCAGGATTTCACTATCACGAACAAATGAGATGATGAGAGAATGAGAACTTATGATCTATAATATTATTATAATATTATTCTACAGCTACTTTGGTGTAGACATATTGATAAATCTTCGATCCTTTAGTGAAATACATATCTTACAAGAACAATTTGACCACCAAGGAGGGGTTAGTAGGTAAGTAACCCAAATAGGAAGTAGTAGTAGAATAAATGACGAATGGGAGACGAAATGAACGGCATCCTCGTTTACGCACGAACGACACTTGCAACAAGATCTAGAACGTCGCAATGTTGCATTGGGTGATATCGTTTTATCAAAGACACCTGCATTCTGTTTGAAGGACACGTAATAAAGACTTCAACTGTGGATTCTCTTTATATTTACGTGTGTGCAGATCAAAGAAACCGTAAACTCTATTTTATGTCCGAAAATTCGAGATCTTGTTATTGACGCAATTCAAATACTTTCCCCTTATAGTGAGGAAAAGTAACAGTCGTTCCTCGCAGCTAAGAGACAGGCTGAGAGCGTGGCTACCGGGGAATGCCTCGACTTAGAAATAGCAACAGACGCACGTTTTCGTGTCCCGTCCGCGCCGAACGCGCGGCCCCACAGATCGAGTTGCACCGCAGCGAAAAGACTTCACAGCGTGAGCTTCCTCGGTTTCTTCGCGGCGGTAAAAACTCTACATTTCTGACAGTGTGTATTATGTAACATAGTGCAATATATCTCCGAACACGTTTCTTCATTCTCACAATGGGATGATGAAATCTATAAGGTTCTGTTAAAAAAATAGGTGTGTCGATAAACCTGCAATATGAGATTTATGTATCTTATGTGTCCCTCACAAAAGTTTCTTCCATTAAAAAACACATCTCAGTATCTGATTTAGTTCAGGAGATACTGGAGGGGAAACTTTTTCCGCGAGCCACCTTGAATACACAAACTGAAAACTGTCTGGGTCTACACTACGTTTTTCAATTGCCTCACAAGAGTGGGCCATCGTTCTCCCCGATCTCTTTCGTTGTGCTTTCTATAACGGTAAAAAAAAGGTTGGTCAGGGAGAGTTTTGAAATGTTGAACGAGGGCCGTTCAACATTAACTATATTACATATTATTTTAAAATATTGTCTAAATCTGTTGATGTTTACGTTATATATACATGATTACGCTAGTAGATTTGGTCGCTATCAAAGTATTGCTAAACAACTAAACAGATAAAATTATTTTGTTTTCCTTGCAGGAACTCTGGAAGATGGATTTGAAGAGAACCATGGGGTGCACGAACTTGCTGGCGGCGAGGTATTCATTCATTCATTCACTCATTCATTTTTATGCTTGTATTTAACGCTAAAATACTGAAAAATACTGTGTCATGCATGGAGAAGTGTATAGGTTGCACTATGCTGGAATCTGTACTCCATTTTTCTATAAGTTAAATTATGACTAACTGTAGAAACGAGCATTTTTGAGAGGATTTGTAAAATATTTGTTTCGAGATTTTGGCTACTATCGCTCTTCGTGTTCTCTCGTTAGGAAAACGTCACACCACTGTGAGTACACGGACAACGATAGTTGATAACAATGAGGGTACTGTTGGCGAAATTATTGAATTTCTCACCAACGCCCAACAGAAATCGAGAATATGTGCTCAGACAGTGAAGCTACATTATGTCCAGACGCAAAACAAGGGACTATATCAGCACTTGATCAAAGATTCGAGGGAATCTGAACGATCATCAGTATAGATCAAGAAGTGCAATACTTGTTTCAGAGATATTTATTCTTTCAAATTATACAATACAAAAATTGATGGTGCATTTATATCATTTCTAAGATAAATGCCTATCCAACAAGTTTGCAGTTGGTGACAATCGTCCCTAATTATATATAAAGAGTTATGAGGAAGAAAATATTTTTCTTGGCACTTAAATGGCATAACGACTTTGCTTTGACTCCCGAAAATGAGTTGTGAAGTAAAGTACCTTAATTTAATGTGGATTTCTTGTAGTGAACTGTTAATGCTGACTTCTGATAAATATGGTTACTAATTTTTACGTGCTTTATAAACAAGGGTAGCTTCTGGAAATATTGAATGTGGTCATTTTAACAAAACCGCATTTTTAATTGAATTCACTAATTATTAACATTCTATTAATACATTGCGTTCAATTTGTAAAATTTAATTATAATAAAATTGGAAGTGGGGGTATGCAGCAACAATGTGAGACCCGCGAGTTGGAAAGAGAAACAGGAAGACAGAAGATGAGATGGTGTAGCGAACTACAGAGAGTAGCAGGTGGAGGAAAAGTAGAGCAGGAAGTGTAAAGTGAAAACGCAAACCCGGGGGACGTACGAAAATGAAATGTGAGTGGGGAAGTAATAGAAGAAAAGCGAGATCTCAACGAGTAAAGGTGAAGATAAACAGAAGAAAAGGGACAACTGTACGGCAACAATATTGTGTGTCAACGTTGTACCCTAAATGTCAAGTGTTCTGCCTTGAAGCAGGAAAATAGTGGTGAGAAGTAGCTCATCTGATGTGATATAAAGAGCTAAGTGTTTCGATACAGGAAGCCTTTGCCCGAAGGGGATTAGTAAAGGCTTTTTTATTATTATTAATTTTGTTATTTCCGCTAGGATCGCTCATTACAGTCATGTACACAAAAGGCATTGCGAGGCGACTGGCTATCGAAGTGTGTGATCCGCGTTCTTTGCGCAGTGAGGACTCCGAGGCGACCCCTTCCCTGCCAGGCTCGGCCGCCGAGGGGCCCTCGTCGTCGCCGAGCGGGAGTGCAGCCCGGTAAGTTCTCTCTCCGCTTCGCTCTGTGGTGTGGCACGGCACGTTTCCATTTGCCTCTATGCTTTCCTGGGTAGCAAGAAGGTCTTACGCAAAGCTTGAGGAACACATCCCTGAGCACTGATAAGAAGCGGGACGATTAGTGCTTTTAAGCCTCGCATTCAGATTATCTTCATTCCCAAACTCTTGTATTTTAGACGCTTCTCTGCCTCCTTCATTTCGACGTTTTGATCGCGTGGCACAGCAGTGTCTACAAGTGGAGACGTTTTTTTCCTAATCCCGGGTAACAATATTCTATTTCTTAGCCGCTATCGTAAGACCTGAAATGTTAATAACTGGACTTAAAATGCCATGTCATTGTGTTCATAAATTTTCTGTCTCTGTCTGATATGAACACAGTTTTAAAATGTAGAAATCACAAGAGTTTGAACATGTAAAAATATACTTTTCGCGAAGAATTTCAGATAGAACATTTATTTTCAGGCCATGTTAACCTATTGTTCAAGTTCTATTACGTTCTCCATATAGTTTGATAAGCTCGACTCAGCAAGGACTGATGGGAAACCTTGATAGTACTCATTAGGAGACGGTCAAATTACTGCTGCTTTTAAATTATATCAGTGCTCGTGTTTCCCTTGTGCCTTACTGTGTTGTTTTATTTGCTAATTAGTAAAATGATTCTTCTTTTCGTCGTGGTTTTATAGTTCATATTTTCAATTATATTTAAGTTATTAAAAAAAGTATGACCGCTCGCTAAGTATTTTAAATGCACATTTGAATAATTGACAGTATTATCATGCATTAATTATTTTCTCTAACGGTTGATTTTTGTTTTTTAAATATTCGTTCCCTGTTATCCGTGGTATGATAATGGCGCACGACTCACAAATACTTCAAGTTTGCAATCCTCTGTTGCGACTTCGACCGAAGACCCCGGTGAAACGTCAAGAAAACTTGCGAGTGTAGTACCAGTCCGTCAAGTAAACAAAACTAGTGGGGCCCGAGCGAACGTTTCGCGCTTTACAAGAGATTTAAAAGTGAATCTAGCTTCGTACTAGAGAGAAAGTTTTCGGGCAATCCGTGCTGCGGAGTCGGATGTTCTTCAAAAAACGTAATAGAACGCCGGGAAAGTTCTCATTTTGTACATTATGCTATAAGGAACATAAACCTCTGGAACCCGGAAAGATGTAGGAGGTCTCCGGCGTATCGTTTCCAAGTCACGTATGATCAGGTGCGTTGCGGGATGCATGCGCGCCTGTTTTCTCTTACATCACGATTTGTTCACTCTAATTTACCCTCTTGCTCGTATGAAATGTGTTAAATGTGAGAGTGATGGGGGTAATTACGGAGGTATTGTGTAGTTTCTTGAATATTGTACAAAACCGTCCTTAATCGCTCGTGTTATACAAGTGTCTCAGAATACATATTTCAAATGCCTACGGCGTGTAGAGTGGTCAATGACATTTGTGGAAAATCTCATATCTGCGAATTTACACAAGTAAACGTTGCTCCTGATTGGTGTGCATCTCACAGTGCACTTTTTTGGCAGGTCCATGTTCTGACGCGATGATTTCGTGTGTCTGCCAACACCATTGCGAGATGAGTTGCTTTCCATCAGGGGCAATCGCAACCTTTCTTGTGAGGCTTTTGCGCTGAGAGGATGTTTTGTTGTGCGGTGCAGGGTTCTCTGGGAGGCGTCGTCCTTCGAGTCCCGGGGGTCGCGCCCCAACCAAGAGTTGGTGGCCGAGGAGTCGGCGAGCGGCTCCTCCCTGGGCAGCGCCCGGAGCGCGTCTGCGCCGTCGCTGCGCTGCCTGCGGCGCCAGTGCACGCGGCCCGGCGTGGCGGTGGCCGTGGCGGGCGGCCGCCAGCTGCGGCTGACGCGCTCGGCTCCCAGCCTGCCCAGCCTGCTGCTCGGGCCTCGCCAGGCGTCGGGGGACTCGGGCCCGGGGGGGATGGCAGGGGCCGCCGGGTCGCCCGAGGGCAGCTCCGCCGCCGACGTGTCGCGCGACGCGGCAGACGCCGCTCCGGAGGGCGCCCACACCGCCTCCCCGCCGCCCCCGCCGCCCCCGCGCCAATGAAATGCAAGGGAAACTATCTTTGTACTCTTATTTGTGACAGATTAAATTAGATAGACACATTTCACAGTGTCTCTTTGACCTTTGCATGCTTTAGAACCGTATTGATAAGAACGCAACATTCACGCGGAATAAACACCTCAAAACCACGAGATGTATAACTAATTCTTATGACAATATAAAATTCAATAGCTTACTATGTTTGGAAAGTTAAGATAAAAACGGTAAGTCATTCACTAGTACTACCTAAGGTATTTCAAATCCACTTCTCCATATAAACGTAAAAATATTCAAAACAAGAAAAGGAAATCATGGATACCCAGAAGGATCAAAGTGACATTTGAAAAGAAATCAAAAATACGAAACAATCCCTGTACAGCATTTGAGTAACTCCCGAATGTGCGGATGAACGAATGCCTTATTTTACGTGGCGAGACTCAGGCCATGAGGTCTGCTCTTCCGTCTGACCACAAAAAAATTGGTTTCGCTCCTTTCACCTACTAGGGGAGAAAGAAGGTTTGGGCGACGAAACAGGCAATTTGAACTTAGCTCAGAGGCTTCATTTAGGCTTGAGCATCTTTTACATGCAGTAAATCTACTAACATGGGACAGCCATCTTTACTTCCCCTCCGAAGGAAGGCGTACGAAGGATGTTTTCGCCCTTAAAAATCCACGATCGGGATTGAACCCACGAACTTGGGTATAACGGCGCGATACGCTAACCATTACACCATCGCCGCCGCCATCGTATGCTGACCGTTACACCATCGCGGATGTTCGGATGTACAATTCCGACTCACGGCTAGACCACTTTCCGTGCACCAATCGAGATATATGACGTGTCATTTGACGCGTCTCGGTCTCCTGATGGGGACTGATAATTTGGACTTAATTTGGATTTAATTGTTTTCGGATCCGGTCAAAAGATTTAAAGAAACTTCCAAAAAGCATTTTTGTGTGTTTTGGCGCTGCACGCTTAGTGTGTGCCGGGAATTTAATCACCACTTGACCCACAACTTATTCTCATTAAATTTAACTAACACCTTATTCACATAATAATACAAAACAGTCATCTTTTAATGTTTATATAGATACCCATACAATACGATTTTAGAGCAATTGCAGAAGTGGTAGTGAACACAAATTAGACTGAATTTTTTAGTTTTAATCTCTTTAGAAATAGGGGAGAAAAAGATGGAAGTGTTAAACAAATCCGGAAAACAATCAATTGTAGTTGTAGAATATTTTGTGACAGAATTTTCGGAACTAATTGTGAATGATATTTTCCTAAAATTACTGAATAACCCGGAAGAACAGCTTACATGTGATCTTTGTGCATTATTGTGCATATTAGCAAAAACAAGTATTTATTTATTTAGTCAAAAACAGTCAAAAACTGTATGTGGCGAATGGGGGAGAAAATCATATGTGCACGCTTTCTTGTGTTTCAGAATCCCTTCCCAAGAAATTAACTATTAATATTTGGAAGATGAAAAAAATAGTAATAATTATAATGGTAAATTTAAAAAAGCGAGAGATTAACATTTCAACAACTAGATATTTTCGTTGTCGAATTATAGAAAAGTTATTTGTAACGGTAAACGAACGAACAGATTTGATTTTTCTGTATTGCTAACAAATAGAAACTCACTCTAAGCTCTACTACCACTACAAGCAAAAGGAAAGCTCAACAAAACGTGCGCATAGTGAAGCTACATTTACGTCCAGAGGCAAAACAAGAGGCCATCTCAGCATTTGCTAAATGGATCAGGGAAACTGGACGAAAAACCTGATCGAGATGGGGGTCATTGACTCAGAAGCTGCGATACAATACTTGTTACATATTGTTTAGAATTATACAGTCCAATGGTAAATATTACATTAAATATCACTGTTAAAATTAATGTTACTTTCCTTGTGATGCTCAGTATAGTCTCTAATTGTATAGAAACAGTTGCAGAACGATTGTTAAATTTAAACTTTTCTATCGAATTTAATCCTTTATCGTCATCTGGCAAAGTGTTGTAAAATAATGTACATGTAATGTATGTCATCTGATCAATATGGTTTCTACGACGAGTGTGATAGTAATAGACATCGGCATTTTCTGAAAATATATTCCCGTCCTTAAGCAAGTCATTTTTGACAAAAACAACTGAATCGTAGATAAACAGACAAGGTAATGGTAAAATTCCTAGATTAATGAAGAGAGGCTTACATGAATCTGTTGAAAGTGCATCTGATCTCGCTAAGGGTTTGACATATAACACTCGGTTCTAAAAGAATTTTCTCAATAACTAAGAAACGTAGCAAGAAACTGAAGCATTTAAAAGATAATAAAACAAAACATACGACACAATGAAAATAAAAATCTTTAAATTTCGGTTTTTTTAATTATTCTCAGGTGGACTAAGCCATCTAAAATTTCTTGTATTAAATATTGTAACTCCGACGGTTGGTCGCACCTACCTGGGCTCGTGTTACCGGCTAGCTCAGGAGATGAGTAGAGC
Organism: Teleogryllus oceanicus; assembly: GCA_964035755.1. NCBI lineage: Eukaryota > Metazoa > Arthropoda > Insecta > Orthoptera > Gryllidae > Teleogryllus > Teleogryllus oceanicus. The sequence goes on along the minus strand of CAXIVR010000001.1, from coordinate 344,126,453 downwards.
CTGAAATTTAGATGGTGGACGGCCGTGGTTACGTGATAGAGGTCAATTGAAAGAAAATTTAATAAGAAATTAAAAATTAGAAAAAAGTAGTAGAAATAATTTGTTATAATTATCTGAGCTGAGTTTCAAACCCTTGCTTTTTTACCATGCAGTCTTAAAACTAATACAATTAAATATTATGATTATTGCTTGGAACAAATGAAGGAAAAATTAAACAGAAGTGTGCTTACAAAATTACAAGAAAAGTGCCAATGCGCGGCCGGCATTTTCTGAATATTGAATATAGTCCAGGTAAGCCTGAAGGGCGTGATAAATGTTCGTTTTGTTTGCCGGAGCTCGACAAATAACTAAAATCACCATGTGCGACAGAGGAACTCGCTGGGGTGAACGGCTTCCAAACAAGCAAAACTGCTGAGCTCCTTTTCTTCTGGACAGCACGTCCCTTGGATGACGGCGAAGGGTTTCTTCTCGTAGCCTGCTTCCCATTCAGGAGAGCAAAGCCAACAGCGGCACCAACTGTGACGTCTGCGGCAGCGGTGACGACGTTATCGGTGACGACAGTTTATAAGTCCCGAACGTCAGAATAAAACACGATACTCGTCCGGAGAATTATCACCGACTTCACTACTTATCGTAGTCGTGTAACTTGCGACACTTGGCGCGGGCGTAAACGTGCAGAGATAAAAAAGAATAACAAAATTGAATAAAGTTCCTTTTCATCTACCTAACACTCGGTGTGTTAATATCACCTCTGCGCTTTTATCACGCTAATTCGCGCTACCCTAGCGCCCACACTCTTCTGCCTCTAGCTTTTCAGCTAGGTCGCTGTCTGGAGGAGAATTCTAGCGGCCGGCTGCTCTGAACGGCAGTTTTCCGTGGTTTCTCCGATCAACACCAGGCGAATGCCAGAGCAGTACCCTATCAAACGGGCCACGGACCGCGCGCGCGATCTGTCCTTCCTCTTCCTTGTCCTATCCTCTCCCATTACACACACACACTAACATGCACTACACTACTACATATCCCGGGAGACCGGTCGGGAGCTTAGAGCTTGTCCCGACTGGGGCGGTGCCCCGCTGGTGGGAGAGTCCTGGTTAGGGGGAAACCCAAGTAGCCGACGGTAGGTCGGTGCGAGATCTCGCCATCCAGTGGGGGAAGATCACCGCCATCTCCCGAGAAAAAACATGCACTACACTAACGGGACTAATGACCAGAGCAGTTGACGCGCCCGGAAACATGAATAAATAAATCGAAAAAATCTGGCAGGCAATATCATAGAAGTTTATGATTGATACAGAACGCCCAGAGAAACTTTTCATTTAAGCTAGTTTTAAGTAGCTTCTTATACATGTAAAGCAAACCTTCCGTTGGCGCTCAGCAATTGTTGAATGTTCGCCGCAAATGCTACATCTAGGTGTTTAGATTCCATAATCCTTAGGAGACAGAGTTTGCGGTTAAAGGAGATAAGATGCGAAACGGAGGAGTTCTCTAGTTTACGCTGCAATTACAGAATGTCACTTCGGCCACTCCATTCACGTCTTGAAAGAAATTACCGCCCTTTGGAAAGTAGATATTGAAGGTTCAACAGAACTTTTAATAATTTGAGGAAACTTTTTTTTTCTTTTTTTTTTGCACACTGCTCTCCAAAAGAAGGCGAGGAAATTCCAAAGCTCTATTTTAAATTTCAGCAGAAGTTATTTTCATTGACAAAATTTTGACATTCACTTATTGTTTAATTTTGCAATGTGATTGAACGCTACTTTTGTTGATAGTTAATCTGAATAATTTCGACTTGTGTTGATAAGCTTCACGAATTCCACGTATTAACTCCACTGCCACAAAATTTTAAACCACGGTTACACACGTGTAGTTCCACTTGAAAGAAAAGATTTTTACTGAAACCTTTAAGATCGGATGAGGGCCAACGGACGGGAATCTGCTTCTCAAAAACATAAATGAATACAAAATAATGAATATGTAGAGTGGTGGTGGAGTGTTCTATTGTAAAAGTTGATCATGCATTGTTTAACAGGAATTTTCATTAACAGGGATGTCCATTGTACAAACCTGTTGCATCTTCGTTAACAATATTATTTAGTTTCCTTCTTGTATATCCTGCTCGAAATCTTTCTGAAGTAATTCATTGTTTAATTTTCTCTTTTATTGAAGAGAACTAAAGTATTCGTGCCTTAATAATTCTATCCGTTCTTTTTATAGTTCACTCGTGGAGGTTTCACCAACGAATAACTAGGAGATATCAATGCAGGAGTAAACGTGCAACTAGCGAAAAATTTGCCAACCCTTGTAAATTCTATGTAAATTGAAATAGCGTGTATATTTTTTTCAGTGCTACCACTTGGCAGTGAAAACAAGATATAGTAGATTTTAGTAAAATGTTTAATTATTAACATTGTTTTTGTATGAAATAGGTTGCTTATCAAACGTTAATGCCGGTCGCGGCATAGATGTACCGTAGTGAAAGGAATATACACGACACGACATACAAAAACGTCATTCCACGGTGTTCTCCCAGGAAGAACCGCAGAATATGAAGGCACCGTAGAGTACGAAGAAGGAGAAATGGAGATGTATTGAGCGAAACCGAAGCGACGCAGAGGTAAGTGAGGAAAATGCATTTTGGCGGCGGAGTTAGTGTAATCGTTAGGGACTAGTTCATCTGTCCTGCTTTCCTCAACCTTAAGGAATTTGTTGACGAGGAAGTCAGCAGGGTTCGACAGTTTGCGCAACGCCCTGTCAGCCTATCCCTCTTTTGTCAATGCTGTCACGACGACAAATAGAGCAAACATTTGGGATTTACGCAACTAACGCAAAAATAGCTTTGCGAGAGCAAAAGAGAATTAGAGAATGCAATGTTTAAATATAGTAAACTTTCCTCATTGTCTTAAAATGTAAGTACTGAAGTATATGAAACAAGGCTTTTTTCCTCCACAATAAATATTCAGAATTTTCTAATTTCTCTACAGCAACATCCCACACAACTAATTTTCGACGTGCGACTTTGCTGCTTGAAATTTTAATATGCAGGATATCTCGTAACTTCAGCACCACCTGCGGTTTTTGAACGGTTGAAGCTATTGCAATGCAGTTTTCATGGAAATTCGTGAAGGAATGAAATTAATTAATACATGTATTCATTTCTATTTTATAACTTTTATTATATTTTGTAACCATTATGTACTATTTTATAACTATTTTTCGAGAGTTTGAGGTAACTTTGATTCTTTACATGGAATTATACATCATTTGTTTAGTCCCATGACGAGCATAAAGACTAATCCAATGATACACATATTGTCATATGTTAAATAATTTTCTCGTGTGCTAATAAATAAAAGGTCATCTTCGTCGACATAGTATTTTATTCAGATAGCCGTCTTTCGACGCCTGCCGTCGTCAAGTCTCGCTGCTTTCGGCAAAACTCCGTACACTTTTGAGGATTCACATAGGCGGGTTCTAATCCTACGAATTGACATCCCTGAATTTTAGGAAATGTATGTAGCAACAAATTTGTTCCTAGAGTCAGAAATTAGCTTTGAATTTTGGTTGGTTTTATATTTTTTCAGAGGCATTACGAGTTTTCGTGTGATTGAATAGAATTACTTATTTCATAGGACAGACTTAATTTTTGCAAAAAGGTCTGGGACAATTTTTTGTAGAGCCGTTAATTTTAAGAGTTTCGTATCTTAGAGAGGTTTGGTGCATAATAACCCACAAAAACGTACGTTACTCGTTTCTTTGTACTGCCCTAATTTTTGGGAAACGTGGGCTGGAACATTTTCAATCCTAGAGCCCAAAATTACGTCTAATTTTTGGTAGAGTGTCATCTTTCCTAAGTATTGAGTTTTCGTGTGAATTTGCCCTTAAGAACGTACTTATTTGCACAGCCCTAAAATTTGAAATATGAATGACGGGTATTTTTTAATACAGCCTAAAATTAACCTTTCATTTAGTATCCATATTCGTTGACTTTAAATTATACAAAGTTGTATTTTCAGGTAGGCACTGCTTCCTTTAGACCAAAGCCAGAAGCGCTCACAATTTTGAGAAATTCGCAAGAGCCCAACATTTGAGAATAGAGAATTTAATTAGCCTAAAATTAGCCTTTAATTTTTTATGTTCGGTTTAGATAGGTTTTTGGGTGCTGCTACTTTAGATGGCTCGAACGGTCTTCTCAAACAGTACTACCTACCCATTCTCAAGTTATGATTAGTAAGCGAGGACATTGCTTCGGGAATGTGATCACTTAATATAATGCTGCTATTTCACTATTAAGCGTAATATACGCCTTACAAAGTTTTCACAACATGCTGTGTAGGTTTCCGCACTCGAATATCTACCCGGCTTCTAAAATATTGATATCTTTCAATTGGGGTTCATATTGATGATCTTCCTTGAAATCCTGTTTAAAATCAGCTTCACTTTCAGAGAACTTGTGCCATACAATTGTTTTGGAGGGTGAACATCAATGCTTATAACGTTCAAACGATGTAGTACAGATTAAACTTCTGGGTCAAATATACTCTATTTTCAAACTTTGGCCGACGAAAGTTTCTGTAACTGTTCTAGGATGGTTCTCCCGAAGGGCGTACTCATTCGGAGAGTTGTGCACACTCCTGGTTTTGCAAGGTGGGCGGCTCGGGGAATGAATGCATGTCACTGCAGTGCCTCTGACTCGGAGGTCCTCGAGTTAGCCCCGACACTGATAGGCGTACTTCGCAAGATCTTAACTCACTGTGCAAGTTCCCAAATTTGCTAGTCTGGGAAACATCTTCGTGCATCTCTAACATTGTCATACACTGCTGGACTAACAGGGTAGATTGACAATCTTATCACTTGAAACTTCATTTTTACTTCTGAAATATTCCTTCATCATTCTGGCAACAGCAAGCATTAACCTGTAAAATAATAAATACGTATTTTATTATAATTGGAATTTACAAATCATTTATACCATATTGGTTAATTTATCGAAAATAGTTTTCGTGCAAAAAACTGTTACATGGCTATTTCACTGACTTTTATAGACGCATATTTCCCTGGTATAAAAATGTCCATTCCAGTTCTTGTAGGGGATGTCCGGCACTTGTTAACGTCTTATCTTCCCATTCCTCCATATTTATCTGCCGTATTTGCTGCCTCTATTTAAGCGCTGAACGGCACAAAGCGACACAAGCAACCGGCTGGCGTCCACTATCTTCAGTAGGCCGCAATCCGCAAACATTTCTCATCGCCGGAAGCTCTACTTTCAAATGTAAAATATAGAATTTCCACAGAGTTTTCAGCTGTACTGAGTTTGAGGCCGTCCCTTGAGTCACGTAGATCAGTTTCATTACAGTGACGATTTGATATTTTACCGGTTAGATCTTTTTTGGGGAAACTACCCACTTGTAAAATGTGAGGAAATAAAAATTTTCAATATCAAATGTTTTAGCAAACTGGAACAAACTTGTAAATGCCGGAAGCGAATAAAAAATTCTGTGAACTAAGTTCTATCTAAAGATTTTTTGTAAAATATAAAGTAGATGAGGCTAGTAAGTTAATGTATTTGCAGGATGCAAGGTAAGTTAAACATTCAATGTTTAATAGCCATTTACTTTCACCATAACCAATACACAGAACAACGTAACAAATAACTGTACAAATTTCCTAACAGCCTTCTTGCCGTTTCGGGCCTTATCGCCGGCAGTGGTAATAAGTGTCGTTGTGCGATAGCTGGCCGCAGTAGCCTCGAATCTCTTAGTAGCCCGCAGCTGATCGGGAGTGTAGCGAGGGCGGCAGTAGCCACCGAGGTCGGCGTTGATCGCCTGGCTGATACGCCACGACTTGTGACTGTAGCAAGCGCCGGCGGCAGCAGCCTGGAGTCCCCTTGTAGCGTGCAGCGATTACGCCGCGATAGGGCGTGTAGCGAGGGCGGCGGTGGTAGCTAAGCGAGGAATCACTGAACGGGAGCGCTCTGCTCCCGGCCATGCCTTTATACTCCGCCGCCCGGTGAAGGGGGAGGGGAGGGGCTGTGCCCCTCCACTAGCGGCGCGGCGGAGCGTAACTCCGTCTCGTCCTCTGATTGGGGGAATACCACAGTTAATACGTCTTTTTCGAAATAGTTTTGATATGCCTTCCACAAGTGCTATTTGGAAAGGCTATTTTTCCCCAAGTTTCAAAACCTTTCAGAAGAGACCTTATTTTTCATATCTAAAATTATCTGGTTAGTTAAATTATTATAAGGAGGCACTAACAACCACTTCGTATTCTACTAATTGTAATATGTATTTTGTGCTTAGAGGGAAGAGCGAGCGGGGTGACCAGGGGTTTCCCATATATTAATTACTAAAGTAAAGATGTCCCCCGCGAGAGAGAGGGAGTCTGCTAGCAATGGATTGAAAGCGGTGCAGTATTATCCCATTAACTGGTAAACCTCAGGTCTCATAATAAAATTCTTCAAAATTAAGATAATCCGGAAAACCACCTGTGGGCAAAGTACGTATTATGCGATGGTTGTGAAACAGTGGTAAGGTGCTTACTTTCCTTAAGATGGCAATAAGGATTTTTGAATAACGTTAGTGTAAATATGATGTAAAATGCTGTAGCTGTAAGTCTAGTGACTAATTTATTTCCAGGGGAGGTGCCTATGAGAAGTGGTGTGGAATGGACTCCCTTAACCAATATTGCAGATGTTGGAGACCAACGGTGTCGGTATATTAGGAACTCGTTGGTTTTGGCTGAGAATCTCGATGTACTCGGGTCCCAGTCTCTCTTCACGAACTCGGCCATAATCACGGACGCGTGTAGGTTCCTGAAACATCTGAGATCTGTTAAACTTCTTTCCCTAACAAAGGACGTACGTTATTTTCATTTACGGCTTTACTCTTATTTAAGGCGCTGAGACCAGACGAGGAAACTGAAAATAAGAATAAATTGCTCCAAAAGACATTGCACAACGTTCTTTTAAGCATGATAGTTAAATAAGCAGATAAACTGAAAATAGCATGACAGTAAAACGATGAATTCCAATTAGCGATAAGTTAATCTGTTCAAATATTATAGGAATCTCGTGATTTGAATTGGTTACATAATATTTTACTGAAACTTGTATCTAATACTTTGTCTCCAGGAAAACACAACCAAACGAGTGGGGGCAAGAAATATAGAAGCCCTACAAAATCTTCAAAGAAATATTTGTTTTTAAATTAACTTTCTTAGAAAGTCATTAAAACGAGAATAATTTTGCAAATAAGTTTGCATTTATCAAAAAGTACTTAAAATTATTAAGTGCTAAAATATAAGAAAATTTCTTATTAAAAGGAACGTCTTGCTGAAACAAAGAACATGCTGAATAAAATTTAATAAAATGAAAATACTACAATAGTGGAAATTTACAACTTTAATGTTTCTATGTCGGGGACAAACAAGTATTGCAAAAGTATTACTGAAAATATTCGTTTACGGCTCCGTAAATTAAATTATAATACAAACAAGAAAGTTAAAAGTAGTTGTGTAAATGGCTTAGACAGATACATAGAAGGTGGAAGTACATTGCCGAAAATAGTAGCTTATTCGAATCGTGCAGTGAAGACTATTATAATATCATATACATACAGGAACAGTTAGGAAGTTAGTCTACAACAGGCGTGGCAATTTCGGGGGCGAGATTACAGGCTTCCTGGAGCTCGCGGGCACTGCGTGAAGAACTGCTGCCCCGAATTTTAAAAGTAAAATTTGTACAAATGGTTCGGGGGGAGGGGTCGTCATTCTATACCTGGCCTAAGACAGTAGTTTGGAGAAGGCTATGCCTCGGAGTGAGCGACTCCAATCTCCGCTACTATAATAAATCCATTTATATTTCAACATTTGAATTAAGAATAAAATTAAAATTTTCAATCCAAAGATTTTGACTTCGCGTTTACTTGGAGTGCGATAATTGCTTTAACACGAGTCCCTACGTTCAGTTTAGGAACAAAGATCGTCCTCCGGTAAGAGTGATGTTAAATAGATGGTTTTGCTACAGAAGAGAAACTAGAGGGTGGTTTTAATAATTTACTTCACATAGCTGTATACGTCAAATAACACAATTAATAGAACATAACCCAAATTAAAATGAAAATTACAATTGAAAAGTATTCCTCCCAAAAATGATTACGTGATTCTACTTTGAAAAAAAAATTACGCAAGGTAGAATTAATAATGAAAATAAACATGAAATAAAATAAGTAATATAAAAAATAAGTCAACTCTCGATTGTTTAATAGAAAACATTCAGTAAAAGTCTGTTCTGTGAAACTCATTCGAGTTTCACTTCTTATTTCTTTTAAGTTTAGACCCTGGTTGGTACAAAATGACTTATCATACTTTGCATATGTAAACTCTGATGAACCTGTAACTAATTTAAAATACTTGTCATAGTAGTTGGTCAATTTCGAACTTCACATAACGGGTTGGTAACAGGTTTGGTACGTAATAAATGTTAATTGGTTGGTAACAAACGCACGGACGAAATAAATGTTGATTGGTTGGTAACAAACACACGGACGAAATAAATGTGGATTGGTTGGTAACAAACGGACGAAATAAATGTGGATTGGTTGGTAACAAACGAACGAAATAAATGTGGATTGGTTGGTAACAAACGTACGAAAGAAATGTGGATTGGTTGGTAACAAACGTACGGACGAAATACATGTGGATTGGTTGGTAACAAACGAACGGACGAAATAAATGTTGATTGGTTGATAACAAACGAACGGACGAAATAAATGTTGATTGGTTGGTAATAAATGATAAAAACGCAGCGATGAAATACGGTTGACTGGTTGATTTCATTCGCAGCAATGAAATACGGGTTGATTGGTTGATTCCAAACAGATAAAATGCGGGTTGGTATGTTGGGTGCGAACGGTCGAATGAAATCAAAAAACCTGGGGCAAACGTGTTAAGATTATTCAATATGGTACCTACATTTTTTGAAACATGGTTAATTCTACTAGATATGTTAAATACTTTATATACATAAAATCAGTAGTGATAATTGGCACAATTGTCATATTTTCTTGTCAATAGAAACAATTTGCATGTGCTAATGTTTTTTTAAATTTCTGTATGTCGTGACCGGCCGCACACATTTAAAGGAGCCGCCGCCGAGTGTCGTCAGGGGGCGCTACCGTCCCTGGGGAGAGACAAAGGCAACCGGTTCGAGCTGGCCTGGCCGGTCCGCGCGCGGCCGTCACGCCCGAGCAAGCGGGTAGGGACTAGCCACCGCCCCGTCTCCTAGGGACTCGTCACCGCTCCTAGCGGGCAATAAGAGGGCTCCGAGCCGACGCCAGGGCAGATAGCGAGCGACAGTGTTAGCGATTGTATCCTGGCGAGTGAATTGGCGAGAGACGACGACGACGACGACGACGACGACGACGACGACGACGACGACGACGACGACGACGACGACGACGACGACGACGACGACGACGACGACGACGACGACGACGACGACGACGACGACGACGACGACGACGACGACGACGACGACGACGACGACGACGACGACGACGACGACGACGACGACGACGACGACGACGACGACGACGACGACGACGACGACGACGACGACGACGACGACGACGACGACGACGACGACGACGACGACGACGACGACGACGACGACGACGACGACGACGACGACGACGACGACGACGACGACCTGTGCTACTGACGTGGAAAACTCTAGTGGATATTCGACTACTTGGCTGATTTATTTATTTATTTTACGTTAAAAAACAGTTAATAACTGCGTATTACGTGCTATGGGGAAAAGTGAATTATGTGCACATTTTCAAAATTCTGTGATCCCTACACTAAGTCATATACTACTTAAATTTTGAATTTGTAAGGGAGAAAAAAACAAAAACTCCCATGTAATAAAATCTATTTTCAAGTATAAATAAGCAATAAATTTTGGCTCTTATTACTTCCTGCCGCGACAACATGGAAACGATAATTTGAATAATTGTATTTCCCACTGAATTCTAGAAGACGTGCACAGAAAATGAAGTTACATTTATGTCCAGAAGCAAAACAAGGGGCCATCTCAGCATTTGCTCAATGGATCAGGGAAACTGGACAAAAAACCTGATCGATCGTGGTTTTTCGTCCAGTTTCCCAGCGATCTATTGAGCAAATGCTGAGATGTCCTTAGTTTGCGTCTGGGCAAGTAACATAATTTATTCCCTCCCACGAACTAAATAAAAAATTTAAATGTGATTTTTTGAATTGCTGAACTGCAAAGGCTGGGGACTCGAGTCGCCTAGGCCACTTTTCCTCCTTTACCCAGTCCCTTTCCTTCTGAGGACAACCGTCGCGCTGCAAGAGTTGTATTAGTTTCATGTCTGGGAATGACCCTGGGGCTTCATCTAAAGTATGACCGAATTTTAAAGAACCTTTTTCAAACTCAAAAAGCTTTGAAACAGGCCAGATCCACCGGGGAATATTCATTTTCGAAAATATTCTAGGAATAGTTTAGGCGCTATTGTTGACACATGGACGGACGTTTTGAAAAAGACACCTTTTCTGTGCCAATGGGGGCCCAAGACATGCATTTTCGTTGAAATCCGGAAATCGATTTTCCGCAGCAATAGCTACTTTCAATATATTACATATATTGCTCTGTATATACGTACGTGTATGCGAAAGTTAATTTAATGTTGAGATGCGGAAAATAGCGAAGGCGATTATCTGACGTATCCCAGTCGGGACACAAGAGAACTGCCCGCTTGCGTGCCCCGCTCCCAGCTCGCTGCTCCCACCGCTTGCGGAATGCTTCCGTGCCCCTTGCAGCCGCACAGACGAGGCGGCATGCCCACGCGCTAGCGGCGGCGGCGAGGGGGGACATTTTGCCAAATTTCACCTTACGACGCGCCTAGTCATCCAATTTGGACGACAGATAGGGTTGGGATTCAGGAAGCACGTCGCCATTATTTTAAGCCCACATTTTTGAAATTTCTTTCAGAAACTATAAAAAGTAATTAAAAAGTGAGGTTTGGAGTTGTTTTGTAAAAGGGGCTTCGCAGCATAAATTAGAAATCAAACACAAATGAAATACCGTTTACAGATAGAAAATCGGACAATTTGTTTAGAAATTATTGGTAATGTAAATTCCCCATGTCAGTACTTCGATCTATTGCATTTCCCTACAAGTATTTTTTGGTGCATTTGGTCTTAAAAGAATGGGGGTCTAATTTTTGTTGAACTCTCTGAATCTTAGAAAGTTGCATATGTAGAAATAACGTGAGAACGCGTGCGCTGTTGAGCACCACCATTTAAAGAATGTCTTCGTTTTATTTCATTTCAAACAAATATATGGCGCAAAAGTGACGGATCTCTATGATTATATAAAAATTCTAGAAATAAAAAACAAAAACCCAAAAATGTTATTAATTTAACAGGTCGCATGGTCGCCATCTTTCCTCCATTTTCAGTAGGAAGTTACCTTCCAGTTACTTAGTTTCATCGGCTTTTAAACCTCATGGGAGGTTTGCAGATTTTGGCACCCACACGACTCTGGCCAATAAGGACAGTCGTCATAGGAGAGCAGAATTACGTTAACTTGACTGGTCACTTTGCACCTGAACAACATCTACATAAAAAACAGTGTGGCGCCCAAACCCCTAACAGTATAGTCTCCACTCAACACTTCTGCTACAACAGCACAAACCTATGCAGCGAGATTAACAACGCAACCCAATAACTATAACCACATCTCAGAGAAAAAATGTCACTGTTTTTTAAGTTAATTTCTCTCAGCAAAACACTTCTCGCGAAATAGTCTCCACATGAACCTTGCCGGACATGTCGGAAACCTTGATTCAGGACGAAAACGGGAGGAATACAAACAATGAAATATTTGCATTTACAATCACAACAAAATTTCGTTGTTTTCGGATTTTTCTTCACGTTCTTGGGTCTCTTAACTACACCATACACATCTCACACATCACCGGAGGCTGCATCGCTCTCTTTCAATTTCTGCGCGCATTGGAAATTAGTAATTGGTGTTCTATGGAGACCATGTACAAAACCTGCGCAAAGAAGAGGGCGCAGCGCCGTACGTGGCCCGTCTGCCCAGCCAGACCTCCAGCCAGAAAACCCAGCTGGACGAGTAGTGATCTTGATATTTTCGCGTTTTTTTTCTTTTTTAGACTTATGGAATAATATACGCTATATGCCAGACCTCCCTTATAACAACCCTGCTTCTGACACTACGTTCTCCTGAACCAGAGACATACGACTCAGCGCCACGGATTTTCTGCTAACAGCCTCCGCTAATGCGTGTTGCGTCCCTGCTATGTCTATGTAGTCTATGGTTTGGCCTCCCACGGGCCCCCGTATACAGGTTAAGTCGCGTAACTTTTGTAATTTTTGAACGGTTGAAGTTATTGCAATACAGTTTTCACGAAAGTGATGAGGAAATGGAGCTAAATTATGCACGAATTCGCTTCGATTTTATCACTTGTATTTTTCGAGGTATTGAGATAACTTTGTTTTTTCAAATAGAACTATGTATATGTTTTAGTCTCATCATGACGAGCGTAAAAAGACGAATTCAATGATATGTGTATTTTCTTGTTAGATAAACATTTTTGAGAAATTTTCATTTTTTGCGGCTCGTATTTATCGTATAATTTAAATGTAACTGTGCACTAACCAAGGTCACGCAGCGCTCTCCCTGCTAACACATGCCCAAGGCGTTACAACATCCGTTAAACACGAGCCGGAAAAATCAAAATTACTCAAGAAAATGCTTATCTAACATATAATATGTTTATCAGTGGATTCTCATTTTTACGTTCATTTCAACCGTTAAGAAATTGCAGGAGGTGCTAAAGTTTCGTGACCCACCTGTATATTATATTGTGTATTGAATAAATGTGAGGTTTGAAGTTTCCTATCTTATTTAACTAAATGCACAACTGAGCGACCGAAGGTGCCTTCCACCGCTGTGGCCATGTGCGGGTGAATGCGCTCCGTGCTCTATCCCACGTGCTGGACAAAGCGGAGTCGTGGCAGCCCTCACCCCACTGTCTCCTCCATTGCCGCACCGGCGCTCAGTGGCCACATCCGTTGCCGCTGCGGGGTTATTCTAGGGTGCGTGCCGCTGGCTACATACCTACGACGACTTCAGCTGCTGCTGATTTCTCTTCTCCGATCAATACCAGCAGAATGCTGGAATACCCTGACAAACGTGCTATCCTCCGTTCTTCCAGTTGTTACCCCTCTCACACACAATTACGTGCACTACACCACCACAATGTCGGGCGACCGGTCGGGAGCTTAACGTATTTCACGAATGCGGCGGTGCCGGGCGTACTGGGGAAGATACGTGGAGGGCAACGTGTAGGTCGGCGCTGGATCTTTCGTTCCAACAGAGAGGAACACGGTCACTTCGCAGTGGTCAAACGATCGAAGTCGTTAAGGTGCCCAGAGGCAAATAATGGTCCAAGGGAGAGGTTGAGGCTGCGAACTGAATGGAAAAGAACAACTCCCTGTAAAAAGAACAACTCGCCGGGTCGTAGAATGCCGGCCTCGGAGTAATGGGCATGGTGTTGGTTAAATGAAGGTAACGGATTTATGAAGTCAACACGGTAATTATAATTAATCACATCGCATATACAGTATTGTGCCAAATAATGAACATTGGATGAAACAAAATGATGATAAAAATTGAAAGTTAAAAAATAAAATAAAATGATAAAATAATTATTAGTTGTAAATGAAAATGGAGTTTGAAATTGATACAATTATACATTACAAATTAGGCATTTTGTCTTCAATCGAATTTTCAGTAGAAAGGTCCCAAAAAACATGAATTCTGACTACGCAACGTGTTGAAGGAAGTAATTTATTACACATAAGAAAGAGTTATTCACTTTGGCGTTCTCAGGGCTCGACAATACGTTTTTTTTATTGAAAAACTCCCGATTACCACTACAAGATTAAGGTACTTCCTCTTTACTACTTGCGAAGTAAGGTGAAAAAGCAGCAAATTATGAAGTTGTGGATTTCTGACAATGTTACCCCCGTAACTGATAACTATAGAGTTCGATATGCATGTTATTAGGGGTGAATGTAACTTTCCAATTGGTTCTTATGTCTCGTCCTTTGGAAAAGCACATACGTCGAGCATTTCTTCATACAAGCCTACATTTCTACTACGTACTCATTTCAGAAGACTTGGAGTGTTGGTATCAGTCGATATTCCATCAAGAAAAAATTACATTTATACATACAAATCTATTTATTTATTTAGTCAAAAAACAGTTAAAAGCTGTATGTGACGTATGGGGAAGAAAATCATCTGCGCACGCCTTCTTGAGTTTCAGAGTCCCTTTCCAACAATTTAACTATTATTAGTTGAAAGATGAAAATAATAATAATAATAATAATAATAAAAAGTAGTAGTAGTAGTAGTAATAATAATAATAACAATAATAATAAATTTACAAAAGCGAGAGATTAACATTTCAAAAACTAGATATTTCAGTTTCCGAATTATAGAAAACTTATTTGTAACCGTAAACGAACGAACAGAATTGATTTTTCTGTATTGTTAACAAAATAGAAACTCACCCTTAGCTCTACTACCACTACAAGCAAAACGAAAGCTCAACAAAACGTGCGCATAGTGACGCTATATTTACGTCCAGAAGCAAATTAAGGGGCCATCTCATCATTTGCTCAATGGATCAGGGAAACTGCACAAAAACCCGATCGAGATGGGGGTCATTGACCCGGAAGTACATTATTTCTTACAGGCATATTTAGTCTTTTTTTTAAATTATACAATGCAAGTGTAAACTAATTCATTATACTATATCTTGTTTTTGTTAAAGAAAATTATTTTTCTTTTTGACGATCAGTATAGTCTCTAATTGTATAGAAACATTAATTAATTAGACTGTTGGTGATATAGATACCTTATTAATTCACAGTAAATAAACAGAGGTTCTGTTCTGCAGAACTTCGTTTTCCGCCCAGCAGCTGCAAGCTCTGACGATGATCGCTACGCGATCGAAAAGATCTTAAGAAGAAATATAGATTTGATACCAGACAACTCTGTTTATTTACTGTGTATAGAAACAGTTTTGCAGCAGAAAAGATTTTACTTTTAACTTAAATTTGTGTACCAATTTTAATTGTTTAATTTCATCTGGCAATGCGTTGTAATGTGACGTACATGTATTGTATGTGGATTTCTTGTAGTGAGCGGTTGATACTGACACTTGATGAACATGATTTCTACATCGAGTGTTGTAACTATAAATATCAGTATTACATGAAAATAAGTTCCCACCGTTAAGTAAGTAAGTTTTGACAAATACTACAGACTCATAAATAAATAGGCAAGGCAATGGTAAAATTCCAAGCTCAATGAAAAAAGGCTTGCACGGATCACGTGGATGGAATTTTTTTATTATTCGGATAATTTTCTTTTGCAATCTAAATGTCTGGGAACTAAAGGATGAGCTTCCCCAGAATATTATGCCATATCTCAGGCGGGAATGTATATTTGAAAAATACACGCAATGTGCTGCATGAAGGCTGACAGAATTAGAGAGAATTCTGAATGCATAACACAATGAGCTTGATTTAGTGTTTAATTCTGTTATATGTACATTCCATCACCAATCTCTTTCATGTTGCATGTTCAAATCAGAACGTCCAACGAAAAATTAGTCCTCAACAGTATATGTACTGAATAGTATATGTACAAAAAATAATATGATCAAAAAAATGGTCCAAAAGTATAATTCAATATTATGAAGTAAATACATTACAATAATACATATTTATGCCGACAAAATATTTTTGTTGCAGTTATAGAAACTACAGTATATGTGTGAACATATAGTTCAATATGGTATCTTAAAAACAGAAGAAAAGGTGTCGAACATGCTTAGATATTGTTGGAAAGTTTATTTCCTTTCATTTAATGATTAAAAAATAGTGTTGCTTACATATGTTTTAATTACTTCATCGATTTTTAGGTCTATACTTTAATATTGGGTGCTTTAATATAGAAATAAACAATCAAATCGGTTAAGAAGAAGCTGTGTTGCCTGAACGTCTACATACCCAATATTTTTGGGATTAGGGGTGTGTGATGTGACTTAGTGCGCAAACTTACACTCAAAGCACATTTATAATCACATTTTGGGTGGATAGAAAGTAGTAAATGATTATTTTGTGTTCAGCACACAATTGAGGGACAGCAAAAGATTTTTTTACAAAAATATGACAATATAAAATAAATATTTTTTTAAAAATGATTATAAAAATATAAGAAATGGGGAATAGTAATAATAACTAATAGCAAATGATACTACAAAGACGGGGAAATAATTGAATAATAATTTGAGCCGCGTTGCTTATCTCGCTGCTTTCGGCAAAAGTCGGTAGACTGTGGCCAGAGGAAACGTGACACCGGGTTTTTATTGCTTTCTGGAGATCCGGCAAGGGGTCGGAGATCTTTTTAGTGTTCTCTTGGAAATGCCTTAGGAGGCGGGGGAGTCAGTGAGGTCGAGGTGTGTAAAATTATTAGTAGAGGGGACAGAGGGATATTAGTTTGTTCGTTGAGAAGGGCCTCAGATTTCTGCTTGGCTTGAAATATGTGAAAGATTTCTAAATCGCTTCTGTTCCAGAATTTATTTTCTATTTCAAGAATTTCAATGTCTGATTCAACATGCAACACTTTCAACCGCGACTCAACGGCAATGCCGTTGAAAGTCGGCTATCTTAATAAAACTAATGTTGAGGAATATGACCTCTTTCATTTCTTCTCAGGAACATAGTAGTCAGTCCTCGGCCATTCCTCAAAGGCCTAGGGTTATTCCTCACAGATCGCAGGACAAAACAGCCTTCATGTCTCTTATTATTTATCAACCAGCCTTCACGTCTCTAAAATTTGAACTGCTATTATCTGTATTAATTCCACCCCCCGTCGCATTTCAGTTTTGCAATTTTATCTGCTATATGTTCCTTATCCTTTCAATCATATAATGTCTTTCTTTATTGGTATTTTATAATGTTTAATTTCAACTGCTACTAAGTCTCCCGTTGCATTCCATTTTTTGCAATTTTATCTGCTATCTGTAACTAAAAATTTAAATGTATCTATTAATTGTAACTTAATTTTATATCTTATTTTGTATTTTATTTGTAATTTTGTTATATTTTTCTGTATCTTGTAGACTGACGACGTCAAAGCCGGATATCTTAATAAAACTAATATGTTGACGAAGATGACCTCTTTCATTTCTTCTCATAAGAACGTCAACAACACCACATCAGAATTCCCACAATACTATATTCCTTCTAAGGCGTCCCCTGAATAAAGAAAGGGAAACTAGTGAACAGCACTTCAGCAAAAATATGTTCTAAATCAGCGTAGTAAGCGAATGTTTTCTCGTCGCGTGACGTCAGCTATTGCGGACTTGCGGATTAACATAATCAAACTAGCGCTACTAAAAGAGCACGTACTTTCTTGCCCCTGTTTTCACGCAAAATTACGCAAAAATAGTCAAATTTACAAGAAATTGTGCAGGACCTTATTTCAAAATCTGTCTTTCTGGAACAGATTTCATTAAGGGAAAAAAGCTGTATCTCCGTAATTGTAATTCTAGAAAGACGCCGAAAAATGTTGAATTTTTCCAATTTTCAAAAAATCAGGATTTTCAACATGCATCATTCTCTTAAACGTTCTTTACATTATCCAACAAAAAAATAAAAAAAACTATGGAGCCATATTTTTTGAAAATTTTGAAAAGGCTTCGTGTAAAGTACCCCGAAAAATTAAAATAAGTGTTTCAAATTCAAGGGCTCGCGACATCAGCCAGTTCGTCAGGGGAATATTAGCTTTAGAGAAAAGCAGCTGAAAGGTTTAGCCGCTAGCATTATTCATTAAATGACTGTTGCCACATCACGGTGAGGCAGACTTTTGCCGTCATTTGCTTTTTCTTTATCAAGAACTCATATAACATGGATTCTGGATTCACAGTTAGAGGATATTTTTTCGTAAATTTAGCAACTGCTTTATTCACTTTTTTTTGGTTCATCATTCTTTCGCGCAGCATTACATAACGCTCTCTACTCCGTAGTGAGAAAGTGATATCATTTTTAGTCAAAATCCATACTGATGGATAATTGTTGTTCTGTTTTTGGAGTTCCTGAGTATCTGACCAAACCAGACAACTCCTTAGGCAGGAGGCTGAATAGGTTTCTTTCAATTTTCGCGCGCATTGAAAATTAGAAATCTAGAAGTAATAAGACCCCAAGCGTCCCACCTCACCCAACGTTTGGCCCAAGGGCCTCGAGGAATTGGCTTGAGGACGTGCGACGTCTTCCCCCTGGCCTGGCCTCCCTCGGGGCCCGGCGCCGCCGAAGGCCCCTGCGCAGGGAGGCGCAGCCGTGTGCCCTGGGGCGGGCGGCTCATTATGTTTAATGTATGAACTTGCTAGTGCGCGAGAGGGGCTCCGACAAGAGATGAAAATGTCACCGAGCGAGGCGGCGGCCGCCGCGAAAGGTGAAGCGTTTATCTCCAGAGTCAGAGGTGGCGGTGTGAAGGGGGAAGCGTTGGCGGAGGGAGTTCACAACAAAGGATTCGGAGCCGTTTTTTGAGACACAATTTTCCATAGGAAGTGCCACGATGTAAGTTAAAATTACGCCAAGAATAGTTATATCTAAAAAAAAATCTAGACAGAAAATGATTCAAAATCAATTTTTTCAGGAATGAGATGCGTTGAAAAAGAAATATCTACTTCAATATTCAAGGTATAGCAACGGTTCCAAAAAAATGCATTTTTGGAGGTTTTAACAAGAAATGTAATTTTACTACATTTGTAAGTGAATTTCATGGTATTACATAATTAAAGACACCTATAAAGTTCTTGCTTTAATTACATTGATCGGAAAATGTCAACGATGGAAGAAAATCTGAGTATTGCTAAACTTTAATTTAATTTCAAAGTAATATTCTAAATAATCTGAATCCAGACACAAAATATTTTACAATTCTTGGAAGAACGTAGAAAAATAGGCTACCGGTGAAACGCATTGTGTAATTAAGATTTCAATGAAACATGCCATTGTTTTTATTCACAGTTGCAAACACGCAATGTGCTATCAAAAACGATTACGGGTTGGGATGTGCAGCACGCCACAACGCACGTAACTTTGTGAATAAATAACACATGGTCAGGGCTAGATTAAAAGAGTGTGAGGTCCCGAAGCATAAAATCATGGCGAAGCCTCTCTGGCGAAACATCCTCTCGATTTACTAAAAATCACTCATCAAAATAGACATTTTTTGTAAAAATACGAGTAAAAAATGACAATTTGCTTATAGATTTTAAGAGTATTGAATTAACAATAATTTTTCAGATTCCATCATATTTTATGTAATTTTTCAAAATGTGTATGATTTTTTCCCAGGTCCAGGGTCCCCAATGGATGGCGGATCCTTGCTGGTTAATTTGATTGTAGGTAAATTCTACTCTGCATGTAGTGTATTGCCGCCGCGTCCCCTCCACTGCGCTCCCAATGAGACGGGCGCGAGGAATCCCTATAGGTGGGGGGGAAGACTCCCTCTCATAAATACAATAATTATATATAATAATAAATTGTCTTTTATTAACTGCGGGACTCACGCCATTAGGCCTGCCCTTCCGTCTCCCCGCGTTAAATATTTACCTTATTTTGTCTAATTATGAAGAAAGTCGCAGGGGAAGTGGCAGGAACTTCCGTTTGACTTCTGGAAGAACAAACTAGGGTCCACCCTGGCATACTCCTTCTTTGAGTAAACTCACAAAACCTCAATCAAAATGAAAGGCTGAAGACCCAGGACGTTGACAAAACAGGAAACCTAAAACCATATACAGTGAATATAAAAATGAAATACAGTAATCGCAAAATTAAATAACAAACTTATACAATCAGAATAAAAAATATGAAATGTTAAGTTGTTACACAATAGCTGCAACAAAAAGGCAACATAATCAAATTGCTAAAGAGATCACAGAAACGAAGATTAGAGCATTTTGAACTTCCATATTAGTTTCAACTTGACTGATGTTATTAAATAAAATAGCAAGCGGTGCATATTGTGAGATTTGCAGATCTCGCAGATAAAATAATTCAATGAATATGAAATAGCCCAAGTCAGTGGACTGGCAGTGTGTTGTCGCTAGTGAACGCACCGTAGAGCACCATTGACCAGGCCTGTTAAAGGAGGCCGCCTTATGCTCGTGCGGCACGCGGACGAGCTTGTTCTCTCTATTGTTTTGTGTTCGTCTGTCCTTGATTTTTTGCAAATAAATGGTTTTAATTGATTGATTGATTGATTTTTGCGTGTTTCCGGGCTCGTCAACTGCTTCGGTCATTAGTCCCGTTAGTGTAGTGCATGTTTTTTCTCGGAAGATGGCAGTGATCTCCACCGCTGGATGGCGAGATCCGGTACCGACCTACCGCCGGCTAGTGGGGTTTCCCCCTAACCAGGACTCTCCCACCAGCGGGGCACCGCCTCAGTCGGGACAAGCTCTAAGCTCCCGACCGGTCTCCCGGAATGTGTGGTAGTGTGGTGACTGTTAGTGTAAGTGTGTGTGTAAGAGGAGAGGAGAGGACAAGGAAGCGGAAGGACAGATTGCGCGCGGTTCGTGGCCCGTTTGGTAGGGTACTGCTCCGGCATTCGCCTGGCATTGATCGGAGACACCACGGAAAACTACGCATCAGAGCAGCCGGCCGCTAGAATTTCCCTCCAGACAGCGACTGAATTCGACCTAGCTAAAAAGCTAGTGTCGAAAATCCTGCCGCCGTCAGGACTCGAACCTAGGACCTCCCAGACAGAAGCGCTGCAGTGACATCAGTTGATGCACTAAATAGTTTTAAACTTTGATGTTCTGGGTAAATATAACTGCTATCATAGCATATGGATAAATGTGGCACGCGTAATGTGCGTATTTAATTGAAATTTACGCAAGAGAAGAGAGTCAGTATGAATCCTATCTACCGGGAGTGGTGGCTCAGTGCACCGACTGATGTCACTGCTGTGCCTCTGACCGGGAGGTCCTACGTTCGAGTCCCGACAGAGATTCCGACAGAGGCGCCAGGATTTTCGACACTAGCTTGTAGGTAGGTCGAATTCAGTCGCTGACTGGAGGAGAATTCTAGCGGCTGGCTGCTCTGATCGGTAGTCTTCCGTGGTTTCTGCGATCAACATGGTCCTATCCTCTCCTCTTACACACACTTACGCTAACATGCACTACACTACCACACATACTGGGAGAGCGGTTGGAGCTTAGAGCTTGCCCCGGCAGGGGCGGTGTCCCGCTTGTGGGAGATACCTGGTTGAGGGAAACTAGTCGCCTCTCGCCATTCAGCGGGGGAAAATCACCGTCACCTTCCGATGAAAAAAACATGCACTACGCTTACGGCGTATAACTAATGACCTCAGTAGTTGCCGCGCTCAGACTCACTAACAAGCATGAATTTCCATTCATGGTTGTTACAAACATAGAATGGAAATTCTGCGTTGCCTGTTCTCGTTATTTGATGTTAGTAGCGAAGGTCGAAAGCCGGAAATTGAGAAACTGGTCGACTGGGAAACGCGGAGGGAAACAAGTGAAATTGATTATTTTGTTTTCGGGCGCGTCAACTGCTACGGTCATTAGCACCGTAATTGCAGTGGACTATTTTTATCGGAGGTGGGCGTGTTTTCCCCCGCTGGATGTTGAGATACTGTACTGACCTGCATGTCAGCTTACGAGGTTTCCCCACCCAAGAATCATCCACCAGCAGGGTACTGACTCACCTGGGGCAAGATCTAAGTTCTCGACAGGTCTCCGACACGTTTCGCAGTATAGAGCATACGTGTGGGTAAATAACGGGAGAGAATAGGAAAAGGAACTAACGATCACGTGCAGTCCGTGGGCCGTTTGTTAGGGTATTGTTTCGGTATTCGGCTTGTTTTGAGCGGAGAAACCACGGAAAACTATCGATCGCAGCAGTCGACAGCTAGAATTCTCCTCCAGACCGCGACTGAATTCGACCTAGTGACCTCGACTTCGACCTAGTTAGTGACATCCTGCCACCGTCAAGACTTGAACCCTAGAGCCTTCCGGGCAGAGGCACTGTAGTTTTATGAGTTGATGTCCTGTGCCGTGTTAGCCGGTAAGTGAAATTTGTTGTATCAATTTTGCAAGTTTTATTGTTCAACTAGCTTACCAACTCCCTGAACATGTGGAAGTGTATGCATGCCAACATATTATACAGCGTTTTCTACACGAGTGCTATTTATCTGTTTATTTTATCTATTCATCAAAAATAGCCGCCCGCTCACATCTACCGGCTCTGTGTTGCATCTGACGGCCGGAGCTAGGGTGAGAATGCATGGTCCCTACATTCCAAAGCTGACCCGGTGAACGGGAGAATATGAGATGTAAACTGACGTTTCCGCTACTTTTAAACAAGGCATCAAATTTACATGTATTTAATTCAAATTCAGCATGCATTCTTTCAGACGCTCGATGAGATCAAGTTCCCGGTCGTTCGGCAACTCCTTCCGCCCCAGAAGGATATGGAAATTCCTTCGGATGACTGATATTCTTTCAAGGAGCTTTTTGTAATATTTATGGAATTTTTAGGAGGCACTCGAGATCCGATGGCGGGGCGGTGTAGAGCAGCTATCGGACGATATTCAATTACGGCATTTTCCTGCTCGTTCTCGTGTTTGCGATACTCACATGCTGGGGTCCAGCGGGAGGCGACGGAGGCAGCGGAGGGTAGAGTGAAGAGAAGTGAAGTGAGGCAAGGAGCGAGTAAGGGATGGCGAAAGGGAGAAAGAGACGGGCGAAGCGGACAAGCAAGAGATTGGGGCGAGTGAGCGAGGGAGTTTGGCAGGGAGAGGAGTCGGCGAAGGGTGGAATCGTGGAGAGGGGCGAAGGCGTGAGGCGGGCAGTTGTGACGAGGTGGGGTGGGGGCTGGGGGGGGGGGGGGGCAAAAGAGGAGGAGGGTCTGAGCAGGGGGCGAGGCGAGCGGGTGGCGAAGGAAGTTGCAGCCCGGACTGGGGATTCCAGAAACTCGAATGTCGGGAGTGACAAAGTGCAAGGACGTCGGCCCGGTGGCCGAGATCGCTAGGGCAGTAGTGTCGTAGCGATCTCGGACCGAAGGGTCGCGGGTTCGAGTCCCGCCTCGGGCATGGTTGTAATTGTGTTCGTCCTTTCACCCCTTATCATCACCATATCGTTTCATCCACATAGTTACTATACCGTTAACAGCAATAGTGGTCGCTAATGACCTAAGATGTTGATGCGACCTTAAATAACCAATTAAAAAAAAGTGCAAGGACGGAAGGATAATGAAAAGAGTGAGATGGTAAATGAGCAGCACGATGTACAATTAAAAAATAGAAAGCTGAGGAGGTGATAGAGTAATATAGTAGGGGCGTGGAAAAATTATTACTTATGAATGATTCCTTATTGACACTTGATAAACTCTTGACAAATCGGCATCGAACTTCCGTATTTCGATTTTATTGCAATCGAGTGTTATAGTTGTAGACATCGGCGTTTTCTGAAAATGTATTCACACCTGTAAGTCATTTTTGACCCAAACTACTGATTCGTAAATCAAGAGACAAGGTAATGGTAAAATTCCTAGATTAATAAAGAGAGTGGGATTTGCTTATTATTCGTACGATTCTTTTTTGTAATCGAAAGGTCTGGGAGCTAAATGATGTATTTCCCCAGAATATTATGCTACATCTCAGGCGGGAATGAACATTCGCGAAATATACACAACGACCAGTATGAAGACCGTCTTAATTTGAAAGAATTCTAAACATTCAGCATACCTTTATGTTCAATTCATTTAAATTGACGTTCCATTTGAGGTATATTGATTATTTTTATTATACCTCGTTATTAAATTATTATAATAATTTGTGTCCAAACCAAATATGTATAATTGGTTGTAGTTTCATATTTTACACTGTCACATCGACAACAAACATTTACAATGTAATACAAAAGGTAATATCACTTGAAATGTATGTGAGTGTTTCCCCAACAGTACTTACGAAGTATGTTTATAACTAGAGTCAGCAACGCAGGCATTTATTTTACGTCAAATAGGCAGGCAAAAAGCCATTTATTCTTGCTTTAATATTGAGGTAAAACAACAGGAAACATGAAAAAACACCACTGAAAAGTAATTAATGTAAAAAAATTAATAATGAAAATGATTCACATTTTTCACTTCACTTTTCACTTAAAATTTACATTAGCACTCACGTGGACGAATGGGTTTTCTTTGTGTTCTTGATTGCACATGAACATCCAGTATGACGACTACGATTTTATTTTGCTCGCGACACTCTACGAAATCCTATTGTGGACTCTCTTTTTACTTTCTCGAATACATACGTAGTATAGAAAAAATTATGTAAGGCTGCGCGAAAAAAAGCGAATTTTCGACAGAAAAAAAATTGTGGGGCTCTAAAAACGAAAAAGTGGATAAATCCAGTTGCTAATTTAAGAAAAAATCCTCTAACACATGGTGTAACCAGAATTCATGTTTTGTGTGTTCTTGATGCCTAAAAAACAATTGAAAGCAAAACGTCCATCCGTCCGCCTGTCCGTCCGTCTGAAAACTACTAGCGCCTAAACCATTCATACGATATTTTCCGAATTGAAGAACCCCTTTTCGATCTGACTCTAGTTGAAGCTTTGAGATTCTGAAAAACATTCTTTACAATTTAGGGGTACTTTACCTAAAGCCTCCCGGACATTTTCGAAATTTTCTTAAAAACGACTCCAAATTTTTTCTTTAAATTTCTTGTAAGAATGAAGCAAAATACACTTATAAAGGTGGCGGGCCCTTTTTTTTTGAAATTGAATTTTTTGGTGGTCTTCTTATAAAATTGATGATAGATTTTTCCTTCAAAGAAAATTTGTTACCCATAAATAGTTTTTCATTAACGTTATGTAGACTTTTTTCAAATTTTCGTAGTTTCCGAGCAATAGTACATGCAATATTTGCAATTTCAAAAAATAACAAAGAAGATTTTCTCATAAACGGCTCCAAATATTTTCTTTAAATTTTTGGTAGGGATAGCCCCAAATGCATCCTATTCGATGACATAAACACCATATTGCTCCATTCTTTTGTTGTTGTTTTTTCAAAAATTACAAAATATAATTTTTTGACTTGTCTCTCACCTCGGAAATATTTACACTAAAGGAAGTTTCACTTTATTAGATCTATGAGTACATGTGATTTAAATAATGTCAAATAAAGGTTCTCGAAAACTCAACAGTTTTTTGTTAAAATGAGTTCAAAATTCTCCATTTTCGGAAACGCTCAAACGCTATTTTCTCAAAAATGGTTCCAATTGTTTCTTCAAATTTTTCCAATGGAAAGTACCAATTGCACTGTTTAGTATGGCGTAAAGTTCCTTTTTGTGTATACTTCCGTTGTTTTTTTTTATTACACAAATGTAATTTTTTTTAAATGTTATTCTAGAATAGAATAGAATCTTCATAGCATTCTAGCATAAAAGGAATTGGATACAATCTACTCTGGCCTACAGATCCAAATATTATTTACCAACCTTATATGTTTTTATTTGAGAAATATTGGCAACCACTTCAGTGGAACGCAAATGCACGAAATTCGATTTTCAGACAGTAATTTCTCAAAGAAGGAATATAATCTCAGCCTTCATTTTTTCTGTGCTTTTACACATAACTCTGTAGTTATTTTCTGTAAATTATCATTAGTAAGTAACGTACTCCTTGAAAATTACACTCTTAAATATTGGAATTTTTTTTTAAATTTTCAACTAATATCTCTGTTGGGATACCAGATAAAAATCTAAAAATTGCACACGCACTAGATCTTAACGATACAAAACTTTAATAAAAATTTCAACTTTTAGATTTAACTCAAAGTATTCTGTAAACAATTGTAAACCCGCAAAACATGCTTCATTTTCACATTGAGGATACGTTGAGACTAGTAGTAATTATATTATTTTGAAGCTTTTTAAAACTATATTTATCAAATAAAAACATAGAAGTTTGGTAAATAATATTTCGATTTGTAGGCAAGAGTAGACTGAATCCAATGACTTTTATTCCAGAATGCGGACCCAGAGTTGAATAATTTAGTAAAGAGTAAATGTCTACAAACGAGAAAAATGGCGCACGACGTAAAATAAAAAATGGCCGCCAATTATCAACCAGATACAATAAAAATTAATCGAAGATATTTTTGAACAGCCAAAACATAAGGAAATTCATGTACAAAATATGATTTTTTTTCGAGATGGTCGAGCGACCAGTGCTGGACCACTTAAAATGGATTGACAAGTACTTTCAACTGAGAATTTGAAATCGCGCTAATATTTCTATTTCATTTTAATGGAATTTGATCTTTGTCTTATGGAGAAAATGGGAATTAATATCGTTCAGTTTGCGAGAGTAACTGTCACGTAACGTCTCCCAAAGACTGTCATGGCCCAGGTACCCAGTAACGTACCGCCACTCCGGCGCATTTGTGCAACAAACAAAGTGAGGACTTTTAAAACGCGCAATTTATCTGGATGCTGTGCCCGCGAGGTCTAGTACGCGTGTTACCTTGGCCGCGACCTTGGCATGCCTGGTCTACAGTTTCCATCGATGTAGAGAAACTTGGGAAAAATTAAATTACAATTAGTTTGTATATTTACTGAAAAATGCCGAAATTTGAGTGTGTTATTCTGTCTACTCCTATTCTGCGGGTACCAACTCAATTTTCGTATTTACTGCTTAGGAAACAGCGGACACCATGCCACGTGACAAAAGCATGCAAAGTGGACGTCCACAGTTAAATATTTGCACCTTAAGTACTGCGTTATGAAACAGCACCGTTTTTGGTATTCTTGGTGTGTAAAGAACTACCTACTGTGTACCCATTGTAGTATTCGCGAAGACTGTTTTTTCCTACTATTTAATTTATTACAGTGTTATACAAGAGTATTGTATTTATTGTTTTCGAGCAGCGTGAGTGCTTCATATTGGAAACTTACACTCTGGGCAATCATCACCACTTACACTTTGGGTAATTTAGTTCAGCAAAACGTTTTGCTCATGTCGGTCACTACCACCGGGAGAGGTGGCTCAGTGTCACTGCAAGTGAAGTCGTAGGCTTCCGCGGCCAGAGTCATGTAGATGATCTTGGCTGTCCAGGTGACGCCGCGTCGAAGGCTGTGTTGCCGACGTTTCGACCATCTTATCGTGGTCTTCCTCAGGCACAACAGCCCTGAGGAAGACCACGATAAGATGGTCGAACGTCGGCAACACAGCCTTCGAGCGGCGTCACCTGGACAGCCAAGATCATCTACAGTGTCACTGCAGTTTGATGTCATCTGCAGTGCCTCTTAGGTTCGAGTCCCGACAGTGGCAAGATTTTCGACACTAGCTTGTCAGCTAGGTCGAATACAGTCGCTGTCTGAAGGAAAATCCTAGAGGCGAGCTGCTCCGATCGGTAGTTTTCCGTGGTTTCTCCGATCAACACCAGGCGAATGCTGGACCATTTCCTAACAAACGGACCACAGACCGCGCGCGATCTTTCCTTCCTCTCCCCTTACACACACTTACACTAACATGCACTACACTACCATACATGCCGGGACCGGTCGGGAGCTTGTCCCAACTGGAGCTGTGTCTCGTTGGTGGGAGATACTTGGTTGACGAAAACTCCGCTAGCCGACGAAAGATTTCGCCATTCAGCGGAGGAAGATCACCGCCCCCTCCCAATGAAAAAGCATGACCTCTGTAATTGCCGCGCCCGGAATCACTAACAACCAACCAACCGGCCACTAGCAGAAAAGACATTTGAACGCAGGCGACCTTGTCCCGGCTACCTGGATGTCGCATGATATCAGTTGTGTCATATGCGGAGACGCACTAAGTATGAGAATTCAGTTAGTGCGCGTAGATTGATATTAGACGGAATAATAGTCAAATAGCTCCATCTTTCAGTCAAAATCGATACTATTTCATTGTTTCTGGATTTTTCCCGAGTCCCCGAGCATTATATAGGCAACTCTCAGATGGCCGGAGGGTGCATACTTTTTTTTCAGTATTTTTTTTACCTGTTCTATTGCTTGATTAATATGACTGATGTGAAATTTTTAATTAGTATAATCGTTGGAAGTTAATATTTTATTAAGTATTATTATCAGATATTGGGAATTAATGCTGTTGAGTATTTATGGAGGTCAGAATTTATCTTTGCGAAATAGTGAGTATATTCTGTTTGGATTGGGATAGTTTCTGCCAAGTTTTAAGAGGGAGGTGTCTGGAGATTCTGAAAGAATATCGAAAAATTTGTGGGAGAATTTTAGCATGTGTTCTTGTATTGACTCTATTCGTAATTCTCTGTGGAAATATTTGTTACTAATGAGCCAGGGATCCTTAGTTAGTTTTCGCAAGCATTTGTTTTGTATGATTTGCAGTGTTTCAATACTTGTGTTGCTGGATTACACGATACTGAGCGAGCATACGTAATTGTTGGTCGTAATATCGATTTCTAAATTGAAGTTCTACATTCAATACTCAGAGCTGATTGAGAGTTCAGTAAAGGATATAGCTTAGCAATTTTCCGGTAAGTTGTATTTGTGATTGTTTTGATGTGCTCTTTCCAAATTAATTTTGAGTCGAGCATCAGTCCCAAATATTTAACGGAAATGTTTTTGGGAAGCCATTTTATTATTGAATTTTGTATTTTAATTGGGGGAGGAGTGGACTTCGAAATGGGAAAACTTTTGCAGGGGGTTTATGCGAGTTTATCTTGATTCTCCATTGTTCGGACCCTTTCCATTCCTGGGCACATCGAATATTAGTATTGTAGATAAGTCATCTCAGAGACCGTTCAGGTAGAGAACCTCGCGTGTTGTGGTCAGGCAACTGTGAATTGGGCCATGTTCGGCACGCTGGATAGTTCGTTATTCAGGGCGAGAAGAGGCGGACATGGCTGTCGATTATGCCAACGAACATGCCAACGGAATGACAAGGGTAGTGAAAATGTTGCATTGGAGTTTCATGAACGACAGCTGCCTGGCCACCAAGCGTTATCAGTTGAAAACCAGAAGGGGAACACTGATTCACAACGACAGACCACGACTTTCTAACATTATTCCTTTGTATATTGGCTTTTCTTCTCTCGTTGTTTTGGTCATGAACTAGTTTCGTGGTTAAGGACTTATTATTAGAACCTTTTTGAACCCACAGTGATAGTTTGGTGTTCAACACTTATCGTTAGGGAACGGACTTTATTGTAATAAAAAAAGAAAAATATCTACATATATATGTTCTTACTTTTTCAAAAATATGTAAGAAAAAATAGAAAAAATGTGAAATAAATATTCGTTATAATGTTTACAATTCCATTCTTCAAGCGTTTTCCGAGCAGAGTACGTTGTCGATCAGAAATTTACATGGATTCAGAGAGGCTGAATGAAAGTTTTACATCTACAGAAGCAATTATTCGCTAGTTTATTCCGAAACATAATACTTTCCTATTATATTCAATGTTGTTTACGAGGAGCCGGAGCTCATGTGAATAGTACCGTGTAGCCTGTGATAGAAGGGGGGGGTAAAGGGAGCGTACTCCTACCCCAACTCCAGAAAAGGGATATCTGATTTTTTTTATCGAGTTATGCATGGGGTCTATGAAACACGAGTAAGCACGTGGTTGAAGTTCCTTCTGTTTCACATACTACATCCTCTCACCGTTGATTCCGACCACGCTGTTTCCAAGAAGCAGTGGGGCGGGGGGAGATAAGTTTGGCAATTAATAGCAATTGTCCGGCGTTAATACAAGCGCATTGCGTATTTTTAAGTATTTCAGTAACTAAGTTAGTTTTCAAGTAACATATATTTCGAACATCACAAGTGAAATGTAAATGATCTTGGCTGTCCAGGTGACGCCGCGTCGAGGCTGTGTTGCCGACGTTTCGACCATCTTATCGTGCGTTTCCTCAGGGCTGTTGTGCGCAGGTGTGGTAGGCGCTCGGGAATATATAGTAGTGGGGGCCGATGTGATTGGCACACTATATATTCCCGAGCGCCTACCACACCTGCGCACAACAGCCCTGAGGAAGACCACGACAAGATGGTCGAAACGTCGGCAACACAGCCTTCGACGCGGCGTCACCTGGACAGCCAAGATCATTTACATGACTCTGGCCGCGGAAGCCTACGACTTCATACTACTCGTTTTGTATATTTTGCGAATGTTCATTCCCGCCTGAGATACGGCATAATATTCTGGGGAAATACATCTTATAGCTCCCCGAATTTTAGATTAAAAAAGAATTTCGTAGAAAATCTAGAGATAACTCTAGAGAACTAGATAATCTAGAGAACAAAATTAGTAATCTCTCTTTTAAATCCATTGTTGTATGTGGAGATTTCAATATTGATTTTCTGAGCGAATCCCACGAGAAAGAGCAGTTTCTCAATTTAATTCATTCTTTTAATTTAGATATTACAGTGAAGGTACCTACACGGAATACTCTTAAATCACAAACAGCAATAGATCAAATTATAATTAACAAAACCACAACTAGATATGAAATAATAACGAATAATCTAGGTTACAGTGACCATGATGCACAAATTCTTACAATTACTAATAACATGAATACTGACACAAGAAAAAAACACGCATGTGCAGAGCATTTACTACAGTTAACATAAAGTTATTTACGGACTACTTGCTGAAAGAATCATGGGAGGCAGTTTATAACGCTATTGACACAAATGAAAAATATAATTTATTTTTCTCAAAGCTTTCATTTCTCTTTAACGCATGCTTTCCTATTAAAAAAAAATTAAACTTTCACGAAAAAGTAATACTTGGATCACAAAAGGAATTAGAACATCGTGTAAAAATAAACGTACTCTACTTTATTTCTAAACGTCATGACGTATCTCAAGATTTCCTTATCTACTTTAAAAAATACAAAACATTGTTACGAAAACTCATAAGACGGGCCAAAATCATGAAAAACGATCAGGATATTTTGAACTCAAATAATAAAACTAAAGCAATGTGGAATATAATAAAAAATACTACAAAATGAAATAGAAAACTCGTAAAGAATGTTAATCTAAAATATAACGATATAAATGTGAACGATCCGGCAACAG
This sequence comes from Teleogryllus oceanicus, assembly GCA_964035755.1. NCBI lineage: Eukaryota > Metazoa > Arthropoda > Insecta > Orthoptera > Gryllidae > Teleogryllus > Teleogryllus oceanicus. The sequence continues at coordinate 344,095,206 of CAXIVR010000001.1, read as the reverse complement.
TGGCTAGTCTCTTTAACCAATACTTTTCGAGAATTGCTGCCGATCTCACTAAGGGTCTTCAGGCACAAAATTCAAAAACACAGTTCACCCCAAATTTTAGACACAATGTTCGTTTCCGAAACTTCTTCCTATGAAATTCTCAAAATAATCGGCAAACTAAAAAATAAATATTCGTCCGGTTTAGATTAATTCCCGGATTCTTTGTTAAAGACTTGTGCGTATGCCATTATACACCCGTTAACTCACATATTTAATGCATCTTTATGCACGGAAACGTTTCCAGATATTTTCAAAACAGCTAAAATTATGCCGCTCCTCAAAAAAGGCAACAAAAATGAAATTCAAAATTATCGGCCCATTTCTCTTCTATCGGTTTTCTCAAAAATATTAGAGAGACTTTTTTACGTACGAATGGAAACCTTTCTCACTAAACACGACGCGCTTTCAGATTGCCAACATGGATTTAGAAAATCAAAATCAATGGAAACAGCTATATTTTCTTTTCTTAAAGATGTCGCCTCATCATTGGATCAAAACGAGGCACCTATTGGATTATTTTTAGATCTCTCAAAAGCTTTTGACGTCATTGATCATGGCATTTTACTTTCCAAATTACCTTCATATGGAATTCGTGGTATTGCTCTAGATTGGTTATGTTCGTACCTTAAACAACGATCTCAGAAAGTTGAAATACCTTACTGGAATGATGGAACATTACGTACGCACCTTTCCGACTCTTTGCCTTTAGCATGTGGAGTTCCTCAAGGATCGATTTTAGGCCCTATTTTGTTCCTACTTTACGTAAACGATATGCCCTCGACGATTCGAAACGGAAGAACGGTTCTCTTTGCGGATGATACGAACATCCTTTGCAATAAAGAAACCGTCAATAGTACAATATCAGTTGTTTCAAATTGGTTCCGAAATAACAAATTAATAGTAAACGAAAAGAAAACGGTTTTAATGCAGTTTTCCATTTCAAAAAAACAATTCTGTGCTCCATTGAAAATGAACGGTGTACCATTGACTAATGTAAAGGCAACAAAATTTTTAGGTCTCTCAATCCAGTCAAACCTTAAATGGAACGTCCATTTAAATGAATTGAACACACAATTAAGTTCATTATGCTACGCGTTCAGAATTCTTTGCAAATTCAGTCAGCCTTCATACTGCTCGTTGTGTATACTTCGCGAATGTTCATTCCTGCCTGAGATATGGCATAATATTCTGGGGAAATACATCTTATAGCTCCCAGACGTCTAGAGTACAAAAACGAATTGTAGGAATAATAACCAAATCCCACCCACGTGATTCATGTAAGCCTCTCTTCATTAATCTAGGAATTCTACCATTACCGTGTCTTTTTATTTACGAATCAGTGGTTTTTGTAAAAAATTACTTGCTCAAGGGCGGGAATATATTTTCAGAAAATGCAGAAGTCTATTACTATAACACTCGACGTAGAAATCATATTCATCAGGTGACAGTATCAACAGCTCATTACAAGAAATTCACATACAATACATGTACATTATTTTACAACACTTTGCCAGATGACATTAAACGATTAATTTCTATAGAAAAGTTTAAATCCCAAGTGAAATCGTTTCTGCTGCATAACTGTTTCTATACAATTAGAGACTATACTGAGCATCACAAGAAAAGTAACATTAATTTTAACAATGATACATAATGCATTATTTACCATTTGGACTGTATAAATGAGTATAAACAACCTGTAACAACTATCGTAATACAACCTCCGGGTCAATGATCCCCATCTCGATCAGGTTTTTCGTCCAGTTTCCGTGATCCATTGAGCGAATTCTGAGATGGCCCCTTGTTTTGCTTCTGGACATAAATGTAACTTCATTTTCTGTGCACGTCTTCTAGAATTCAGTGGGAAATACAATTATTCAAATTATTGTTTCCATGTTGTCGCGGGAGGAAGTAATAAGAGCCAAAATTTATTGCTTATTTATCTTTGAAAATAGATTTTATTACATGGGAGTTTTTTTGTTATTTTTCTCCCTTTCAAAATTCAAATTTTATTGCTTATTTATCCTTGAAAATAAATTATATTACATGGGAGTTTTTTGTTTTTCTCCTTTCAAAATTCAAAATTTATTGCTTATTTATCCTTGAAAATAAATTTTATTACATGGGAGTTTTTGTTTTTTTTTCTCCCTTTCAAAAATTCAAAATTTAAGTAGTATATGACTTAGTGTAGGGATCACAGAATTTTAAAAATGTGCACACAATTCACTTTTCCTCATAGCACGTCATACGCAGTTTTTAACTGTTTTTTGACGTTCCAAAATATTTTTGGAAGGTTTCGTAGCGCTCGTCCCACCACCCACACCCCTTACCGCCGAAAGCGTGTTTTTTTTAATTTGTTTCGACAACTTAACACTATTTTATTAGGCTGAACAATATGATAAATAAGGAGATAATTTATACAATCAGAATTTTTTATATTATCTCAGATCCAAATTCAAACAAAAATATATTTTTGAAAAAAATTAACATTAATTTTTATTATGTCTCAGAACCATGGTACAGGGTCGAAAAATAATCTCCGACGTTCCTCTTAAAACACTATTGTGATTTTTTCGACATTTGGGTTGCAGTTACAAAAATAAAACCATTTTCTCGCCTTTAAATCACCTTGACCTTAAATATACTTTGACAATGATGGCAGCAGTTCTGTGCATTTATTTTAGTGTCTATTATACATTTATATACATTGTTATAACACCTTGTAATATTTTGATTTTGGAATTTAATTACAAATTATAATTTTTTTAATGTTTAAATGTTATGGTTTAAGTTATTATAACGAAGCTTTAAGCTATTCTATAAACGTTTAAGCTATTCTATAAACGTTAAAAGACACGGTAATGGTAGAATTCCTAGATTAATGAAGAGAGGCTTACATGAATCACGTGGGTGGGATTTGGTTATTATTCGTACAATTCGTTTTTTTACTATAGAAGTCTGGGAGCTATAAGATGTATTGCCCCAGAATATTATGCCATATCTCAGGCGGGAATGAACATTCGCGAAGTATACACCACGAGAAGTATGAAGGCTGACTGAATTTGCAAGAATTCTGAACGCGTAGCATAATAAACTTAATTTTGTGTTCAATTCATTTAAATGGACGTTCCATTTAAGGTTTGACTGGATTGAGAGACCTAAAAATGTTGTTGCCTTAACATCAGTCAATGGTACACTGTTCATTTTCAATGTTACTGTTTCTTTATTGCAAAGGATGTTAAATTAAAACCGTTTTCTTTTCGTTTCCTATTAATTTGTTATTTCGGAACCATTTTGAAAATCTCATATTGTACTATTTACTTTTCTTTATTGCAAAGGAGTTCGTATCATCCGCAAAGGGAACCGTTCTTCCGTTTCGTATCGTCCAGAGCATATCGTTTACGTAAAGTAGGAACAGAATAGGGACTAAAATCGATCCTTGAGGAACTCCACATGCAAGGGGCAAAGAGTCGGAAAGGTGCTTACGTACTGTTCCATCATTCCAGTAAGGTATTTCAACTCTCTGAGATCGTTGTTTAAGGTACGAACATAACCAATCTAGAGCAATACCACGAATTCCATATGAAGGTAATTTGTGTGAGTGTACGTGAATACGAATATGTGAGTTAACGGGTGTATAATGGCATACGCACAAGTCTTTAACAAAGAATCCGGGAATTCATCTAAATCGGACGAACATTTATGTTTTAGTTTACCGATTATTTTGAGAATTTCATAGGAAGAAGTTTCGGAAACGAACATTGTGTCTAAAATTTGGGGTGAACTGTCTGTTTTGAGTTTTGTGGCCGAAGACCCTTAGTGAGATCGGCAGTAATTCTCGAAAAGTATTGGTTAAAGAGACTAGCCACTGTGGCCGGATCGTTCACATTTATGTCGTTATATTTTAAAACAACATTCTCTACGGGTTTTCTAGTTGATTTGGTAGTATTTTTTATTATATTCCACATTGCTTTTGTTTTATTATTTGAGTTCAAAATATTCTGATCGTTTTTCATGATTTCGGGGTTCCTTATGACTTTTCGTAACAATGTTTTGTATTTTTTAAAGTAGATAAGGAAATCTTGAGATACGTCACGACGTTTAGAAATGAAAGAAAGAATTCGCTTGTTTTTACAAGATGTCCTAATCCCTTGTGTTATCCAAGAATTGCTTTTCCGTGAAATATTTAATTTTCGTTTTTGAAGAGGAAAGCAAGTGTTAAAATGAAATAAAAGAGTTGAAAAAAAAAAAAAGAATTATATTTGTCGTTTGTATCAGCAGTATTATAAACCGTTTCCCATGACTCCTGCATCAAGTAATCAATGAATAATTTAATTTTACTTTTAGTAAACAATCTAGTCATACGTGCGCTATTTATTGTGTCAGTGATCGCATTTCTTATAATGGTAAGAATTTGTGCATCGTGGTCACTGTATCCTAAATCTTTTGTTTCAACTTCATATCGAGTAGTAGTTTTGTTAATTATAATTTGACCAATTGCCTTCATCGAATGTTGTGTGATCCGTGTAGGTACATTAATTGCAAAGTCTAAATTGAAGGAATTAATTAAATTGAGAAACGTTTCTTTCTCGCAAGATTCGACCAGAAAATCAATGTTAAAATCTCGGCATACAACAATGGATTCAAAAGAGCGATTGCTATCTCCAGGTTTTCTAAAAACAAAATATAATCTGCAGTTCTTTGTTGGAGGTCTGTAAATGCAAAGTATTATCACTTTCAGTTAAGTAAGATGTACAACAGAAATTTCGAAAATATTTTCAATGGAGTACACATTTAATTTCGCCAAGGGGATAGAATCAATATTATTTCTAACGTAAATACATGACCCATGATGACCCATATCCTGAGTAGTAAGCTAAAATTACTCAAGACTTTACCCTTTTCTGTGATATTATATGGAGCAGAAACCTGGACTACTAAGACAGCAGATGTAAGAAGAATTAATGTCATTGAGATTGGGTCTATTGTCGACTGTTGCTTTTAATCATAAACCGACTAAAGGTTCAACAGAGATTGGCGGACATCTACAAACAAAGAACATTGTGAATTCCCATTCAATTGTAGCTTTTCTCTTCTAGAAGACATTGTATATCTCTAGCGATGTAGCGATATGTGGACCTTTTTTCGCAGATCTCGAGTTCTGAACGTGCGATGAGTCGGGCGTGCGCGCGGCGCAGGGCGACAGGAACCATTGCTGCTCCTCACTCAAACTGCGAAACCGAATTGCCCGCCATTCATTAATCGATAGCTTGTGATTCCGGACGCGTCAGCTACTATGATCATTAGTTCATTAGTGCTGTAAATGTAGTGAATGTTTTTTGCTCGGGAAGTGGCGGTGGTCTTGCCCTGCTTGTATGATGAGATCCGGCGCCTATTGACCTACCGTCGACTAGTGGGGTTTTCTTCAACCAGGTATCTCCCCCGCTCGACAAGCTCTAAGATCCCGACAAGCACTAATGTCCCGGCATTTGTGGTAGTGTAGTGTATATTAGTGTAGTGTGTGTGTGTGAGGGGAGAGGATAGGAGAAGGAAGAGTTAGGAAAGATGGGGCGCGGTCCGTGGCCTCTTTGTAATGGTACTGCTCCGGCATTCGCCTAGTGTTGATCGAAGAAAAACTACCGATCAGAGCCGGCCGCTAGAATCCTCCTCCAGACAGCGACTGTATTCGACCTAGCTGACAAGCTACTTTCGAATATCCTGCCACCGTCAGGACTCGAACCTAGGACCTCCCGGTCAGAGGGACTAATTTGACATCAGTAAAAGATCATCGATGACAGTGACATCAGTTGAAGCCCTGAGCCATCTCTCCTGATGAATTGCCCGCCGTGGAAACCATCGAATTGTACAGCCCTATGTCGTTCAAAGACACATTATAGCTACCCGATCGGTTGATTGATGTTTCCGGGCATGTCAACTGATATAGTCATTTGTCCCTTTAATGCGGTGAACGTTTTATTCCGGTAGGTAGTGGTGTAACTCCTCCACATGGTGAGATCCGGCGTCTACCGGCACTTCGCACGGTGTGGGGGAGATTACTCCATTAGGTATCTTCTGCACACGGATACCGCCACAACGGGGAATATTAGTAAATTCCTGACTGGTCTCCCGACACAAGAGATCGTGTTGCGCATGTATGTAATAAATAAGTATTTTTGCGTGTAATAAATAAGTGAACGTGTGTGTGAGTAAGGGGTAAGAAGTAAAGATCGCGCGCGGTCCGTGGCCCGATTGTTAGGGGACTTCTCCGCAATTTTGATTGGAGAAAAAACGGAAAACTACAGATCAGAGTATCCGGCCGCTGGGCGTCTCCTTCAGACACATTTTCTACCTCTTTCATAAAATTTTCCGCTGCAAACCCTTTCAATACAAATTGGTGATTATACTGAGCATCAAAATGAAAAATAATATTTCTTTAAAAAAAGATACATCTATGCATCATTTACTATTTGTACTGGTAATTCTAAAATACTAATTATGCCTGTTACAAGTATTGTACTTCAGCTTCTAGGATAAAGAATTCCATCTCAAGGCGGTTTCTCGTCTTCTTCTTTGATTCATAGAGCTGAGATGGCTGAGAGCTGAGATGGCCCCTTACCTTGCTTCTGGAAATAAATGTGCCTTCAATATGCACACGTTTTGTTCGGGCTTGTTTTTGCTCATTGTGGTGTGAACAGAGCAGGGGGTGAGAGTTGCTACTTTTTTAGCAATGCGATAAACTCAGATTGACAGTTCACTGACCATTGCATAAATATTTTCTATTACTTGGAAGCGATATTTACTGGTTTTCAAATCTTGCCCACCCAGATCTTGGTTTTGTTTCTATTCAGCGATGTAAAGTAAAGGAATAGAGTAGAATACTGGGGATCGAGAAACTGGGCTCAAATTATACCTCAGCCCATACGTCACATACAGTTCTTACGTTTTTTTTAGAAAATATATCATATATTACATTGAAACATGTACTACAAATGTTTAAATAAATATTTGGGTGTTGATTGAAACGTAGCAGATCCATGGCGTCTATGAATTCCATGATGGTTGGAAGTTTCTTGATTTGTCTGAATTGTTTCATGAAATGTCTATTTGAAATTCCTTAGTGTTTAGGAATTTACTTTTGCCAGTCTCATTTTCTGATGCATTTTACCAAAATTTTTTTTGCTTTTGTTATCAAGAATACCCGAAAAGTTACTTAGTCCATTCGTTTTAGATGTGTTTCTTCTTTTTGATATTATTTACTTTTCCAATTAGTTACTTCTTCTGGTGTCGTATTGCCATGTGACACACGGCTTCTGTTTATTTTGTCTGAAATCTCTTATGTCTTTTCCTGAATCCTGTATTGTGTATATGAGATTTTGAATGTTTTCTATGCGTTTCGTGTCCTCTTACAAGGATGACTAAATCGTCTTAATAGACGTTTGTTCTTTTTCTTATTTGTTTGTTTGCTTGCTTGTTTGTTTGTTTGTTTGCTTGCTTTGTTTGTTTGTTTGATTGGTTGGTTTTCTGTAATATCCGTGTAAAATACCAGAGTACACAAGTTCCCGCGCGTCACAATATAGTCAACGTATAACGGAAGCGAAGACGCATGGAAAGCGATCTAGCGGTGCATTATGGAACTACTTCCGCTACCATGACTTGTGAACAGTTGGCTGAAACTCTGAACGAAGTTTCCGGCAACGCAAAATATCCCAAAAATCTTATCAAAATAGATTTTATTTTTGTGAACATCATTAAGAAGTAAAATATGTTCATATTATAATATAATCAAATAGAAAATAAAGGAGGTTCCATGTGTGAGCCAGTAACATTTAAATGCACAGAATTTAGAATAACAACTTCAGAGCAAATAAAAATACTTCGTAAGGAGGAGAAATGTTAATGAACAATTAACTTCAGGGATGTGGATAAATAGTCAAAATTACCAATATGTTCATGCAAAAAGGTAGTGAAATCAATTTTAAAATGGCTTTGGCTACTATTTATATTGCAATTACAGGAATCAAACTATTAACATATCACAAATTTTGATTTTGGTTATCTAATGTTAATGTATATTTTTGCAGTTCCTAATAAATTTTGGACTACTATAATTGAATCGTTTATTTTTAAAACCCCGTAAATCACTCTTTTGCCTCTTTCGCTTTTTTGTGTGAAAATAGAAGCTGCAGGATAGATTTCTGATAAAAAATTCCTGATTAGTTTTTGAAATTCCGTAAGTTATTAACTTTTAAATAAATCCAGCGTCTATTGTATTATTGATACTAAGTAAATTACCTCTCTCTGTAGGATTTTCAATCCAGATTTATGCATCAGAAATTTTTAAAAAATTGGGAAAAGTACTCTTTGTAATTAAGTATTCAGTGTTTCATGTTTTCGCACTACTTAACAATTCCTGACTTGGGCGGTTTTCAAAATAACCGATTCAAAATGGTCGAAATTCTGTCATATCGCATACTTTATTCAAATGAAAAAAAGATAATTCTCTACAAGACTACGTTTACATTACAACAAAGTATACATTATACGAATTTAACTAAGAGAGACTAGGAAATCAATGAAGCTACTCCATTCTTGAATTTTTAGCCAAGCGTGCAAATATTCGAACCACACAAACCAATCGGAGAACAATTGACAAAATAAAATTATTACTTCTTAATTATCCGCATTTCGGAAATGATAATTAATTTTAGGGTTTTATTTCATAATAGACCCTATATAATTTTGTAGACTGAATCTAACGACAATTCGAAAAGTAAATTCTTCTTCTCCTTCGCCTTCACTACTTCCCGACTTATTTCTTCTTCCACTTCTTCGTACCCTGCTCGTATTTAATTTTCCCCGTTTTCATCTCCTTTACCTCTTCTACTTTTTCTCTTTCTTCCTGTTTTTCTTTCATTTATATATGCGTAATTGTGACATTGTTTTATTATTTATTACTCCCGCTTCGGTAATCTTCAGAAAAAATGCACAGCAGTAGAAGTATTTCGTATGCCAGGAACACGTGACGATGACACGAAACTGATATCACTGAAGTGATGAAATTAAATTTTTAAACATACCTGACTGCTTGATGAAAAGACTCATCATGACTGATTGAACGTAGTTCTGTGTGCTGTCAAGAGCTTGAGTAGAAACGGTGCCTTGGAGTTATGCACATGTTGGGATGGTTGCTTACTATTCGTAGTTGTGTGACCTGTTGGTACGTGCGCCACTCTCCGGAAGGACCGGCCACACGCACACTTAGTTTCAGAGACCGACACCGGCAGCGCCATGTCTTAATCAGCCGCTAGCGCTACCGAGAGCGCTTTTGGAACTACGTGGAAGTCGATGGAGAAGATAGCTTCTTGGCGGGCATTTGAACATTACATGCGATTTGCGTAGTTTCTCAATTGATTGGTTACAAATACAGCTATTTCAACTAACGTACGTACCATTTTAAAATCTTTCACTTCTGTTACCATGAGTGTGTCAGACACTGCGTGTCTTCAAGTTTGGCCTGGCGAGTTACGATTGTTTTGTTTGAATTTTCTTATACTTTCCAACTACGAAAATGCAAAAGTATTTATTTCGTGCACTCACAATGTATGTTATAGCATATACAGTTTTCATGTATTATTGTAGAACTAGTTCGAGAATTGCCAGAAATCTACTTCAAGAGGTGCCAATAGCGTGGCACATAGCGAAGTCGCTAGCCTTTCACCATTGAGATCCGGGTTCGATCCCCGTCGAATCTCATGTGAAATTTGTTCCAAACGAACGAGTTTGACTGATTCACAAGGGCTAGTCCAACCTCTGTGAAGTCTTCTAAACCCTACCCCTAAACCCTATCCTAGTTTCCCAAACCCTATCCAAGTTTCTTCCGAATTCTGGCCGCTGGGTAGTGACGCAGGAGGCGCCTACGCGGAGATGCTACGTGGCGGTCCTCTTGACACCTGACTGTGACATGACTTACAGGTAATGGACGATTACTCCCCAGCGCAAAGCGCTCAACGCCTCTTAAGGGGCTTGCAGACGCGTTGCGTCAATTTGTAGACGCAACAAATTTAAAAAAAGAGATAAGAGGTCGATTGTTGATTAGGAACTTATGAAGAAATTGAAAACAGTGAGGAATCTCCTGGATTAAATATTGTAAAACGGTCAAACTAATCAAAAGGAACACAGCTCATTTCATTACTTTTTGAAAACAATGGTCAACGAATAACAACCAGGTCCGAACAGAAGCGAGTCATTAAAAAACCTTGAATGAAGAGCGTCGTCCTCACGTCTCCCCACAAGGACTATCAATTTGAAAAAGGATTAGATTGATTAAAGCCCTTAAAAGCATATCGAAATAAAATATGTATTAAGCTAAAGTGTTCAGTTAATGTGTTAATGTTCGGTGGAAAAAAGCAATAAATGTTAGTTAAAAGTTGTCGAAATAACTGCTGGGGGAGGGGTGTCATAAATGTAATGTATGCATTACGTTCTATAATTCTAGAAGATTATAATGTCTGTAGCGTGTATTGTAAATTAGCTTTGGGATCAATGACCTCGTTTGGGCAAGATTTTCGTCTAGCTTCCTTCACCCTTTGTATGAATGCTGACATGGCCCCTTCTTTTGCTCAAGACATAAATGTAATTTCACTATTTTCTAGAGTTCAGTGGGAACTTCAGCCAAAATTAATAACTGTAAATTATGAGGAATGTCTTAAATGGTAATGCACCTCACGAATTAAAACAACATAACCACATAAGAACATAATTAAAATTAAATGCAATATAATTAAATTAAAACAAAATAACCACAACATAACATTTTTCTGCAGAAAAAGTTCAAAATTGACAAAATATTTATATTTTTTAACCAGAATGTTGAATTAGTACATGACAGCTTAACTCCTAATATTCATTATCTAATTATATCGCATTCAAAAATTTACTGGAATTAAATTATTCTTCAAAATACTTTTATCATTCTTCAAATCATCTTCTCCATCTAAAGATGGACTTTTATTCTTATTCATCTCCTCCTTCTACTTCATCTCCTCCTTCTACTTCATCTACTTCTTCTACTTCTCCTTCTTCTTCTTCTTCTTCTTCTTCTTCTTCAACTTCTACTGCTTCTTCAACTCCTACTTGTGCTTCTACTCCTTCTACTCTCTTCTAATTCCTTCTCTTCTACTAGTTCTTCTACTTCTACTTTTACTACTACTATTTCTTCTCTGTCACTTTCGCGTTTGTTTTGTTCTTTGCCAACTGAGTAATTATTTCAGGAAGGCTATATACCTTTTTTGGCGTCTGATCCTGTTTTCTAGATTAATGCTAAAATCACGGTAACTGAAGCGTCGATTGCTTTATTGAAAACGTATTCCTGCCTGTCGCTTTTTCTTGACCGATGCTATCGATCATTTTTACATCCTCGTATGCGAATGTATATACGGAGTAATATACGTAGTACAAGAGAAAGTTATGTAATGTTACGCGAAAAAAAGGCGGATTTTCGGCAAAAAAATTCATTGCTGGACACTGAAAACGAAAAAGTAGATACGTCCGATAAAGCGTCCGTCTGTCGTATGTAAACAAACCTAGCGCCTAAACCGTGCATAAGAGTTTTTCCAAATTTAATTAATTAATTAATTAATTAATTAATTAATTTATTTATTTATTTATTTATTTATTTATTTATTTATTTATTTATTTATTTATTTATTTATTTATTTATTTATTTATTTATTTATTTATTTATTTATTTATTTATTTATTTATTTATTTATTTATTTATTTATTTATTTATTTATTTATTTATTTATTTTTACGTAAAAAAGCAGATAAAAACTGCGTATGACGTGCTATAGGGAAAAGTGAATTGTGTGCACATTTTCAAAATTCTGTGATACCTAAACTAAGTCATATACTACTTAAATTTTGAATTTTGAAAGGGAGGGAAAAAACTCCCATGTAATAAAATATATTTTCAAGGATAAATACGCAATAAATTTTGGCTCTTATCATGTTGTGCTTCGGAATAATACTTCCTGCCGCGACAACATGGAAACGATAATTTGAATAATTGCATTTCCCACTGAATTCTAGAAGACGTGCACAGAAAATGAGGTTACATTTATGTCCAGAAGCAAAACCCGGCGCCATCTCAGCATTTGCTCAATGGATCAGGGAAACTGGACGAAAAACCTGATCGAGATGGGGGTCATTGACCCGGAAGCTGTAGTACAATAGTTGTTACAGGTTGTTAATACTCATTTATACAGTTCAAATGGTAAATAATGCATTATGTATCATTGTTAAAAATTAATGTTACTTTTCCTTTAATGCTCAGTATAGTCTCAAATTGTATAGAAACAGTTAGGCAGCAGAAACGATTTCACTTGGGATTTAAACTTTTCTATTGAATTTAATCGTTTAATGTCATCTGGTAAAGTGTTGTAACATAATGTACATGTATTGTATGTGAATTTTTTGTAATGAGCTGTTGATACTGTCACCTGATGAATATGATTTCTGCGTCGAGTTTTATAGTAATAGACCTGCATTTTCTGAAAATATATTCCCGCCCTTAAGCAAGTCATTTTTTACAAAAACTACTGATTCGTAAATAAAAAGACACGGTAATGGTAAAATTCCTAGATTAATGAAGAGAGGCTTACATGAATAACGTGGGTGGGATTTGGTTATTATTCCTACAATTCGTTTTTGTAATCTAAAAGTCTGGGAGCTATAAGATGTATTTCCCCAGAATATTATGCCATATCTCAGGCGGGAATGAACATTCGCGAAGTATACACAACGAGCAGTATGAAGGCTGACTGAATTTGCAAGAATACTGAACGCGTAGCATAATAAACTTAATTTTGTGTTCAATTCATTTAAATGGACGTTCCATTTAAGGTTTGACTCAATTGAGAGACCTAAAAATGTTGTTGCCTTGACATTAGTCAATGGTAGACTGTTCATTTTCAATGCAGCACAGAATTGTTTATTTGAAATGGAAAACTGCATTAAAACCGTTTTCTTTTCGTTTACTATTAATTTGTTATTTCGGAACCAATTTGGAACATCTGATATTGTACTATTTACGGTTTCTTTTTTGCAAAGGATGTTCGTATCATCCGCAAAGAGAACCGTTCTTCCGTTTCGAATCGTCGAGGGCATATCGTTTACGTAAAGTAGGAACAGAATAAGGCCAAAAATCGATCCTTGAAGAACTCCACAAGCAACGGGCAAAGAGTCGGAAAGGTGTGTACGTAATGTTCCATCATTCCAGTAAGGTATTTCAACTCTCTGAGATCGTTGTTTAAGGTACGAACATAACCAATCTAGAGCAATACCACGGATTCCATATGAAGGTAATTTGGAAAGTAAAATTCCATGATCAATGATGTCAAATCTTTTGAGAGATCTAAAAATAATCCAATAGGTGCCTCGTTTTGATCCAATGATGAGGCGACATCTTTAAGAAAAGAAAATATAGCTGTTTCCGTTGATTTTGATTTTGATTTGACCGTCATACGCAGTTTTTAACTGTTTTTTTGACGCAAATAAATAAATAAATAAATAAATAAATAAATTCTAAATCCATGTTGGCAATCTGAAAGCGCGTCGTGTTTAGTGAGAAAGGTTTCCATTCGTACGTAAAAAGTCTCTCTAATATTTTTGAAAAAACTGATAGAAGAGAAATGGGCCGATAATTTTGAATTTAATTTTTGTTGCCTTTTTTGAGGAGCAGCATAATTTTAGCTGTTTTGAAAATATCTGGAAACGTTCCCGTGCATAAAGATGCTTTAAATATGTGAGTTAACGGGTGTATAATTGCATACGTACAGGTCTTTAACAAAGAATCCGGAAATCATTTAAACCGGACGAATATTTATGTTTTAGTTTACCGATTATTTTGAGAATTTCATAGGAAGAAGTTTCGGTAACGAACATTGTGTCTAAAATTTGGTGTGAACTGTGTTTTTGAATTTTGTGCCTGAAGACCCTTAGTGAGATCGGCAGCAATTCTCGAAAAGTATTGGTTAAAGAGACTAGCCACTGTTTCCGGATCGTTCACATTTATATCGTTATATTTTAGATTAACATTCTTTACGAGTTTTCTATTTCATTTGGTAGTATTTTTTATTATATTCCACATTGCTTTTGTTTTATTATTTGAATTCAAAATATTCTGATCTTTTTTCATGATTTTAGCCTGCGTTATGACTTTTCGTAACAATTCTTTTTTTTTTTAAAGGGAATTGAGATACGTCATGACGTTTAGAAATGAAAGAAAAATTTTGTTTTTATAAGATGTTCTAATCCCCTGTGTTATCCAAGAATTGCTTTTCCGTGAAATATTCAATTTTCGTTATTGAAGAGGAAAGCAAGTGTTAAAATGAAATGAAAGAGTTGAAAAAAAAAGAATTATATTAGTTGTTTGTATCAACAGTATTATAAACCGCTTCCCATGGCTCCTGCATCAAGTAATCAAGGAATAATTTAATTTTACTTTTAGTAAACAATCCAGTCATACGTGTATTATTTATCAGTGATCGCACTTCTTAAAATGTTAAGAATTTGTGCATCGTGGTCACTGTATCCTAAATCTTTTGTTTCAACTTCATATCGAGTAGTAGTTTTGTTAATTTTGATTTGATCAATTATAATTTGATCAATAATTTGATCAAATTGAAGTATTCCTTGTCATTTAGGAGTGAGCTGGAGCTCTGCGATTTTTGGGAGACTTTATATGAAGCCCTAGGAACATTTTCAAACTTTTCTTAAAAACGGCTGCAAATTTGTTCTTTAAATTTATTGTAAGAATAAAGTAAAATACACAGAAGGTGGAATAGGTCTGATTTTCAGGAATAACTGAATTTTCCGAAATTGTAAAAGTATGCATTTTTGGTAGCATCTTACAACTGCAATATTGAAGATAGACTCTTTTCATTCAAATTAAATTTGTGGTCCGTAAATAGTTCTCTCATTAAGGTCATGATGATTTTTTGTAAAATTTAAAAAAATTACAAAAACAAGATTTTCTCAAAAACGGCTCCAAATTTTTTCTTTATATTTTTGGTACGTTTAGTGCTGAACAAACCCTATAGGATAACATAAATGCCATATTGATCTATTCATTTGTTTTTTTTAATTACAAAAATTAATTTTTGGACTTGTCTCTCACGTCGGTAATACTTTCTTTAGATATGATTTTTTTACAGTATTATATTTATGCGTACATGTAGTCTAAATAATGTCAAATAAAGTTTCCCAAAAACACAACAGTTTTGTGTGAAAATCTGCTCAAATTGAGAAGTGGTAATGGCATTGTTTAATATGACATAAATTTCTGTTTGGGGTATTCTTTTTTTTCAAAAATTATACAAATATTTTTTTAAATCTCTCACGCCGTTAATACGCACATTTCAATGGATTTGTATTGTAACCGCTTGTCGTCGGCTACATGTATGACCAAAAAAAATAGGAGCGATAATACCCGACATCAGGCCCTACAAGTAGTTTCTATATTAGCGAAGAGATGGCGTCAGCCAGAAAATGATTTCTGAACGCACTCAGACTATAGCCAATCAGAAACTTTTGTAGAAATACGGACGCGGCATGAAATTGTGTTGGAAGAGCTCGTTTTTCTTTCTTGTTCGAGTCGCCGAGGTGAACGGAAGGCTACAGGTACACCACACAATCGACGAGGGACACGCGGAAGATACCGGAATGTAAAAGCTTTAATAAAAGGTAAATGTCTGGATATTTTTCATGGAATTACTTACTGTGAAATGTCACGAGATTACATGAAATTTATAATGAATATTAAACAAGAATGCAACGAATGAAAGAACGACAGTGGTAATAGATCGAAATGAATTTGTAAAACCACGTTGCTGCATTCTCGTTGCTAGAAAATGGAGGATATTTGTAAAATAGGACATGTTTCTTTTTCTTTGTTACAGCTTTTATTTTATTTTACTTTTATTCTACTTTATTTTTATTTTTGGGATTTCGTTTTGGAAATTCTATTATAGAATTTTGAGAATTCTGAGAAGTATGGTTTATCCAACAACTAGCTCGACTTTTGCTATTACGAAGTCATAACTTGGAGTTTCGGACTTGCATTCTGATGCGACCATCGCCTCTGTGAAAGCTGTGGTAAAACTTCGCTGAACAACGAGGAGACGGCGCTTGGAAGTATTCCGATTCCGACGCGACAGGCAGCGCACAGACCGTCGCAGATCAACGACGACCTTGAGGCGTGAGCATCGCTCGACAGCCGACTACACAGCGCGGGACCAGCTTGGGGAATTCGCCGGTCGTGAGTCACATAAAAACAGAGAGAACATTCATTAAATTTCAGTCTGGAAAACTTCCAAGATAGAATTATAATTGTACTAGCTAAAACGTTGCAATGTGAGCTTCCCTCAATAACAGACGTTGATCGGGCAAGTTTCATTGAACATTGGTCTTGCTAGCCAGTAAATTCATTTCTTTTCTACAGTCGTAAGAGGAATCAGATCAGAGTAATTCTTGTGTTTAATGATAAAAGTTGTTCTTGTACATAATCATTTATCTAGATTCATATGTAATTGATTTAATGCTGTTTCAAACCATTTAAGAGAAATTGCCTATGTAAAATTTTGAACAGGAGTGAAAGCCGTTCAACTATTTCTTTTAAAGTATTACTTCATGGACAGTCAAAAGACGTTGTAAAAAAAACGTACTGAAAGGCTACGTAAAAGCCGAATGTCAAATGTGAATATTAAGTGTAACATTATTAATGATTTAAAAGGTATTAGTGAATTTTGTGTATTGTTTGTATGTATTTTTTTGCAGGATGATTATTTGAATTGTGATTTGTGTGTTTCATAAGTGATATTTTTTGTGAAGTGTACATATGGTATTTGTTGCTTGTTTCTTGTAAACTTAGATTAAAGTTATTATCGCTTTAGTGAAAACTGCAGTTTAGGTAGGGAACTAGCTACCATAGTTTAACAAAAAAGTGAGAACATAAGATATGTGAACTCCAGTGTACAGAGAATTTCATTCGATAGGATACATGTTATCTGTTATTTAAAACTATAAAATTGTGTTTGCTTGTTATTTGATCATTAGTTTAGCAAAGACGAACCCACCACCGATAGGGAATTGTATCCATTAATTGAGGTATTTCCAGGTTTGCGTGACGGTGTAACCACACGTCACGAAATAAGTAAATGATAGATTTACTTTAGTAATTCGGCGTACTACCAATCAGGAGGTAGGTACGTGGCGGTTACAGTATACATTATTGAATTTGTGGGTGGTAGTTTTTTTAATTATTTCAAATTAAGTTTTTCGAAAGCTCAATAAGTTCCTGTAAAAAGAGCTTAAATTTTGCATTTACAGTAAAGCTTAACGCCATTTTCTTGAAGACGATTACAAATTTTTCAATGAAAATTGTTATTTAGAACAAGGTTTTAGCCTTCTTTAACATTCTTAAAATAATATTTCGATCCTACTATTTGGAAACCGAAAAGTTGAGAAAATGTAAAAAAAAAATATTTTGGGTGGCGATAGATGTCAGCTGGGAAGAAGAGGCAAGACCGCAAGTCTACACCAAGGAAATTACAAAACATAACCACGAGAATGTCTGTGACATTCTCTAGCACTTCGGAAAGCTCTTCACTTTCTCGTATACATACGGGAGTAATATATGTAGTATAGAGAATGCAATATGTAATGTTGCGGAAAATCGATTTCGAGATGTCAACGGAAATATACGTTTTGGGGTCCCCTGGTACCGGAAAATTGTTTTCTTCAAAACGTCCTTCTGTCTGTCGTATGTGAACAAACCTAGGGCCTAAGCCACATGTACGATATTTTCCAAATTGAAGAAACGCCTGTCCATCTGGCTCCAGTTGAAGCTTGGACATTTTGAAAAACATTGTTTAAAATTTGGGGATACTTTTCATGAGGCGCCCCGGATATTTTCAAAATATTCTCAAAATCAGCTCCAATTTTTTTTAATTTCTTGAAAGAACAGAGTAAAATGCACTTATAAAAGTGGCATAGGTCCCATTTTCACGGTTATGTCTGAATTTTCGAAAATTGCCAAAGTTTTAATTTTTCCGACGTGTTCCTACAAGTATAAAATTGAAGAGAGGGATTTATACTCCAAATGAAATTTGTAGCCCAATAATAGTTCCTTCATTAATCATGTACCAACTAGTTCAGCTGCAACGAAGTGCAACTATCGACGAAGCTTTTTTTTAGACGTGCATCGTTTCAGAAATGATAGAGATGAACACTTATTCACGATATGTAATTGAGAATATTAAAAAATAAAGCAAATTCATTCAATGAATAGAAAATACGGCACAAAATTTGCCGTTTATACGAAATTTTTTAAAAAAGAGATATAAAGATAACCGTCGAGAATATTTTTTCAGAAACATTTTATTTTGCCTCAATGCCATCTTCATCATCAAGATAAAACCAATGCAATGATTTTCATCATCTGGCCAACATCGTCTTCTGTTTTACGAAAAATCGATTAGGAAAAAAAAGCCGGAACCTTCTCACTAATCACACGAAAGGAGTGTGGTTCAATTTTACAAGCGGCAAGCATTGCAGCCAATTATGAAAGAAAGCGAGATAACAGTAGTTTTAAAAAGTATAGACAATAAACAGATAAAAAGTGAGAAGACTGTGTTTCAAGGAAAAAATTACGCACTTGAAGAAGGGCCAGAGTTTATTGTAGAAAACAATTTAGGTAATCATCAATATTTGAGTATAAGAAGTTATTTACTTTACAAAATAATTTAAGAAAGCAACAATATTTGAAACACAAACACAATGCACTGTCTATCCCGACTACAAGAAGACTTGACATTGTAAATGCAAATGTAGATAATCTACAAACGACATAGGTGGGAAATTTCATTTACAAAATATTTTGGGACACACATCGAAAGTGTATTTACACAAATTAAAATTAAGCCGCTCTTCAAAAAAGACAACAAAAATGAAATTAAAAATTATCGGCCCATTTCTCTTCTATCAGTTTTTTCAAAAATATTAGAGAGACTTTTTTACGTACGAATGGAAACCTTTCTCACTAAACACAACGCGCTTTCAGATTGCCAACAAGGATTTAGAAAATCAAAATCAACGGAAACAGCTATATTTTCTTTTCTTAAAGATGTCGCCTCATCATTGGATCAAAACGAGGCACCTATTGGATTATTTTTAGATCTCTCAAAAGCTTTTGACATCATTGATCATGACATTTTACTTTCAAAATTACCTTCATATGGAATTCGTGGTATTGCTCTAGATTGGTTATGTTCGTACCTTAAACAACGATCTCAGAGAGTTGAAATACCTTACTGGTATGATGGAACATTACGTACGCACCTTTCCGACTCTTTGCCCGTTGCTTGTGGAGTTCTTCAAGGATCGATTTTTGGCCTTATTCTGTTCCTACTTTACGTAAACGATATGCCCTCGACGATTCGAAACGGAAGAACGGTTCTCTTTGCGGATGATACGAACATCCGTTGCAATAAAGAAACAGTAAATAGTACAATATCAGATTTTCAAATTGGTTCCGAAATAACAAATTAATAGTAAACGAAAAGAAAACGGTTTTAATGCAGTTTTACATTTCAAATAAACAATTCTGTGCTCCATTGAAAATGAACAGCGTACCATTGACTGATGTTAAGGCAACAACATTTTTAGGTCTCTCAATCCAGTCAAACCTTAAGTGGAACGTCCATTTAAATGAATTGAACACAAAATAAAGTTTATTATGCTACGCGTTCAGAATTCTTGCAAATTCAGTCAGCCTTCATACTGCTCGTTGTGTATACTTCACGAATGTTCATTCCCGCCTGAGATATGGCATAATATTCTGGGGAAATACATCTTATAGCTCCCAGACTTCTAGAGTACAAAAACGAATTGTACGAATAATAACCAAATCTCACCCACGTTATTCATGTAAGCCTCTCTTCATTAATCTAGGTTTCATGACATTAAACGATTAAAAGGTGACAGATCAACAGTTGTTACAAAAAATTCACATACAATACATGTCATTATTTTACAACACTTTTCCTTAAACGATTAAATTCAATAGAAAAGTTTAAATCCCAAGTGAAATCGTTTCTGCTGCATAACTGTTTCTATACAATTAGAGACTATACTGAGCATCACAAGAAAAGTAACATTAATTTTAACAATGATATATAATGCATTATTTACCATTTGGACTGTATAAATGAGTATAAACAACCTGTAACAACTATTGTACTACAACTTCCGGGTCAAATGACTCCCATCTCGATCAGGTTTTTCGTCCAGTTTCCCCTGATCCATTGAGCAAATGCTGAGATGGCCCCTTGTTTTGCTTCTGGACATAAATGTAACTTCATTTTCTGTGCACGTCTTCTAGAATTCAGTGAGAAATACAATTATTCAAATTATCATTTCCATGTTGTCGCGGCTGGAAGTAATGAGCCAAAATTTATTGCTTATTTATCCTTGAAAATAGATTGTATTACATGGGAGTTTTTTGTTTTTTTTCTCCCTTTCAAAATTCAAAATTTAGTATATGACTTAGTGTAGCCATCACAGAATTTTGAAAATGTGCACAGAATCCACTTTTCCCCATAGCACGTCATACGCAGTTTTTTAACTGTTTTTTGACGTTAAATAAATAAAAATAAAAAAATTCACGAAGTCATTCAGCATGCTGACTGTGCGCTAAATGCTCATGTTGACTGTGCGCGGATATTAAGATGGAAATTGATTGTTATAGTTTTGTAGGCATTTTGGCGGTATCAATGTATAAAAAAAAATCGATATTCCTGAGAATCATTCTAATACTTCGTTTGCAGCCATTCTGATACTCCGTTTGCAAATAAGATAATACGTAATTTGAAAATACAAGTTTACCATTAGGTTATTTTGGTGGAGAGAGTTCATAGGTAACATACAAAATATAAACTATAGGTGCTACAGAATGGCACAGACTGTCTGGTAATAAAGTTTTCCAATTTCCTTTGTGCGGACTGGATTTATGGTGTTTCCCATCCTCGTGCCAGCTGCCATCTATCGTCATCCAAAGTACATTTGTTTTCACATTTTCTCAACTTTTCGGTTTCGGTTACAGATCTACAGGGGATTCTTCAATATCGTACGGATGGTTCAGGCGCAAGTAATGTTCACAAACGGACAGACCGACAGACAGAGGGAAGGACGGACGGACGGACGTTTTGAAAAAAAAATGTTTTTTTGGTATCAGGAGACCCTAAACGTCTATTTCCCTTGAAATCTCGAAATCGATTGCTCGCAGCATTACATACCTTTCTGTATACTACGTATATTACTTTGTATATACCTACGAATACGATAAAGTAACTAGAGATGTTACAGAATGACACAGATTTTCTCGTAGCAAATTTTTGTAATTTCCTTGGTGTGGTGTGGCTTGAAGGTCTTGCTCCATTCTCTTGCCAGCTGCCATCTATCATCACCCAAAGTAATTTTGACTCATCACCCATTTTTCTGACATTTTCTCAACTTTTTGCTTTCCTAACTATATAACCGAAATATTACTTCAAGAATATTAAAGAAGAGTAAAACCTTCTCCTAAATAAAAATTTTAATTGAAAATTTTGAAGTCGTTTTTAAGAAAATGGCGATTAAACATTACTGTAACTGCGAAATTTGAAGCTCTTTTTGACAAAAATCTATTGAGTTTACGAAAAACTTGAAATCATTTGAAACACATCAACACACCAATATAATAATGTATACAAATTTATGGAAATGTACATATTAACGCCGTGAGAGATATTTAAAACAAAATACATTTGGGTAATTTTTGAAACAACAAAAGAATACACCAATATCAACCAATCAATTATCATATTAAAGAGTGCAATTACCACTATCCTTTGCAAAAGTTTGAAGAAAAAAATTTGAGCCATTTTTGAGAAAATGGCGTTTGAGGGTTTTATTTATTTATTTTTATTTATTTATTTTACGTCAAAAAAAACAGTTAAAACTGCGTATGACGTGCTATGGGGAAAAGTGAATTGTGTGCACATTTTCAAAATTCTGTGATCCCGTCATATACTACTTAAATTTTGAATTTTGAAAGGGAGAAAAAAACAAAAAAACTCCCATGTATAAAATCTATTTTCAAGGATAAATAAGCAATAAATTTTGAATTTTGAAAGGAAAAAAAACAAAAAAAACTCCTATGTAATAAAATCTATTTTCAAGGATAAATAAGCAATAAATTTTGAATTTTGAAAGGGAGAAAAAAACAACAAAAAACTCCCATGTAATAAATCTATTTTCAAGGATAAATAAGCAATAAATTTTGGCTCTTATTACTTCCTGCCGCGACAACATGGAAACGATAACGGGTTTCTGAAAAGGTGTAATTTTGAGCTAATTTTTACAAGAAACTGAGTTTTCGAGAAACATTATTTGACATTGTTTAAAGCTAATGAACTCATAAATATAATAATGTGTATCAATTGCCTCTAATGTAAATATTACCGACGTGAGAGGCAAGTGAAACAAATTACGTGTTCGTAATTTTTGAAAAAAACAAATGAAAAGTGTTATATGGCGTTTATGTCATCAGATAAGGTGCATTTGATCCTATTTCTACTAAAAATGTAGAGAAAAAATTTGGATCCTTTTTGAGAAAATCTTGTTTTTGTCATTTTTAGAATTGCAAAAATTTCACACACTGTTGCACAAAAACTACTAACAGTTTCAAAAATCTACGTGAGTCTAATAATACTAAGAGAATTAGCCGGCTTCAAGCATGTCAAACCCCGTCAGTATTTTAAAAGTCAATTCTGAAATTATCGTCAATAGAATTCAAATTCTCAGCAAACGATAAAGAGGCAACTTTTAGGAACTACGAATTGAATTATTCATTAAAACTGAAATGCTATGCAAAATTCATTTATGAAGGATAACAAAATAATCAATTTCAAAGAAAATAGAACAAACATGCAAAGACAGCACATTTTAAAACTTGGCTTGCCATGTCGCACTTTGGCGCGGAGACCGAATGGGCATGCGCCAATTTCACAAGTGCGCCTCTCCAAAACGCGCGTAACAATCACCAAGATGGGTCCCAAACAGTTAATTTTGAAAAGTCTACTTCACAGACAGTTATTTTATGAAAGTTGAAAATATAGATTTTGGCCACAGAATCGGGTCTCAGGAACCACAGTGCCCTGTCTCGATTTCTTCAGCATCGGTGACCTCGTTCGCCGAGGTCAAATCCACGCGCGATCGGCACATTAATAAAATAGTCCCACTGTAATTTTTAGGATGGGTGAGTTCT
Source organism: Teleogryllus oceanicus (assembly GCA_964035755.1). Taxonomy (NCBI): domain Eukaryota; kingdom Metazoa; phylum Arthropoda; class Insecta; order Orthoptera; family Gryllidae; genus Teleogryllus; species Teleogryllus oceanicus. The sequence continues at coordinate 344,071,802 of CAXIVR010000001.1, read as the reverse complement.
CCGAAAATTTGAGTTCTGCGAGGACGAGGAGGGACTTCTGAGAACATGTGGCGACTTACAGGGAAATGGTGAGAGAGATTGGTCTCTAATTATATTTGTTAAGTAGAGTTCTTATATGAGCCGACCTGGATGGCCGAGATGGTTAAGAGCGTGTACCGACTCAGCGCTTCGGTCCAACAAGACGCGGGTTTGAGTCCTGCCTTCGACTTGGTAGTCCCTTGTCTCTCACGCATGTATTGTCACGAAGAGCCTCACGTTCTGCTGACGCCAGCTCAGAGGGCTCGCAAGTGTGTTGATGTCCAGTGTATGGCCGAATATGCATCCCATCGGGACGTAAAATGTTAACTGGCTATCGGCTGGAAAAAGCCTTAAGAAAAAACGTATTATGCGAAATTTGATTTTTTCTACATTCCATTGCATTTTTGCAGATTTAGTAGTCTTGAGTACTCCCACTCCATAGCATAGGTGACCGGAAATGTAGCCGAAATATATGGAAAATTAAATTGAAGGATAAAGGGAAAAATGATATATAAATAAAAAAATTAAAGAGACTAATTTTCTAAATCATCTAATCCCAACGCTTAGCAATATCAGAAAGTTTATTCTCTCACAGTTTCTGGCATATAATGCTGTATTACACAACTCATCGGAGTGGGTTCTACTCTGAACTATTTTTTCTCTTTTAAAATTAATTACAAAATGTTTTCGCACGGATTCAGCTACTCCAGACAGGTATTCCTAAAACTTACTCCAGACACGTTTTCTATCATGGATATTACTTAAGAATGAAAAAAGTATTACTACGAGAGTTATGTTACAATGAACGTGAAAGGAAAAATCAGAATGACTCATGACCGGAAATCCTCTCAAAAGCTATAAAATACCGTGATGTTATTGGAATAACATATTTTTTAATCAGACCGGTCTTCAATTTCTCTTTGCTATTGTCCCTGGTAATTCAAAAGACTCATTATTGTTCATCATTCGTAATAGATATCCTGTTCCTTTCTTCCCGCCTTGCCCTACCCCTCGCTACATCCGTGGCCCAACCTCCTCCCCCTCCCCCTCCCTTCGCCCCCCTCCATCGCTGCCACCAGCCGTTTGTCTTCCCCGACACAGTCGCACAACGCGTGTCGATCAAGACAAGGCCTAGAGACGCGTCTCAGCAAGCCACGTAGTTGACTTTTAGAACCTTAATCGTGCCCCCTGCATTCGCACCCTGCATTTGGTGAGTTACGAAATCCAGAGCTGCTAGTGCTGGTTAACGTCAGGTTGTGCAGATTTTGTCCATTGGAACACTGATAGAGTATTCTATAGACACATTTTAAGTGATTCGACTTGTGTTCATTGATGTCCTATTGTGAAAAAGCACGAAGAAAAGCTGGTGGAGCTCCAACAGTACATTCTTTCTCACATTATTTTAAACGCCTCTGTCATATTGATTCTGCAAAAGTGTTTCCAACCAGCAAAAATTTATTTCCGCCCACAGACTAACTCAGGACCATTGAATTAACTTTGCGCTTTACCACTCCACCATATAGTTGCTCTCCCGAACTCACTTGGGCCGACGATTAAAATTATAATTGCCTCTCCCATTAACTCTAACAGTAATTTTCAAAAATTCAGAGACTTCAACGAAAATTACACTCGCGTCATACTTGTAAGCGTTCCTTCTTCTATCTGTGGCAGAAGAAATTGAAAAAAATAAGAGCAGTTTTTGAGAACTTTTTTCTAAATTGCATGTATTGCTTGATACACAAATTACGCAAAAACTGCTGGTTTTGTTGTAGTAATTTTACGATATTTTTAAAGAGCCGAAATTTTAGAACGGACTTTGTTGAAGGACAAAATCTCTATCTTCAATGTGGTAGATCTACAATGTTATCTGTGCACAATATTTGAATATACGGAGAGTTCACCGAAAATGGGACTTACACCATATTTTTATCGTCGCTTGACACATACAGGGAGATAATTTAAAGGAAAAATTTGGAGCGGTTTTTGTGGAAAAAATTGTTTAAAAAAATTAAAAGGGCCTGTATATCGCGCGAAATTACTCAAAAACTATACTACTACTTTCGAACAATTGATCATGAACTTATTTCAAAATTTGCCTTTAAAGAACAGATTTCAATAAAGAAAAAATATACAATATATTAGTTGTAGAAAAACGTTAGAAATTGCACTTGTGCAATTTTCGAAAAATCTGTGATTTCAACAAACAAGAGACCAGTAGTGCTTTGCTGCTCCGTATGATTCAGTATAGAGCGTGCATCAACTTACAAAACCTGCTGGGCACATAGCAATATTCATCATGGAAAAAACTTCCTCTGAACGTTTAAGCGCTAATGTTGGACATAATGACCGACGCTCCATAAAAACACTATTTTGGTATCAGAGACCTGAAAACGCGTATTTCTGTTAAAATCTCTACATTGATTTTCCACCGACATTTCATAAATATTTCCATACTAGTAAGTATGAGGGAGAAGGAGAGTTTACTGGGGGCTAATGTGAACAAATGTGGTAATTCCATAGGTAACATACGTGATCTGTCAAAATTATTTCTTAGATGTTGGCCACACAGTACTCTTCAAGCCAACCAAGTTTGACCTGTAGATCTTGAATGGTTGTTGTGTAACGGCGGAAAATGTGTTTTGTAGTTAAATTCGAAAATGTTACGATTACATTTAAAAAAGTAAGTTCAGAGTTTTGTTCTTAAAATATTGATTTTGAGTGTACTTGATATGAAAAACTTGATGCTTTAGTTCTTTGGCACACTGATGATAAGATGCTTTAGCACACTGTTAAACTATTTTTAATTTTAGAATAAAGTGAAATATAGCCTAAATATGGAATATCAGTGAAGAAATACTGAAGCATGCTTTACTGATATAGATAAGCCTTTAGAACACTTTCTCATAAAATAATAAAGTGTCACATCACACTCTCCGCGAACGGACATGATAAACCCCATCCTCGAGTCCAAGAATCAAAATATTGGACGCGGCTTCGCCTGCGCGACCCTCGGCAATGGACCGCCCAGGCACGGCCAACACCACCGTTCCCCGCCGCTCCGGCCGCCACTCGGCCACCGCGACAGAGCGGCCGTATAGTTTAGAACCGCCGTCTGGCCCCTTTCGCCGACCACGCGCCACGCCGCCCATTCGCCACGAAATACGTCGTTTCGAAAGGTGACCGCTTTGTTTTGCTTTTTTAAGATTGACCCGCCCTGCGCAGCGCCAGCGGTCAAAAATGTGCATCACCTGATAAAAGCTCGCGCCGCCACCTTTCGCGCGTAGAGAAAAGAGCAAGTAACGGGACGCAGTACACTTTACATTTGCGCGAGGCGTGATGCTTTGAAGTACTATGCGATTTGTCATGGACGCCCGTGTGAAAGGAGGACGATCGACCCTCTCCTAAAATTGCAGGGGCCAGCGATTCGCTACGCGCGCATGCGCGCAAGGCTTCTTCGGCCAAAGAATAATCGCACAGATGGAGGCCCAGCTGCACTGCGTTCCGCCGACCGCGTGGCGCCGTGCACCAAACTTTCGCACCAAAAATGCGACGGCAATTTTTGATGACCCACATGAGCTAGCGCACCATGGGTCGAGTGTCGCCCAGCCACCGCTCCCGATAGCTGATTCTAAGCAATCAGGCGAGGTACTTGGATCAGAAGAGAAGATCAAAGCCTTGGTTTTGTCGCGTGTGAAACCCCAAAAACACTCACGGTTCGAACTTCGAACTTGGCACTTCGCAAGTCAGCTTTTACTGAGTTCATACTCCTGACTTGTGACTTCAAAATTCTCACATAAGACTTTGCGTGCCGTAGATGAACTTCTACAAAATACTTTGGGCTTCGAAGATGCATTCACAGTGGCTTGCATCTCGAGTCACAACGTGGGACCACTAATTCTCAAAGACGCATTTATGTTATTTAATTTCGGCCCTAAACTTGTGCGTGGAACATCATCCCTTGAGTTCGCCGTAACATGTGCTCAGAGAGACGTGTTGTCGCCTGCGTCGGGGAGCGAATACAGATCATCGCCACGTTAGCGTGACGCCGCCGCCACAGTGGGCCCTTTGGTCCGACTACCCGCCTGGCGGAAGGAGAAAGAGCCGGACCCGAATTTGACGCAATTGACGCAACGCGTCTCCAAACACCTTAAGGGGCGTTGAGCGCTTTGCGCTGGGGAGTAATCCTCCATTAACTTGCGCGGGAGTAATCCTCCATTACCTTTAAGTCATGTCACGTCACGTCGCAGTCAGTAAGTTTTCAAGAGGACCGCCAGGTAGCGTCTCCGCGTACGCGCCTCTTACTACGCGCTCCTGCGTCACTACCCAGCGGCAAGAATTGGGAAGGGATGAGGTAGGGTCTAGGACACTTCACAGGGGTTGGTCTAGCCCTTGTGAAGCAGCCAAACTCGTTTTGTTGGAACAAATGGCACATGAGATTCGACGGGAATCGAACCCGCACCTCAGTGGTGAAAGGCTAGCGACTTCGCTATGTGCCACGCGCACGTTCAACGCCGCCCGCTGCGCTGCGGGCTTCACCGGCACTCAGACGTCGAGGAACGAAGTCAGCACGTCAACACAGTAAGACCTTTTGTGAATGACCCGTAAGCGGGTCACCGTCAACTTCTTTTCCTCGCCGAGGTGCTGAAAGACTATATCAAAGGAAGCTGAGAGAGTAAATGACACCGATTCAGCATGTTATTGCAGCGGCAAACTAATTATTTTTGCTGTTTTTTGCTTGTGATAATTTTAATTAAGATAGGAATACACAATAACTTTAATCAAAAATTTGTGATAATCTTTTTACAATTCATTTATTCGCATGCTCATCATCATCATCATCCTCATCATCACCTCCACCTTAGTTTTTAATTAAATGTATCGTGAAATTTATTTATGTGTTTCATTGAACATGCAACCCCGCAGACCGGTTGGATACAATAGAGTAGTTATGTTAGAGTATATTAAAAATACCAATGAAACAAAAAATAACTTTGTTTGTGTCCACATTGGCCCCATGCGTTGTCCACATTAGCTCCCAAAGGGAGCTAGAGTGGACCAATGTATACGTTTTAAAAAAGTGTATTTAAAATACATTTAAGAGAAAAATATTAAAACTGTTTGTACAGAAAAGAGAGATTAAATACTAAGGTTATGCAGCAGGCACAGAATGTACTTTACATTAAAGAAATAGCGTTCTGAAAATAAAATATCCACTCTAGCCCCATCTCCCTTGTACAATGTATACGAGAGCATTGAATTTGTGCCCCAGTAGTGACAGCTTGTGAGTATATTGGGATACCAGGTGGAAAGGAATTTGTAGTGGGATTGACAATAGTGATGATAGGTTCAGAGGAGGATGTTTCGAAATAGAGGTGGAGGGTGGAGAAATTAAGGAAGACAAAAGGGAAGGGTTTTTGGCAAGGGACTGAACGGGAGTTGAGTTTAGGATGTGTTGTGCCAACTCACTATAGAGTGCATGTTTTCCCTCAAGGTTCATGTCTAGAGAATGCCGGGAGAAGTGTTTTGTTGAGAGGAAATTCATTTCAAAATGTATAACATTTGTTTCTCTCCGATAGTTTTTAACTGCTGATTTGCGTACAAAATCTGTCGGCATTGTAATGGTAGTAGAAGGGCAGAGTCGAGACTAAAACGTTAGTGTTTTGGATGGCATTCTTGTAATGTGTATACTTCTTGTGCAGGTATGAACTGATAGCCTAAGTTAATGTATTTCTTCTTCCTATGATAAGGGCTTTGTCCTAATTCGCTAGTGTCTTTGTGTGGGTGTCCAACACTGGAACCACGTCCGCAAGTCTCCAGTAAGCTTTAAAAACAGCTGAAACTGAGTAGCTGTAACTTTCTGAGAAAATCGGCGAATCCCCGTAAAACTATCGATCAGAGAAGGCGGCCACTAGAATTCTCCTACAGACTGCGGCTGAATTCTGCCTAGCTGTCTAGCTAAAGTCGAAAATCCGTGGTGACACGAACCCCAGCACTTCCAGGTCAGAGGAACAGCAATGACATCATTTAAGTCACCTTTGCCGGTTTCGTCACCCGGGCAGCCAAGACGATTCCCATTGCTCTGGCCGCGATAGCCTTCCGTAAGTGATGTTCACTTTGTTCCAGAGCAAAATGGCGAGCGGAGCCGAGGCGTGGATGGACGCGGCGCACGGGACCAGCATAAGCTTCGTCTGCGGGACGTGCTTGGAGGCACTGGCCGAAGGACGCGACCAAGACCCTGACGACCGCTACCCCTTCCCGCTCCTCTACTATTCGCTAAGCTACAAGACGGAAGGCATCCATCAAGAGCCGGTGAGCAGCGAGGGGTCTATCATGCCGCCCAACAACTACAAGGTTACCCACAATCTTTACTGCAAGAAGTGTCTGGCCTTTCTGGGCCTGTGCGTCTTCTCGCACAGCAGGTTTATTTACAGACTCAAGAGAAACAGTGTTTTCCAAGTGGAAGTGATGAATTCGCAACCCTCCTTTTGAATGGAACATTTTTTGTTATTGTTATTGCTGTTATTGTTATTATTATTACTACTATTACTATTAGTATATTTTTTTACAATCGATTATATTAATATACGCATTTAAGTACAGTCGACTCCGGTTATAGTGGACGTGAATATAGTGAACCCTCGGTTATGGTAAACTTCAGTCACTGGTCCCGGTTCACTTACATTACAAATAAGCATAAGAAGAATCGGTTATACTGAACACTGAACCTCAGCTATAGTGAACGTAGGAAATACGATGTCCCGGAAATTAATTGGATCTTCTATGTTATTAGGGGTTTAAAGGACTTTACGAGAGTGAGATGGTATTCCAACAGTGCAAGTGGCATGGAAATGCACCAAGACTGCATTACGATACTTAGAGGCAGGGGAAAATGCAGAATCAAATATGAAGAGAGCACGAACTATGGACAAGTATCTAATAAAAAATGTACGAAGAAATTAAAAATATTTGATTTTTTCCATACAAATAAAGATATTTTAATTTTTACTTCGTACTGTTAATGAATTTTGCTGTATATTTATAAAATCAAGTATTGTCGAGCAATTCCATTTAATTTGAACATATCGGATATAGAGGACCTCTGATATAGTGAACCAAACATGTTAGTTCGCGGAAGTTAACTATAACCGGAGTAGACTGTATAAATTTCTCATTGCTGTAAGTGTAGATATCTGCATTTTTGCTTTTTTTTTATTTTGTTTGTTTGTTTGCTAGATGCTTCAGTTCATATTTTGTATCACACCTCATGGAATCCATTAGATAGTTTTTTGTGTGATAAAGAAATATGCCTTTATACAGATGCCTCAGTTACAAAACTCTAGGGCATGTGTGGGTGAAAAGATTACCTTTTGTCAGTTATGTGCTAGGAACTCTAGTATATCTAAGTTAGATGTGCCATCTATTTCTGATTATTTGGCAACTTATCGTACACTTGTGTTCCGCAACAGGATTTCTTGTATCTGCCTAATAACCCTATAAAATGAGCTACCCCACAAATCAAGGTATACATCACATGTGTAATCCTGTTAACACAACTGTAAATGTCATCACACATTCAGAGATAAGAGCAACCATCCTTCACCTCCACATGCCTAAGAAGTTTGCAAAATGTCATATTGTGTGTCAAATGTATTGTGTGAATCACTCTGTGTAGTTATTAATAAGGTTATTTGCAGAGACTTACACAGGTGGGTAGGAGATCAAAGCACCCTAAAAATTTGTAAAGGGCCTCCTAACCCTACGTAATAAAACATTTTATCCCCGTAATCATTATCAATTCCTGACTTTCCCCCATTTTTTTAAATTGTTACACGTCATCTAGGAAAGACGCTTTCCAAACAAGCTAGCAGCCCTGTAAGTGTATAAACATAAAATAAATTTTATTTGTTAATTGTAACATTCTTTTTTAATTTTATTCTCCATGCAGTCTCTTCTGTTTTTTACAAGATAAATATATCATATGTAACAAATGTTTAATTGAAAAGGGGGTCCAAAGGAGCCCAGAAAAACGAGTTAGTTCCATTCTCGTTTCAGACTCCTGTAACGTAGTAATAGTATACCTTGCCTAGCAACAGAAGTTATTGGGAAACATGAAATAAACAAGCAGGATACTTTGAAAGGTCGAAGTGAGTACACCCATATAGCTTCTCAGATCTATGATAGCTGTAATAGATTTGCTATGGATAATTTTCTGGAATATCCATGGCCTTCTGTATGTTAAGTCTTTACAAAGTATGTTTCAATAAGTTACAATATGACAAATACAGTAGGTTATTTTAAATTATTTTATTATTACACATTATTATTACATATGACATATTAGCCCTGTTTAGATGAATTTCCGGATTCTTTGTTAAAGACCTGTGCGTATACCATTATACACCCATTAACTCACATTAATTATCGTTATGCACCGGAACGTTTCCAGACATTTTTCAAAACTGCTAAAATTAAGCCGCTCTTCAAAAAGGCAACAAAAATGAAATTCAAAATTATCGGCCCATTTCTCTTCTATCAGTTTTTTCAAAAATATTAGAGAGACTTTTTTACGTAGAAATGGAAACCTTTCTCAGTAAACATGACGCGCTTTCAGATTGCCAACATGGATTTAGAAAATCAAAATCAACGAAACCAGCTATATTTTCTTTTCTTAAAGATGTCGCCTCATCATTGGATCAAAACGAGGCACCTATTGGATTATTTTTAGATCTTTCGAAAGCTTTTGATGTCATGACATTTTACTTTCCAAATTACCTTCATATGGAATCCGTGGTATTGCTCTAGATTGGTTATGTTCGTACCATAAACAACGATCTCAGAGAGTGGAAATAACTTACTGGAATGATGGAACATTACGTACGCACCTATCCGACTCTTTGCCCATTGCACGTGGAGTTCCTCAAGGATCGATTTTAGGCCTTATTCTGTTCCTACTTTACGTAAATGATATGCCCTTGCCGATTCAAAATGGAAGAACAGTTATCTTTGAAGATGATACGAACATTTTTTGCAATAAAGAAACCGTAAATACTACAATATCAGAAGTTTCCAATTGGTTCCAAAATAACAAATTAATAGTAAACGAAAAGAAAACGGTTTTAATGCAGTTTTCCATTTCAAATAAACAATTCTGTGCTCCATTGAAAATGAATAGTGTACCATTGACCGATGTTAAGGCAACAAAATTTTTAGGTCTCTCAATTCAGTCAAACCTTAAATGGAAAGTCCATTTAAATGATTTGAATACAAAATAAATTCATTATGCTATGCGTACAGATTTCTTTCAAATTCAGTCAGACTTCATACTGTTCGTTGTGTATATTTCATGAATGTTCATTCCCGCTTGAGATATGGCATAATATTCTGGGGAAATACATCTTAGAGCTCCCAGACTTTTAGATTACAAAAATGAATTGTATGAATATTAACCAAATCCCACACACGTGATTCATGTAAGCCTCTCTTCATTAATCTAGGAATTTTACCATTACCTTGTCTGTTTATTTACGAATCAGTGTTTTTTTGTCAAAAATAACTTGCTTAAGGGCGGGAATATATTTTCAGAAAATGCTGATGTCTATTACTATAACACTCGACGTAGAAATCATATCAGGTGACAGTATCAACAGCTCATTACAAAAAATTCACATACAATACATGTACATTATTTTACACTTTGCTACATGACATTAAACGATTAAATTCGATAGAAAAGTTTAAATCCCAAGTGAAATCGTTTCTGCTGCATAACTGTTTCTATACAATTAGAGACTATGCTGAGCATCACAAGAAAAGAACAAGTACTGTATTGGAGCCTGCGGGTCATGATCCCATCTTGATCAGGTTTTTCGTCCAGTTTCCCTGATCCATTGAGCAAATGCTGAGATGGCTCCTTGTTTTGCTTCTGGACATAAATGTAAGTTCATTTTCTGTGCACGTCTTCTAAAATTCAGTGGGAAATACAGTTATTCAAATTATCATTTCCATAATGTCGCGGCAGGAAGTATTATTCCGATGGACATGGATAAGAGCCCAAAATTAATTGCTTATTTATCCTTGAAAATAGATTTTATTACATGGGAGGTTTTTTTCCATTCAAAATTCAAGTAGTATATGACTTTGTGTAGGGATCACAGAATTTTGAAAATGTGCACACAATTCACTTCTCCCCATAGTATGTGATACGCAGTTTTAACTGTTTTTTGACGTAAAATAAATAAATAAACACATCTTTTTGATCTGATGCCATAATGACCAGATCAGCTGCAAAAAGTAGAGAATGAAAGCACCTATCATTTATTTATTATTTATATTATCATTACTGTATAAAGCAGTATAAACAACCTGTAACAACTATTGTACTACAGCTTCCGGGTCAATGACCCCCATCTCGATCAGGTTTTTTCGTCCAGTTTCCCTGATCCATTGAGCAAATGCGGAGATGACCCCTTGTTTTGCTTCTGGACATAAATGTAACTTCATTTTTTGTGCACGTCTTCTAGAATTCAGTGGGAAATACCGTTTCCATGTTGTCGCGGCAGGAAGTAATAAGAACCAAAATTTATTGCTTATTTTGAAATAGATTTTATTGAAATGAAAATAGATTGAAAATAGATTTTATTACATGGGAGTTTTTTTGTTTTTTTTTCTCCCTTTCAAAATTCAAAATTTATTGCTTATTTATCCTTGAAAATAGATTTTATTTTATGGGAGTTTTTTTGTTTTTTTTTCTCCCTTTCAAAATTCAAAATTTATTGCTTATTTATCCTTGAAAATAGATTTTATTTTATGGGAGTTTTTTGTTGTTTTTTTCTCCCTTTCAAAATTCAAAATTTATTGCTTATTTATCCTTGAAAATAGATTTTACTACATGGGAGTTTTTTCTCCTTTCAAAATTCAAAATTTAAGTAGTATACGACTTAGTGTAGGGATCACGAATTTTGAAAATGTGCACACAATTAACTTTTCCCCATAGCACGTCATACGCAGTTTTTAACTGTTTTTTTTGACGTAAAATAAATAAATAAATAAATAAATAAATAAATAAATAAATGAGAACTCTTATTTGAAAACATTTTTTGTACCTAGTTTCGAAAACTTGTTCCATGTATATATTAAAGAGAAGTGGTGATAAACCACATCCTTGTTTTAACACTTTGTATGTTTTAATATATTAATATAATTTGGAGTTGCTCTACAGCTGTTACTGTGTCTCTGCTCTCAGTCTCCATTCCTCTCATCTATATACATCTTCCTGCATTTCTCTTCCCGTCATAGCCTCTCGCACTCCCTGCTGTCGTGCAAGTCTGGGTCTTCCTCTCTTCTGTCTTTCTGTTGGTACCCATGGCAGGACTTGTTTTAGCCATCTTTCATCTGTCATTTGCATAATGTGGCCATACCAAACAATTTGTTTTTTCTCTATTTCGTCAAAGATAGATTTTTTCACATCCATTTTCCTTCTTATTCCATCATTCCTGATTCTATCATGTCTGCTGTAGAAGCAACTTAGAAGCCAGAAGTCCATTTCAAGAGTCAACAGCTTTCCTCATGTTCTTTTATCAACTTCCCAAACTTCTGAACCATATGTTGTAACATTCTTGACTAAGGTGGGGAAAAGACATCTTTTAGTAGTGATGGTGATGATTTAGTTCCGTAAGACTGAGTTTATACTTTGTGTCACATTTCTCCCCAAGCTTATTCATCTTTCAATTTCTTCTTGGCTATTTCCTTTTTTATAAAAGAGTACACCCAAATATTTATATTTGTTTACTCCTTTTCCCCCTTATGTTCCAGAAGGTCTTCAATCGCATTGTTCCCAACTACCAGATATTCAGATTTGTTCATGTTGATAGTAAGTCCTGCTATTAAAAAATTTCATTGAGTTTACGGATCATAAAACTCAAATCATCCTCATCTTCTGCGACTACTGTCTGGTCATTGGCAAAATATAATGTATATAATTTATCCTCCCTGATTGTCATTCCCATTGTTCTGCATTGTTTCTCCCACTGCTGTAAAATTACATGCAGATATATTTTAAACAGAGTTGGGGAAAGACAGCAGCCCTGATGAAGACCTTCACTGACTCGCAATGGATCCGAGAGACTACTGTAGATAATAATCTGAGAGGTGTTGTTCTTATATAGATTCTGTGTGGCTCCAATTAAGTTCTCATTGATTTTAAGGCCATCCATTTCTTCTCACACTCTAGCAACCGGTACATTGTCATATGCCTTCTGAAGATCAATGAAATCAGATGAACTTCCTACCTCTCCTTGTTCTCTTTTGTATAAGTTGTTTTAATGTAAATATATTGCCTATGACCAATCTACCAGCAGTAAAACCACATTGTTCCTCTCCAATTTTTCCTTTTATCTCTTCCTCTATTTTATTTTGGATTATTTTGCTCTACAGCCTACCTATAGATCCAATAACTGCTATTCCTCTGTAGTTTGTTTTATTGTCTCTAGACTCTTTCTTATGGATCAATGTCAGGTAAGATGTTCGCCACTCCTGAGGAGGATCTTCTCCATTCATGCACCTTGAAAACATATGTTTGAGCATTTGGTGCATTTCATAGGGACCATATTTCAGCAATTTTGTGCTCTTTCTTAATGTTACCCTTTGATCAAATTTCACTTCCTTGTTTGTCTGAAAGTTTCTGTTTTCTAGCAGCAGTCTTCCAAAGTACTCTTTCCATTTATTCATGCTGATATTTGATAATGAAATTTTTTTTTCATTCATTTTAATAGATAATAAATAGATAATTAATAGATAGATTATTATTTTCCAGGCTTCCAAGCTCTGTGCTCCACCTATGAATTGTTCAATATAATTACATTTATCCAGCCACAATTTATTCTTCCTTGATAACACTTTTTGTTTTACTTCTCTACTTATTGTTTTGTACTGTAAACTAGTTTCATTTTTCTTGTCGCTAATTTTAAATACAGCTCTCTTTTCCTTTTAACTTCTTCTCGCTTGGTGAATGCATTCTTCTATGTGTTCATATTCTTTTTCTATTGGCCAGTGCTTTACCAATAGTTTAACTTCAAGTCGTTTTCTGTAAAGATACGCTTTACTTTCATCGAAGAGACTGCTTAATTTGTATTTAGTAGGTTTCATGATAAATCCATTTTTATCTTCTTTATTCGTGCTATTTGAAGTAAATGGTATGTATATTTTAGCAGTTACCAAAAAAGAATCACTACATTGGGCTGCCTGTTTCACTCTAACATTTTGTATTTAGAGTGGAGCTTTTTGCTTGGTTATACAGAAATCTATTATAGATTTTAGTTATTTTGTATGTTGGTACAAGGTGTACTTGTGAATATCCTTATGTTGAAAGAAAGTGTTTTTATTTTTCATCTCATACTCTTCACAAATATTAATAAATCTTTTACCATTGTCATTGAGAGTTCCCTCTCCATATTGACTCACAATGTTCTGTTCCCTTCCAACTTTACTGTTAAAGTCTCCTGCAAATATTATTTCATGGGATTTAGGAATACTATCTAGAGTTTCTTTGACTATCATTTCAAAATCATCTTTCCTAGCTATTGGGGCATCTTCTATGACACTTATATATTTTCCTCTGATTTTTGACTCTACTTTAATAAGACATTCATTTATTCATTCCCAACTCGAATGGAAATCCTGTCATAAGCATTTTCATGTTTGTTTACGCCACTGTAGAAGTGCACAATGTTGTTTAGTTTTTGCACTTCTACAGTGCTTAGCTTCCTTGCTTTTCTTTTTTGTTTCAGACCAGATGGTATATCTGTTTCTTCTCATCATTTTGTAGATTGCTTCTTGTTGTTTGTTTCAGATGCTTTATACATTCCATATACCAATATTCAAGAGTCCATTTTCTTTGCTGATGCCGTTCCTCTTTCGAAATATCCGAGGCATTGACATGACTGAGATTTTTAACAGTGTTATGTTTTATGTGTGCAGGGTGCTGGCCTACAGCATTACCCCCAAACCTGGAGAATTGGAGCTTTTGTGTAAGCAATGGATGTTATGTAAACATGATCTACTACTTCTAAAAATGCTTTGTTCTTCGCTGAATGTAATTCCCTTTTGTATTTTTTCTTTTAGAATACTAGCGAATAGCCTATTGATGAAATGACACTAATTCTTCTGCAGTTTTCACAAAGGGATTTGTATTTGTCACCTTTCTTGTATACAGAACTGATATGACACATTCCATTCCTGTGGGATATAACTAACTTCAAGTTTGTTAAAAAGGTTTTTGAAGTATTCAATTATATTATAACCTCCATATTTTAAAAAATTCATTCTAAGATTATCTGGTGCTGGGGCTCCATTGTTTTTAGCTCTTGTCAAAGCCCTCTTTCCATCAAACCAACTGATTTCCCAATCTGGCCAATGTGAGCATTCCAAACCATTTTGGTATTCAACTCTATTTTCTTGAAATAATTTTCCACAGTAATCAATCTATTTTGTAGTAATTATTATTTGTACTTTATTCTGTTTTTTCTGTTATTTCTGTTATTTCTGTATATTCTGTTTTTTCTGTTATTTGTACTTTATTCTGTCTACATTTTTTTCAATTATTACTAATTTTTTAACTGCTTTTCCCCTTTCTACAGTTTCCTTTCGTGTTCAGGCATTCCTATTTCTAAATCCATGACACATAGTTTTTTTCTTTTCCTGAATCATGCTTTCTAAATTTTTACTGAATTTCTACACAAACTTCCTTTTTTCTTGTTCTACACAGCTTCCTTAGCTGCTTCAAAAACATCTTTCAAGTTCTTCAACATTTTTATCTTTGGAGTTTTCTTGCTTGAGCTTAATTCTGTTTTGGTTGAGCAGTTCAACACTGTATTATTTTAAAAGGTCTTTTGTAATTTGTGTCATTTTCTGCAATTAAAATATCAATATCTTTTCCAATAGATATTTGTTTACTTCTAAAAGGAAATACATGATCACTACCATATGATGATCAGTTCCACATTCTGATTGCCAGTATACTCTCACATCATTCACTTTTACTATTCTTTCTTTCTTTACCACAACTAAATCAATTACTGATTGAATATTTCTTATTGGATCTATTCTGGCATATTTATGGATGTTTTTATGACTGGAAACAGTATACCATACACTTAGCGCATGCTCCTTATTCATCTTTTCCCATTGTCATAGTTTCACTTCACAGTTTCAGTACTACTTCACACTTCAGTACTCTGCACTGCCCCTTCATGTTCTCTGTACTGTAAATAAATAAATAAATAAATACTGTCCCCCCCTGCTATTAAAATCCCCAATTAATAGAATTTCATTTTGAAGTAGGATACTCGCTAAAATTTCACTGAGATCTTGAAGAAAATTATTTTTTTCATCTACAAGTGCATTATAATTTACAGCATGTATCCCTAAAATAGTGATCAGATGGCAAAAAACTTTCAAGTCTATTCTGAAAATCCTTTCATCTCTATTTGTTTAATGAATTTTGTCCATTTACGTTTAAGAAGGAAAGAAACTCCACTTCTGGCTTTAAAATCTTTGGGCACACCACACCACTCCAAATGTGAAGATATTCATTCAAAACTTCTTCCTCTGTCCCTGTTTTTCTTCCTTTCCAAAAGAATAATTATGTCCAGATTCATGTTTTCAATTTCTGAGGTGACCTCCCTCTGCTTTGTTCCCAGGTCTTGAATATTCTATGTACCAATTCTCATTGCCACTTTTCATAGCCTTTGTCATAAATTTGATTTTGGTCCAGTCTGAGACATATTTAAATTGCTTTCAACTGAACAATTTTTTATGGAGTCGGGATGTTAGCCCTGCATCCAACCTCCCATGTCCAATTCTGGAGGCAGATGATTTTTTGTGAGGGTTATCATCCTTCACAGAGGTTGGTTTCACCTCACTTACAGAGGTCATGCTACCTTCTTCATTTTCTGCCCGGGTTTTCCTTCCCTTAGCTCAGAGTTCCCATTTTAAGGCACCAGAAACTTGCCTTTAGTACCACATGTGATATCTTCTTTAAGTATATGAGCCTCTGTAACCTTAACCCATGGTCATCATGGGTCACTGTGGTTAAATACAAACTCGTATCCAAATTTCATTGGTTGAATTTGTTTACATGAATAAACTATGGTACGGCATTTTGTTATGAAAAATGTAATTTTTTATATTAAACATAAGTAGAAATTGTAAGACTTTTATATGCAATTATTTTATGTTTTAGATTCAACATCCAGTTTTTCATTATAGTAAATCCAATAGATGCATCTGCTCCTGCATTCCATGGGGCATCCAGTACCTAAAAGCAATAGGAATGACACCTTTGACTTATGGAAGTAGTATGTGCCTTCAATTCATCATCCCTTCTATGAAACATCAGAGCAATTGAAGATGATCTAGGAGAGGACAATTATATGTGCCCTTTTAAGTACAATGATCGCTAAAAATGTGAATGAGAAAACTGGTACAGATTAAATATACCTATAATAAATCATGCTTTAAGAAAAAAATTAATAGTAGTATAGTTGCAAATGTGAAGATGCTGTAATTCTGTATTTATTGTTTATAATACAGAGTATACAAAGCATTCAAGTTTGTGTGATAATAAGTTTCAACATTTTATTAATTTATAGGGATTGTATTGCTTAGAATCCGCAACGTCACAAAAAGCATTCATCGTTTGTGTTTATTCATAGCTTAGGTTAATGTAAGTTTATAAAGAGAGTAAACATTCATGACATTCACAATGTAGTTTCCTTATTATTTCTAGAATGTTTACTCAATCCATTCCTTAAAAATATCAGTTTGTCTCAACTAAGGAACGCTAATGCTGTAGAGTATTCAATCAGACTGAACTAAATACACGTCAAGTACAAAATAAAGTGTGATTTCTAATTAAAAAGCACAAATTTAAAGGCCAGATGACTAATATTTTATTTAATAAATAACTTACTAAATATTTTCTCGTTCAATTGTTTGATTATGTGTGTTTCACTATTACTAAATTATATTTAGAAATAGTTTGTAGTAGTAATATTAAAGCTTAAGCAACAATTTAGTAATAGTAAAGCCAAAGTTTATTGTTCTTTCCTGAAAAATATTAAATTTGTCGTTTAGTTCACTCTGGTTGGAAACATGCCAGTTGTGAGCGAAATGCCTTTTATTTACTTTGCTAGGAAGATTTAAGCTCCTACATGATATATTTTTGTTCTATTAAAAAATCAATTATGACAGAATTTCTCCAAAACTAAAAAGAATTACAAAAAATTTCTGTGAAGGAACTTGTCCCATGTTTCAGTATTGACATTTCCGTTAACAGAAAAATCAAAGAAACCATAAATGCTGCAATTCATCAAGAAAATAGTCTAACCTCTATAGAGCCTCTGAATCATCTCGTAAAGAAATTAGACAGAAAATCACTAATATATTGTCAATGAATGCTAATAGTAAGACCAAACTTAACAAGCCACAAACTACAATTATCAACAATTTGAAACTAACCAAGAGGTTTTAAATTGATAATTTGGAAATTGTTGTCATACTCTGTGATAAAGATGGTGCAGTCATTGCTGACAATTTTTCTGAGTACAAAGAAAAATTAGAACATAACTTTGTTAACAATCCTGACTACACTTTGATTAGTAGACCTACCCTTAATTCAATAATGAATGAAATACAAGCTGTCATATGGTATAGCTTAGAAACAATTGATCAAAAAACCTTCAAACGGATTTATCCAACATCTATGGGTATGCCCTAAGCTTATGGATTCCTAAAAGTACATAAGCAAGGCAATACTATTAGTCCAGTAGTATCGTCTATTGATTCACCACAATACAAGTTTTCCAAAATTTTGAATACCATTTTGAGGAATTAATAGCCCAAAAAATACAAATATGTGACTAAAAATAGTAAACAAATGGTTAACAAATTAACCAGAATTCAACTGACTACTTCACAAACTATGATCTCACTTGATGTCGTGAATATCTTTCCCTCCATTTCCCATGATTTAATAATTAAAATTATGGAAAAATTACAATGAATGAAAATTAGATATTAATATTACATTTGAAGAATTAGTAACAGCAGTCAGACTTGCTGAGAACAGAAGATTGAATTCTCACCAATTGGAACACTAATGAAATACATGCAGATATTAATTAATTATAACTCCATCCATCCAGTTAACATGAAGGAGGCAATGATCTTCGATTTAATAGACAAAATCATAGATTTGTCAGATAAAGATTTTTACAACTCCAATTTAGAAAAAGGATTCTATTCATTAATTAATAACTACCCTATAAAATTTATTGTAAGAAATGAGGGTCAAATAAAATTCAATACAACAGAAATTCTCTTCAAAAACATTTAATTACATTCAAGAACAAAATTTCTGAAATTTATTTCCAGCTTCCCTACATTCCATGAATTAATAATAAATTGAAATCTTATTTGAACCAGAATTTTAAGATTTATCTCAAGAATACTATAATTAATGAAAAAAACTTGATTAAACACAAAAAAGATTGAAAATATTGAAAACAATTATTACAACAATTTGACTATGGAAACCCTTGATTTAAAAATTCATATAGTACTTAATTCTCTTTTTTGAAATGCAATAAATTCACAAACATCTCATGTTTTCTCAGTTTAAATAATGAGTGTTGCATTAAAGAAATCCCTCTGCCAGTGCAATTCAGAACTGATACAACCCCCACTACCCCTCATTGTCCAATGTGACTTTCACTTCCAGCCCTGGTTTGGCCATGCTCATGCCAAGGTGAGCTCCGTTCATCAATTTGACAACTTCCACATGGATTATGATACAACTTTCTTACAAAATGCTGGGTATCTTGGATGTTTCAGTTTCATATATGTTTTTCAGGTGGACTCAATTTCCTTAGTGTGTGCTTATCTAATAATTATTGTTTAGATAATTGTTTAAAATTTTTTTTTGTAAATTTCTTTATATTTACACCATTGATCACCTGAAGATGACAAACAACATTTATTGAAACGTTGTGTTAAAAAAAAGTACTTTAACAAATGAAGCTGTTTTTATGTGGTTTTTGTTAATAAACTGTTTTAACAAACTGTCTTTAATGAGGATGGGACTTATTCTTTGATGTGAATGCACAACTGACACTTTATACAAATATAATCATGATTCAGTATTATTGTGCTAAAACTGCATTTGGACTACTGTATATTTTAAACTTATTGCAAAAAACACTATTAACTTCATTCATTTATGATATTACACACAATGTATGATCAATTTTTTTAAAAAATCGAAAATGAAAAATAAAAATTCATAAAAAACATTTTGGAAGTACATGTTTCTCGCCCTGACAATATACATCAAAGTTCCATTAAGTTTTGTAAAGATCATGATACTGTCAAAATTTTAAATCAAATTATTGACATCAGAATTGGGTATATTACTTATTAGAAATCTCAAACTTTAAAATGGAACATTTTTATCTCAATTTTTGATAGAGTATTAATAACTTCATGCTTCTATTATGTAATTGAAATAATGTGATGTGATGTGTGTGTGTACGTGTGCGTGCGCGTGCGTGTGCGTGTGTTTTAACGAGGGTAGGTGGAAATCTTCGAAAGACACCATGTGGTCCGTACCACATGATAGTGTAAGATTTTTACCCACTAAAACCATCTCACCTTCCCTTCTCCTCCATCCCCCCCCCCCCACCTCCCTTCTCCATCCTCCTCGCGGAACCGCCGTTAGGCATTACATCACGGGGAGTGGATTAGAGTGACTTAGTCACAAGCCACTTCTCTTCGCCAAATCGTAGGAAGGATCAAAGGAGGATCAGTCGACTTCCCTTCTTTCCCATTCTATTCTCCTGAGCTCAGCTATTATGGTCTGCGCATATGCGCTCACCGCATCCCAGTTAGTTTCTGAGGCGAGCATGCACTCAACCATTGCTTCGGGTGTCAGCGGGTCGATCCCGAGTATACTCATAACGTGCCGTCGCTGCAGATAGTATCGCGGGCACTGGAAGAACACCTGCTCGGCGTCTTCGACAGCAGGTTCACATAATGGACAAAATGGGGTATCCTCCAGCTTGAACCTGTGGAGATATGCCAGAAAGCATCCATTTCCAGACAACAGCTGAGTCAAGAAGAAATTTACTTCGCTGTGTTTACGGTTGATCCACGGTGCAATGGAGGGAATCATGCGGTACGTCCATCTTCCTTTAATGGACTTGTCCCAGCGATCCTGCCTTTCGAGCAGTGTTGTCGAGCAGTCTGGGTTCTCCTCTTCTGTGTGATATCGCCTCCGTCTTTCCTGCGCCAAGATATCTACAGGAGGCATCCCCGCGATGACGCACACTGCATCGTTTGACACAGTGCGGAATGCACAAGCTACCCGCAATGCTGATAACCTGTACACTGACGTCATCCCTCGGATGTAACTATTTATCGACATGGAGTTGGCCCATACTGGGGCTCCATAGAGCAAGACGGATCTCACAACCAAGGCCAGAAGCTTCCGTTTCTCCTGACAGGGCCCTATGTTGGGCATTAGTCTTGACAGTGCTGCATTAATTACCGCAGCTTTATTGCTGGCGTACTTCAGGTGGTCAGCAAATGTCAGACGGGCGTCAATCATGCGACCAAGATATTTGATCGACGGCTGCGATGCAATATGGTGGTCTCCGACTTTGAGAGTGATGGTTTCTCTCTTTTTCCTTCTAGTGACTAGGATAACCTCAGTCTTGTGCTCAGCTAACTGCAGCCCTGAGTACTTCATCCACTGACTAACAATAGCGATCGCTTCGTTGCAAATATACACAATTTCCTCGATGCATTTCGCAACGGCGACGATAGCAATGCCGTCCGCGAAACCAATAATACTGGCGCCTTCTGGGAGGGGAAGCCGAAGGACCTCGTCATACATCACATTCCATAATGGTGGTCCCAATACCGACCCTTGCGGGACACCAGCGGTGATGTAATGCACCTTTGGCTACTTGTATTGTAAATCAGGGTTCTATTACTTACATACTCGGCCACAATGTTCCTCAAGTACGTTAGCATCTTAAATCTGCGGAGAGCTTCGTGAATATTATTCCACCTGGCCGAGTTGAATGCATTTTTAATATCCAACGTAACGACAGCACAGTACTGTTTTGGGCCTCTCTTCCATCTACTTCCTCCAATTGCTTGTCGGGCGGTGTTAATGACCAGCTGGACAGCGTCAACAGTCGAGCGGGCTCTGCGGAAACCATACTGATTTTCCGAAAGGCCTCCACCCTCCTCCACTGCTTTCTCCAGTCTGGTACGAATAATTCTCTCCAGAACCTTGCCAGCTGTGTCAAGCATACACAGTGGCCGGTATGATGATGCATCTTCGGGAGATTTATTCCCCTTAGGGAGGACCACCAGGCGCTGTTTTTTCCATCTTTCTGGATACACCCCTTCTCTCAAGCAAGAGTAATAGAGATCCAAAAAGATGTCAGTGTGAGCGAGTATCGCAGTCTTGAGGGCAATATTGGGAATGTTATCCGGTCCGGGAGCCTTTGTGTTGACGATTCTGCTGATTGCGTGCAGAATTTCTTCTTGCGTGACTGGAGGAATGATTGTTAGCTCAAATAATGCTATATTAACTGGGTCACAGGGGTGGCTCGGGAATAGGGCTGTCACAATTCTGAGCAGCATATTGGGGGAAGTTGGAGAACCTAGGTGCCACTGTCTTAACCTACTCATGACCGCCTTTTACGGCCTACCCCATGGATCCTTTTCCACCTCGTCACACAGGCCTTTGGCGCATAAGCGTCTGCTCTTACGGATTTCTATTTTCAACTGGCTTCGAGCGAGTTTGTATTGCTCTTGCAATTGAAGAAAATTGTCTCTGCCACGAGCTCTCTGGTACTGTCTTCTGGCTCGAAGGCACTTCCGACGTAATTGGGCGATTTCCTCATTCCACCAGTAAACTGGTGAACGTCGAGAGATTGCGCCCCCTCTAGACATAGCCGCATCACAGGCTTTGGTTACTCATTTCATAACCTGCCGAGCTTTGTCATCTGCGGTACCTGTTGGCACTAGCATCTCCAAACATTGTCGGAAAACTTCTTCGTCAAACGGTTTTGCTTTCCACCCATGTGGCTGATATTTCGATGCAAAAGTATCCCTCCGCTGATTTTTCACCTCGTACAAAAGTGCCTGGTGGTCACTATGGGTATAGTGTTCACTAACTCTCCAGAACACGCCCATTCTCAAAAGATTATCTGACGAGAACGTCAGATCCACAACAGATCCCACGCCCCCTCTGCGGAAGGTGTGTATGTCTCCTGTGTTGGCGAGCTCTACATTCAGAAGGGAGAGGGATGCCAGAACTGCTCGACCTCGCTCATTAGTGGACGAACTACCCCCACTCAACCGCCCAGGCGTTGAAGTCTCCAGCTATCACCATTCTCTAACCGACTGTGCCAGGATATCCTGGGCGACTGCGCAATGGTTGAGATTGAGTTGTATAATTCTCATTTTCTATCCGTTATTGCTTTCTGCGCTTTTTGCGTTTCCCCTTTTCTTTACAAAGCAAGCACTTTGCGTCATTTGTGCATGCCTTAGCAAGGTGATCATCACCACCACAATTCATGCACAAGTTGGACCGGTCATGTGAGTTTTTACATGCTTTTCTGAGGTGTCCAAAATCCAAACATCTGTAACACCTCAGGGGGACCTTCTTCTCATGCAGAGTGCAGTACAACCATCCTATTCTTATTTTACGGATGGCCAACAATTTGTTAGCCACCGCAACAGGAACGCTGACTATGGCTACCTGTGTTCCACCATAGGATGGTCTTAGGGATTTGACCACAGTAGCTGGGAGATCACTGGCTTCGGGAAGTTTGTCTACCAGAGCTATGCACTTCCTCTGTAGTTGTGACTTCATCCAGGTCCTTCACCTGAATAGTCACGGTGTGAGTGAGAGCCGTCACATCAGCGTCCTTTCTTTACAGAGGACACACCTTCTTTACAGAGGACTGAAAATCTGTTGTTTGGCCTCCGACAGACCGCTTCTGTTGCAGAAGGAGATCGCCGCCAGCTGTCTTCCGGATGTGCGTGACATTCTCGCCCAGATCCTTAAGCTCAGGGTCAGTTTTCATTTTTTAAGAATGTCCGCGTACGTCAGCGCGTCGTTCTTCTTCTTGATCATCACGGCATCTGGTCTGAGTGGCCGTTTCCGCGTTTTAGAACGCTTACGCGTTCTTTTACGAGTCACCACTTGCCCCTCGGGCTCTTCTCGTGCCACTTTGGGCTCTTCTCGTGGTATTTCCGGAGAGGGTATTTCTGCCCGGATTTTATCTGCGTTTTTCGCAGTCTCCTTCCTTACCTTGGGCACCTGGGGGTTCCGGTTTCGCGAAGTATCGCTTCTCGTTACGAGTACTCCCGCAGCCACCTTCTCAGGGGACGTCTCAGTGCACTCTTCTTTGTGTGTGTGTGTGTGTTTAACAGATGCTGAATGTTTTTCAATGTTTATTTTCTTCAATACGTAATTAATCTGACAAGGTACCTGGCTGCTGTGGCCAGCTAGTGCTCTGCAACATGATTAGGCTTGATGAGGCCGACAGGTCCGTTTATGAAGCAACATCAACCTCGCAGAAAACACAGGCCGGTAGGTCCATCAACGTCAGCAATCTTAGATGCTGTTGTAACCAGGAAAGGGAGTAAAGCAACAAGGTCTCTGTTTCGCATACGAAGGTTTTGTGTAACTATTGAAACCGTGTTAGGATTTATGGTATCCTTTTTTTCCCAGTGAAATCATTTATTGCTAATTAATTGCCAATTAATTGCCACACTTTGTAATTCATTGCCACGTATTTTCATGAAGTAAACGAGTGTGTGCTAGCTTGACGCGATGCCAGCACACACAAGTTTAATTCGAGTCGGAGCTCAACGAAAAACATCAAAACATTTATTACTAATTAATTGCCAATGAATTGCCACAATTTGGAATTAATTACCATGTATTTTCGGCCGAAAATCATCAATGTCAGCAGGCATGACGCAACACCGCACATAATAAAAATAATCGAACAGAGAGAACAAACGAGTACAATCAAATGAAACAAATATCATAATTTAAAAAATACTTGACACTAATTTATTACTCTAAACAGAAATTAATTGCTTCAGTCATTTACGAAACAAATCATGTTAAATTACGTCACAGTTATGCAACCACGTACGACAATCGAAGAGGAAATTGGGGCATACCAATCGATATTAACAACTAAAATCTCATATATATTTCAATGTGCATTCCATTTAATATATTACACGAAAGATAAATTTATAAACGTGACCGTGTAATAAACAAATATTGTTAAAAACCGAACTAGAGTTATCCAACCATGCCAGATATTCAAATTCGAAAATAGAGAGAATCAGTGAGCACAATCAAATAAAACAAAGAACATGGTTTCTAGACATTTGATACTAATTTTTTAATTTTATACACGAATTAATTGCTCCTGCCATTTACGAAATAAATAATTCAAAATTCGTCGTAGTTAAGCAACCACGTATGACTTTCGAATAGAAAGTGCGAGAGTACCAACGAGTACAAATAACAAAAAATATTTTAAATTAAATAATAAACCCTCAATATTAATTTATTACACCAAAGAGTGTTCTCTCCACGAAAATACGTAGCAATTAATTCCAAATTGTGGCAATTAATTGGCAATTAATTAGCAATAAATGATTTGACATGTTTCGTTGTGGTGTGCTGATTTGGCTGTTCCAGTTTGACGCACCTGACCCATGTCCATGATCACATCCTTTCCGGATTGCGTAGGTTGGGGCTCCAATGCATGAGAATCGCCGCGTCACTCCTTGTCACACGTCAGCAAGCGAGAGATAGAGAGCCATCTCGCGCCTCTGGAGGTCAAGCGAGAAATATCCCGTTCGTACGGCTGGGTTGAAATGCTCTGGGAGAACTGCTGATTATATTTTGTTCTTAGAAAACCTGGAGATAACGCTTAACAAAGTCAGAAATCGCTCTTTTGAATCCATTGATGAATGCGGAGATTTTAACATTGATTTTCTGGTCGAATCTTGCGAGAAAGAAAAGTTTCTCAATTTAATTAATTCCTTCAATTTAGACATTACAATTAATGTACCTACACGGATCACACAACATTCGATGAAGGCAATTGATCAAATCATAATTAACAAAACTACTACTCGATATGAAGTTGAAACAAAAGATTTAGGATACAGTGACCACGATGCACAAATTCTTACCATTATAAGAAATGCGATCACTGACACAATAAATAATACACGTATTACTAGATTGTTTACTAAAAGTATAATTAAATTATTCATTGATTACTTGAGGCAGGAAACATGGGAAACGGTTTATAATACTGCTGATACAAACGACAAATATAATTCTTTTTTTTTCAATTCTTTCATTTCCTTTTAACATTTGCTTTCCTCTTCAAAAACGAAAATTAAATATTTCACGGAAAAGCAATTCTGGATAACACAAGGGATTAGGACATCTTGTAAAACAAGCGAATTCTTTCTTTCATTTCTAAACGTCATGAAGTATCTCAAGATTTCCTTATCTACTTTAAAAAATACAAAACATTGTTACGAAAAGTCATAAGGAAGGCCAAAATCATGAAAAACGATCAGAATATTTTGAGCTCAAATAATAAAACAAAAGCAATGTGGAATATAATAAAAAATACTACCAAATCAACTAGAAAACCCGTAGAGAATGTTGTTTTAAAATATAACGATAAAAATGTGAACGATCCGGCAACAGTGGCTAATCTCTTTAATCAATACTTTTCGAGAATTGCTCCCGAACTCACTAAGGGTCTTCAGGATCAAAATTCGAAACAGACAAATCACCCAACATTTTAGACACAATGTTCGTTTCCGAAACTTCTTTCTATGAAATTCTCAAAATAATCGGTAAACTAAAAAATAAATATTCGTCCGGTTTAGATGAATTCCCGGATTCTTTGTTAAAGACTTTTGCGTATGCCATTATACACCCGTTAACTCACATATTTAATGCATCTTTATGCACGGGAACGTTTCCAGATATTTTCAAAACAGTTAAAATTATGCCGCTCCTCAAAAAAGGCAACAAAAATGAAATTCAAAATTATCGGCCCATTTCTCATTTATCGGTTTTTTCAAAAATATTAGAGAGACTTTTTTACGTACGAATGGAAACCTTTCTCAGTAAACACGACGCGCTTTCAGATTGCCAACATGGATTTAGAAAATCAAAATCAACGGAAACAGCTATATTTTCTTTTCTTAAAGATGTCGCCTCATCATTAGATCAAAACGAGGCACCTATTGGATTATTTTTAGATGTCTCAAAAGCTTTTGACGTCATTGATCATGACATTTTACTTTCCAAATTACCTTCATATGGAATTCGTGGTATTGCTCTAAATTGGTTATGTTGGTACCTTAAACAACGATCTCAGAGAGTTGAAATACCTTATTGGAATGATGGAACATTACGTACGCACCTTTTCGACTCCTTGCCCGTTGCATGTGGAGTTCCTCAAGGATCAAGTTTAGGCCCTATTCTGTTTCTACTTTATGTAAACGATATGCCCTCGACGATTCGAAACGGAAGAACGGTTCTCTTTGCGGATGATACGAACATCCTTTGCAATAAAGAAACCGTAAATAGTACAATATCAGATTTTCAAATTGGTTCCGAAAAAAACAAATTAATAGTAAACGAAAAGAAAACGGTTTTAATGCAGTTTTTCATTTCAAAGAAAGAATTCTGTGTCCTATTGAAAATGAACAGTGTACCATAGACTGATGTTAAGGCAACAAAATTTTTAGGTCTCTCAATTCAGTCAAACCTTAAATGGAACGTCCATTTAAATGAATTGAACACACAATTAAGTTCATTATGCTACGCGTTCAGAATTCTTGCAAATTCAGTCAGCCTTCATACTGCTCGTTTTGTATACTTCGCGAATATTCATTCCCGCCTGAGATATGGCATAATATTCTGGGGAAATACATCTTAAAGTTATTAGACCTTTAGATTACAAAAACGAATTGTACGAATAATAAGCAAATCCCACCCACGTGATTCATGTAAGCCTCTCTTCATTAATCTAGGAATTCTACCATTACCGTGTCTTTTTATCTACGAATCAATGGTTTTTGTAAAAAATGACTTGCTCAAGAGCGGGAATATATTTTCAGAAAATGCCGAAATGTATTACTATAACACTCGACGTAGCAATCATATTCATCAGGTGACAGTATCAACAGCTCATTACAAAAAATTCACATACAATACATGTACATTATTTTACAACACTTTGCCAGATGACATTAAACGATTAAATTCAATAGAAAAGTTTAAATCCCAAGTCAAATCTTTTCTACTGCATAACTGTTTTATGAAATTAGAGACTATACTGAGCATCACAAGGAAAGTAACATTAATTTTAACAATGATACATAATGCATTATTTACCATTTGGACTGTATAAATGAGTATAAACAACGTGTAACAACTATTGTACTACAGCTTCCGGGTCAATGACCCCCATCTCGATCAGGTTTTTCGTCCAGTTTCCCTGATCCATTGAGCAAATTCTGAGATGGCCCCTTGTTTTGCTTCTGGACATAAATGTAACTTCATTTTCTGTGCACGTCTTCTAGAATTCAGTGGGAAATACAATTATTCAAATTATCGTTTCCATGTTGTCGCGGCAGGAAGTAATAATAGCCAAAATTTATTGCTTATTTATCTTTGAAAATAGATTTTATTACATGGGAGTTTTTTTTTGTTTTTTTCTTTCTTTCAAAGTTAAAAATTTATTGCTTAATTATCCTTGAAAATAGATTATACTACATGGGAGTTTTTTTTCTCCCTTTCAAAATTCAAAGTTTAAGTAGTATATGACTTAGTGTAGAGATCACAGAATTTAAAAATGTGCACACAATTCACTTTTCCCCATAGCACGTCATACGCAATTTTTAACTGTTTTTTGACGTAAAACAAATAAATAAATAAATATTATCGAATGCTTTACTTATATCTATAAAGCATAAAAATGCCGGGTTTTTGAATATAATTTCTATTCGCTCTCTAAGTATATTGTATCGTTACAGGATCTTCCTCTTCCGAATCCTTGTTGATGATCTCACTCCATCACGCTGTACGGCTCGTCCGCTAAATCCCATCTCGATCAGGTTTTTCGTCCAGTTTCCTTGATCCATTGAGCAAATGCTGAGATGGCCCCTTGTTTTGCTTCTGGACATAAATGTAACTTCATTTTCTGTGCACGTCTTCTAGAATTCAGTGGGAAATACAATTATTCAAATTATCGTTTCCATGTTGTCGCGGCAGGAAGTAATAATAGCCAAAATTTATTGCTTATTTATCTTTGAAAATAGATTTTATTCATGGGAGTTTTTTTTTTTCTCCTTTCAAAATTCAAAATTTATTCTTGTTTATCCTTGAAAATAGATTTTATTGCATGGGAGTTTTTTTCTCCCTTTCAAAAATTCAAAATTTAAGTAGTATATGACTAAGTGTAGGGATCACAGAATTTTGAAAATGTGCACACAAGTCACTTTTCCCCATAGCACGTCATACGCAGTTTTAACTGTTTTTTTGACGTAAAATAAATAAATAAATGTCTCGTCACTAATTTGAGTGTGGAGTTTAGGAGATTTACTCCGCTGTAATGATCGGAATTAAGTTGATCTCCCTTCCTGAATAATGGTATGGGGATGCTTGTCTTCCAGTTCTTGGAATCTTACGATGGTGCAAGATCTTCATGAATTTAGTTATTTCTTCAGTTAATCTGTCTCCACCATACTAAAGGAGCTCATTGTGTACACTATCCTCCCCAGGTGACTTTCCATTTTTCAGTTCCTTAATCATCTCCTTCACCTGTTCTTCTGATATGGTACATTCTGTATTCACATTTCCCGTTTCTGCAAGATTTATTACATTTCCAACTTCGTCATGGAATAAATCTTTATAATACTCCAACCACATTTTGATAGCTATTGTATTAGTTTCATTAGTTATATTTATTAGTTTCCGTTCTCATGTTCCTAATGAACCTCCACATTTGCTTCTGGAGTCCATCAAAGTTGTGATCTAATCTTGCCGAGAAAGACGCCCACTATCTTCTTTTTATTTCTGTAACATTTGAATTTGTTTCATTCCTTATGGTTTTGTGTTCTTGATATAATTTGAAGGTATTCGTTTTCTGCAAGAAGCAAATTGCAATTTACAATTTGGATATCCGTTTACTGCAAAAAGGAAACATGTGTCTATCCAAAAATAAATCCCCTCTCCCTAACTTTTGGTCATAAAAGACTTTTATTCATAGAATTAAATAAGTATATTTATTATTTGGTAAGTAAAACAATTGCAAGCAGAAAAATTTCAATCGAATTTTCGGTATGAAGGACCCACAAAACATAGAATCAGGCTACACCACGTGTTAGAGGATTATTTCTGTGTTTAGTGGAACGGACGTTTTGCAATTTTTGCAAATACGGAGATTTCACAAAAAATGGGAATTGCACATTTTGCTTCTTCGCTCATAGGAAGGTGCTTCATAAGAAGAGAAAATTATTACTGTCTCGCCTTTACAAACACAATTCGTAAGGGCATATACTTCGTGACATCGTAGGAAGTTCGTAAGAAGAGAAAGTTCTATACTTGTGCGCCGAAAACTGTGGATTGTGAGCAGAAAATCTTATCACCGGCCCTGGTAATGATAGAGTGGTTATATCCCGTGCTATTTACATTAAATTACTTTCTCTAACATGTGGTGTAGCAAGCATCCAGAGGTTTTGCCGGACCTTCACTTCAAAAATTCGATTGAAGGCAAAATGTCTATCTGTCCTTCTGTGGTCAGCGCTAGAGCCTAAACTGTTCAACCGATTTTCTCCAAAATTGATGTTCCCCAACCGATGGGAATGAAATTGAGGCTTTCGAGTTTGGAATGAAAATTTAATTTTTGAGGATTTTTTACATGAAACGAGCGTTTATGTTTTATGCGGTGGCCATAGATCGATCCCTGCGGCGTTTCCGTAGCGTAGTGGTAGGAGGGACGGCAAGTTAACTCTGAGAATCGGAGTTCGGGTCTCGGAGTGAAAAATGTTTTACTGGTTAAAACACTTGTGCAGGTTTTTGTAGTAGTATCATATGGCGGAGCAGTTAGAAATATGCGAGAAAATATGTGTTTTTTCACCACTAATTTTAAAATGTAGTCAGTCATCGTCAGTCGTAGTCATTGCCTTTTTATCCTCCGGCCAGGAGCTCTGCTCCGTTAGATCCCGGGGTTCTAGATGGTCACCCAATCAGAAACCCGCGATGTCTCGAATTCGTCTAAACTCCGTGACGGAGCGTATGTATTTAAGGAATGCGGCTAGCGATGCCGGCTAGGAAAATTTACAAGATTAAGATGTTAATTCAGAATGTGTAGCATTAAGACCAACATTATATTTGAGTGAAAATGGATTTGAAAAATAATTTTATAAGTAATACATTAATTTCTGTTTTTTTAAGTCTATTTCAGTAAAATGTCAACACCTATAGTGCAGTGTACCATTGAACAACCCTCTAGTTCAATATAATTTCAGCTAAATCTGAACGTTGCCTTCTTTATACTGTAACATGCATGTTTTCTCTCACATGCCCGAAATTCATTAATGAATAACGAAGTGTAGTAGTGGCCTGGGACTTGGATACTTAATAAAGATTTATTTCATGTAAATCTATGACAAATTCTTTTAACACTCTTTATACTGTAACGTGTGTGAACGGGCGTAATCAACTCCACTTCCGATCTTAATAATTCAATCATTTGGCGCTGAGCGGGCATTTGGCGCTGTGCCTGCCCTTTGTCGGCCCGGCCCGCCCCTCGCCCGCCGCCCCGGCCGCCCCACACTTGCTGAATCGGGCCAAAAACCTGGCCATAATGGCAAAATTCAAAGTCCGCGTTCGGAATTCTGACCTATCAAATTTCTTTTGGAAGACATTGGAACACACTACGTTAGCTCCAGAATGTTATTTCAATCATTTTTGTCGTCCTTACGGTCTCGTAAAGGTATATTTTTTTTCGATTTCTTTTTCTGATAATAACTTTTAATAAAAAAATTACTGATACAAATTTTCGGAATGATTAAACAATATTAATTAGTCCCATCGAGTACTTTAAGATTTTGAGTGTACTTTAATTATTCTTATTTGCTTGTCGTAGAAACCAAGACTAAGAGTTCTACGGGTGTAAAAGTGAGCTTAATGATATCTCAAACTACAGTTGACCATTTTTCAATAACATATAATATTTTTCAATAAATAAGTGCTGACGAAATTAGGCCTGTACAGCGTTGATTCCCGACAGATGGGTTGCAATTGACTAACACATAAATATACACATATAATTTATAATATTACTTATAATAAAATTGTACTATTGTAAATGTATATAGCTCCAAATTCCGCATTTTTAGAAACGCTCAAATGCAATTTTCTCGAAAAGTGCTCCATATTTTGGCTTTAAATCTTTTAAACGGATAGTTCTAAATGGACTTAATAACACGACATAAATACCATTGATTATGTATTCCTTTATTGTTGTTTTTTAAATTTAAAAAATATTTTTTGAAATATTTCTTACATCGTCAATTTGTACTTTACGGGCATTTCTTATACATTATCGTATTTGTGAGTATGGTTACCTCTAATGATTTTTTGTAAATAATTGTTCGCCACGTGATCAAGGAAATGTGTGTCAGCTGCATTTTCGATGGCCCTTTTGACCATGAATGACGGCACGTTTTCTTAAGCATTTCTTTCTTGAGCATCTGACTTGCAGTGACACGTCGAAGTGATCTTTGTTTTCCGGTGCCATGATCTTCATGCTTCATGCTCGACGTTATGTGTCTCTTTTCACTGCCTCTTTCCCTTTATGTCAAAAGACCGAAAAGATATATAAATGCCCAATGATAGGATTTGCACAGATATTCTAAAATCACCACGATTTGGGGCAAGATATTCCGTCAATAACGGTGTATTTAAGATAAGACGAGAAATCATAAATTGCTAAATAGTGTCTCTAACACAATTAAGTTATAGTGTGAATGACACATTGTAGAGGTGTCTTTTCAAACAAGAGAACATTAGTATAATTAATATGATCAGTTAATATATCAAATGTTACCAGAAGCTCCCTTTTTTCATAATTCAATTTAAAAAATAGTGTAGGAAAAGGAAAGGGGATAGATTCCAGAGCACAGGAAAAGGTGCGCAGATGCTACTTTACTATCATAACGATTGTTCACTTTATATACGTTAAGTAAATCAATGAACCAAGGAAGTCAAAAATTCTCTTAAATCACATTTTCGTCTAAAAGACGATCCTGAATGCAGAACGTCACTACCTAAGCCGCATCGAGGCGCCGCCAAAAGGATTTTTAGATCAAAAAGGCAGCCGCCTGATTTTTGAAGGTCAACCCACCCTGTCTAATGACAAAACTCGCCGCCGGCCAAAAATACTTCCTTTACTTAAAAGGAAACATTCAAAAGATGCCGCGGCAGCTGTCTTAGGCGGTAGTTATGTACGCAACAGCAGTGTGTGTGTGTGTGTGTGTGTGGTGTGTGTGTGTGTGTGTGTGTGTTTTGCATTTGCGCAGCGCGGTACTCTAAGGACCGTGACTTTTTCAAGTGCGATAAGGGAGACCGCCCGACCCCATCCCATCATAAAACTGCAGGAGCTATCAATTGTTAAAGCGCTCATGTGCGTCGACCAAACGGTTTCATTAACAAAACAATATGTTAAATCCCGCGATCAAATTCGCTACCACAGCGCAGCCCCTAATCGCTTTCTACCCGCGCGGCAACACGCCTTCAGACATGCTTTCGCCGCACCTCCTAGGGCTCAATCCCACGGCGCGGCGTCCCAGTACGTAGCCGCGCATTGAAAGCATAAAATACAAACGGGCAATAAAGTGTTTTACGCGGAGTGTCTTTGTGCGGGCCTCTTTCTCACGGCTCCGTCACAGGTACTTTCGAAAAAGTACTACGGAGCACGTACTTTGAAAACAAACTCTAGTTGAGGCTCTGTCCGCTCGCGCGCTGCTCTGGCTACCGGCGAGGTTTAGCGAAGGACTAGGCCTCATCCCGCTGGTTACATACCCTCGCTACCTGCCACCGATCGCCAAATGCATACAAACATTTCCCAGAAATCGGTACTCGCCAATACCTCACTAAAGGCATCTCACCGACAAGGTAATATACTTGTGAAAATGCGGACGTGTTCTCATGGCTGCCCCCATCTCTTAACCAGCACGCCAGATGCCGTGAGAACCAAACTTGAAATATTAAAATGGCATGCAGCCATCGCGGGCTCCTCACGTGTCACCACCATACGATCGCCGCCAATGTCACGTGATGCTCCTTTCCCGGACTGAAGCGCGTCTGACCGGGAGGTCCTAGGTTGGAGTCCTGACGGCGCCAGGATTTTCGACACTAGCTTGTCAGCTAGATCGAATTCAGTCACTGTCTGGAGGAGAATTCTACCGGCCGGCTGCTCTGATCGGTAGTTCCGTGGTTTCTCCAATCAACAACAGGCGAATGCCGGAGCAGTACCCTACAAAACGGGCCTCGGACCGCGCGCGATCTTTCCTTCCTCTTCCTTGTCCTCTCCTCTCCCCTTACACACACTTACTCTAACATGCACTACACTACCACATATTCCGGGAGACCGGTCGGGAGCTTAGAGCTTGTCCCGGCTGGGGCGGTGCCCCGTTTGCGGGAGAGTCCTGGTTAGGGGGAAACCCCACTAGCCGACGGTAGGTCGGCGCCAGATCTCGCTATCCAGCGGGAGAAGGTCACCGCCATCTCCCGAGAACAAGCATGCACTATACTAAAGTGACTAATGACCGAAGTAGTTGACGCACCCGGAAACACGAAAAAACAACCAACCAAATCTTTTCCCGGACCCAAAGATGCATCCAACAAATAGGAAGCACTTCGCGTCTCACCGCCTCACAATAGGTTCGCAGTCAATGTTACGTCTCAATTGCCTCACCGGACGCCCGCAAATAATAAGTACGGCAACTTCGCTCCCACACGACTACTATTCACTCTGCGAAAAACTATTCATTAGTCAAAGACACAACTGTCAAACTGTTCACTAGTCGAGAATACTCGGACAATTACTAAGATGACAATGAGAACATCTCAAGTTTCGGTTCAACGATTAAATTTCAATCCACTAAGGCAATACTCCGAATCAACTCAAGTTTTTGTTCAACATTGCAAAGATTAAATTTAAATTCATTTATCGTTGCATATTGATTTTTATTCACGCTAAAGGCAAACAATCCCCTCAAACCATGTATGATCCGTATGTGGTCGCACTCGCAGCATGGCACCTTCAACCATGTTGCCTCTGCTACAGAATATCTTGAAAGGCGGCCGCGTAGGCCGCAGCTGACCGCGAAGACGAAGAAGGGCGTACACCCGCCCCCGCGTATGGGCCGTGTAGCAGCCGTCGGAAACGAAAATGCAGCTGCAATTTCTCAGGCTGAAGTCACTCGCCTTTCACCAAGGAGGTCCGGGTTTGATTCCCTTCGATTCCCGGACAATCTCATGTGGAATTTGTTTCAAGAAAACGAGTTCAGCTGCTTCACAAGGGCTAGTCCAACCCCTACCTCCTAGTTCCTATCGTAGCCCTAAACCCTACCCCTATCGAAGTTTCTTCCAAATTCTGGCCGCTGGGTTGTGACGCAGAAGCGCGGAGGAGAGAGATACTACCTCATCAATCAATCCCCATCGAAGCTTTAGTTTTTTCGCGTGCGAGGCTCCGGAATCACTTTTGCGTTTCGAAGATGCACTTGCTCTGACGAATTTGCACCCGCATACTTGCGTTTCGAACTCGCACTTGCAGTGAACTTTCAATCACTTGCGTTTCTTTGATTAACTTAATGTCTTGCGTTTCTATCTTGAACTGGCAATTGTATTCCTGACTTGCACTAGCATTAACTTGCAGTTTAATTTCGGCACTAGACTTGTGCTTACAACTCCATCTCCGAGTTCATCTTCACTTGTGCTCCGACCGGGATATTTGTCCGTCTCGCCTGATTTGGGTATCGCACCCAGTCCATCGCCGACGCCACAGTGGGTCCTATGGATTTATGTTGTCTGGGTGTTCGATCTGGCCTAGGTGTTCGTGGAATCGACGACCGAGCCTGGTCGTTGGCATCCGTCATCGCAAAACCGCCATCGGCGACATCGAGCCGAACACCGTGTGGCGCATAGTGAGAGCAAATTTTACCAAAACATCCATATTTTATACATAGACTAATAAACATGCTCTTTTCTTACCCATTTTTAATTACAGTACATAAACGGGATATATTTTATTGTTTGGTTACCAACATGTTTGTAGTATGTTAATAAAAAGTATTATCGAATGTAAAGAATAAAATTAACAATAAAGAACATCGTGTTTTGCTTCTTTACTTTTAGCCACTTAACATGGATGTTTTTGCACCAAAATATCGATGTGAAGAAAACATCGATAGCAAACTATCGATGTTAATGTATTGATGTCTCTGGTGGAAAACATCGATGTTTCAAAAACATGCATGTTTTTTGCCATCCCTGGTGGGGCAACATGCCTCCCTGTTGCCGCTGCGCCGCAGGCTTTGCCTGCGCCCGACCGCTCAGCACGGCAGCCATCACGCCTC
This sequence comes from Teleogryllus oceanicus, assembly GCA_964035755.1. Classification (NCBI taxonomy): domain Eukaryota; kingdom Metazoa; phylum Arthropoda; class Insecta; order Orthoptera; family Gryllidae; genus Teleogryllus; species Teleogryllus oceanicus. The sequence continues at coordinate 344,035,994 of CAXIVR010000001.1, read as the reverse complement.
ACTGGCAGTAAGAACTTTGTGGATGACTGTTCATCCCGGCTCCTCTCTCCCACTGCAGTGAGACTGTTTAACGAAGGAAGATTAGAGAGTAAAAGCCATCAACATGGCATATTATTTATACCGGCAAATTAATTGTTTCTTGCTGTTATCATTCAATCAGACTAGTAAACCGCAAGAACTAAATATAATTTGTAAGAATTTTTGTTAAAAGTTTATCATTTATTTGCATACTCGTCTTCATCATCTTCATTTTTAATTAAATGTATTGTGAAATTTATTGTTTGTTTTATTGAATATACAATTCCGCATCCTGACCGCCATGTTACAATATAGTAAACACAATTATTTTATAGTTTTTTTATCGATTTAAATAAAGAAAAAAATAATTTTAATTTTACACATTCACATTGGGCAACTTTGTTCTAGATTATAATATTTTTTCGGACCCGAACAGTAGACGAGTTGGAACTTCAATGTTCGTAAGTATACAATATTCCTGAAATTTTGTCATATGAACCCCTGTAATAAAGAGTCCAGAAGATGAAAAAAGGAAAGTGTAATGTATGTAATCAACTCGCCGCCAGTAATGGCTCCTGAGCAATGAAAACATTTTGCAATGCAAGTGTACAGCGTAGCTGAAAGAAGAGGAAAGAAACACTCAATTTAACCCTGTTTAAACGCCCTCCACCTTCCTCGAAGAGAGTAAACCTCGAAACATTCAAGGTATTCCACCTAGCTGTTGGACCCAGTCCAGCAACATACATATATTGGGAACAATATTTTTTTTATTCTACAATATGATAAACTACTGAATAATGAACAATATAATTTGAATATTACGGAAAGCCGGATGGCCTATTATGTGATAATTAGATTGACTGCAACTACACTTTCACACTAAAGTAAAGTGACTTGAGGGACACATTTTGGTTGATTGATTAGTGATTTCGGCGCGTCAACTCCTAAGGTCATTAGTCTCGTAAGTGTAGAGCATGTTTTTTCTTCAGGAAGTGGGGGTGATCTTTCCCCGCTGGATGGTGATATCCGGGGCCGACCTTTCCGTCAGCTAATGGGGTTTCCCCAACAAGATATTACACTAGCGTGTTACCGTCCAAGCCTGGAAAAGCTCCAAGCGCCCAGCCGGTCTCTCAGCGCGAGTCGTAGTGCAGTGTGTGTAAGTATGAGTGAGGATAGGCAAGGAAGAGGAAGGAACTATCGCACGCAGTCCGTGACCCGTTTGTTAGAGTACTGTTCCTGCATTACCTAGTGGTTGATGCGAGAAACCACGGAAACAGTACAGCTGACCGCTGGAATTCTTCTCCAGACAACGACTGAATTCCACCCAACTGTTCATGTAGTGCCGAAAATCCTGCTATCGTCGGGACTCGAACCTAGGCTCTCCCGGTCAGAGGCACTGCAGTGATATCAATTGATGCCCTGAGTCACCTCTCCCGGAGGAAATATTTTGAGTTTATTCAATATCAATATATGTGAATTTATACAAAGTCAGTTTAAAAGGTGCCTTAAAACATACACAATATAAGCTAGTTATTGAAAGTTGAATGATTGTAGTATAAGTTAAGGTGGTTTCTTAATGCACTTTTTTATTTATGTATTTTACGTCAAAAAACAGTTAAAAACTGCGTATGACGTGCAATGGGTAAAAGTGAATTGTGTGCACATTTTCAAAATTCTGTGATCCCTACACTAAGTCATATACTGCTTAAATTTTGAAAAAAAACTCCCATGTAATAAAATCTATTTCCAAGGATAAAAAGGCAATAAATTTTGGCTCTTATCCATGTTGTCCTTCGGAATAATACTTCCTGCCACGACAACATGGAAACGATAATTTGAATAATTGTATTTCCCACTGAATTCTAGAAGACGTGCACAGAAAATAAAGTTACATTTATGTCCAGAAGCAAAACAAAGGACTGCTCAATGGATCAGGGAAACTGGACGAAAAACCTGATCGAGATGAAGGAATTGACCCGGAGGCTGCAATAGAATACTTGTTACAGGATGTTTATACACATTTATACAGTTCAAATGGTAGATAATCCATTATGTATCATTGTTCATGTAACATACGGCGATATGCATATATATGAACTCGTTTCTTCACTCTTGTTATGGTGAGCTAAAAAATCTATAGGGTTACATATATATATATATATATATATATATATGGTGTGTGTATATATGTATATATATATATATATATATATATATTATATATATATATATATATATATACACACACACACCATGGCCCCCCTACACACACACACACACATACATATTTCTTGGGGACCTGTAGATGCAAAGTAAGAGAATTTTTATGGTAAGATTTTCAATTGATATTTCGTATAGATTTTTTACTAAGTTCACATTTAATTCCAAAAAATTGAATCTACATTATTTCCCACAAGAATCTTCGTACACACATATCTTTATCGTACAATTGTTCGTATTTTTATTCCCTTTCTCTACAATAATGGGATGCAAAATAAATGTGAGTTTGGAAAATGCCAAGTTCATTACGAGAAAAACAGTGTTCTTTAAGCAAAAAATATGTTTTTATTAATATTTATTTATTATTTTATTTCTACTTATTACATTATTTCGCGTTTATATTCTTTTTAAATTCTTATTTGGAAAAACAGTTTCCCCAAAGCACAAGAATTTGTTTGAAGGGCGAATTCTTTTCTTACTTTGGGACTTTGACATCTATGCTCTACACTTTTAAAGCTGATCTAAAACTTAAACAATAGACTGCAACAATGTATTCCAAGCCTCGAAGAAGTCTTTATAGCACCGAAGGTTGGACAACCATAAACAAGATCTCAGAACATTACAACAGCAATCTACTGCAACTTCTCTGTCACGAATATGTTTATAACTAACCGGATATTTACCGACGTGTCCAGTGATTTGGAACAATACAAAAATTCTCACCAAACATTTATTTTCAGAAGCAAAACAAGGGTCCATTTCAGCATTTGCTCAAAGGATCGGGGAAAATAGGCGAATCTGCGCCGATTGTGCGTCTCAGGTACTGAGCTGATATCGAAAACCCGCTATATTTTTTTTTTTGGAATGAATGATCTCCCGGTTTACGAAGCTTCAGTTGTGGACTGGCGGCTACATAAGCTGAAGTATTAATTTGAATTTATTATGTTTTATTATTAAATTGATGAAATTCTTTGAAAATAATAATTAGAAAGACACATGTGCTTTACTACATTTCATTTGCGAGGTCGGAATATCTGAGACAAATCATATTCAATTTTTCGGGATCTAACTTTGCTCTGATTACTTTCGCGTAACTCTTCAAAGCGGTAACATGATACCTACGAGCCTGAAGGTTTCGTTGAAATAAATGTACAGGGCAGCATTACAGCGTGTTTCGGGTCATGTTTCTGTCTCGACGACACCACCAGCTGTACATTCCTCTGTCGCAGAAGCCTGTACTCTCCAGTCAGCGGAATGGATTGGCCTTTTCTATGACTCATTTAGGAGAGTAGGGCCTTCTTCACTGGCTCCCACCGTGCGTTAAGAGCTAGTGCGGTTGAGGTGTTTGGGAGTGCACTGACGTTTGTGTCTTCAGAAAGCGTTATTAGATTCTCAAACTCAATTTGTCACGCGTATATTCCATTTCAAGTTAAGTTGAACTCAGCACCACAATCTCGACAGCTTTAGGTTCTCAGAGGTGGTTTTTTTGAATTGCGATTATCAGTCGTTCAGACGACCTTCTTGACTGCAAGTACACGAAGAGAAAACCCCAAGAGCTTCCAATCATATCAACAGCCGACTGACAAGTCTTTTTAAAGGTCAGTCACGCTTTTTTCAACAATTTCCTCGGATGTGAAATAAGAATACACACTTAATTTTATTTTTGTTATGTCGCTGACAAAAATGAAGTGTTTGGAATTCCGAGAGGTCGCTTGAATAAACAAGTATTTCATCGTTTCCCTACGAGACGGTAAAAATTGAAAACAATTTACAGTACATATTTGTGAAACTGAATCCGTATATTCTAAACTTTCATTCTCCTCTCGCTATTGGAAAGACATGGGATGCCGAACTTTCCCACATACACGCGCACGGTGTGATGTCATAGGAGTAGCAGGCGGACTCGGATTTTGGTTTCCCAACTATACGACAAATTACTATTATGAACAATAATAACAGTAACAACAGCGATAATAATAATAATAATAATAATAATAATAATAATAATAATAATAATAATAATAATAATAATAATAATACTTTATTGCCCGAAACATGTGTGACCTTCTCACTCACTGCCAAGTCATGTAGAAAATACACAAAAAAAATTGGTTCTCTTATCTTTTAACGTCGTGGCAAATCTCTTTCAATTGTAAATAAAAAAATCCTTCTCTGAAAGCAGAAGAGCAATTAATCATATCATTAAACACAAATATAACACAAATATATATGAAATAATAACCAATGATTCAGGTCACAGTGACCACGATTCACGAATTCTTAGTTTCAGGTATCTTGAACATTAACACATTCAATAACATAAGTATGCATAGAGTATTTAGTAAAGCTAAAATAGAATTAATAACGAATTCCTTTCAGCAAGAATCATGAGACACACTTTATAACGCTCTTGACACAAACGAAAAATATTATGTTTTTTCTCAAATTTTCATTTCATTTAATTGCTTTCCTCTTGAAAAAGGAAAATATACTTTACCCCTAAAAAGAAGACTTGGATAACACCAGGAATTGGAACATGTAAAAGCAATACGTAAGCAAAGGAAAAGGAACGTGTAAAAGCAAACGTACTCTTTATTTAATTTCTAAACATCATTATAAACATATTTATAGACCGGACGTTTGGCAAAATGCCTATTTTTCTTTGTTACTACTTCATACCTTTTGACAATAGGAATCATTTAATTGTGTCACTTAAGTCTGGCGTTGCTTTAGTTGAATTTCATTTTGCCTTTTTGCATAGTTTAGCTTCTGATGCCTCTTTTTGCCATTTTGTCTTCTTTTTGCCTTTTTCTGTCTTTTACGTTATTATGTTGCTTTTTCTCCTGGCAGAGATTTCTGTGAAGCTTGATATATACCTGCAAGCCTAAGCAACACGAAGACACGGTCGTATTATGTCTTTCAGTAGAAGGAGAGGCTGTGATAAAAATATTATAGATTTCTTCCATTGATACCGACTGATTTTACTCGTTTACGAAGAATCCATTTTCTTTTTGAGTATGTCTTCGAATCTCTAAGAAGAGCTCTCAATGCATGATACGTGCTCTAAGCTCTCAGTGCATGCTTCTCAGTGCTGGCGAATACACAAGTGCGAAGAACGAAGAATAATAGGGGTCGCTTATACACACAGCTCCTACGAGATAGCAGAGAGAATATTGCTGGTTTGACCGTCATTAGCTGGCGTGCTACATGCAGTGTGCGTGTCTTGTTTCAGGGCGATGGGAGCGTGCTGGCGCGTTAGTTGCCATGTGTGTGGCTTGTTTCAGGGCGATGGGAGCGTGCTGGCGTGTCAGTTGCCATGTGTGTGGCTTATTTCAGGGCGATGGGAGCGTGCCGGCGTGTCAGTTGCCATGTGCGTGGCTTGTTTCAGGGCGATGGGAGCGTGCTGGCGTGTCAGTTGCCATGTGTGTGGCTTATTTCAGGGCGATGGGAGCGTGACGGCGTGTCAGTTGCCATGTGTGTGGCTTGTTTCAGGGCGATGGGAGCGTGCCGGCGTGTCAGTTGCCATGTGCGTGGCTTATTTCAGGGCGATGGGAGCGTGCTGGCGTGTCAGTTGCCATGTGTGTGGCTTGTTTCAGGGCGATGGGAGCGTGCTGGCGTGTCAGTTGCCATGTGCGTGGCTTATTTCAGGGCAAAGGGAGGGTGCTGGCGTGTCAGTTGCCTGTGCGTGGCTTATTTCAGGGCGATGGGAGCGTGCTGGCGCGTTAGTTGCCATGTGCGTGGCTTATTTCAGGGCGATGGGAGGGCGCTGGCGTGTCAGTTGCCATGTGCGTGGCTTATTTCAGGGCGATGGGAGCGTGCTGGCGTGTCAGTTGCCATGTGCGTGGCTTATTTCAGGGCGATGGAAGGGTGCTGGCGTGTCAGTTGCCATGTGCGTGGCTTATTTCAGGGCGATGGGAGCGTGCTGGCGTGTCAGTTGCATTGTGCGTGGCTTATTTCAAGGCGATGGGAGCGTGCCGGCGTGTCAGTTGCCATGTGCGTGGCTTATTTCAGGGCGATGGGAGCGTGCCGGCGTGTCAGTTGCCATGTGCGTGGCTTGTTTCAGGGCGATGGGAGCGTGCCGGCGTGCAGTTGCCAGTGCGTGGCTTATTTCAGGGCGATGGGAGGGTGCTGGCGTGTCAGTTGCCATGTGCGTGGCTTGTTTCAGGGCGATGGGAGCGTGCCGGCGTGTCAGTTGCCATGTGCGTGGCTTATTTCAAGGCGATGGGAGCGTGACGGCGTGTCAGTTGCCATGTGCGTGGCTTATTTCAGGGCGATGGGAGCGTGCCGGCGTGTCAGTTGCCATGTGCGTGGCTTATTTCAGGGCGATGGGAGCGTGCCGGCGTGTCAATTCGCCATGTGTGGCTTGTTTCAGGGCGATGGGAGCGTGCTGGCGTGTCAGTTGCCATGTGCGTGGCTTTTTCAGGGCGATGGGAGCGTGCTGGCGTGTCAGTTGCCATGTGCGTGGCTTATTTCAGGGCGATGGGAGCGTGCCGGCGTGTCAGTTGCCATGTGCGTGGCTTATTTCAGGGCGATGGGAGGGTGCTGGCGCGTCAGTTGCCAGTGCGTGGCTTATTTCAGGGCGATGGGAGGGTGCTGGCGTGTCAGTTGCCTGTGCGTGGCTTATTTCAGGGCGATGGGAGCGTGCCGGCCTGTCAGTTGCCATGTGCGTGGCTTATTTCAAGGCGATGGGAGCGTGCCGGCGTGTCAGTTTCCATGTGCGTGGCTTATTTCAGGGCGATGGGAGGGTGCCGGCGTGTCAGTTGCCAGTGCGTGGCTCATTTCAGGGCGATGGGAGCGTGCCGGCGTGTCAGTTGCCATGTGCGTGGCTTACTTCAAGGCGATGGGAGCCTGCCGGCGTGTCAGTTGCCATGTGCGTGGCTTATTTCAGGGCGATGGGAGGTGCTGGCGTGTCAGTTGCCAGTGCGTGGCTTATTTCAGGGCGATGGGAGGGTGCTGGCGTGTCAGTTGCCATGTGCGTGGCTTATTTCAGGGCGATGGGAGCGTGCCGGCGTGTCAGTTGCCGTGCGTGGCTTATTTCAGGGCGATGGGAGCGTGTCGGCGTGTCAGTTGCCATGTGCGTGGCTTATTTCAGGGCGATGGGAGCGTGCCGGCGTGTCAGTTGCCATGTGTGTGGCTTGTTTCAGGGCGATGGGAGCGTGCTGGCGTGTCAGTTGCCATGTGCGTGGCTTATTTCAGGGCGATGGGAGCGTGCCGGCGTGTCAGTTGCCATGTGCGTGGCTTATTTCAGGGCGATGGGAGCGTGCCGGCGTGTCAGTTGCCATGTGCGTGGCTTATTTCAGGGCGATGGGAGCGTGCTGGCGTGTCAGTTGCCATGTGCGTGGCTTATTTCAGGGCGATGGGAGCGTGCCGGCGTGTCTGTTGCCATGTGCGTGGCTTATTTCAGGGCGATGGGAGCGTGCTGGCGTGTCAGTTGCCATGTGGGTGGCTTGTTTCAGGGCGATGGGAGGGTGCGGCGTGTCAGTTGCCATGTGCGTGGCTTGTTTCAGGGCGATGGGGCGTGCGGCGTGTCAGTTGCCATGTGCGGGCGTGGGGCGTGCCGGCGTGTCAGTTGCCATGTGCGTGGCTTGTTTCAGGGCGATGGGAGCGTGCGGCGGCCGGGTGATGTTGGGGAGCGTGCTGGCGTGCGGGCGCTGCTGGAGCCCTCTGGCGGAGGAGGCGCCGTCGCCCGTCGCTTTGTCCTTGGCCGAGCCGTGGGCGCGCGTCTACTTCGTGGCGCGGCGGTTGGCGCCCACCCGGCGCGCGCCGCGCCGTCTGTGCTCGCACTACGTCCAGACGCACTCCTCTTCTGCGTGCAACGTGCTGGTGGGCATGCGCGTCGTCGAGCGCCTGCCGGAGCCGCGCGCGCTCGTCCTCTTCAGCAGGATTTACGTCCTCAAGTTTAACTGTTGAGGTGACACTTCAACTGCCCCTTAGGCTGGAATTTCAGATGCAAACACACCCGTTTCCTTCCCAAACTTTTCCAAAAACAAAAGATTTTTAAATAAATCCTTGTTTTAAATGATTTTGTCTTATTATGTCTAGTGAGCTCACACCAAATGGATTTGAAATAAGACTGGTGAAACGATGTACTCCTAATACGACAATGCCCTAACAAACTTTGTGAGTCACAACTGTAGTTTCTTTTCCATTCATTGGCAGTGCTAAATAACTGCTTTTATTTTTGCAATGAAACTGCATGTTTTCAGAGACAAAAAATACAGCAGTTTTCTTTATTGGCAATTTTTCAATGTCTCAAGGAAAATAATATACACGTGTGTTCCAAAAATTATTTCCAAAATGGGATATTTTATGTGGTGGTGTCTACCTGACTCTGTGGAACCTCTAATGAAACTAGTTTCATCCTTCTATATGAGAGTTAATATTTATTTTATTTTCTCTTTTTGTTTTTGCAATTCAAGATTAAAATGTTATAAAGAAACAGTATTGGTCAGTAATATTTTTATCACATGTTGGATACTACTTGTAAGGTATACACTATTTCTAAGTTGTCTCAACATTTTTTTAAAATTTTTTGTTGGTGTGTCACTGAACGACTAGAAAATCTATACTAGAAAATTTCTGTAAAAACTAATGCTGGTGTTTTTGTTACTTTACTGATGTCAATGTTCATATCATTAATTATGAAATAATTTGAAATATTTTGTATTGGTTTTTAAATATTTTCTCTTCAGTTAGGCATAGAAAGGATGAGTGATATATAGCTAGTTTATTAAAATATGAAGTGCTAATATTACTACATTCAATAAGCAACTTAGTAAAAATTTTTCAAATTTAAAAAAATAAATATTCTCTGATTGATATGAATGAAAATTATTTCTATCACTAATTACAAAATAAATGTGTAACTATCTCTGAAAATAACAAGAAAAAATACAGAACCAAGCAAAACACAAATAGAATAAGACCATGGATTATGAAATTTTAACTACCGTACTGAATGTCACAGAATAAAAAAATGAAGGAATTGAAGAGTTCCGTTAGCCCCTAGACAGAGAAAAAGCTATTGACCAAATGGTATTAATACTGAATTCATAAAATATCGATGAGAAACTACTGGAAAACTATAAATACTGGTGACCTATAGATCGAACTAACCATCCCAACTCAATGTCAAATAGGAATCATAAAGAATTTACACAAGATCTCGAAACAATGTTCAATAGAGAAGTCGCAACTAAAGTAGCACGATACAAAATGTAGAGAATGTGTATATCAATCATCCTGCAAAAAAGAGTGAAAAAATTCAGGTAAAACAGGATAATTGGAAAGGCGAATATGTAGATAAAGATCTGAAGAACTGTAGTTTCTGAAATTGAAAAAAGATTATCTTGGGCGAGAAACTCAAAATATGAGAAAAATAGATATTTGCATTTCTTATTTTGTAAAAAAATTACCGCTGTCCAAGATTCAGTTGTTGTTTTTTATCTATATGTGCCTTTTAATTACCCTGTATGACATGGTATCTATTGTAACTTATTTTGAAGTTATTGTTAATCAACAGTAGTATTACAAGTTCTTAGTAGCTATTTATAGCTTACTTAGTTCTTAGTAGCTATTACAAGTTCATCTCCTTCTTTCATCATGGGACTATAAATTTACATAAGATTTGTAATATTTATATTTGAAGTTGATTTCAAGGAAAATATTTCTATAAATTTATTTATTACTTCTATATTCTGACAATTCCATGCTTTTGATAGTCAAAATATTTTCTAGAGACAGATAAGAGTTCATATTTTCTGAGCAATGAAGTTATATCTCAATTGAATTCTTTAATTTATGCACATAGAGAAGGTGTAGAGGCTTAGAAAAACAAGTGTGACATATAAATGTCTATATTAGTTTTCTCCTTAAGATAAAGACAGTATGTTTCAGGTGAATAAAAAACATTAGAATATCATAATTACTTTGCTTCCTTTCTTACTTTTCTGTTTTTACTCAAGGTATGAAATACTTTTCTGCTAGGAAAGTATAGGATACACAGGACTTGACTTGTCGGCAACAATGCTAAGACATAAACCTACGTATCAAGAGTAGGAGAAAGACAGTGTTGACCCCTGTCACCGCTATTGTTTATCTTGTTATGAACGATTTAATGAGCTGCGTCAAGCTGGAACAGCTAAGTCAGCACACCACAACGAAACATATCAACTAATTCATTACTAATTAATTGCCACAATTTGGAATTAATTTCCAAGTATTTTCATGGAGAAAACGGGTGTGTGCTGGCTTCAAGCTGCGCCAGCAGACACGTAAGATGTATCCTCATCATTGGATCAAAACGAGGCACCTATTGGATTATTTTTAGATCTCTCAAAAGCTTTTGACGTCATTGATCATGACATTTTACTTTCAAAATTACCTTCATATGGAATCCGAGGTATTGCTCTAGACTGGTTATGTTCGTACCTTAAACAACGATCTCAGAGCGTGGAAATACCTTACTGGATTCATAGAACATTACGTACGCATCTTTCCGACTCTTTGCCCATTGCACGTGGAGTTCCTCAAGGATCTATTTTTGGCCCTATTCTGTTCCTACTTTACGTAAACGATATGCCCTCGACGATTCAAAACGGGAGAACAGTTCTCTTCGCAGATGATACGAACATCCTTTGCAATAAAGAAACCGTATATAGTACAATATCAGATTTTCAAATTGGTTCCGAAATAACAAATTAATAGTAAACGAAAAGAAAACGGTTTTAATGCGGTTTTCCATTTCAAATAAGCAATTCTGTGCTCCATTGAAAATGAACGGTGTACCATTGACTGATGTTAACGCAACAACATTTTTAGATCTCTCAATTCAGTCAAACCTTAAATGGAACGTTCATTTAAATGAATTGAACACAAAATTAATTTCATTATGCTACGCGTTCAGAATTCTTGCAAATTGTCAGTCTTCATACTTTTCGTTGTGTATATTTCGCGATTGTTCATTCCCGCCTGAGGTATGGCATAATATTCTGGGGAAATACATCTTATAGCTCCCAGACTTTTAGATTACAAAAACGAATTGTACAAATAATAACCAAATCCTACCCACGTGATTCATGTAAGCTTCTCTTCATTAATCGAGGAATTTTACCATTTTCTTGTCTGTTTACCAATCAGTGTCTTTTGTCAAAAATGACTTGCTTAAGGGCGGTAATATATTTTCAACAAATGCCGATGTCTATTACTATAACACTGGACGTAGAAATCATATTCATCAGGTGCATTATTTTACAACCCTTTGCAAGATGATATTAAACGATTAAATTCGATAGCGAAGTTTAAATCCAAAGTGAAATCGTTTCTGCTGCATAACTGTTTCTATACAATTAGAGACTATACTGAGCGTCACAAGAAAAGTAGCATTAATTTAAACAATGATACATAATGAATTATTTACTATTTGAGCTGTATAAATGTGTATATACAACCTGTAACAAGTATTGTATTGCAGCCTCCGGGTCAGTGACCCCCATCTCGATCAGGTTTTTCGTCCAGTTTTCCTGATCCATTGAGCAAATGCTGAGATAGCCCATTGTTTTGCTTCTGGACATAAATGTAACTTCATTGTCTGTGCACGTCTTCTAGAATTCAGTGGGAAATACAATTATTTAAATTATCGTTTCCATGTTGTCGCAGCAGGAAGTATTATTCCTAAGGACAGAGAGCCAAAACTTATTGCCTTTTTATCCTCGAAAATAGATTTTATTACATGGGAGATTTTTTTTCCAAAATTTAAGTAGTATATGACTTAGTGTAGGGATCACAGAATTTTGAAAATTCACTTTTCTGCACACAATTCACTTTTCCCCATAGCACGTCATACGCAGTTTTTTTACGTTAAATAAATAAATAAATAAAACATAAGTTAGATTCGAGTCGTAGCTCAACGGAAACCATCAAATCATTTATTGCTAATTAATTGCCAATTAATTGCCACATATTAGAATTAATTATCAGGTATTTTCTGTCGAAAATCATCAATGTCAATGTCAGCAGGCATGACGCAACACCGAACATAATGAAAAATAATCGAAGATAGAGGGAACAAACAAGCACAATCAAATTAAAAAATCATAATTAAAAAAGCTTGATACTTGTTTATTATTCTAAACAGAAATTAATAGCTTCAGACATTTATGAAATAAATAATGTTAAAAAACATAGATATCGTTATGCAACCACGTGCGGCAATCGAATAGGAAATTGGAGAATACTAATGGATACTAACAACGAAAACTTCATATATATTTCAATACACATTCCAGTTTAAACACCAGTTCCACACCAAAGATAAATTTATAAACGTGGCAATGTAATAAATAAATATTGTTAAAAATCGAACTAGAGTTATCCAACCATGCCAGATATTCAAGCTCGAAAATAGAGAGAACCAGCGAAAACAAACAAATAAAATAAAAAAAATTATAGACATTTGATACTATTTTTTTATTTTATACACAAATTAATTGCTCAAGCCATTTATGAAATAAATAATTTTAAAAACTTCATAGTTATGCTACCACGTACGACTTTCGAATAGGAAATGCGAGTGTACCAACGTGCACGAGTCGCTAAAATCTATTAAATAATTAAATACATATTCAATACTAGTTTATTTACACTAAAGATAAATTAATAAATGTTGCCGTGCATTATATAAACACTGTTAAAACTGCATCAGAGGTATCGAACCAAGCCAGATATTCAAATTCGAAAATACAGAGAACAAACGAGCGCAATCAAATAAAAGCAAAAACAGTTTATAGATATTTCATACTATATTTTACTTTATACACGAATTCATTGCTTCTCCCATTTATGAAAAAAATTAAAAATATCGGTAGTTTTGGAACAACGTAAGACATTGGAAAACAAAATTGGGAAATTCCAATAAGTACAAATAAATAGAACCAAATAAATAAATAAATAAATACATAAATAAATAAATAAATAAATGAATGAATTAATTAATTAATTAATAGCTATTTGATACTATTTTCTTATTCTATACAGAAATTAATGTCTCTTGCCATTTATGAAATATATTATTTTAAAAACTTCGTAGTTATGCAACCACGAAATAAATTCGAATACGAAATTGGAGAATACCAATGAGTACAAAGAACTAATACCTAGTAAATAATTAAATAAGATATTCGAATACGAAATTGGAAAATTAAAATAAAATAGACAACTAAAACCTAAGTATTAATTCTATATTAATTTAATACACCTTAGATATATTTATTAAGGTGGCCGTGTATTATATAATGTTAAATCTGGATCAGAATGATCGAACCAAGCCAAATATCCAAACTCGAAAATAGAGAGAATACTAGTACAATCAAATAAAACCGAGAACATAGTTTAACTGAGATTTGACACTAAATTAATATTCTAAACAGAAATGAATTGCTCTTGAAATTTATGAAATAGACAACGTAAAACCCTTCATAGTTATGCAACCACATATGATATGACACCAACTTATTCGATAGTTTCGGGCGGAAATCACAACACTTATATCAGAGATTCATTCATATGTTAAAAAGTTGTGGTAAACAATATCTATGTGGTATTTTATTTACTAAATGTATCATGGAATAATGTTTTCTGTTCAATTCTTATCGATAAATTTAAGTATTACGTGGTTAGACGGAAGAGCGAAATTGGTTATCACAAAAATAACTTATTATTAATATTAATCTTTTAGTTACGGACGGGAAACCGTTTTTCTAGCGATGTTCAGCTTAGCGGGTCGAACGGGATGTTCGTCACCTGATCTCCAGAGGCGTGTGACAGGGCTTATCTGTCGCTTCCTGAGGATGACATGCTGAGAGCAGGCGATTCGCACGTATTGGAGCCCCGGCCTACGCCAAGTGTTGATAGAGAAGGGTTCCGAAGCGCCCGTGAGCTGCTGTGGCATTCTGCGCGTTTACAATGTGCCGTACGAAGTTTTTTTTTAATGTATTTCATAAATAGCAAAAGCGATTAATATGTGCATATAAAATTAGTATCCAATATCTATAGACTATGTAGTTGGTTTTGTTCAATTGTGCTCGTTGGTCCTCCGTAGTTTTTAATTTGAAATTTTTGGCTTGGTTCGAACACTCTGTTGCAGTTTTATCAATATTTATATAATACACGGCAACATTGATTAATTTATCTTTGGTTCGTATTGAATTAGTATTGCATGTGTATTATTTTATTTAAAAGCGGCAGAATGCTTGCGGCAGATTTGTAGCGCCGCGCATTTTGGGGTGTTTGCGCCCCTCCCAGTGCGTGCACCTCGCCTCGACGGAGGGGTTGCCGAAGGGAGGGGTTGCGCGCCAGAAGGCGGGAGGCCGTCGCGGCGGAGGCGCAGACCAGCAGCTCGGCTTTTCGCAGCGCAGCCTCTGTCAACGTCGCAACCTCGGACCGGTAGCAGGCGGAGCTGAGTGAAGGGGTAAGTTCACACTGCTTGCGCATCTCTCCAATGGATTTACCACGAGTTCTGCATTTCCATGTCAGAATTCTGTGCAGAATACCTTAAATTTATATGCATTAAGCCTTCATTGACCAACAATTAAATACTTCAACAAAATACTGAATTTCATCGCTACTTCACAACACAACCTTGTATATAAAATAATAATAATAATAATAATAATAATAATAATAATAATAATAATAATAATAATAATAATAATAATTAAATTTAAATGCATATAAACAGATAGGAAACTAACTTTTAGATTTACTCAAGCTTTGAGAAAACGGTTAAAGACTTTCGCAGACAGTGTTCAAGCCTCAAATAGTTGGATTCGCAAATGAAAATTTCCGAACGTCCATATTCTGTATTGCAGTGCGACTTTTGTGCATGTGCTTTGCTCTGCAGAAGAATGTAGCTTTTCCTAATCCACGACAAAATTATGTTCAAGCAGAATCGCCTATGAACGTTTTGGGCATAACATAGTCATATCTTAATTCGCCTTTTTCGACTCCCTTCCATATTACGTTCTCCTCAGAACCTCTGAAAGCAAATGTTTGCGCTGGGCCACTGCTAGATTGCCTTGATTCGAAATATTCTACTGAGTAAAATATTGTAAATAAAGGCAGCAACGAGCAAATTTGGCAATATCTTAACAAAAATCTATTCACACCCCTGTAATAACTAGGGCTCGGACTTTTAGGTGCTAAAACCAGAAAATATTTATTTTTATATGCTTACAAAGTGAGATATAAGTGAGAACGACGAAAATATGTATTAGCCGGTGTATGAAAACCGGTAAACAAGATCCAGGGAAGTCTCTATATAAAACGTAACGTCTTTTGCTCTAGATATCTGCAAAGCGTGCCAGTGCTCGCTCGTACTCGCTCGTACTCGGTACTCTAGTACCGTGTCCTCCAGCATCCTGTGCTCGCTCGCGGTGGGCGAGCCCGTGGCGGCGGCATTTTCCACGTATTGGACCCTCAGCCTACGCAAGGCGTTAATGGAGGAGGGTCCGGAACGCAATGTGATCGGTCGCGTTTACAGTGTGCAGTGGCTTCAAAAGCAAATTAAAAGAGGATTATGACAGCTTACATTCGCTTGGATATGGCGCCCTAACACGGAAGAAGAAATGTAAAAAGGAGGAAAAATCTAAGATGAATAACAATAAGGTTAAGCGAAAGAGGCTTCACACATTTTCTGTGAAATTCCAAAGAATTTCTTCGGATTTGAAAAGTTTGTATAGAAACGAACATATTTTTCCCGCGGGAAACAACAAAAACGTTACATTTTTAGATGTTTGTGCAAACTTCACTTCTTCTTTTATCGGTTTTTAAAATATTGGAAAGCGAGTAACAGTGAAATTTAAAAATAAATGAGAGTAATATTAATATTA
Source organism: Teleogryllus oceanicus (assembly GCA_964035755.1). Lineage (NCBI taxonomy): Eukaryota > Metazoa > Arthropoda > Insecta > Orthoptera > Gryllidae > Teleogryllus > Teleogryllus oceanicus. Next base: position 344,019,870 of record CAXIVR010000001.1, on the reverse strand, counting down.
TTCCCCTCCGTAAATAAAGTTACTACCGTTTGCAATCGTTAACATAATTTTAGGGTTGGGACTGCATTAAACTTGCACAAATTCGTTGAAGAATGTATTATTCTAATTTAATGTAGAAACGTTTCTAAAAATCAAGTTGTACCAGGAAGATATTTTTACTCCTTCGTTTGAGCGGCCGCACGTCATGGTATGTAATCCAGAATGATAACATAAAAATTCAAAAATAATGTATTATTCCTATTTACATGTTTCAATCACTCTATTATTTATTATTTTCAAGCGTAATATTTCTATGCATTAGCATAATTGTCCCGTTTCCCCCTACCCACACCCATTTTAGCTCGTATAGCCATCGTACCTGTTTTAGCTCATTCACTATACACATCGCCTCGTTGTGAACTAGCCCGCATCGTTCCATCTTTCACCGAGAACTTGCACCGATGCTCGGGATTGAAGGCTGAGCATATTTCGCACGGTGCACAGTGTGTAATTTTGGCCAACTAGCTGGAAAAATGTATATTTTCGACTGACTTGAAATAGTAAAATTGTTATTTCTGTGTAGTAGTATGTCTCAATTACATAAAAACGTTGAGTTTCTCTTGAAGGTCACATGAAACCCATGGTGCTTGTTCAAAAACGTCTTTTGGTGCTCCGGCAGTGCTCAGCTCTGAATGACCCTGTTCAGTCCGTGAAGTTCCCTTGGTCTTTCACCACTTATCTCTTTCTGTGATTTGTGGGTTTACCAGGAGTGATTTACGTGGTTTTACGATAATTTTTATGTGGATAATATTTAAGTATTGATTTTGGTTGTGCCTATATAAGTTACCCGCAGGTTATTTGATACACGAGTAAAAAATCAATTGATGAGAGGGTCGCTGTATTAAATGTTTTCTTACGTGATTTAGAAGTTTTTGAAGCTCAAAAGGCATTATTGGACAAAATTGTTACGTTAGATGTATTTGTCAATAAATTGAAACCAGATGGCAAAAATCCGTGAGAAGTAAAGCGCCGTTCCTGAAATACAATTCTTCCTGGTTGCAAGAAACTCTTACCCTCCCTGATTAGATATTAGAGGTAGTCCCACGCCCATCACAAAAAAATGTCAAAATTAATAGAGCTGGAAGACCTAATAAGTTCTTCAGATACTGTGGGATTGAAGCTAAATCCATAAAATTGAAAACCCCTTTTATACATTACTAGCTCAGAAGAATTATCCATAGCCATTGAAATAAAACTAAGTCGAGATGATAAAAGAGATTCGGCAACTATATTTAAGGAGCTCTATGAAGCCTCTTGTAATGGGGAACTACAATTAAGAAAACCCGAAGATCCATCATTTATAACCCACCATCAGTCAGGCGCTTGCTTTGATGGTGAATACCAATCTTTCAACCAGCCAGTATGTACACATACGCCATCAAGCAAAACACTCGAATTATAATTTCTGTCCCCTTATCAACAAAGTGAAGGAAGGTAAACAGTTATGCTATCCAGTGGAAATTAGTTAAAACCCGAAATTCCCCTCCATAATTTGAATAACTGTATTTCCCGCTGAATTCTAAAAGACGTGCACAGATAATAAAGTTACATTTACGAGAAACGAGTGCAGCTGCACGACGCGGGAGCATCCGGAAAAGAGTAAACGTAGGAATCAGTGTTCATAAGTGGCAGGAACGTCAATGTACAGCAATTGTAGGCAAAACATTTAAAAAATTCACTGGAATACTATTTAAAAAATGTTTAGATTTTAATTGATCTGTCAAATATTTTCTGTGTTAATATTTTGTAAAGCTTTTTTAACATGTGTAGGTGTCCGGGAAGGAAACGTTGATAATTGGAAAATAAGCATTTCAGACTTTCTATGCAAAAATTTGCATTGCAGAAGCATAGAAACTCTCCAGAAACATGTAAATTGTTTGTTATTTACAAAAGAGATGATTATATTTGTTTAGAAAGGAAAATTAACCCAGAAATAAAAAAAAGCACCAAAGAGTACCCCGGGATAAGATGGTAAAAAGTTTCCCTGAACCAAACGACTTAAGAGTGGTTACATTATAATTCTAACATAAAAACAATATTTTTGTTTTTACGTTAGAATTACAAAGTACAAAAGTTTCTTAGCCCCTGTGCCACCACCCACGCCACTCTACAGCCAAAGACGCGTTTTTTATTTCAATTTTTTCGGCAACTTATCACTATTCCATCTGACTGAAAAAGTATGATGGATATGAAGACAATTTATACTATCAAAAAAATATTTTTAATATTTTCTCAGACCCAAATTCAAACAAAACAATGTTTGAAAATAACAAAACAAATTGTCTTAGAACCATGGAACAATCTCAAAAAAATCTCAAACGTTCCTCTTCAAACACAAATTGTTAAGAATTTTTTTCAAATTTTTTCGACAGCTGTTCTAGTGTCTGGTGCCTTGCTAGGAATTGCACCGCGCTCTTGGATCTTAGCTGTATGAATGTCTTTACTGCTTTACTCTCTGGCCCTTCGTTTTAACACGGGTAACATACGGAATTCACAATTTGTGTTTTAATTGGAACTTTTGAGATTGTTTCGAGCATGTTGCATGGTTCTAAGACCCAATAAAAAATATTTTGTTACTTTTTTCAAAATTATTTTTTGTTTGAATTTGGGTCTAAAAATATCAAATATTTTTTCTGATAGTATAAATTCTTTCTTATTTATATTTTTCTGTCAGATAAGTGTTAAGTTGCAGAAAATTTTGATGCTAAAAACACACATTTTTTGCTGTAGAGGGGTGCATGTGGTGGGACGGGGTTAAATATTATTTTTCAAAAATATTAGTTTTATGTTAGAATTAAAATGTAATCACTCATGTCATTTGATTTAGGGGAACTTTTTACCATTTTATCGGGGGGTAGCCTTTACACAATTAGGCTGCTTTTAATTTCTGGGTTATTATCTTTCTGAACAGATACAATTATTTCTTTTGTAAATAATAAACAATTTACATACTTCTCGAGAGTTTCTACGCTCCTGAAATGCAAATTTTTGCCTAGAAAGCATTTTTTAAACCAACTTTTTAGTGCGAATTGCAGCTCTTCCATTTAGAATATCCTAACAGTTTATTAGACAAAAATATGCCTACAATTGTATTGAGAGCTTATTTTTGAATTTTCAACGTTTTCTCCCAGATCATCCTGTATATAACTCTCTATTCATAAATATAAGAATTATCTTAAGTTTTGAACTCCATTTACCTTCTACTTTCTCGCCTTAATTCGTAAGAAGGGAAAGTATTGTAATCGTGCGCCGGAAATCTGACATTTTTCGTCAGAAAAAGTAATATTGCCGGACCCTGGTAACGAAAATCTTGTACCTTTATCGTTGCGTAAAGAACCTTTGTACAAGTTGTGAATATATGCTTTGAGGATCCTTGAAGCCGAAAAATCTATTGGCGGTAAAACAAACACCCAAGTAGTTTGCGGCGCTGCGGTATGCAATTTTAAGCTTGTAAAAATTGATTTCATGGAAACTATAGCATATTATTGAATAAACTTTCACATGGACATCTTTCATTAATTCATCTTTGGGGACTCAGTGTTTGCATACGGTGCTAATTCAACAATTTCTTAAAAAATCACATGCTTTCACAACATATACTCAACACAAATACGCAACATATCACTGTACACAAAATATACAAAGGAGAAACTCATTTCTGGCGCAATTTTCACTTTTTAGTTCATTTTTATTTTATTTTATGACGTGTTAACTAAAAAATTTAAATATATATTTCTTACAGAGCACTTCTATCGGATATCATTTGATATCTTTGCACGGCCTATGGCGACGCAAAGTTGCGAATATTATTATGCGCGTTGAGAATTCTTGCAAATTCAGTCAGCCTTCTTACTGCTCTTTGTGTAGATTTCGTGAATGTTCATTCCCGCCTGAAATGTGGCTTGATATTCTGTGAAAATACATTTTATAGATCCCAGACTTTTTTTATTACAAAAAAGAATTGTACGAATAATAAACAAACCCCACCCACGCGATTCTTGTCAGTCTCTCTTCATTTATCTAGGAATTTTACCATTACCTTGTCTCTTGGTTTACAAATCGGTGGTTTTTGTTTAACTTACTCAAGGGCGGGAAAATATTTTTTAGCAAATGCCGATATCTATAACTATAACACTCGACGTAGTGATCATATTCATCAGGTGACAGTATCAACAGCTCACTACAAAAAATTCACATACAATACACGTACACTATTTTTAAACACTTTGCCAGATGACATTAAACAATTAAAATCAATACACACGTTTAAGTACCAACTAAAATATTTCCTGCTGCGTAACTGTTTCTATGCAATTAGAGACTACACTGATAATCAAAAAGGAAAGTAATATTAATTACATCAATGATATTTAATGTATTATTTACCGTTTCGATTGTGAAATTGTAAACCTGCAACAAATTCTGTCCTCAGCTCCTGTCAATGACCCACACTCGATCAGGTTTTTCATTCAGTTTTCCCGGTCTTTAGAACAAATGCAGAAGTAGCGCTTTCATTTGCTTCTGGACATGTAATTTCATTATCTGTGCAGTTCTGGAGTTCAGTGGGAAATATAGTCATTCAAATTATCGTTCTCCACAGTTTTTCGTTTTCCGTGGCAGGAAGTATTATTTCTTCACGAAAGTCATGATTAAGTAAAAGAGCACCAATTAATTGCTGATTCGCCCTCCAAAATAGATTTTATTACAACGGAGCGACTATTTTATTAAATTCTTGCCAAAACGCTCATTTCTTTCTGTATCCAGAATTCACCTTTTAAATGGCTTAGGGTAGGGATTCCAGAATTAAGAAAACGTTCACAGAATACACTTCTCCTCGTAGCATGTCACACACAGTTTCTGTTTTTGACGTAAAATAAATAAAATAAAAATGAATATGGATTACCTTTCAGGTTTGCTGATTTACCCTTGAAAATAGATTTTATTAATTGCTGATTTATCCTTGAAAACAAATTATTACATAGGAATGAATATTTTGTTAACTATCCTTGCAAAAATAAAACAAAAAACACTCGTTTCTTTCTGTATTCAAAATTCAAGTAGTATATGCTGTAGGGTAGGGATCATAGAATTATGAGAACGTGTACAGATTTCATAGATTTCTCTGTAGCAGGTCACACAGAGTTTTTAACTGTTTCTGACATAAAATAAATTTAAAAATAAAACTTCACCAAATTATTTTGGACATTTTCCAATTTTTTAATGATAATTGTCATTTTGTTTTATAAATGATCTTGGCTGTCCGGTGGCGCCGCGTCGAAGGCTGCGTTGCCGACGATTCGACCATCTTTTCGTGGTCTTCCTCAGGGCTGGCCAGCACCTGAGGAAGCCAGCAGACCAGTCCTGACGAAGACCATGAAAAAATGGTCGAAACGTCGACAACAGCCTTCGACGCGGCGTCACGCGGACAGCCAAAATCATTTACAGGACTCTGGCCGCGGAAGCCTGTGACTTCATTTTTGTTTTATTTCCACATTTTCCTTTAATCCTAAATTTTATTGTTGAATGTTACGGTTAAGTTATTAATTTAAATACTGATATGACTTAGTTGGGAATTTCTTTTATTTAAATATACTTCATAATTTATTTTATAACATTGTTTTATAAACAAATTAACAAATTGTTCTGCGAGGCATATGTAAGTGTTCATAATATGTATTTAGATATCTTCACGCTGGAATATATCAATGGGATTCAAGACTTGCCAGTTAAGCTTCAATGAAATTACAAAAATATACTGCTAGCCGTTTCTGAAACTTGTCACTTACGATGCCAGCCCTGAAGTAGTTTTCTTCTGGCTATTTGATATGATCCTGAAATTCATTTGATAAGATTTCTCAAAAACTTAATATTATTATTTAAAAACCATACTACAGGAGATAGTATTTAAACAATTTCCATTAAGCAGAAAATTGAAAATATTTCTCATTCTAAGGCAAAAATTAATGTATTTTTTTTACTGTAATGATCTACAAAAAATATTACATTGAATTAATGATGAGCTGAAAAATAGATACTGCCTCTACAATTATCTCTTTGGGAAGAAGGATGTATGGCAATTTTAATTTAATATTAATGTTTGTAATATTAAATCATGATTATTCAATTTTTCTACTCTAAAATTTTTAAATGTGCATACGAAGACACTTAAGTCTTCATTCTCTCCTGCTCCTTAAAATGAAACCAAAGTTGACCTATCATGTGTATTTAATTTTAACTGTAACGTATATCAGTGTTAAAATTAAACAATTTGTGTGGGTTTAATATCTAATATTCAGGTTGCAAACTAGACCAAACCATGGAGTCCTCCAATAATATTCAACACCTGGAATGAAAATTAATTTGGAAACTAAATCCTGTCATCACCTTGGTTAATACTTGTATATGTTTATAAGCAATAAAGTATAATCAATTATTATTATTATTATTATTATTATTATTATTATTATTATTATTATTATTATTATTATTATTATTATTATTATTATTATTATTACTATTATTACTATTATTATTACTATTATTACTATTATTATTACTATTATTACTATTATTATTACTATTATTATTATTATTACTATTATTATTATTATTATTATTATTATTATAACCTTTGTAGGTTAATAATTAAGAGGTAATAGTAAGAGATTAATATATTTACAAACTAATATAACAAAAGATCCAAAAAATATAATTAGATACCTTTATCCAGTGAGGGACCAAGTTTAAGCACAAACTCAATCTAAGCATGTACTTGATCTGCTTTGCATTAATCCACCTGTTGTATGTGGACTATATGTGCCTAGTAATTAATAATGATTCTATCATTCTACAGAAATATTTTTGACCTAGGGTAGCAGGGAACGACTGTAAGACATCTGTTTGCCTGATACTGTTTAAATGTATGACATCCATCATAAAAATTTTACTTTACTAAACTTTGCAATTGCATAAATTTAGATTTCCTGTTAATAAAATTGAGTGGCTTGAAAGGAAACGGTTCTGTTCCACTTTAGATGGAAATTGAAAGTGTTGGTGAATTATCATACCTAGAACTATAAGGAATCTAAAAAATCTTGTGCGTTTCTCTCCTACTTATGGGCACAATTTGTTAACACCTAGAGAGAGAAACTGGAAGGTTTGGGTGGTGTAGATTGTACTCTTTCAATTTTTGCCAAATTGTGGACTAGGATATTCCTCCTAAGCCTGTCGATTCTTAATTAATTTCAGTTATGGAATTTACATCCCTTTAAAATGTGCTGCTCAAGATGGTGTGTTGATATCATTACATATTATAAAAAAACATATTGAGCACTCAGGTTCAGTAAACAATACTATTTTTTCTCTAAATTTTCTGAAGTTTGAAAATGTAAAAGAATTTTTCAATTTCTTTCATTTCAATTTCATTTCTAATTTTTCTTTGTCCCATAATAAAGGAAATCAAAATTTATTTCACTGCAAACATCTTATTTAAACAAAAGTTTCAATAACATTATTTTTATTTTATGACTTATTTTTAGATCTTTTAGATAATTTAGTTTTTTTGGACTTATTTGAAGTCTGGTACGACAGCTCATTTATTCACACTTTCACCATGGCTCATTACACCATACCATAACTCATTTAAATATGCTGCACTGCTGCCCACTCGGTTTTCGATGAGGTTGACATTACCAAAGCTCCTCCATTTTAAACCGTTTAGGAGAGGATTTTATAAGGAAATGCTTAATATACACTCAAGACAAATGGAAAACTAAAGAAAGAAAAAACTTCACAAAATGACTTAAATAATTCAAATTTTTATTTAGAATTTATTAGGGTCTGCCAAAGCAAAAAAAAAAGAAAATATTTTAATTATCACCTCGACATGTTAACAGATGCATTTTATGTTCTATTGCTGTTGGAAAAAATAAGGAATCAAAGACACAAAATGATCTGCAAATTAGGTTTTATTTTGTGTACAGAAATAAGAAATTCAGTGCATGATACATACAAATAATAAAATGTAATTACTAACTTAGAAGTGGCTATAGTTTTCTTCTTTAACTCATTTTCTCTGCTGGACATTTTTCATTTAATATTTTAACATAGTTAAGTAAAAACCACAAAATATGGACAATGATTCTGTTTCAAATCAGAGAAGAATTTGTGCTCTAATTCACATGAATTAACGATATACTGAAAATTGCACAAGTGTGCCTAAACATAGAGGATTTTGAATAATAAAGATAATCCTCCACATGTAATGTATTAAAATATGCATTATCTGGTTTAGCAGTACCTTTCGATGAGCACACAAGAAATACACATGGTACATAAAGTGCCAATTCAAGAAAGAAGCATATCGACAATATAATTCTCCACAAGCTAATCTACTCCTAATTTTTTAAGGTAGTCAGATTCCAGAATCGTTTAATCTTCTGAGTTACAAGAAATTTCAGAAGCATGACAATGATTAAATCTTAAAAGTTAAATCTTTCCATAAAGACTAATCTGTTTCGATTAACTTAAAAGATTTGATGCATTCTCAACATCTTTTCAGATGCAATTGTCTGTCTGAATAATACATTATAATTTGTTCCGAACAGCCTTTGATACTTGACAAACTTGAAAGACTTCAAGAAAAAGGAATTTCTTGAAGCTTATCTTGGAATTTGGCACATTAAAACATATTTTATGTTAATTTTCTTCAAAGTGTATTCCCTTATTTTCACAAACAGGTATACATTGCTTTAGTGCTAAAGATGAATTTCAACTCAGTCCACTTGTCCCTATATTTATCCATGTAATAGCCTAACCCATTGCACAAACATCTTCAGAAAAAAGTACTTTTTCATCAAACAGAGGAAATATTGGTTCAGATCAGTTGCTTCTCACTCTCTCTCCTTTGAAAATAGATAAATAGATTTTGTATTAACAATATCCTACCATTTACTTACAATGTTTAAAAATAATCTTGTTTCTCAAAAATCCTGTAAAATACTCTCAAAACAGCAATGGAGAATAACTAAAACATGATCAACTAATATCTCATTCTAGCATTCCAAATTACTTAGGAATGGGAGTTTATGATTATATCTAAAAGCTCTTTTCGTAATATGGTCTTCATTATCGTGAAATTTTCGCAATTGAGCAAAATAAGCATTTTTTATTCCCCTGTTTCAAATCTGCATCGAGAAGTCTTTTTTGATTTTTTAAAGATTTGCCCATTATGCTGGTTGTTTTAAGAACTTGTGCAAAACAAAAAAGTGGAGAAAATATTTAAGTTTTATCTGCTGGATTCGAGATTCAAAATAACCAAAGATGGAAGAAATCATTTAACTATCAACAGTTTTTGCAATTTCTTGTTTGTCATTTACTGCACTTTCCACAATGTTCTTGTTCTTGTAGCTGAAATTACTGCAAATACAAACTTCATCAATCAATAAGTTGTCTTCTCCCTTTCACGAAAATTTCTGCACACTTGCATTAAATAATGTGATAAGGTGATGTCAGTTCCTATATTAACTGAGGCAGAGTTGCTGCAGATACTGCTAGTAAAGCAAGTAAGATGCTCATTACAGAAGCATGAGCATTAGCAAAGAGAAAATATAACATAAATGCAAACAATAGTTGTAGAATATTGTTATTTCTTTGTGGTCATTAATTTGAGTTGATGAAATACAAATTTTTTAATTTACACATTTTTCCATCATCATAACCCATTAATTTATCAACAAATGTCTATGGCTGCCCCAAAAAGTACTAAAGATAAGTTCGAGGAGCAAATTGAAGCAAATAGTTTTCAAATTGGGACCACTTTGTCAAATTCAGGTCTCCAGAAAGAATTCACTTCAGATTATTACTGGGTATTTTAATTCTTCTTAAATATAAATTAAAAATTAGATCGTAAATACCAGCAATCATGCAATTTAGCTTAACATCTTCAGAATCAGAGTCAACTCTTAAAACATAAAAATACACAGTATTTTATTATTTATTTGCTTATTATTCCTTCCTTGGTGCCTTATCATTTTGCTAGGTAAATGCAACACAAATGTTTAAAACTTGGGTCTTTATTATTTTCAATTTGATTACATTTTTTCATAAACATTCCTTTCCAACATCTTGAAATATTTAAAAAATTTAATAAACCAACAAATAGTACCAATATAGAAATTAGTTTAAAGGTCATTGTTGAAAAAAACTTTGTTCTAAGAACAAAGATCTGTTGGATATTATTTGTGAATATTATTAATTAAAATTTTAATTTGTTAAGATTCCTTTTAATTTCATTTCATTTCATAACACATGTTTTTGTAATAAGTCGATAGTCAGTATCCCCCTCTCCTTCCAGCTCTTGACGTTGAAGTGCCACTGTTTTTCGGAGTATATGCAGAAAAAACCTAAACCGAACCTGTTTAAGCCGGAAACCTGTCTTAATAGGAAAATTCTAGCCCGTGAAGTTAAATGACATTATACACGGCTTAAAACGGAACCTCTCCATCGCGGAAACTAAAGTTTTCCATTTTTTGCAGGAAGAATAAATCTGTATAAAACGGAATTCCTGTTAATTTAATGCAATTGCAGAGAAACGCGAGGTGTTCTTAATAAAATGAATACATCTGCAAGCTTGTTTTAAATTCTCTTTCCCTATGAAACGAGATTTAATTGCGACAGTCGGACATTGAAGGAGAGTGGTTTCACCAGTCAGCCAAGAATTCGAAATTGGAGTCGCTTATCTTTCAAAGTGAGGCCGAATTCCCTCTCTCAGACTCTGAGGGTGGGAAGGTGTACGGGTATACTGTTCTTGCGTCTCCCTGCCCCGCTTTGAAAATTATAACCCCTCGAACAGACAAGCTTTGCTCAAGGCCATGCCAGTGTCTCAGAAAGTCATAGAACCTTGGTTGTGAAGTATTGTGCATCGAAAGAGTCAGTAAGCAGTCCGAATACAGCTAGCGGGGTGTGTATTTTGAAGTCGGAAACTGTCTACGAAGAATGCATGATAATTTATGGGTGATTTTTTTCCATAAATATGGTAGGTGAATGTATTTTGATAATTATAATAAAGGCATATAATTGACTACTTTCAGGGCAGAAACGTAAATATCACAAGTGTCATAGAATGGAAAACGTTGCATAAAACGGAAACCTCCCTAAATTGGAATTTTTTGTGCCTAGATTGATTTCGGCTTACAGATTTTACTGAATCAAGATTATAGGATTTTTTTTCAGTTTTCTTGGTTTAAAATTCTTGAAATGGAGCATTTCACATGGTGAAAATTCTAAAAGAACCGCCAACGAACATATTGCCCATGGTAAGGACAGAGTGATCTTGTTCTAGTGGACTATATCAAACACCAAGGGGGGAAGGTCCTCGCCTTCCTCCCTCTTTAATTCGCACCTACGTGGGTGTTCAGTTTAATTCTTTGGTGAGAAGGGAGGGTTGCCATCTAGTAAAGTGTAATGAAATGTGTTATATAAAAGTTTTTAGTTGTGCAGTTGATGATCTTACCAGAGAATAAGATGAATAAGGAACTATTAATTCAGTTTTAGGGCAAAAAACGGATTTGTGGAAGCAGAAGCAAAGTATTGTTGCATTTTTGAAACTGATAAAGCAGGAATGGTTGGAATGGCATTCACTTAATTTTCCTTCTTTTCTGTAATGTAAAATTCCGGACAATGTACCTCCAAAGTTTGTCAATAATACAAACATATAATATAAACTAATGTTAATAAATGAGAATTTTGTTTTTTACCTACAATAAGATTACTTTGGCAATGGATGTTCCCTGGATATTTCCATAACAGTTTTCTGAATTCTTTTCACTAATATACAGTCCACTTCAAAAAAGGATAATTAAGACTAAAGGACATAAATTTTGAAATGAAAATTCGTAAACTCAAATGTTTACATGCATAAGACTCTTATTGATTCCAAATCTTTGAAACTAGTCACAATACTTGTATTACAGTGCATGACATTTCATGAGTAATTTTGCAATAAAAGTATTTTTTCTTAATTAGACTTAAATTGGTGATATGTTAATTCTGTAGAAGAAATAAATTTTTGATATTTGAAAGATAAACTTCTCTATGTACTCAGATATATCCAAGAACATTTGAAGTCTTATTCATTTAATTTTGAATAAAATCTTCATAATTCACAAGTTTCTGAAATTCATGTGAGAAATACAATTTTTGTACCCAAGCCTTTGGAAGTTAATTTAAGGCTAAAAGTAACAATATGCAAATTGTAAAAGTTGAATCCATGTTTTCCAGAATGAACCTTCCAAGTGGTTATTTACCTTTCTTTGCCTCCATGTATTTAATTTGTCCATAACCAAATTCTCACTATTGTTAGTTTTCCAGAGTAACCAGTTTGAAGAAAATACATTTGTATATTTTTAGGTTTTACTTTTCATTGTACTACTCTAGTTCATTACTATAAACAAATACATTAAAGTTAAAATGAATCAAAACACTTTTTTGTAAGTATTTAAACACTGTAATAATGAAGTTAAGAATTTTTATTTGAACGATCAGCTATCGAACCACATTGGAGATGAGATTTCATTATTGAATTTTGGCGTTTTTCCCTGTTGGTGTGAAAAACAGCCTGATTAAGGAAATATTTCCATTAAATATTTTCAACAAGATAAGCTTATTTTAAAATAGTTTGATTTGATATAGTACAACGCACTCATAATTACTCAACATAAATATTGACCAATAAGAAAATATATATTTTGTTTTTAATTATATTGAAAATTCTATTCTATCAGTCTCAAGTTTTCATGAATTTCAGTAATGTTGAATAAGAGGAATGGGTGTAAAAAAAAAAAACAGGGCCATTCTTGCAAACAAATTTATTTTTCCTATAACAAGATGGTTTATAATAAGTTCACTTGATTTTAGTTTTGAAGAGAAGCCTGTTCTTTAACTTGGCCTGAAAATGAAAAGAAAATTATAAACTGTAAATCAAAAATTCAATAAAAATCATTATTGTCCATTATAATGATTTAAATGCTCTACCAGGGTTGATTATAGTTCTGATCTAAAACCATTACAATGATTACGTTTATGCTCTTTATTATTTTTCAGTCGTTCTTTTCGCATTCTCCACATACAGGCTGCCCAGAAGTAGCAGCCGCCATGCGTCGTTGCTGAAATAAAATTGGATTTTATTTTTTGTTGGTTATTCTAACCGAGGAGACGTGCATGTGAATAAGTACTGACCTTCTGTACGTAAAAGAATGCGAAAATTACAGTTGCACAAACTAGGAAATAAATTGCACAGAAGAAAATCAAATGCAGGTACGTTCGGACCTCCTGAGGCTGCATTTGTCCCCGCTGTTCTCGTAACATCCGTCTCCTACGCCTGCGCACAGTTTCGCGTCCGCGGCGCTCATTTCGAACTGGTACATAAGCGGAATCATTATTCCAGTCACGCGGAGGCCTCGATTCCATTTTCGCACAGTCAAATAGCTTCAACGATCACGATCTTTACTTTAGCCTACCGTTATTCAAACAATATGGCGCGGCAATTGTTAAATTGTTGGCATTTGTTACTTTGTTAGCTGTTGCTGAAGTGCTGCTAACTCTTATTATTAATTATCATTGACCTTACCATAATATTAATTAAATTTCAAGGTTTTACAATAGTAATTCTGAACTTCCCTTATGCTAATAGCATAAGTAAATTAGGAGTAGTAAATTATTACATACAATATTAATTGAAAGATTTGCTGGTGATATTGTTACCTTGTAAACGTTCAGAAAAAATATTTTCTAGACAGCATCTTTCTACTGAATTCTTACAAGAGTATGTCTCTTTAGATTTCGGGTCTAGATGAGTGACTAAACAAATAGAAACTAATTGGAACTTCAATGTTGCAATTCAATATGCTAATTAATTACACTAACTCAGTCTAACAAGAAAATACTTTTAAAGCTTTGCCATTTTAACATTGTTTATGTTATTGTACGAGATATTTCACAATTTTTAACTGTTTTGACATTCAAGGAAAAAACGTACTTCAGGGTGTAAATAATAGTTCATCTTGCAAGGGTAAAAAGTAAATCAATTATTGAATGCTATTGCTTGTACCTTACAGTAACAGTTCATATGGTCATCCAGCAACAAGGGGATACTTACGGAACGTTTTGAAGCATTTCCTATTAACTGCTTTTATGTTAACCGAGAGCTTATTGAATAGTTGTGCTACAATGACAGTATGGATATGTGGTAATAGAGGACTTGCTAATGTATACCCTGTAATAGTCTTTGTCATGGAGTATGATACATTTATTTGAACTGCAATTGGGTATGACCCGGTGGCAGTTGATGAACAATAATAATAATATAAGTAATAATAATAATAGAAGTAATAACAGTAATAACAGTAATAACAGTAATAACAGTAATAACAGTAATAACAGTAATAACAGTAATAACAGTAATAACAGTAATAACAGTAATAACAGTAATAACAGTAATAACAGTAATAACAGTAATAACAGTAATAACAGTAATAGCAGTAATAGCAGTAATAGCAGTAATGCAGTAATAGCGTAATAGCAGTAATAACAGTAATAACAGTAATAACAGTAATAACAGTAATAACAGTAATAACAGTAATAACAGAATAACTAACAGTAATACAGTAAGTAAGTAATACAGTAATAACAGTAATAACAGTAATAACAGTTAACAGTAATAACGTATACATATAAGCAGTAATAACAGTAATAACAGTAATGAACAGTAATAACAGTAATAACGAGTAATAACAGTAATAACAGTAATAACAGTAATAACAGTAATAACAGTATAACGTAAAACAGTAATAACAGTAATAACGAGATAACAGTATAACAGTAATAACAGTAATAACAGTAATAACAGTAATAACAGTAATAACAGTAATAACAGTAGAATAACAGTAATAACAGTAATAACGAGTAATAACAGTAATAACAGTAATAACAGTAATAACGAGTAATAACAGTAATAACAGTAACAGTATACAGTAATAACAGTAATAACAGTAATAACAGTAATAACAGTAATAACAGTAATAACAGTAATAACAGTAATAACAGTAATAACAGTAATAACAGTAATAACAGTAATAACAGTAATAACAGTAATAACAGTAATAACAGTAATAACAGTAATAACAGTAATAACAGTAATAACAGTAATAACAGTAATAACAGTATTAATAACAGTAATAACAGTAATAACAGTAATAGTATAAGAACATGCAATAACCATATTATAACTAATATTAAGTATTATTACAATTATTTCAACTCTATCGTGATATACAATAATTATATTTTGGTAATAAAATCAAAAAAGCTACATAGATATTGGATGGACGTTTTCGGCCCTAAATAAGTTCGTGAACGATTCTATCCAGTCAAACTAAGTTTTCTCTATGAACTAAATCGAAGATAGTGTAATGTTTTCTTACAGAAATCGTGCAATGTTGATTGCACCCTTTCTGTACGTTCAATTAACGCGAAAACTATCGTATACAAGGGAGTTTTTGACGAGGGAGTTTTTTTGACGAGGGAGTTTTTTTGACGAGGGAGTTTTTTTGACGAGGGAGTTTTTTTGACGAGGGAGTTTTTGACGAGGAGTTTTTGACGAGGAGTTTTTTGACGAGGAGTTTTTGACGAGGAGTTTTTGACGAGGAGTTTTTGACGAGGAGTTTTTGACGAGGAGTTTTTGACGAGGAGTTTTTGACGAGGAGTTTTTGACGAGGAGTTTTTGACGGGAGTTTTTGACGAGGAGTTTTTGACGAGGAGTTTTTGACGAGGAGTTTTTGACGAGGAGTTTTTGACGAGGAGTTTTTGACGAGGAGTTTTTTGACGAGGAGTTTTTGACGAGGAGTTTTTGACGAGGAGTTTTTGACGAGGAGTTTTTGACCCATTTCAAAATTTTATTGCTTATTTGTCCTTGAAAATAGATTTTATTACATGGGAGTTTTGTTTTTTTTCTCGCTTTCAAAATTCAAAATTTATTGCTTATTTATTTTTGAAAATCGATTTTACTACATGGGAGTTTTTGTTTTGTTTCTCCCTTTCAAAATTTAAGTAGTATATGACTTAGTGTAGGGATCACAGAATTTTGAAAATGTGCACACAATTCACTTTTCCCCATAGCACGTCATACGCAGTTTTTAACTCTTTTTTGACGTAAAATAAATAAATAAATAAAATAAATAAAAGGGCCTTAACTGACTACTCTCTGAGCCTCCTCTTTGCCGGAGGATATATCAGCATGGCTGGCCAATGAGGGGCCAACAGTCTGTGTAGTGAATGACCTCTTCGGATGTGTTGTTCTAGCCTATTCTTGTGTGAAGGCTTTTAGAAAGTCGGCTTTGAGAATGCAGGGAGTATAGTAGAGCGAATAGCAGTTATGTCGCGAATGTTTGTCAAAGGGTGTGCTATATATGAAAATAAAGGAGATTCCAGGCACGCGTAAACTAGAATCTTTTAAATTACGCGTATTGAATTTGTTGTGTTTGTTTTAATAAAGGCCACGAGATACTTATTAGTATATATATGTGATTAATTGCGAAAATAATTTAATGTTTTCAACATAATAGATCTGAGCTGCAAACTAATAAATATAGTTGGTATAATATAGTTATATTATATATTATAGTTGCTATAACATTAGTTTTACTATTAACCTCAAACTGAAAGGGGGCTATATATAACCATTGTTTTCAACGTTGCCTGTCAATAGGGGTGCATTTGGCTAGCCGGAATCACATGTGACATAGTGTGACCGAATGTGACATAGATCACTTAAGAATTGACTAGCATTAAAAACCATCTGCCAATACTAAAGTGGTAGTTTCATTGTGCGGCACCTGTAACGACAAATCATACATAGACCACTTTACAATGTATAAATGCTCATACATTTATGTCAAATTAACCTTAGCCTACATTTTAGCGAAAATGTTTCATAGACCACTTTAGTTCCAGGCTAGCGATTCGTAACCTCAATTTAGCATGGAATTATTGTATGATTTTATTTTATATTGAATCCTTTCGTTTCAAAGTCTGCCAGGGCAACGCCGGGTATTTTCACAAATAGTCATCACTCAAAATTAGCGTTGTGTTTAGATTGAACCTCTTATAATCCACGAACGATATTTACATCTGTAAGTGTGGATGGTGTGTTGTGCACAGGGTCTCGCCGTGTGCAGCCTTGAAGGATGGCCAGCCGGAATCCGCCCACCTCCCCGAGATCTTCGCATCTTCTCCTACAGGACGCCGACGACGATCCACGCCCTCCCCCTCCCCCACCACCACTCCCGGTTCCGGGCTGTCACCCGTTACCCCGTCCCGCCGCAACCCCGCGTTTGGGAGATCTCCCGGAAGACATTCTGGTCTTGATTTTCCGCCACCTGCTGGAAGTAGACTTGTGCCACGTGGCGCAGGTGTGCAAGCAATTTCGGGATATTGCGAGCAGTTCGGAGCTGTGGAAACGCCTTTACAGGGAACTGTACGAATACGACTTGCCATTGGTGCAGCGGGAGCCGCACACATATGCATTCTGTGACCCTGAGAACACGGAGGACGCCAACCCTTGGAAGACGAGTTTCATTCAGTTCTATCATGGATTGCACGTGCGAGCAGGTTACAGGAAAATTCTACTTCGTGGTCGTACAATTAAGTATTTCGACACGATTTCAAATGCGTTGGACTTCGTGACGGCCAATGATGGTGAGTGCTCAGAACTGATTTTCGTTCATGCAGGGACTTACGGAGGCTTCGTACTGAGAAATAAGGTAACCCTTATCGGCGCAGGGCCGGGAGAAGTCAAGAAGTCTGTTATTTTAAGGAGCGATTTTATTAATAGTGTGTACATAGTGCAGGGAGCTGAGGACTCCTATATTGGATATCTTACTATTCAGTTTTCTCCGTCCCGTCCACCCTCATCAGAATCGCGACTTGACGGCTGCAGCTTAGGAGTTTCTGGACATTGTGAACCCACTGTGGAACACTGCATTCTCCAATGTTCTGCTAACGCCAGATCTGTTGTATGTATTAGCGGCGTACGCTCTGATCCTGTTGTCAAAAACTGCAGTATCAGCGAGTGTAAAGACGGCACTGAAAGTGAGCCGATAAATAGCAGAGAATGCAGTGAAAGTGGTGGCAATGATACATGTCGCGATCGGTTATATGGAATATGGGTGGAAAACGGGGCAAATCCATGGGTGCAAGGAAATCGTATTCGTAGTGGAGTTGGCATTGCGGTCTCTGAGAGGGGAACAACGGGAAAATACATAAATAACGATGTATCTGATGACACCGAGGACGGTGTTGAAGTGCCAGAAGTAGTGTCGGGTGTTGAGAATTCCAATTTACAGCCGAAGGAAATAGGCTGTGTCTATGTACATAATGGAGGTGGGGGAGTATTTGAAGACAATATACTGCATTCCAGAAAGATTCCGGGCGTTTGCATTTCAACAATGAGTGCCCCCACTATCAAAAACAACAAAATTTCCAAGTGTCCGATTGGTGTGCTCATTAGTACAGGTTCGGGCGGTTTGATTGAAGGGAACAACATAGTAGGTTGTGATGTGTCTGGAATTTTAATCAGCAATAGCAATCCAGCAATAAATCTGAATAAGATTCATCGTGGAAACTTGGGAATAGATATTAGTTTGAAAAGCCAAGGAACACTAATAGAAAATGAAATTTATTCGAATAAAGGAGCTGGGGTGCGGATTGAAAGTGGTAGCAATCCCAAGTTAAGACTTAATCGTATATATTCTTCAGGGATCGGTGTATACATCCACGAACGTAGTCTCGGAGACCTAGAAGAAAATGTAATTTACAATAATGAACATTCAAATGTTAATATAGAAACTAAAAGTAACCCAAGCATACGAAGAAACAAAATCAGGGGTGGAAAAAACGGTGGAGTTGTGGTAAGTAATGGAGGGTTAGGGAAGTTGGAGGAAAACGATATTTTTGACAATAATGTGGCTGGTGTATTGATTAGAGAAGTATCGGATCCTACTCTTATACGTAATAAGATATTTGATGGCAAAGAGTATGGAGTATTGATTACCGATTGCTCGCGAGGTTACTTAGAGGCGAACGATATTTTCCGCAACGCACACACCGGCGTGATGATAGCCGACCACAGCAACCCCATCGTGCGAGCAAACCGCATCTTCAGCGGTGAAGAATCCGGAGTGGAAATAACCGAGAACGCAACCGCTACTTTGGAATACAACCACATCTTCAACAACGCGTTCGGCGGGTTGAGCAAGACGACGTACGTGGAGGTGATGCAACGTGGCAACAAGATCTACAGGAACAGGGACGCGGTGGGCGTGGCTGCGAAGGGCGGCCACTGCCTCTACAGGGTGTGTCGGAGGGAAGTGCTGCACGAGCTGCACGCGTGTCCGCCGTGCGGGGCGATGCCCGTGGCCGTCCGGAGGGCCGACTTGGGGCCGCTGCGGGCCTTGTTTGCGTCAGCTGCGCCAAGAATTGCCACGTGGGACTGGGCCACAACGCGGAGTTCGTGCGCCGGGGGCGTTTCGCGTGCGCGTGCGGCTCCGGGGCGCTGGGTGTATCGTGCCGGCTGCGGGGGGGCGTGGCCCCAGAGCCCATCTCGCCTCGAGTCTTTCCCGCGCCCGTGTCGCCGTCGCCCCGCCCCGGCACGCCTAACGAGTGCCTGGCTTCTCCGCCGCAGTATCGACAGCCCCCGCCCCCGTATCATCACGTCCCCCTCCGGTTTCACCCGGTCTCCCACGAGTTTCCCCAGCCCCCGATCCCGTTTCATCAGCTCCCGATCCCGGTTCAACAGGTCCCGGTCCAGTTTCAGCAGGCCCCGATTCAATATCAGCCGGCCCCGGTCCTGGGTCAACAACCACAACTCAGTGTCTCACATCATCAGTTTCAAGGCCCTCCGCTCTAGCCCTCGCAGAGAAACGGAACTTATACGGGGCATTACCAAGGAACAGCTACGAAAAAGAGTAAAAAATAATTGCTGCCTCTTTTATTGATTATTTTGTGAAGAGGTTCAAATACATTAAGAAATATTTTCGACCGATCACATTGACTTAATTGCGAGAAATTATATGAATTGATTAAACATTGTTTGGAATTGGAAAGGCATTTTGAACTAAAATTGAAAGATATGTTACAAAGCATTCTGCATTGCATTTTCTGCATCTAGGGCGTATGTAGGTATTTTTGCTGCCATTTATAGCCTGGCAATCCTTTATGTGAGATTGTGCACATGTTGCAGGTTTTGAAATTTCTTGTAATCATGCAAAATCCGAAATGTGGCTCTTCAGCCTTTGATAAATTATTTTTAAATTTAATTCAATACTTAATATAATTGTTGAATTTACTTGTTCATACAATGTAGTATTTTATATCATTATGGGGAAAAAATTATAAATGTATTCTGCTTCCTACATTCTAGTCACTGTAAAATAGTAATTGTTGATCTTTAAACTTAATTTTGAAGTAGAAGCAAGAGCAATTTGTCAACCTCTGATTTTAATTAAATTGTATTTTTTGGTTGTAGTGTCCTAATAAAAGGTGCAATTTTCTTAAGCATAAAATCGAATAAATCGCTCTTGCTTTTTATTGTAAATTTATATACAGAATCTCGTCTGGTGTAGTTTTTTATAAAATAAAGTTGAAAAAATCGATTTTTTGTTGTTTGTAAGTTGGTATAGTTTCCTTTATGGCTTATGTATGATTTGTTGCAATATTTGAAAATGATTGGAAAAGATTATGGCAATTTTCGTTGATTCCTTTCGTCTGATTGTACACTATTTTACGATTTTGTCAGTTCTTCTGAATAGCAGTTGTTGGTTTGATAATGTTCCACATGGCAACCATTTTGTAATTTGATTGAATAGTTGAAAGTTTTTTTGCGAGATATAATTTTGCTATGTAAAAATTGCTTTAGATTTTGTGTAAATCAATTTCAAATAAAAAAATTTGTTAATATTTGAAATTTGCCAAAAAAAAAATGTCACATGGCCTTCAGTTTCATTTTATCGAATTCTAGCGGCCAGCTGCTCTGATTAATAGTTTTCCC
Organism: Teleogryllus oceanicus; assembly: GCA_964035755.1. Classification (NCBI taxonomy): domain Eukaryota; kingdom Metazoa; phylum Arthropoda; class Insecta; order Orthoptera; family Gryllidae; genus Teleogryllus; species Teleogryllus oceanicus. The sequence continues at coordinate 343,998,731 of CAXIVR010000001.1, read as the reverse complement.
TGGTTTCTCCGATCAACACCAGACGAATGCCGCGCGATCTTTCCTACCTTTTCCTTGTCCTGTCCTCACCTCTTACCCACAATTCCACTAATATGCACTACACTACCACACATGCCGGGAGTCCGATCGGGAGCTTTGAGCTTGTCCTAGCTGGGGCGGTGGCCCGCTGGTGAGAGTTACCTGGGTGGGGAAAGCCCAACCAGCCGGGCAACATCACGGCCACCTCTCGAGCAAATGCCCGCACTACACGTAGAAGACTAACGACCATTGTAGTTGACCCTCCCGGAATCACAAATAATTATGATGCAAGAGGAAATATGGGAAGCAAATTTTCGTTCCGATTTTTGGAAATAAATGTAAGGTACATCACCAGACTAATTTTCGATGAAGAAAAACTGAAAAAGATGGAGCTCTTGCCAATGAAATAGGAGCCCCTCGATTTCAAGCTGGAGTGCGAGATTTGGGAGCAGACCACGATCTCAAAAACTGAGATTGTTTATGCACAATATTTTATGATTAGCGTCCAATTCGATAAGATTTCCTCAACCTTTAATGGAAATGACTAGTGAAAAATTGAAGTGGCAAAACAAAAATTCTTTTCTTGTAGCTGTTGTGGTAGATTGCAATATATACCCATTATTAAACCATCCAAACATGGGAATGAATACATTGGGTTGAAATCTTGGGGTCTTGGCCTGGTGCTGTACATGACTATACCATGAAAAAAATCTGTTAAATGCAGTCACAAGGAATCATAATGCAAACGCTCTAATTTTAAAAGATATTTGAATAAATTGCTTTCAAAGAATATGTAATTATAGAAAGCTGCTTTGGCCACCTAAGCAGTGTTTTCCAATTCTACTATAAAATTGTATGATTTACAACATTAATAAACTTTTCGAAAATGAGAGTATTCAATTTACCAAATACAATGATTCCAGGGAAATAATGTGGAGAATTGAACAGAAATTAATAGCATGCTGTGAGCCAGAATATGAGAGGAAATGATTCAAACAATATTCCAGCATTAGTAATTTATTTAGTAAGTGGTTTTTAAACCCTATTATCTATGCTAATTACTCTTGTCTAGAGTTCTGTTATAGGTAAATTAAGAGTTTCATATGTCTTGCATTGACCTTCATTCTATTTACAGATGTCAGTGGTGTGGATGGAATCTCTTTTTGTGCTTATCAATGATATAAGTGGTTGTCTAAAATAAACAACTATTATATAATTCCTCACTATAATTTATTTTTTTCACCTTTCCAAGCATCTTTAAATATTTTAAGGAATTTATAAATTTAGAGGCGCTCTCACATTCACCACCAGTACCATCTCCTGCACTCTCTACACCTCCATCAACCCCTGCTCCCTCCTACTTCCTACTCGTACTCCCAGTTTCTACTCCCTCCACACCAACCTATGTGTTGTTCCAGAACCTATCAAGGACCAAGACCTGTAGCAAACAACCACTTTTACACCAGTCACCACTGAAAGAAACATCATCTTTAAGATTCTACATCACATTTGATCCTTAAAAACAAAATACATGAAATAGAAATTGTGCCGAAATACCATATAAAAACACACTAATGCAATCTGTACAACTGAACACTGGTTTACAGACGATCAAATAAAAATGACACAAATTCCAGGTTTCTTCTTGGCTGGATATTTCTATTATTTGTCTTGCCCAACACACCAATATCAATAATATGTATGGAGGCACATGCTTATTCTGGGCAAATAACTGTGATTCCAAAGTAGTAACTAAATTATAGCAAATGACATGTGACTCAGACATAGAATGCTCAATTGTGGAAATTCCAAAGCTAAACATCCTCCTCCTAAGCATTTACCAAGCATCTGAAGGAAATCTTCAGATATTCTTAAAAAACTTAGAAATAATCTTGGATAAATTAACGCAGCAGACTTAGTACTCTTGTGGTGATTTGTGGTGATATAAATATTAACTTCTTACGTACAGCTAATATCACTCGTGAAAAGGACAGAATCAAAGTAATAAACTTAGTACGCTCCAATAATCTAGATGCAGTAATCTACACGCCAACCAGGCAATCCAAGAACTCCCAAACAGGAATAGGTCAAATCCTTTTAGACAAAACAAAACACACCTACACAATCACCACTAATGATATGAGAAGGGACCGAGGCCGAAATTAATCATTTTCCAGAAAATGCAACAAATTAATTGTCCAATGTGGAAGTCAGAACTGAACTCAAAGGCAAGTAAAAATCAAAGAAAAAATAATTTGAAATCAGACATCTTTACAGATTAATGAAGATATAAAGAAATTCAAAGGTAGTTTGCAACTTACACAGGAAATTATGAATCTTGAAAGTCCCTATGATTGTTTTTAGTATTTTTTGATGAATTGCTAGACTATTGTTGATCTGAGTATTCTTCACTCGATTCAGAAAGTCACTACAAAACTATAAAATAAAAGAACTATAAAAAAACTATAAAAAAATATTAGCAGATATTTACTGGAGAAATACATAGACATTGTTATTTTGCTATAGGTCATACCATTGAGCACAAGGGATTTGTGGAATCCATTAATGAGCAGTAAATTGTCAAACCAAGAATGAACGTAAATACTTTCGAAAAGGTACATTCATGTCTGCATTTCAATGACAATTCCTAAGTGCTTGCCCGCGATGATCCCAACTGGGATAAGCTCTTCAAGTTACGTCCGGTTATAATTACTGTAAGAATTTTTTTGGCAATACCACTTCAACCAAGCTTATCCGTAGATGAACAGATTTGTGCGACCAAAACCAAACACCACCTGAGGCCATGTAGTCCCCGTAAACCGCATAAATGGGGACAGAAATTCGGTTATTTATTATGACAGGGATTATTCATATGATTTCGATTTATATTTTGAACAAGAAAATAAATTCTTGGATGATGAGCCAGATCTTGGAAGCAGTGCAAATGTAGTCGTTCTACTAACAAAAACTGTGCCTATGAACTTGAATTATGTTGTCTATTTTGACTATTATACGTTCATTCCTCTTCTGATGTATCTGAAGAATAAAGGCATTTTTTCTTTATGCCCTATCACTTTTCAAATGAAAATAATTTAATAACTTCTCCAAGAGGACATACAGAGGAATTTGTGACGAAGTATGACAACAATAAACTGTCAGTGGTACGCTGAAAGGACAACAATGTTGTTTACTTAGCCTGAACAATGTGAGGAGACAGTAGGCTCAATTCTAAAGTACTCCCAGAAAGAAAGTAAATATATTGATGTTCCCTGCCCACAAGTAATAAAAAATTTAATAAACATATGGGAGGAGTTGATCTAATGGATTCTCACATTGGACGACACAAAATTTCAATGAAAAGCAAAAACTGGTACTTTCGAAAGCTTTATCACATAATAGACATGTCATTAATTAATGCCTGGATAATTTACAACAAGATTAGGTTACAAAAAGGTGATGCTACAATGATTGACAAAAAGATGATTGACACAAAAACAATTTAGAGCAAAGCTCTCTGAAACACTGTGCAGGAAAGGTTTTGCGGACACGCCTAAAAGAGGCAGGCCGTCTTCGGCTGAAAGTGTTTTAAAACGAAAGAAAAAATCTGCTGCTCCATTGCCGTCGAAAACAGTTGAAAAAGAACGGCGTTCAGCATTGGCCCATTTTTGAGACAAGAAACAGATGCAAGCATTCAAACAGCAATTCTCTAACACATAGATTGGATAACCTCGTGCCTTAAACATCGATCTCAAAGAGCTTCCTTAGCCCTGAAGAAGACTACGAAAAGATGGTCGAAACGTCGGCAACACAGTTTTCGACGCGGCGTCACCCGGACAGCCAAGATCATTCATACTTTCATGTAATACTGATATTTATAATTACACCACACGTCGTTAAAATCATGTTCATCAAGTGGCAGTATCAACAGCTCACTGCAAGAAATCCACATATAATACATGTACGCTACTTTACAACGCATTGCCAGATGTTATTAAACAATTAAAATCGGTACACAAATTTAAGTTGATAGTCAAATCTTTTCTGCTGCATAACTGTTTCTACAATTAGAGATTATACTGATCATCAAAAAGAAAGATAATGTTAACAAAACAATGATATAGAATAATGAATTAGTTTTCATTTGTATTGTATAATTAATACAAAACTTAATATGCATGTAAGAAGTAATTTACTTTAATGTCCGGGCCATCTGTCGGATTTTTGTTGAGTTTCCCTGATCCATTGAGCAAATGATGATAAATGTAGCTTCACTAAGCGCACGTTTTGTTAAGCTCTCTTTTTGCTTGTAGTGATAGTAGGGCTTAGGATGAGTTACTATTTTGCAATACAGAATGCAATCCAGAATCTGTAGTTCGTTTACCGTTACAAATAAGTTTTCTGTAACTCGAGAAACAAAATCTAGTTTTTGAAACGTTGATCTCGCGCTTTTTAAATATTATTATTTTTATTATTATTATTTTTATTATTATTATTGTTATTATTATTATTATTTTTATTATTATTATTTTTATTATTATTATTTTTATTATTATTATTTTTATTATTATTATTTTTATTATCCTACGTTTTCTCAGCTATTATTGCTGGTAGAAATGCTCACCTTCCCCGGAGTTGTTTTGGGGACAGGTTCGGTCACAGAAGAAGAACTTCATCTTATATCTGGACTTAAGATAAAATTTTCTTACGATATGGGCAGTTTGCAACAAAACTGCGCGCTGTCCCATGTTCAGAACGTTTTTAGGTACTTTAAGTTCTGTTAAGTTTTTAAGTTTTTTAATTATTATTATTATTATTATTATTATTATTTTATTACTATTATTACTATTATTATTACTACTTTTTTTGTAATGGAGGGGGAAATCTTTTATAGATACCGGCGAAGCCGGTTATGTCGGACTCTCCATCATGGCCTACCGACTAAAACCTAACCTCCATTCTCTTATGCCCTGAGTTTCCCTCCATGGAACCGTCGTCAGACATTACTTCATGGAGGAGCAGGCAGGTGGCTGAGTTGTTTCAAAGCTCAAGCCGCTTCAAGGGCGGAGTCGTTCTTCTTTCCTTTTCATGATGAACGTCACGAACTCTTGTATGAGGCACCACTCTTTCTCCGACTTCAGCATGTGCTGCACCATATTATTTGGCGAGATGTCCTGGTCTAACTCGCTGTTCAGCTGAATCCTCCGACTATCCCATGCTCCGCACTCGAATATCGTGTGCCTTGCGTCGTCGTTTACTTGTCCACAAAACACGCAATTCGAGTCGTTTGCTCTTCTGAACCTGAACAGGTAGGACTTGAAGCAGCCGTGCCCAGAGAGCACCTGTGAGAGGTAAACGTTTACCTCCCCATGACCTCTATTGAACCATGGTTCGATGTGTGTATTAGTTCATATGTCCATCACCATTTGTTTCTTTCTCCCATCTCTCCTGCCATGCTGACAGGAGAGACGTGCGTGCCCTCTCTTTCATGTCTTCTTTCAGCTTGCGTAGAGGTCCCGTGCAGATGTCAGTGACTCTCTTCGCTTCGTTATAAACGACCTTCTTTTCTCTTGCCAGAAGGTCTATAGGGGGAACTCTGGCCAGAACCCCTACGGCGCTGTCGGGGACCGTGCGGTAGGATGACGTTATTCTTAATGCTACCCTTTGTAATTGTGCGACCTTGCATCTCATGGAGGCTTTCGCGAGTCTGTCCGCCCACACTGGGGCTGCATACAGCATTTGTGATTGGACAGCACAAGCAATCAGCCCCCGTTTCGCCTCTCGAGGGCCTCCCACGATTGGCATTAGCCTGGAGATATTGGCCCCAGTCCTCATTGCCTTATCGGCGATCTGGTTGATGTGAGGCCCAAAGTTGAGCCTGTGGTCAAGTTCGACTCCCAGATGTTATCTGCCGTCTCCAGATAATGTTCGCCTCCCCCAGCCTAATAATGGGGGTACGAAATGCTCTGCAGTCCGTAACCAGTACTGCCTCTGTTTTCTCTACAGCCATGTGTAGGAGTCTTCTGTCAAGCCATCTTTTTACCCTGAAGAGGGTTTCGTTCACTTTCCTCTCGATCAGGTCGACTTTGTTACTCTCGCAGATGATCAGAGTGTCGTCTGCGTACCCAATAAGGTGGGTATCTGACGGGGCGTCTATGTGTAGCAGCTTATCATACATTCCATTCCATAGGAATGGTCCCAATCTCGAACCTTGGACCACGCCACACGTCACGTCTTCCCCCATTGCGAAGAGGTTCGTATAGACTATACTCCTCTCATGAAGATAGTCTTCAACCATTCTCAGGAGGTATTCAGGGACTTTCTTATCTATTAGAGCCTCCATGATGTCCTTTCATCTGGCGCTATTGAACGCGTTCCTGATGTCTATGGCCACCAGAGCACAGAATCCTTTCTTCCCGTCACCCCTTTTGGCATGTTCCGCAATCCTGACCACTTCGAGAATGGCGTCAGTTGTCGTCCTCCCCTTCCGGAAGCCATACTGTTTAGGGGATAGGTCTGATAGGTATACTTCCAGCCTTGATATAATTAGTCCCTCTAGTAACTTTCCCATGGTGTCCAGGAAGCAAAGCGGTCTAAAGACGAGGTCTTGTCGAGCCGTTTATGACCCTTCCAGAGAAGGATGAGTTTCTGCCTCTTCCATCTTCTGAGGAATATTCCATTCCTGAGACATGAGTGAAACAGAGATAGCAGACAGTCAGGATGTTGCTCTGCAACAATCTTGAGCATTTCGCTCGGAATCCCATCGAATCCCGGAGCTTTCCCACATTTTAGGCTATTTGTACGACGACGACGACGACGACGACGACGACTACCGCTGCCGCCGCCGCTACCGCTACCGCTGCCGCTGCTGCTGCTGCTGCTGCTGCTGCTGCTGCTACTACTATGTTATACCTACTATGTTATATCTACTATGTTATACCTACTATGTTATACCTACTATGTTATACCTACTATGTTATACCTACTATGTTATACCTCTATGTTAGCTGCTACTTCACTCCTAACACCCCAATTAACAACTTCAAAAGAAACTTGGATGACCGCGAAGACGAGTGCGAAATATGAGTGGAGAAGGCCTTGTAGCAGGAGACTTTAATGGCAAAGCCCTTGAATGGGGGATGACGTACACGGATACTAGGGGGAAGTTCATCCTAGAAATGGCGGCAAGACTGAACCTAATCATACTGAATCAAGGTGACACGCCCACATTCAGTAGACCAGGTTATGCTGGGACGATACCGGACATCACCCTTGCGACCGAACGCCTAGCGGCGCAAATTAGCGACTGGGAGGTCGCGAAGGACTACACCGCAAGCGACCATCGGTACATCACATTGAGCATCAAGAAAACTCAGACGACCCAATGCCGACGGAACATCACTAGATGGAACATAAACAAAATAGATAAGACCAAACTCACTTCGACTATTGAACACGGATATGAAGCGCTAGAAGAAAGAAGACATCACACCTCCAGTAGCGATGCCCTAGTAGACCTGACGATGGACCTCATCACGCAGGCATGCGAGGCCGCGATGCCCAGGAAGAGAGTTGTTCCTAACCGGCGGCCCGCTTATTGGTGGAACGAAGAAATCGCGAGCCTCAGAAAGGAATGCCTCCGTCTTAGACGGAGAGCCCTAAGAGCCAGGAGAGACTCCAAAGATGTTGAGGAAAGAAAGACAGCCTACAAGGACGCCAAGAAGAAACTGCGCAGGGCCATTGCGTTAAGCAAGGCAACGAAGTGGGAGGAACTTATCCAGAACGTCAACAATGACCCGTGGGGACGAGGGTACAAACTCGTCACAAACAGACTAGGTGACATATCTCCGCCGAACATACTAGAAGCCAAGACGATGGAAAATATTGTTGCCGCTCTCTTTCCTGTGCACCCCAAAAAGCCCGATGAAGTGCTTCCTGTATCTGAGGAGGAAATCCCATATTTCACCACTCTGGACCTAACAACGGCTGTGACCTCGATGAGCAGCAAGAAAGCCCCGGGCCCGGATGGAATCCCGGCAGAGGTCCTAAAAGAAATTGCAGGATCACACCCAGACCTGCTTCTCAACATGTACAATATGTGCTTGAGAGAAGACAGGTTCTGTGCGAGATGGAAAAGAGCCCGATTGGCCCTGATTAACAAGGGCAAAGGAGACGTAACAGCCCCGTCGTCCTACAGGCCGCTGTGCATGCTGGATACGGCGGGCAAGCTGTTCGAAAAGATGCTTAAGCCCGCATCCAAGCAGCCATAGAGGGCGCAGGTGGCTTATCCGAAAGACAGTTCGGCTTCCGAAAGGGCAAGTCCACAGTAGACGCGATCCGCGAAATTGTCGCAGCAGCGGGACGAACGGAAGAGGGAAACCACCGCGCAAGACCACTGTGCATGGTAGTGACGCTGGATGTACGAAATGCCTTCAACTCGGCTAACTGGGGAGACATTTTAGACGCCTTGAGAAACTTCGAGTTCCCAACTACTTGAGGAGAATTATTGAAGACTACCTCAAGGACCGAGTTATCTTGTACGAAACCGACCAGGGAAACAGGAGTAGAAGAATGACGGCAGGAGTAGCCCAGGGATCGATCTTAGGACCTGATCTCTGGAATGCTAATTACAACGGCCTACTCAACCTCGACATGCCAGACGATACATTCCTGGTAGGATACGCTGACGACATAGCAGCTATCCTGACAGCACGCACCCTAGAAGGTCTACAGACCCGATTAAACCAGGTAATGAGGAGAGTGCAAACCTGGCTAACCCAACACCGATTAGAGCTTGCTGTTAATAAAACAGAAATTGTATTATTAACAAAGAAATGGATAGATACTACACCACAAATGAAAATCCTCGAAGGGGACATCAGACCACTAAGACAATAAAGTACTTGGGAGTAATGCTCGACTCAAGGCTCTCCTTTTGGGAGCACATAAAACGGGCATCAGACAAGGCAGCAAAGGTGACAGGCGCCCTGAGTAGAATAATGGCCAACGTTCGAGGCCCAACACAAAACAAGAGGAAACTCCTGATGACCGTGACGGAGTCTATCTTATTGTATGGGGCAGAGATCTGGGCACCGGCCATGCAACATGCTCTCTACAGGAGAAGACTACTGGCGGTACAAAGGCGAGCGGCAATGAGAATTGCAAGCTCCTACCGAACAGTGTCAGAAGCCGCAGTCCTTGTAATCGCAGGGACCATACCGATTAACCTTCTTGCTCTTGAAAAGAAGAGCATCTTCAGCAGTCTCTCTGAAGACAGGGCACTACTTAAGAGGGAAGAAAGGCAGAAGACCATCCAGACGTGGCAAAACACATGGGAAACTGATGCCACAGGAAGATGGACAGCCACATTGATCAAGGAGATCGAACCGTGGCTGAAAAGAAGACACGGGGAAGTAGACTTCTACTTGACCCAACTACTGTCGGGACATGGGTGCTTCGGTCCTTCCTTCACAGGATTGGGCCCAATAAGCCCCACAAATTTGATTAGCACCATGCTAAAATCCGAGCAGTACTGTGCAAACGAGACGACGCCACCAACATTCGAAGTGAAAGGTGGCGGAAAAGCGTACCAGACTGGAGACAAGAATAGGCCCAATAAGCCCCACAAATTTGATTAGCACCATGCTAAAATCCGAGCAGTCATGGACAGCCGTAGCAATGTATGCCAGGGAAGTCCTACTGCAAAAGAGGAAAGAAGAAAACGACATATTGACCGCATAACACAAGGCGCGCGGCATTGAAATAGAGAAACAAAAACGAAGAACTAATGAATAGACAAGAAGAACAAGGCTTCAAAGAGAGCCAAATTAAGGTATCCGCCCTGAAGAAATGCTGAACAAGCGTACCGGGACGGAAACTAGAAGAATTACGAGGTTCGTGGTTTTTAGTGGGTGCAAGCCTCACACTACCCAAGAGCACCGGCTCTTCGGGTGTCTGTTAGAGATTTTTCACAGTATCCTCTCAAAAAAAAAAAAAACTACTACTACTACTACTACTACTAGTACTACTACTACTACTACTACTACTACTACTACTACTACTACTACTACTACTACTACTACTACTACTACTACTACTACTACTACTACTACTACTACTACTACTACTACTTTACAATAATTACAAAGTTTTGTTACATTAAGTGTCAATCGCCTGAATGGCAAGAACACATTTATTGCTTTTGTTTTTATAATATAATTTGGTAAGGAAGTCTCTTAAACTAAATTCTATGTTATTTTCCTTACATTAAATGACTCTTTTCCTTTTTAATGTCTTTGGAATTAGTACAAAAATGAAAGCCGTTGGTTCACCTCTTTCGATGATTGCACATCCGTGGTCGTCCTCGAAGCAGTCGCTGTCGCGAGCCGCATCACGGCAAGGTGCAGCCAACCGGAAGCAGCAATGCGCGCGGTGCTAGCGCTCCTGGCTCCGATCGGTGGTTATTGGAGGAAGCCGTCTGACGCCACCCACTCCTTACCAGGCCAGCCTCAATGACTCGGCTGCACAATCATTCCTTACGGATCAACGCCGGCCCGTTGAAATCGGAATAAATTCCTGTTTGTGCTTTTACACTGGGCGGCCTGCACTCCGTTGGTCGACCAACACTAACCACTGGCTCCCACTACCTCTCCTCAACACAGCAGTCTCTCTTCTGTCACGTTCTCTCGCCTTCTATCCGTCTTCTGCCAAAATCCGCCTCTCTCGAGCTTCCTGCGTCACATCCCCACTCTTTTCTAGTTTCGCCCATCGCTCCTTCACGTGATCGGAATTTTGGATGTTATTGGCCGAAATCTCAGTTTCCAGAATATTCGACGCGAGTCGGAAGCCGATAGGACATTTTCGAATTAACCTCATTTTCTGGGCGCCTGATTGGTGGTCTTTGTTGTGCGTGTGTTTTGGCCAGTACACCAGAGATGAACAAAGCAGTCCTTTCTGCTGTCTTCGTCCTACGGGATAACTTAAACAGTAGCCGGGATCTCTATAATTTACTTGTTCCGGTGCCTAGCCGTGCACGTGTGCGGGCAGCCACCCGCTCTTTGCCTGAAGGGCTGTCCCCGGGAGACAATCCCACCCTAGTCGTAAATCTTTGAATAGAACGACAGGCACGTGTTCGCGCGTCTTGCGCTGAGCCGTGTCAAATCAGGGACCGTCCTAATTGGCGTGACAGAGGGGGAAGTTTTGGGTCCGGCGACCAGCAATGGCCTCATTGCATTGCCCCCCCCCCCCCCGTAAATTGAGATTGAAAAACGTATGGAACATGTATTTTCAATCTAAAAGAGAGGGTGATGAACACAACGGTAGGATCGCTAAATTGATAAACGAAGACGTAATCAAACCAGGTACTTGAAGAATGGAACAGATCAGAAATATTCAATTATTATGAAAACTTATAAAATAAACTTGTGAGAACACGTATGAAAATTAAAATATTCAGAGATGCTAGTGAATCAACGACTTGGATTATTACTGATTAGTTTCACTAACCCGAAGTATTTAGTTACCTTAAACACAATAAACGTAATGTTTGAAGAAATACAAGTGACAATCATTGTCAATATTTGAGGAACAAAATTGCGATAACTAACTTACTCTACTAGAATGAGGTGACATATTATGCCATAAACGACAAAAGTGAAATTAATGAAAGGAAGAAAATTTATTTAAATAACACTACTGCAAAGTAATTAGAGTGAAAAGTAGTATGCAAGCGAGATCAAATAGAAGTGGGAACCGTATAATTGGGTAGCACTTCGATTTGTTAAAATAAAGGGAGAAGTAGTAAAACAAGGCAAGTTTAATAAATGGGATTTTCGATTCATCTTAAGAGTTTAAAATGTTGTATAAGGTAAAATACTTATCGATGGCTAATACAATATTTCAATCACACGGTGTTAAGTAAGTTTCAAGAAATAGCAATGTGACAAGTGATTGGTAGAATAAATAAAACGATTCTTTATTTATTAATTTTTTTAAACGAATAACTTAAATATTTAACAATTAAGGTCTCCGATGTCGATTGTTAGCTAAATTGATAGATAAAACAAAGGGTAGAGTTTTCTTCACCCTCAACAATAATTCAATTAGTAAAATTCTCAATTCTTGATCTTTCATTCCATTAATACCGACTCAAGTAGACAAATAAATGATTTATAATCACTCTCTCTCTCTTTTATAACAACTTATTCAACGCCGTACTTCTATAGCAATCTGCAATCCGAACCAGTGAAGTAGTAGCGGTACCATGAAATTAATTAATGTTAAATGTACGTGCCAGAGGTAACCGGGAGGAATCGACACATATGTAAATTAAATTAGTGTTAACCTAATCAGAGCGACATAAATGAGGCCAATTTTCTTTCTAGCCATTTAATCGGTCTATTTTCTGAAAGGAACGAGGTTATAAAAATTGTGAGGTCCCACCTCGGAACCATCTGAACCACGTAATTTGCATGAATTGGGCGCTACAAGCTTAATAACCTGGTAAGGACCTACAAAAAGGGGGAAAAATTTACTTATGAGACCTTCAGGTTGATTAGATACTCTGAGAGCTTTGATCAAAACTTTGTCACCAACTTGAAACAGATGAGTTTTACTTTTCTGGTATTGTTTTCTTGCCTTACCGGCTTTGGTTAAATTAGAAAGAATAATCCGGCACCTATCTTCAGGGGTAATATGTAGTTGGGTGGTTAATTTAGCCAACGTAGGGAACAAAGGTTTTGGCTTTTTATTAAATTGGGCCTCGAAAGGTGTGAATCTGGACGACTCATGGGGGATGTGGTTAAGCCACATATTAATTTTTGGTAATAGATCCGGCCAACAGGTGTGTTTATGTGACACATGAACACGAAACAAACGTGAAAGTTCTTTCATGATTCTTTCGCTTGGGTTTGATCTAGGTGACGTAATAGAACAGAAAATGGTCTGTACACCTAGATCATTTAGCGATTGTTGCCACAGAACACTCGTAAACTGCGTGCCGTTGTCACTAAGGACACGCTGGTAGGTTCCACATTCTTTGAAGAAATCTTTCACTAAGTGTTTAAGACAATTTTTTGCAGTAGGTTTAACAACAGGAAAACACTTTACATATTTGATGAATATATACAATTATGGTTCAGACTTTCGTCTCTTCTATTCTGAACCGGGCCGGTTGAACGACCTTTGTGAAGAGAGCGGAGGGTTCGGGGGCTGAGAGGCCGGGAGGGGTGCGCTTTGACCTTGAGCGCCATTGTAGTGTGCCTGGTGAAAACTGGGTGGGGGAGCGGGGAAGTGTTCGTGGCCTTGTGGCTGGCGCGATGAATAACCTCGAGACTGGTTGTTATTACCATTCCGTGGACGTGAAGAATTTTGATAAGAAGCGAATTGCAAGTTAGTTTGGTCAAATTCGCCCAATAATATCTGAAATTGATCAAGATCCCTAACATAACTAGTTTTAAGGAGATTTTGAATGGCGTATGGATAATGGCGTGTTAAAAGCCACATAATCTCATCGTCAGGTGGAGTCGGTTCACATTGCTTAAGCTGAGCAATGTGGGAAACTGCATAGTCACGCATAGATAAATTACCATTTTGATCCCATTTTCCTTTCGCCAAATCAATTTTAAAGTTATATTGAGTATTTCTGTCCCAAAAACGATCAATGAATTTACTTCGCAATTCCTGATAATTAGACGGAAGTGGAACAATTGTTTGATACCAGTCCTGAGCGTGATCAATTAACATCTGAGAGATCAGTTTGGGTTTCGAAGACTCAGGAATATGTTGTGCCAAAGCAAAATAACTTTCAACATTACGTAAAAACGTCATGGACTGTTCGCGACGATTGCCTGAAAAATTTTAATTAGGGGGAATTGACAGGGGCATTGGACTGATTGGAAAAGCTGCTACAGTCTTTTCTGCCACTTTGTTTTGTAATTCTTCGATTTTAGATTCTAACTCCTTCCGTTCCAATAGCGACTGTTGGTGCAGAATTACTGTTGTTTTTTCTATTTTATTATTCATGATCTCGTGAAAACCTTCAATCTTATTATCTACTCCCTGTAATTTAATCTTAACTTCGCTTTTGAGGTTTGAGATTTCAGTTACAGTATCTTTAACTTTATCACGTGCCCATTGTTTTAAGGTTTTTTGACTATCTGTAACAAATTCAATATCTTTGTTAACGCTTTCCTTAAAGTGAGCGATTTGTTGAATAGTGTCTGATTGAACTGATTCGCATTTCGTTATCTGTCCTGATAGTTGTTTTTAAGTACAGACACCTGGAGCGAATTGGCGTTAACAGCAGAAGCGAGAGAAGCAATTTCAGAATTCTGTTCTTTGACTTTTGTGTTGACGGAGTCTAGTTGCTGACAAACTTCACTTTGAAATTGGGTAAAACAGTTCGTTGTTCATTTAATCTAGTCTCAAGAGATAGAAATTTAGAATCAAACTCTTTACGCTGTTCATCGAATTTACAGTTTAAAGAATCAAATTTTGCATTTTGTATATCTAATTTAGAGTGAATTTCATCAGATTTAGTATTTTGCTCATGTCTCATTTCATCAATTTTAGACATTAAGCTGGTAATTAAAAGGGTCGTCTGGTCGGTAGGTACCGTTAGCGTGGACTGAGCGAGAGGCGAAACGGTTGAGGGTTGGGTGAGTACCTGGGTCGTAGCCACCGCGGTCAAAGCCGACACAGCTGCGACGGTCGAGTCGGTCGTCGCCTGTTCGGGGGTTGTTTCGCATTGAAGGGCGAGGTTAGTGCCCTCTTCATCTATAGTATTTCTATCGTCAGACATATTCGGTTGTGCAATCTCGAAGCGAGGTATGAATGATAAATACGCCTACAGCGCGTTACACAAAAGTACAATGATAGCAAAAATAATAATACCAAAATACCCTAAATGAAAAGTAACTATGGAAAATATGAACAGAACATTAAACAATGATGAAAAAAACAGTATTAATATAAAAGATGTAAGAACCAGGTGCATCCCTCATACGAGTAAAGTTAAGCAAGTGTTGAAGCACTAATTAATAAAAATTAACAAAATTATGTAAAAATAAAATTTAATGCAACAGACACAAGCTTAACATTCGATTTACAAAAAAAAACACGTTGGGCGTCAAATATGTGATGAACCCGACCTGCCGCTTACGGCGACCCACACATGTGCGCAATGCGCGTGTAAAGTGGCTGCCAAAAAAAACTTCTTACTCATTGTAGTCATCAATATTGGCTGTAATTCTTAAATTCTAAATATTAAAATGTTGAGTTTGCTGCTGATCAAAACTTCTAATGCATTCGGACACGGGCGAAACGCACTCATTTTAAAATTAGAGAACGCGTTTCTGTTTACGGTACGAAATTTACAGAATTAGACAGGAAAATACAGAATGACACATTGCCATTTGAATGAACTGTAATGTTCGTTTCTAAATTTTGAAGAATCTATTCACCTGGTGTACTCCATGAATGTACATAAGAAAATCATTTTTCATGATCACACATACACAAACACACAAACTCTCAGCAAAATACGTTTCTTGTTAACTGGCTGATCGAATGTTCTATTTCCGGCACAAATTTCACAGAAAGAGCCTGAAAAATACAGAAATGATACATTCTCTTATAAGTAAACTCAGTGTTTGATTTTAAAATGTTTAGGATCAATTAACCGGGTGTACTTCATGTGCGTACAAAAAGACAACATACATCACACACACACACACATACATACAATTACGCTGATTTGTCAGCATTTTCCGTACCCTTATGCTTTCTTCAGTCGCCAGCATCTGAATTGCCAAATACTTCTACCCTATGTCATGATTTCTCCAGTTTATACACATGAAAAGAGGAATCGATTGATGATCGAGGATCGATGATGATCGAGGATTACATCACGAACGTCCCAGAATGAGCCTGAAAAATTGATACATTCTCACTTAAATTAACTGCAATGTTCTATTTCTAAATTCTTAAGTTCAATTAACCTGATGTACTTAATGTGGATATACAAAAAATTGATACATACATTACGTGCATACAATTACACTGATATCAGCATTTCCTTATCCTTGTGTGGATGTGTGTTCTTCAGTTGCCTTTATCTGCATAGCCAAACACTTCTACAATAGCTAATGATTCCTCCAGTTTACACACATGTAAAATGAAATCTACCTGAAAATTTCAAATGTATTCTAAATTGGATGCACGATGTATTCATAGCATACCATTCTTCAAACACTACATTTTTAAATGCTAAAGTATGAAACGGCAAGTGCCAAATGTAAATATTACACTCGGTAACACGCGATCTATTGAGATGAATCAAACGTATCAAGAGCAAACAACTTTAGAGTGTCTGGCAAAACGTAGAAAAGTTTTTGGAAAAACCTTTTAACTTCTTTCAAAAATTTAACACCTGAGTTTTGAACCAAGGAATATTAATACACTCATAAATATTAATAACCTCAGCACTATTTAACAAACATTTACAAACACGCAAGCGCAAAGAATTTTTCATCGCAATGAGCCGATTGCTCTACCCGTGAAAAATACAAGCTGGAAAAAAATCATTGTTTACCTACTAACGTCATCTCTTTAAATCGTACTATTGTAAATGTATAGCGTTCTTTACGCAATGTAAATAACAGACATTTCGCAGTTGCTTTGCGTTCGTATTTTATTTTTATTTATTTTACGTAAGAAAACAGTTAAAACTGCGTATGACGTGCTATGGGGAGAAGTAAATTGTGTGTACATTTTCAAAATTCTGTGATCCCTACACTCAGTCAGATACTAAAATTTTCAAGAGAAAACAAGGAGCTCCCATGTAATGAAATCTATTTTCAAGGATTAAAAGGCAATAAATGTTGGCTCTTATCCATGTTGTCCTTCGGAATATTACTTCTGCCGCGACAACATGGAAACGATAATTTGAATAATTGTATTTCCCACTGAATTCTAGAAGACGTGCACAGAAAATAAAGTTACATGTATGTTCAGAAGCAAAACAAGGGGCCGTCTCAGCACTTGCTCAATGGATCAGGAAACTGGACGAAAAACCTGATCGAGATGGGGTCATTGACCCGGAGGCTGTAATAAATACTTATTACAGGTTGTTTATACACATTTATACAGTTCAAATGGTAAATAATGCATTATGTATCATTGTTAAAATAAATGTTACTTTTCTTGTGATGCTCAGTATAATCTAATTGTATAGAAACAGTTATGCAGCAGAAACGATTTCACTTGGGATTTAAACTTTTCTATCGAATTTAATCGTTTGTCATCTGGCAAAGTGTTGTAAAATAATGTACATGTATTGAATGTGAATTTTTGTAATGAGCTGTTGATACTGTCACCGATGAATATGATTTCTACGTCGAGTGTTATAGTAATAGGCATCGGCATTTTCTAAAAATATATTCCCGCCCTTAAGCAAGTCATTTTTTACAAAAGCCACTGATTCGTAAATAAACAGACAAGGTAATGGTAAAATTCCTAGATTAATGAAAAGAGGCTTACATGAATCACGTGGGTGGGATTTGGTTATTATTCGTACAATTCGTTTTTGTAATCTAAAAGTCTGGGAGCTATAAGCTGTATTTCCCAGAATATTATGCCATATCTCAGGCAAATATAGATCTATAGAAATATAGGCCAGAATATTATGCCATATCTCGTAGAAGCGAAACATAGGACGCCAAAGGCAATGGCAATGCCAACAGGCAGGGCTTTCTTGGGCTTACATGTGGAATATTACATAGATTTTCTCGAAACATTACATTGTATTATATTACACGTAGGTACTATTTTTCCCACTTGAATTAAATGATTCATTCATGTTATCAGTAACGAAATTAACAGACCACGTGTGCCACTTAGGCGAATAGTTTCGAAGACCATTTGATGCCAAGGGCATTCGTCATGCTAAGGGCAAAAGCTCAACATGATATAGCAACTAATATTAACGGTACATAATTACACGTGAAATCCTTTTCCTAATTGTAAGAAACTAAATTAATCGATGTTTTATATATTAGAAACCTTACAACGCAGAAATTAACAACAGACATTTATAGCGGTTAATGAAACTCTTGAACACAAACCGCTGAATAAAACACAATGATAACGAAAGAATAACTTAAGACAAGTACGGTAACCATTCATCATGCGTCAAGAATATTGCAATGGCACAGGTGCATTTTATCAGTATTAATATAAATTCTGAACACTATTGTAGACACAATGGTAAAACCTTTTAATGCGAACACAAATAAATGCCTAAAACCATGCCTATTTGCCTAAAACCATTAAATTTTGTGTATGTGGTTATCAACGGTGAAAAAGCCTTATTTGTGGCTTTGGCCGATGTAGCCTAAATACTTCATAAAAACTACATCTAAATACAGATGTAAATCATTAAATATTGTATTATTTTAACTCACTTCCACTTGTTACAACTAGCAATAATTTACCACAACCTCGAAAATATATTGTAGCATCCACTACTGAAACGCACGCGGCAGCGTGGTGCACAGCGGGTATCGCGGACACTTTCAGAGTGGACACGTGCAGAATGCACCACAATGGGCAGGAGGCGAGGAGGCCGAGCCCAGGGTGCAGTTCGGAGGGTACGCGTCACACTTGTGCCAGAAGTGTCGCAAGTCCCGGTGGGAGTCATCCGCCGGGTAGTAGCACCCGGCGGGTGGCGACGCAGCCTCAGTGAGGCTAAAGGCGGGGGGGGGGGATAGTCCGGAAAAGGGTAGCTTTTTGTTCCTCGAACTTTGTCGCGTAGGAGGCCGCAAGCTTGCGGGTATGAGCGCCAGGCTCATGTTAACAATACATTTGGCAGTTAGCAGATGCTAACGGAGAGCAAATGCTCCTGTAGTAAATTGTAGGGCAGTTATGTGTATAAATGTAAAATAAACTTTCTATATACTGTGACATACCAATATGTTGGACCTTGCATTGCGTCACATTTTTGTAAACAGGGTGAATTCTAAGGAGACACATTTGTAAATATGGCGGCATAGCAATGGCAGACGAGTTGTCGTCAAGTCATCAAACTTCATTTGCTTTGAACCACGGGGCGCGGCTAGTTGATAAAGTAAACTGGGGATTGGCCGAGAAAGCAATGACAGTCTGGGGCGCGGCTAGTTGAATTTGTAAGTAATTGAGGGATAGGCTAGGCATGGAATTTTTTCAGACAAGAAACAGTGGAAAGGGGGACCGAGTTTTGAAGGCCTGAAAGAGGAGAATATGGATGCATTCCGACTTGTGCCGTGGTGCTGTGTGGATCGTGTGTAGACAATTGATGTTGGGAGTTTGGGAATTGTGAACATTTACTTGGAGCGTATGATTGTAGGACTTAGAATATTAATGGAAGGTGCGGAAATTGGAACTTGGAAATATTTCGAGTGCAGCAGCTAGAATTGTGAATTTAGGTGAATTTGTCGGCAACAGGACTGGGAGTATTTGATGCAGATAATAGTTTGCTGAACTTTAATATTTTAATTATACGCGTAGAAAGAACTGGGAACTTTTAAAGGAAAATTAATTAAGTATTATCAACTTATGAGGCGGGTGAGGACAGTGACTTGAATACACTTGTGCCAGAACGGAAGAAAAGAAGATGGTATTTGGCTGGAGCCATCGACACCGGGAAAGATTGAAAATGGTTCTACGCGGCGACATCGGTCAAGAGCATGCGAAGGCGGGTACTGCAATATAAGGTTTGAGACTGGTCATGACCGAAAGTTTCGTATTGATACCAATGAAAATTGAATAAACTTTCAAGTTTCTGTGAATATAAAAGATTATTTTAATTTAGCCAACATAGCAAATAGTAGCTAGAAATGTAATTTGCTTTTCATTCCCCTTCTACAGATGGCAGATCGAATAATCAGCTATTAGCAGTCAATAGCGATTATTTCTTTAAGACCCATCGACCCATTAGCCGGATATTAATTTAATGGAAATAGCAGTTGAAGAGAAATTTTAATAATTGAATTAACGTTATCTTTTCCTGGCGCCTATATTCTAATATAAATTTGAAACGGTTTACGTTGAATTTATGTTTAATAATGTAAGAAGGGCAGAGGAAATGTTTAATTTAAAAATAATATCAGACAGTTTGTTTCAATACCAAAGCCATTTTGTCTGATTTGTTCAACCCACTTGTTCAAACCACATTTGTTCAAACTTTCTATGAATGGATTGACAACTTTTGATACTATGCCCTTCATTTGCTCTTGGCATGTCCAAGAAAAGGAATTGTGTCCATGCCTTGTAATAAAAGCAACTTCAGTGGCAATATACCTCTGAAGGAGTCATGCCTGAATTGACAATGAAAGAAAATTAAATTTTGTAACCGATATTAATACTTGATCACAACCATCGAAATGTTGAAGTCTCTCTAAGCAATGTATTACAGTGGAAATGATTTAATGTTTCACAAAACAATTTAATAAATATTTTTCAAAAACATTTAAAAACTTGGATAATTGCTCAGTTTAAATATAGCTGCTTAACATGGCACAAGTGAAGAAATTAAATTTCCATGTCTCTGAATCATGACAATGAAATGTGAAATTAACACAATGTGTTATGTTCACTGGCAATACTTGCATGGAAATGTTGGTGAATGGTGTAATGTTAAATAAGTTACACAGACATTTTTTTATTGTTCTTTCCTCTCAAAGCTATTTTTATTGTTCTGCTATCTTTCAGTAAAGCAGTTTATTACCAGAAATCTGTCAATTTCTGTTTCACTCTTAGACTCATCAGTTACACTTTTTCCCTGTTACTGGCATTTGAGAAGTTCTTTATGACAAGTAGGTTCCTCTAAATTTGCACATTGGCCATTCTTCACTCTTGGCAGTACAGTTATTAAAAATACCAAAAATCTGTGAATATTTGACAAGTTTAGAGATGCTTTTCTTCAGAATCCATGCCCTCTGCCATAATATACATAAGGTGGGAACTGAGAAGCTAATATGTTGTACTAATTTTTTCAAAGTCTTCTGCTCAAAGGTAAGTTTTATACGTTAAATGAGATCCTTGTTCCCTTCTCTGAGGTAATTAGGGTAGTTTTGTGGTCTTCTCTTTATGGGCACCAGGAATATTTTATTAATACATATAAAAATCTGAACTCTAACATTTATAAATAGATTGCTTTTTACTCACGCAATTTGCATGTTTATCATATCATGCATATTGAATCTAATAATTTCATTAATAATTATGATGTTCTATTAACAATATTCAAAAGTAGTTCCAAATAATAATAATAATAATAATAATAATAATAATAATAATAATAATAATAAATAATAATAATAATAATAATAATAATAATAATAATAATAATAATAATAATATTTATTGAGTCACAAATACAATTTCAATCGTGTATGACGAGTCAGATATGGCAGAGTGAAGTTACATAGGTGTAGGAATGAAAACATCTTAGCTATAACTTGCCTCCTCCTCACCATTACGAGATTTAAACAAGGAATATACTTATACTGTTAAATTGTGTGCAGTTGTTACCATAATTGTTATTATTACTATTAGTGTTGTCGTTGTGGTGGTCTTCGTGGTCGTGGTCATGGTCATGGTCATGGTCGTCATCGTGATCGTGGTCATGGTTGTGGTCTTAGTGGTCATGGTGGTGGTCGTGGTGGTGGTCAGTAAAATCTCTATACCAAGTAGTTATTTTAAAAGTGAAACAGTACAAATCTTGGAAATGCTAAATTATTTTAAATTAAATGATGTTCAATGTTCAACTATTTTGCTAATAAAAATAATTATTTACTGTATATCTTAATATATCTGTAGCAAGTATAGTAGTATAATCTCTATGCCAATGACCTCATCTTCATTGGGTGTTTTGTCCAGTTCCTGGAACTTTGAACAAATAGTTAGATGGCCCCTTGTTTTACTTCTGGAAAATAAATGTAATTTTACTCGCTGCACTCAAGAAGATGTGTTCAATTGTACTTCCTTCACATACATTCAAATACATCATATCTGACTTGTCGTACACAAGTGTACTTGTGTATGTGACTTGATGAATATTGTTATTGTTGTTTGTCATTGTTGTCATCGTTTTTGTCATTTTTAAACAAAACCACTATGTTGAGAGCCTTAATAAATCTTGGCACTTTCATTATTGCAGTATATAATAATTATTGAAAAATGGTTATAATAAAAGAACTTACAATCTGTTGCCTAGTTACTCAGTAACTTAATTGCAATGCTTAATTTGTATTAGCATGGGTAGATTATATAAAAAATTAAATGAGAACTAGATGCAATAAGGGAAGAAATAGAATAATTTGTGTAGTAACTACAATTTTACTAGTTTAACAATCAATGCTTGCAATTGGGTTAATAAGACTAATCTGTTTAATTTGAAATTACTAAAATTGGTTGCCTCCTCTGTTTCATATTGTTGAAGTCTTTTCCCTTGAAGAATTTTTACAGTTAAAAATGAGACACCACGATCCATTTGGATTTTTATACAAAAGAACAATGAAACATATTTTGTATCATTAATACAATTAATTTCTGTTCAAGTAAAAGAATTTAATATTTAATAACTGTATATAACTAATGTGGTATAGGTGGTATTGGTCATGAAGCATTTTATTAAAGTAAATTATAAATCGTAGTCGTAAAAGAAATTGGCACAAAATTACAATTTAATAGATTAAACTCTTTCTTAAATATCAGAATATCTTCATTTTTTGTAAAGTAAAAGAAGTTGATATTGCAGCAGGAGTTGCCTTGGGAGTAAACAAAGATTTTCACATGAAACATTTTATTGATTTTTTGAAACATACAGTGTAGCTGAAGTAATTCACATTTCAATTCATAAAGGTAACATTAATGCATAAAAAATCTCCCTGTAAGTATCAAAATAATTTAGGAAATCAGTAGGCACAGTAATTAAACAAATCAACTCAAGAAATAGAAAATACTAACAAAGAAGAAGCAAATTTAAAAACTTACACAAAATACTTTTTTAATTGACTTAGTTTGTTGAAACATCAATTATGACAATTAACTTCCTTAAATTTTACTACTCATTATATACTGCAGATTGAACAGTTAAGATGAAATGCAACAAACAAAACAATCTTATGAAACATTGGTTAACAATAAAAAAAAATGTAATCAGTTTCTCGAAGTATTTATCGCAAAATTTAACTTACAGTATTTGAGAAAACCTTACTCAACCAGGTTGATCACTTCATTTATCTTTTCTAGTCACTTTACTATGTAGATTTGATAGACAAAATTACAAATTTCAAACATATGGTACAAAATTGGTTTTTGTCACTAACCAATTCAAAATAAAATTCCAATAATTTTGCCAACTGATATCTTTAAAAAATTGATTTATACTGTTTAAACATAACTCAACCAGGTTGTTCATTAACTCTTTTCCACACACTTTATGCTGCTGTTTCGAGTGACACAAAATAACACACTCAAAATATGTTAAACAATAAAACAAAATTCAAAATAAAAATTATAATAACTTCCTGAAAATGTATAGTTAAAAATTATTATTAAAGTATTGGTTTAAAATTTACCAATCAAATTGTTCAATTTCATAAATTTTTCTGTTCACTATATGCAACAGATTTGAGCGACCCGAAATAACACATATCAAACATATCTTCGTCATTAAAGCAAAATTCTAAATAAAAAATTACAATGCCTTTCTCAAAATATGAATTTCAAAAATTAATTTATAGTATTTGTGAAAACAATATTCAAAGAGATGGTTCACTTTCTTAAATGTACCCACATTTTTTATTTTGCGTAAGTCGGAGTCAGAAAACAACATGTTCAAATCATATGTTAACCAATAAAATAAACACTTTTAACTTCAAAAATTAAAACAACACTAGCAAAACTTCTTTCAAAAACTGACTTAAAGAATTATTTAAAAATTACTCAACCAGGTGGATTACTTCTTAATCTTTCTTCTCACTTTACACTACTGATTTGGTGGGTACAAAATAACATATTTCAAATATTTGTAAAACTATGAAATAAAATTCTAAATAAAAATTACAATAACTTCACCCAAAAATATTAAAAAATTGATTTGAGTATTATTTAAAACATTACTCAACCTTACTTCTTCTTTTCTAACCACTTCATAGTGTAGATTCAAGTAACACAAAATAACACATTCCAAACATATTTTAACCAGTAAAATAATAAAGTTTAGTGTGGCCATTAAGGTTATTCAGCCACTACTGAAACAAAAAGTACATTTCAATATCAATTTGCATTATTACAGCCGATACAGCAAGAATAGCACAGTCATTCAGAATTGGTATCAAAATGTTTATATTTCGGTTCTCCTGGGCACCTTCTGAATTCTTTCTTGCACTTTTTAATTTCTTCAGAAAATTTGAATAACAAACAGAAGTATTTATACCATATTCTTCTGACAGCTTTGTTGTCATTTCCTCTATTTGTAATTTCCTTCTCAGAAAACTCACAAAAGTTGAAAATTGGTTTGTGTCACTTTTGTAACTGTTAAGATATTCAAAATCTGGAGTAGTTGAATCAGGCCCTTCATAAACTTCTTAAGAGTTCTGGAATTGATGTGACTACAATGTGACTTTCAAAAATGTTGTACGCCACACTAAAATGTTCCTGAAATCATTCAGCTTCATCAAGCTCTAACTCAAAGCACTTACCTTGACTCAAGCACAAATTATAAATAATTTTTTGGTCTCCTGAACCTTACAACTTCGTTCACACAGTAATATCTGTCTAAACCGGAACCTGTAGAAGCCGGAAACCTGCCTTATGGCAAATGGATTCTATGTGTTTTTTAACAATAACAAATATAAACAAAAAACAATTCCATTTTGTTTCCTGTTTTGAATAATCTATTTGGATTTCATGATTATTAATGATTAGAAATTTTGTATAATGTTCTGTTTTATAAATATTTTTGTGATGGCAAACCCATTCTAGAGTGGGCAGATTTCTAATGAGCATTAGAAATGCATGACCAAATTCAGCAGTAGAGAGCAGCAGATCAAATAAGATACTGGCCAAACAGAATAAGCACAGAATCTTCATTTTAAAGTTTTGGTTCTGTTCACTCGAATCTAAGCAGTGGTTGAATTTTGCCATTTTACAATGAATAAAAAATTGAAATTTGCACTTGGCTTTAAGTCAAGTAAAGAGTACCTTTACCTTCTAAATTATGATAGTGTCCTAATGGAATAAATTGTGGAACTGGCTGTCAAATAATAAAAATAGGTTACAAGTTAACTACATATTCTCTGATATCCTATTATGAAAAAAAAACAACTTTCAATTTAAAAACAATTTGTTTAAATTGAATTGCAAGCAAATATTGTTAATGTAAAAGTATACTTTTACACATAGCATTGTGAAATATAAAACAAGTGTGGTTGACAAATAATGAAATCTTTTTGAAGTGAAGACTTGTAATTATAGTTGACCCTACAGCATTTGTTTAAAAAAGAAAAAAGAACAGTGTCAGTACCTTAGAATTTACCTGGGAAATAAATACATCACCACCACCATTAAAGATATAATCAAAAATTGAAATTGAAAAATATATCTGCTGATATTGATTTATTCAATCTGATCATCAGCAACTTCTTCATTGGTGGTCAAGAAGACATCATCATCAAGACTCCCATCCACAGAGATGTTGCTTGAAAGACTTGATGTATCATCATCATAATCATTACCAGCCTGGTTTTGAGCCATGATGTCATTCTCCATTTTTCCTTCTAAAATCTCATCAAATAATTTCTTATCCATCAATTTTTCTCCTCCCTGTTTGACATCCATCAGATCCACTTGATTTTCATTTCCTACGTTACTAGCGCATTCTTCCATTGGGATATCACCTCCCTCATTTTCATCTCTCGAGTTGTTATCTTCCATGTTTTCAGCTCCCATATTCTCAATTCCCAAGTAGCCAAATTCTTGATTGTTATTTGAGGGATCATCATCAATCAGAAAAGGGTTAGGTAATTCAGGGTGAGCTTGATAAAATTCCAAAACCTCATTGTAGAGAATTGCAAGTAAATAAATTGGATCATCACCATCCAAATTCTCCTCTTCCAAATCCATATTCTCTTCTTCTTGACCGTTGTTAGAAAACAATTCATTGACTTCCTTTTCCTAAGGAACACAAACACATTGAGTCATATAAAAGGCACATTATGAGTTATATTTTAAGAATAATAAAAAATGTAGCTGTATTATAAAAGGCAAAGACCTCTGTGTTCTTTAATACTGTTCTAGTATTGAACCATATTGAAGAAGGAAGGACTATAATCATTTTTCAAATAAATTGTTGGGTCAATAATATTTTTAAACATGATTACATTCTTTCATATTTTTCATGGCTTCTTTAATTTTGAAGAATTATTCCCAGAGCTCAGCTGAAAATAGCCTTAGGCCACATTGTGACAAAAGTAAGATAATCCTACTAACATATACCTCTACATTGAATACCTATTAAATTTTACAAAAATGACACTGTGTGAGTATTGTTATGATGGAGTAAGAAATGACACTGTGCTAAGGATACATATCTGCTTTCCTCTTACTCTTACAAGGAAGGTTGGATTGAAACCTTATCTTTTTATTTCAGAGATAAAAACTCTGTGGCCCAGGACTATCAAGAGCAAAGCCCTTCATAAAATAGTTACTATTAAATATTTGTATTTAATATTTAGAAAGGTAGACCTAAACAGTATGTTGTTAAACGTTGTCAAGGGTTGTAGTTATACTACTTAGAACAATAACTATTCTAATTCACCAACATATTTTATTATTAATATTATTGCAAATGTTTCCAAATATGTATATACCGGGTGATAAGTATAAAACGCAACCCACAGTAGGCAGAGCAAAATGCACTGGCAACCATGTTTGAGCGGGTTGGATAGTGACTGGTGGTTTCAAGCAGGTAAACTGATGGGAAGTACGCTTTATCCCCTCTCCCACTAATGCCACCCTGAGGATGAGAGCAGGTGAATGTTGAGTTCAAAGAGAAAGGCTGCTTGTTTGGCATTGAAAGAACAATTTGATTTGTCAAGAACAAAGATTCCTTCGTATAGTTTAAAATTGAAATAAACTTTACATAAATAAAAATAAAATATACATTGAGGTAAATTGAATAGTAAAGACACTTATGCTCCAGAACATATGTTCCCGAAATGTATATGTTTAATATTTGTCTGTCTTACATAAATATTAATAAATTATAAATTCAGATTCACAGATCAAATGTTTATTATTATTATTTTTATTTTTATTTTAAGTCGCATAAACTGCATAGGTCATGAGCGACTAGTACAGTAATACAATTACAATTCTAAGAAAATATCGATTGTGTTACAAACTTGTAACACTTTTCTTGGAAACTTGGCGATGATAAGATTTCATTGAAATTTTCATTTCCTAGACACTTTTATCTGTCTTCATTGAGTATGGGGAATTCCAGAAGGATGTGCTCTATTGATAGAATTCTATTACAGATGGTACAAGAAGGTTGTGGAACTTTTTCAATTAAAAATACATGAGATAATTCAGAATGATTTGATTGAATTCTTGACAAAAAAACTTGATCATGACGATTAATTGAGGGATTTGTGACAAGTCCGAAGAAATTAGTTATATTTTTATGAATTTTGCATGATTTTCCATTTATTATTATTAATTATTTATTATTATTATTATTATTATTATTATTTATTATTATTATTATTTATTATTATTATTATTTATTATTTATTATTATTATTATTATTATTATTTATTATTATTATTATTTTTATTTATTATTAATTATTGAAGTTGTAGTAGTTGTAGTTGTTGCATTGTTGCATTGTTGCAGTAGTTGTTTTAAAATGAAACATTGACTTGCAAGTGTGGCTACATTGTACGAAGAGACCCTCGAGGTCTCTGCTTGTCAATTCGCTTTCTCAGCTTCCCTCGTCCGAACCACTTATTTCCCACTCGTGCGTAAGCCATCGTTTATTTTTAATATCAGAGACCTTCACAAGCCAGAGAGGCGCGAAGAGCGATCCTTCCATAGTTCTAGTAATACGTGTTTTGAGTTCAGTGTTTCTAAACGTTTACTGTTGTTCAGTTCGAGAGTTGTAGGTATAGTGTTTATGATGTCAGGCAGCAAATTGAAAAGGTATCTCTTAGTGAGAAAATTCGTTTTATTGAAAAACAAGAATAAATCAACATTTCTGTCAAGGTTTTGATAATGAAATTTAATTTTTTGGGAAAACTCAAGTCTATGACATCTTAGCAACAAAGACAAAATCAAGATTGAATGTTTAAAATAATTTTTTATAGGTGGTTGCTACAATCTTCACCAAAATCTAGGCAAATAATGTATTCATTCCTTATATTCAAAAAATTGTTACTTATACTGCTTATGATAGTATATAGAACTTTTAAATCCAATTTTGAAATGAACTATTTTGATCACAAATAACCACAACAGTGTTTGTATTTACAATATCAACGTTATTTTCTAACAAGTGTCCTTACATCAGTTTTAATAAAATTTGTATGTTTCGCAGACGACTTCGTCAAACGAACAATGATTTGTTGATGTCATAGTTTAAAATTTGTTATTGAACCCAATTCAATTTATAAAATGATTCGTATCATGTTGGCTGCAATCTTTGCTTTCACGTGTTCTCGCGCAATATTTACATGTGACAATATTTCGTATGCTCATAATCAGTGCATTTAAAACACCTACTTAAAATATTCAATGACCTTGTATCTATGTCATTCCATACATATCTTTCCACAATTTCCTCAAAATTTCTGGCCGATAATTCTACAAAAATATTCCAAATCCCTTTGGGGGGCTCATGAACCTTTGGACTTCCTGTTATCGATGTCCTTTGCTTTACAGAACATTGGTTATCTCATAATGATCTAAACACACACAAAATTCCTAGTTTTTACCTTGCAGGATCTTATTGTAGAGCAAGGGAATCAAATAAAGGCCCTGCTTACGGAGGTTCGTGTATTTATGTAAGAAATAATATTGATTCTACCTTCTTGTCAGAATTCAAATTATATGCAGTTGAAAAAGTTTTTGAAATAACAGTTGTACATCTTACTACGCTCAAAATTATCTTACTTTGCATCTACAGACCTCCGACAAAGCGAGCTTTAGATTATTTCAATTTCTTAGAAAATCTTGATAATAATAATAATAATAATAATAATAATAATAATAATAATAATAATAATAAGGGGGGCAAGTCAAGTCCACGTCCTCTCTGTGCCCCCCGGGACCTTCCATAGCAATGATGATTCTATGGATGCTAGCGGACCTCTGTGAAGACTAACGGGCTAGGAAGCGGAAGAGAATCCCTGGATTTCAACGGTTTCTGGCGCGGAGGAGCCTTCAGAGGAGCATACCTCTATAAAAAAACTAGGCTCAGTTGGCTCCGGCTGTCAGTACCTAGCAAGGGCCCCTGCCTAGGGTACAGGTGAAGAGGACCAACGGCTTCGACGGCGGAAGAAGATAGAATCTCAACGGCGAAGAAGGCGTACGAGTTCTTCATATTCAGAGGGTTGTCAGATCCCTCCAAAAAAATTGACCTGGTTAGCAGATCCTCTTCGTCAGTTATCCAGTACTGGCCCCCCCAGAGAAGAATTATGAGTAGTGCTTTAAGGAAAAGTCACGCTGGCGACGGGCCCTCGCAAGGCCGCTCAGCTGTTTCTAGCACCGGGGCAGCTGTGAGAAATATGTTACCTGTGCTGGTGGAAAGCGGTGAACCTCCGCAACAACTAAGGAGGCGCGGCGCCGCCCCACCTAGGACTACCGCAAATCTCGATATCGCGTCGCAAGATGCAGCACCTGGTAGAAGTTTGGGAACCCAAGAGGATCCCCACTGCTTCAGGAATCAAGCCAACGCATGCAATGGACAAGAGAATTAAACATGTCTGTCATGCGTGCATACTACAGAAGCACGAAAGGCGAGACGGAATGTGAGGGCTTCAGGAGAAGGCTCCTAACCGAATGGAGAAAGATATATCCGGAAAGCGCTCTAAGTGAGCAGCGTGTGTGTAGCCAACTGAACTCCATAAGGAGGAGAAAAGTTTTCTCAGATGCAGAATTAAATCTTCTCAAGACGGAAGTGAGACTAGAACTAACAAATGAGGTAGTCCTGGAGCAGCAAGTTAATGAGAATGAACAAACGGTACATGAGAACGAACAGCACGCTGTGGTTTTCATCCCCCAGCTCGAATATGAAATGGTGGACAAATCCCTTCAAGATATTTATGAGGCAACAAAGCTTCACTACCAAGGAATATCATTAGATCTAAGACCAAAAATACCAAAACTGAAATGCAGTGCTAATGTCTATGAAGTTGTTGGCAAAATGAACCAAATTATTGCCCCAAACATCTCAGAAGCTACTTCTCTTGAAGATGTAGCCGGACTGGTTCACTGCGCTGCAATTGCTACCTGTCAACACCTAGGTTACAAAGTACGGGTGGGAAATGGCACTTCTCTTTGTAAGAAACCTTATGAAAGACAAAATCCACCGGCATGGTTAAAGAAAATTGAAAATCAAATTGCCTAAGCTAGACGAGATATCTCGCATATTGCTGAGTGTTGCAGAGACAAAGGAGGAATTTCAAAGATGGTTGGCGCAACTATTCGCTCAATTATCAGAAGATTGGGGATAAAAAGAACACATAAAGACCTGAAAAGTAAACTCAATGTTGAAGATGAGAGACAAAGAATAGCAGCTCTAGGGGCGAGAATAAGAAGGTATAATGAAGCAGCGCGACGCAAGAAAGAAAATTCCCTCTTCTCTAACAACCAAAAAGGCTTTTATAGATATCTAGAGTCAAGAGGTGCCAACGACAATGATATAAACCCCCCAAGTGCTTCTGCCATGACGGACTTCTGGTCTCAGATCTGGTCCACTTCAAAGCAACATTTTGATGAAGCATACTGGATACGACAGGAAGAAGAAGCGTGTCATAATATCCCAGAAATGAATAGAGTTGTGATTTCAACAGAGGATGTAAAAAGATCTATAAGAGAACTCACAATTGGAAAGCTCCAGGAGTAGATGGAATCCATAATTTTTGGTGGAAATATCTGACGTGCACTCATGATATATTGGCGAGTCAATTTCAAAATATTTTGTAAGGAACATCTGTGCTGCCAGAATTTTGTACCATGGGTGTGACATTTATGTTACCGAAAGGAGGAAATGCGTCTTGCCCCGAGAATTATAGACCTATTACATGTCTACCCACAATTTATAAAGTTCTCATCTCCATTATTGCCACCAAACTCGACGAGCATCTGAAAGAAAATGAGCTGCTTTTGCCAGAACAGGTTGGTTGTAGGAAAGGATCTCGAGGATGCAAAGAATTATTAATAATAGATAATATTGTATCCAAGCATGTAAAAAAGAAAGCGCATAATTTGTCAGTGGGCTGGATTGATTTCCGAAAGGCATTCGATTCTATTCCGCATTCTTGGTTGCAGCGAAACCTTCAACTCTACAATGTTCATCCCTCTATCATTACATTTCTTACGTGTATGAACAGCTGGCGAACAACACTGCTTGTAATGCGAGGGAAATTCAGTTACCAGACAGATACTTTAAAAATTTGTAGAGGCATTTTTCAGGGAGATAGCCTAAGTCCGCTCTGCTTTTGCCTAGCATTAAACCCTTTGAGTAGGATGTTGAATGCTTCCGGCTATGGGTATGCTTTGAGGAACCCCAAGAAGATCATTTCCCACCAATTATATATGGATGATCTCAAGCTCTATGCTAAAGAGCCAGAACAACTTCGCAGCATGCTGACACTAGTAGAAAGCTTCAGCAGCTCTGTTTGTATGGACCTTGGTTTGGAGAAGTGCGCAGTAGTTCACGTGAAGAGAGGTAGCGTCCAGAATACAGAGAATGAACCTCATTTGATGGAAGATTTTAGAATTCAAGAACTCTTCAGTGGCGATGAATATAAGTTTCTGGGCCTCCAGAAGCTCCTAGAAACTGCGGATGAAGAAAGTAAGAAAGCAAGTGGAAAGAAAGGTTCTCTCTCGTGTGACGAAAATCTGCAAGTCCTGTATTAATTTAAGAAACAAATTTACAGGAATTAACACCTGGGTTCTTTCAGCGGCATCACATACATTTGGAGTTGTCAAGTGGTCTGAGACATCTTTGCAAGCTTTCGATAGAAAAGTCAGAACACTTCTATCAAAATATCGGATGCATCATCCTCGAAGTTCCACCGAAAGGCTGTATCTTTCAAGACATCATGGGGGCCGTGGACTGTTAAGTCTTGAAGTTATGTGTCGCCAGCAAGAAAAACAGCTCAGAAATTATTTCACCAACAACGAATCCATGACGGCCATTTGTGCACAAGATCACGGCTATACACCTCTGAAACTGCTCCAGGAATATCACAATCCAAGAGTTCCGAAACCCGTGGACCGAATTGAGCAGTGGAGATCAAAGGAACTCCATGGCAGGTTTGCTACTGCTCTTCGAAGTAACTCCATAGATGTGAAGAGATCGACTGAATGGCTGAGAACAGCTGGGCTTTTCCGCGAGACGGAAGGATTTGTACTGGCCATTCAAGATCAGGTAGTAGCCACTAATAACTACAGGCGATATATTATGAAAGAGAACATCAGTGACAAGTGTCGCCTATGTAAGAAGGCCACCGAATCTATCCAACATATCTGCAGTGCATTCTCTCAGTTGGCACAAACAGATTATTTACAACGTCATAATAATGTAGCCAAAATCATCCACCAAGCTGTTGCTAAAAGATTACCTTATAAAGGAAAGCCTGCCATACTACAAATATCTACCAGAACAAGTTTTGTCTAATGAGAGAACAAAAATCTTGTGGGATACTCCCATTGTTACAGATAGAACAGTAGAAGCAAATAAGCCTGATATTGTCGTATTCGACAAAACTACTCGTAGAGCAATAATAATTGCTATCGCAGTCCCACTGGATCATAATCTGCTGACAACTATTGCAGAAAAGAGGAGAAAATATCAGCCACTCTCAGTTGAGCTGAAAAACTTGTACAAACTAATAGAAGTAGATATTGTACCCGTGGTTATTTCAACTAATGGGCTTGTGGCTGAAGATTGGAGGATTGTGAAAGAAAAACTCCATCTAAATGAGTGGCACCTCAGAACCATGCAGAAGGCCGTGTTG
Organism: Teleogryllus oceanicus; assembly: GCA_964035755.1. Taxonomy (NCBI): domain Eukaryota; kingdom Metazoa; phylum Arthropoda; class Insecta; order Orthoptera; family Gryllidae; genus Teleogryllus; species Teleogryllus oceanicus. Next base: position 343,965,428 of record CAXIVR010000001.1, on the reverse strand, counting down.
CTGGCAACCACCAACATAGTGCGCAAGGTTCTCTCCCTAAATCATTGAAGCGGAACCTGAGTGCACTGGAGCAAGAACTTCTCACCATCTGTCTCACCATATGTGTTGACGTTCTGTCCTTGAGTTATACTTGAAAACTCCGGAAGAGCGTGAAATTTTGAAATATGAAATAATAATAATAATAATAATAATAGTAATAATAACAATTCTAATAATAGTAATATCAATTATAATAGTAACAATACTAATAATAAAATACTATTCATTCAGAAATGATTTAACGATATTAATGATGTCTAGTGTATTTAGCAAATTCAGGATGAAGGAAATAGAATTTGGGTTTGGCATTCTCCTTCTACATCAGTCCAACGGCAATTTAACACAGGCAGGATGGGATATGCCAGTTCGTTTTTCTTTGCTTCAACTTGAACAGTCAACATGAAACAGAGAATCAATGGGATTAGAATTTTTATTTTTGTTTTTTAAGGGAGGTAGTGATGTGATTTGTGTATTCCTTCACACTGTAGAACATGTTGTTAAGCAGGAAAGCTTTCAATTTACTTTTAAATCTATGTATTGTATTAATATCTTTAATATCATGGCTCAATTTGTTGTAAAATGTAATGCCCTCTATTGCGGTACTTTTTTGATAAATTGTAGTTTCAGATTGGGGAACATGTAGGTTATCCTTTTGTCGAGTGTTATAGTTGTGTACATCAGAATTTAGAGTGAATGTGTCTTTGTTTTCCATGAGAATCTTCTTTGTGAAGACAACTATTTCAAATATGTACATGCACGGTAGTGAAAGAATCCTTAATTTTTTGAACAAGGGTTTGCAAGACTCCAGCTAATGAGTGCTGGTCATTGTTCGCAGTATTCTTTTTTGGATAATAAATGTACGAGTGCTTTCAGGGGCATTTCCCCAAAATATTAATCCATATTTCAAGTGTGAGTGCACATTTGCATAATACATTGTGCTAAGAGTCTCAATGTTGGAGCTTGACCTGAAGGTGTATAGGGCATAACAAGATTTGGTGAGCTTCTTATTAAGATTTGAAATGTGAGCATTCCATTTTAGGTTTTCTTGGATTGTTAGACCAAGGAAGGTAGTTTCCTGTGATATTTTTACAGGATTATTATTTATGAGCAAATGCTGGGAGAGTTTTTCTTTGGATCGGGGATTCATGAAATTTAGTGAGACTGTTTTGCTGGTGTTTATGATAACTTTGTTGTCTTAAAACAATCTTGATATCTCAAGATTGAACTCTCAAGAACCCATTGATATCTCAAGACTATGAACAAAATTAGTAATCTCTCTTTTAAATCCATTGTTGTATGGGGAGATTTCAATATTGATTTTCTGAGCGAATCCCACGAAAAAGAGCAGTCTCTCAATTTAATTCATTCTTTTAATTTAGATATTACAGTGAACGTACCTACACGGAATACTCTTAAATCACAAACAGCAATAGATCAAATTATAAAACAAACCAAACAAATAATATAAACACAAATTCTTACAATTACTAATAACATGAATACTGACACAATAAATAAAACACGCATGTGCAGAGCATTTACTACAGTTAACATAAAGTTATTTACGGACTACTTGCTGAAAGAATCATGGGAGGCAGTTTATAACGCTACTGACACAAATGAAAAATATGATTTATTTTTCTCAAAGCTTTCATTTCTCTTTAACGCATGCTTTCCTATTAAAAAGAGAAAATTAAACATTTCACGAAAAAGTAATACTTGGATCACAAGGAATTAGAACATCGTGTAAAAATAAACGTACTCTCTACTTTATTTCTAAACATCATAACGTGTTACCCGGTTTCCACCTCTACTTCCGAGAATATAAAAGAATTTTAAGGAAAATAATAGTTCAGGCAAAAATAATGAAAATAATGAGGATATTTTGAACGCTAAAAACAAAACTAAAGCAATGTGGAATATCGTTAAAAATTCGACCACGTCATCACGTCATGTCGTAGAAAATGTTGTTTTAAAGGAAAATGAAAGAGAAACAAGTAATCCAGAAAAAGTTGGGAATCTCTTCAACCAACGTTGATTCAGAAGGACTAAAACCACAAAATTCAACATCATATGCTTCCCAAAAAAATTTCGGCACGATGTTTATTTACGAAACTTCTTCTAACGAAATCCTCAGAATAGTCAGTAAATTAAAAAATAAATATTCATCAGGTTTAAATGAATTTCCGGGTTGTTTATTAAAAACGTGTGCACCTGCCATTATACACCCATTAACTCACATTTTCAATGCTTCCTTGTGCACAGGAATATTTCCAGATATTTTCAAAACAGCAAAAATTAAGCCACTTTTTAAAAAGGGAACAAAAATGAAATTCAAAATTACCGGCCAATTTCTCTTTTGTCAGTTTTCTCAAAAATATTAGAGAGCTTTTCTATACGCGAATGGAAACCTTTCTCAGGAAAAACGAAGCGTTTTCAGACTCACAACACGGTTTCAGGAAATCAAAATATACGGAAACTGCCATTTTTTCTTTCCTTAAAGATGTTGCTTCATCAATGGACAAAAATGAAGAACCCATTGGGATATTTTTAGATCTTTCGAAAGCTTTTGACGTTATTAACCATAACATCTTGCTCTCAAAAATACCTTCTTATGGAATTCGTGGTATTGCCCTCGATTGGATAACCTCGTACCTTAAACATCGATCTCAACGAGTAGAAATACCGTACTGGCACGAAAGGACACTATCTACTTATCTCTCCAATTCTTTGCCAATTGAACATGGGGTCCCACAAGGTTCGATGTTAGGTCCTATCCTCTTTCTGTTGTACGTAAACGATATGCCCTCATCTATTAAAAATGGAAGAACAGTTCTGTTTGCCGATGACACAAATGTTCTTTGCAAAAAAGAAACAACAAATAGTACAATTTCAGAAGTTTCAAATTGGTTTTGTAATAACAAATTAATAGTTAACGGAGGAAAAACTGTCTCAATGCAATTTTGCGCTTCAAATCGGCAGTCGTATGCTCCATTGAAAATGAACAATATGCAATTAGCTTATGTTAAGGTAACAAAATTTCTAGGTCTCTCAATTCAATCAAACCTCAAATGGAATGTACATATAACAGAATTAAACACTAAATTAAGCTCATTATGTTCTGCATTCAGAATTCTTTCTAATTCTGTCAGCCTTCATGCAGCTCATTTTGCAAATGTACATGCCCGCCTGAGATATGGCATAATATTCTGGGGAAGCTCATCCTTTAGTTCCCAGACAATTAGATTGCAAAAGAAAACTATCCGAATAATGAAAAAATCCCATCCACGTGATCCGTGCAAGCCTCTTTTCATTGAGCTTGGAATCTTACCATTGCTTTGCCTATTTATTTGTGAGTCTGTAGTATTTGTCAAAACTGACTTACTTAACGGTGGGAACTTATTTTCATGTAATACTGATATTTATAGTTACAACACTCGACGTAGAAATCATATTCATCAAGTGTCAGTATCAAAAGCTCACTACAAGAAATCCACATACAATACATGTACGTTACTTTACAACTCATTGCCAGATGAAATTAAACAATTAAAATTGATACACAAATTTAAGTTAAAAGTAAAATCTTTTCTGCTGCAAAACTGTTTCTATACAATTAGAGACTATACTGATCGTCAAAAAGAAAAATAATGTTTACTTTAACAAAAACAAGATAAAGTATAATGAATTAGTCTACATTTGCATTATATAATTTAAAAAAAGACTCAATATCCCTGTAACAAATAATGTACTTCCGGGTCAATGACCCCATCTCGATCGGGTTTTTGTCCAGTTTCCCTGATCCATTGAGCAAATGCTGAGATGGCCCCCTTGATTTGCTTCTGGACGTAAATGTAGCTTCACTATGCGCACGTTTTGTTGAACTTTCCTTTTGCTTGTAGTGGTAGTAGACCTTAGGGTGAGTTTCTATTTTGTTAGCAATACAGAAAAATCAAATCTGTTCGTTCGTTTACCGTTACAAATAAGTTTTTTATAATTCGGCAACTAGTTTTTGAAATGTTAATCTCTCGCTCTTTTAAATTTATTATTATTATTATTATTATTATTATTATTATTATTATTATTATTATTATTTATTACTATTATTTTTTCATCTTTCAACTAATAATAGTTAAATTATTGGGAAGGGATTCTGAAACTCAAGAAAGCGTGCGCGGATGATTTTTCCCCCATACGTCACATACAATTTGTGACTGTTTTCTACTAAATAAATAAAAAAAGACTGAATAGTTAAAAACCGCTGTTCTTTATGGTGAGGCGGATATGTGCTTGCCATTCAAGAGTAGTTACTTCTAACCACTTCAGACGATAAATCATGAAAGATAACAAATGTCGCCTGTGTAAGATGGCTATCGAATCGATTCAAAACATCAGCATTCAAATATTCAGCACTCATGAATGTTCTAAGTTGGCACAAAGAGATTATGTCACAACAATGTACAGTCAACTGTAGTTATAGTGAACTTGTGGGGACTAACAATATTAGTTCAGTAAGCCCAATGATGTCAAAATTAAACAGAATTGACAGACATGTGGATTTCTGCAAATCTATTAAAATGGGCAAAACATGATTTCACTGTTAGGGCAGCACTTTAAATTCAGCGGGAAAGAGTTAAACTGCTGCAGGAACTCTGTTCAAATTTAAATTTGAATTCACAGCCGTAGATAGACTGGGATACAAATTACTGGGGGTTTAGAAAATGATATTTTAATATATTAGATTTTAAAAAGCTTGAACAAAGAGAAAAAATACAACTTTTCTTCCCAATCTTTAAAAACGCAGAAAAGAATGGAGAAAAGGGGCCGAAAAAGAGGGACAAAGTTGCGTCTCATGAAAAGGTGCAAAAAATTGTGTTTATTTCGCTTAATTTCATCCCCCCAAATATTAAACTATATGTACGAAATGAGCTATATTTCTGAAACGGTACCGCACCTTGAAATCCTTCCCCTATTTATCATTATCACTATGTATTTCTCATAGAAATTTCAGTGCCTCTAGTAAAAGCAATGCAACATTTTTATCAGTGAAAGGTTAGAGAGTCAAGAATGAGAAAATCATTCTAGCAAATGACCTGAACTGATGATACTTAAATACTTTTATTTTTTATCAGTGCGCATCTAGGATGTGTAATAATGTTCCTGTGTCAAAATCTGTAATAACTCACCTGTATCGTATATAATCTCGTGTAAATGTGAGTCATGTCGTGTAACTGCAGGTCTCCGCAGACCATTTTAGATAATTGCAGAGAATTTCACGTAAACTTAGGGAATGTTAGGCAATCTGATGCAACCTCTTAATGTACGCAGATGTACGAGATGAACACTCGGTAATAGTTGTGGAGAAATGTTTTTAAATGAACTCGCAATAGGTAATAGTTGGTGAATTAGAAAAACTAATGAATAAAATTGAAGTCTAGAAACGAAAAAAGGATGTAAGTGCCATTTTCATACTTTCGAGAAAAAATGAGTATATATATATATATATATATATATTGAGACGAAAAGGACGCAGTCCATTCCTCTCATGTGTTAATCAAGAGATGGCCACATCCCATGAGTAGCCATCGTGAGATTTGAAGAACGCGCGCAGTTGACGTCAGAGGTGACGCGCAGCGACGGTTAGGGTCAAACCGGTGCATCATGATATCAGCCAATTAGGCAAGGGCCGATAAGACCCGAGGCTGCTATTGGTCGGAATCAGTCACGCGAGGTGTCTGAAATCGGACATCCCAGGTGTTCGCGGAAGCGAACATTCCCTTCTGAAATTTCATGGAAGTCGGACGAGTTTTTCGTTAGAGGTGTGTGCGAGAATAAAAGTAGGTGGGACGAGTTTAGGCAGTCAGTGCTCTAATATTCGTGAGTGGCAGGAAACTATTGCTTTTCGCAAAGGTTACTAGTCGCCACGAGAACCGTGCAGTTGAATGTTGTTAGTGCATAACGACAATTTGGCCCGTAATTGCAGCACGAAGACAGATTCAAACAGTGAGGATTATATTCAGTAGTATCGAGCCCGAGTGGTGAAAGAACTCCAACGCTAGTATCGTGAAATTGCGGAAACGTGTGCCGTAAGGTGATAATAAAAACTGTCAGACCACTAGTTACAAACCGCACGCCGCCCGGAAAGCCGTCTGCGAAGAATTTCTACCCAGAAGGAGAAAATCAAAGTCACAAATTATCACGGACTATCCGAACGTGAGTGAAACTCGACTCGGTGCACATCCGAGAAGGTGGTACAAGAATTGGGACATCGCGAGGAGGAGAGCTGCCTGAGGGGAACGCCGTGGACTTTGAGAGGTCACTTCCGACGCCGACCCCGAAGCGGGCAGGCGCGGCCGACCCGTCCCGACGTCGACTCCGAATCTGCGAGCACGCTGCCCAAAGGAGTAGTGGAATCACGAGGTACACGCCGTCCAGACACTGATGACCAGACTGAGTACCCGTGAAAATTATAAAGACTGTCTGAAAGCTGAATGTTAAATTAGATTCAAAGGAAAATTTATTTTGTTTTATAGTCCATTGTAAAATTGATTTATAATTTGAATTTGGGCAGGAAGGCATTTCTAGCCTCCCATAAGCTGAACTTAAATTTAGGTGGTTCAATTTACGAATGAAAGCGTAGCATAGAAATTAAAGAGATCAATATTGCAGTAATAGTGTGCAAAATAACACTCAAGGAAATAAAAGGTATATATTTCAATTCCGCACCAGCTGGTAGCGTAAGTTTATGATGAGTGTTATTTCCTGAATACTAAAATGTTCAAAATCATGATGAGATTAATGGAAATTTAAGTACTTTAGGAAAGAAAAATTGCTTGTTGCAATTTAAACACCGGTGAAAGGCAGAGGCTTGCACATTGTATTTTTGTGTAAAATTTGTGTTGTTGAATCTTTCGACTAATAAATTATTTTACAAAGCAAATCGTAGCGCTTATCATTAAATGTGTGCGAGTTTCCTAAGTCACGTACCAAGTAGGGTTACCTGGGAGAGTAAAACAATTTATAAAAAGAATAAACAACTGGTAGGGCTTGGCGACGGAGCGGCGGAGAGGACGTCGCACGTTACTGGTGATACCCACGCTAGAAATCTTTCTCGTGGGGAATAAGCGCCCTGACCCTCCAAGATTGCATTGCGTGCGGCACGTCGGAGGCAGGTTCACAACGTGTGTTCCGTCACAATATATATATATATATATATATATATATATATATATATATATATATATATATGACACACACATACGTTAAACCTAGTGGCATATACAACTCCTGCCATTTATAATATCCCCGTAACAATATGAAGAAATGCGTGTGGACTTTGGTAGGACGTCATTCGTCATTATACAGGTAAAGACGTGACTTTAACAGATATGGCATTTACATCCTTTTTTATTTCAAGTCTTCACTTAAACACACACCTCACACACACACACACATATATATATATAAACAAAATGTAATTCGTGATTTACACTACTTGATAGTTCAAAGGCACTTGATGAACTACCGCCGTATTTATTATTAATAGAAAGTTAAATGTAAAGTTAAAGTTAAGTTGTAATTTTTTAAAATTAAAAAAAAAAAAAAAATAAGAAAGTAAAAATAAAATTGAAAAAATGGAAATAAAAAAAACAAATTAAAATAAAATTGAAATAGAATTAAAATGAAAGAATAAAAGAATTTATTACAAAACGTAGATTTAATATATTTTTATTACTTTTATTTCAAAGTTTATGGATATCGCCTACTGAGGTGGTCTAACATATCAGTTTAGTGTACTTACAAGATCATTTAGTATACTCTGAAACACAATGCAATCCTGCGCAAGCTGTTGAATAATTGCCATCACATCAATGAATTCGCCATGTGGTTCGCCTGTAACGTAGAGTAACAAATTAATATCATGGATCTCTCCACAAGCTGAAATTTCTGCAATACAGGAAATACAAATTATACTCATGTTCATTACAATGGAGTGAATATTGTCTCTTGCAGAAACGCTCGTTCCTACCTTCATTTATGACTCGACATTATATTTTATACGAGCTAGCGTAGGAATTTTAATGCTGAGGAAAACAGATTGCACTTCTCCCCCATAGTATGTCACAATTTTTAACCATTTCTTCACTTTGTGTGATTGACTTGGTTTTCTATTATAGCTCTAGATTTTTAATTTTGTATGTTCACCCGTACTTCGATTGCAATAATTAAAAAAATATCAAAAGTAAATTAAACACGCCACACATAAAAAGTAACGCATAAAACTAGAAAGATAATTTATAAATCCAGTAAACCGTGACAGCCGATTAATTATCAATGTAACTAATGGTAATCAAAGACACTAAAATGTATATGATTTTTGTAAAACAAAAGAGGAATAAATATTATTATAATCACCATCATCATTTGTTCGAGAATCGATCATCTGAAGATCATGTGAACGTGCAACTGAACCCACCGAGGCCCAGACATCTTTTGACGGAGTGAAGTCACATGACTTCTTAATGTCTGGGGGTCAACATTTCAATGCTGAATCAAATTTTTACACCAGAAGGTTGTTAGCCCTGGGGGATGAGATATGAAATGATGATGGTAATGAATGAATGGACGATTACAAACCTACTGACACACATGCATCCATGCCACGAGCGGCATTCGAACCCGCGACCCTCCAGGCACGTGGCAGCTACGGCTCAGCCTTAGTGATCTCGGCTATCCGGGCCGGCCTTTATTATTATTATTATTATTATTATTTATTACTTTAAATGAATAAGTAAAGCAACTTCTGCAAGACCTTGGTTTTGGGGCTCCTCGGGAGCAGGATCTTGTGCGGGCTCGACTGGAGCCAGTGGAGCCACATCCTGGTCCAGTTCTGGTACTACTCCATCCCTGCGAAGTGAAAATTGACTACATGAGAGCAACTTCATTGACAAAAACGTTTGTTTCTTTTTTTTGCTCACAAAATTTCGGTCAAAAATTGAAACTGTTAATTTAGGTTTTCTGATTCAAAGATCACGGTACATCCCCCAGAACATTTCCGAAGATAACTATTGGGAACAGAAGAGAAAAGGTAATAGGATATCTTTCCTCTAGTCAGCAAAAGTGCAAAGGGATTATGTCGATATGATGCGTTTTATAATAGTTTTCAACAATCAAAGGTATATTTACAAAAATATACCTTACCTTATACTTAAAAATATACCTTAATAATTCTTACCTGACGTAAGAATAATACGCATATAAATATTTGAAACGCATTGTAATTGACAGCAATTCCCCCTACCATCAAATTATTAAAAGTATTCATTGGCCTCTCACTCAAATTAAATAGTATTAATTACACGTAAAGTGAAATATTTCTAAATAACTTTTAATACATTCGCTTTGTGATACTTTCAGATATTCCGAGCACTGAAAGTGCGTGAACTCTAAAATTAGTAATGACGTAAAAATGGTCTTACAGAATATTGTTTTCATCTTCGAGGATTTTCACCATTTTCTTGCCGGCGTCGCTGTTCCACTTCAAAGAACGCTATCTGTGAACGAAACAAAGGTTTTATTTTTGCAATTATGTTCAATTACCCGTCTGTCTCTGTCTCAAGTCGGAGAGATCATCTTACAGCTTGAAGTATGAAAGAACGTGAAGTGCGAAGTACACAAGCTTTCAACGATAAATACATTTATTTACGAAAAATAAGAAGCTGGTGACGTTACAATTTCCGTTTTAGTACTGAAACATAAATGAAAAATTGCAGGCGAGTGACATATGCAAGTGTTCAAAACAAAAATGTTCTGGACATAACATGATATATTTTTTCTTAACAAGTTTGTTAGATTGAATAAATTTCTGATTTGATTGAATTATGTGGACAGGCCAAGGAATTACAATGTTATATTCTTCACTTCGATTTACTTGCCTATAATTTTCATTTATTTTGAGATTTGTATTAACACATTAAACATACATTTTTACGCATATAATGTTGATAAATAGTTACTACTATCCATGCAGTGGCTCGAAATTTCATATATATGAATAAATCAAACCTCTAGATGAAAGAATCAGTAACAAAAGAGTTAGTGTACACTTCAGTAAACGATTTCAACTTCTTACCACGGAGACGCGAATCCTGCTTGAATCGCGACAGCGGCCTCTAACAGACTGCGTAAAAGGTAGCGTCGGAGAGATGACTAATGGCAGTGTGGAATTCCAAAGATATTGCATTAAGAAGAGGGGGGTAACTTAAGTTCCTGAAAGCACTACATCGTACTTCAGCGTGTTTTTACAACATACAAGCATTAGTTGGAAATGGAAATATTAGCCCCGATTGAATTTGTACGTAGCTATGAAATTGGCTCCAATTGAATTTGAATATATTTTTTAGTTGTTCAAACCAAACATTGTAGAATGTGGGACTAAATTAATAGCTGTAATAATTTCATTAAGAAGGAGAGAGGCGATTGAGGGTTGGAAGAATCTTGAACATCTTTGATTTTATTGATGGGTTGTATTTTAAGTACAGTAAATCCTTGTTAATACGAATTTCAAGGGACCGAAATTATCGAAGTTCATGTTATAAACAATTGTGTTATCAAAAAAATTATAATCGTCCGTATTAAAATAGGTTATAATATTATTCTTACAACTTTTGTCATTATTTATCTCTTCTAACATACACAAAAACTACGAAAATTAATAAAACAAAATCTAATTTAAAGAAAATAAATAAGAAATTATTAAATTACTGTTTTATTGATATTGAGCTATTGGGTGCAAATTGTAAAATAAGATTGAAATTTTAGGAATTTGTAGAGATTTTACAAGGCTACAAGTTGCATTTAGCCCTTTTTATTATCTGCGTCAGAACAGACGATTTTCTTAAAAAAACGAATAAAGTAATTTTTTCTATTTTTGCCTTCTTTTCTGTTAATTGTTACGGTCAAAATCAGATATAAATGCCTGAAAAAATTCTCAAAACATCTTTATCACACATAGATTGCAAGGATAATATAAGTCAATATGCATAGGGGTAATGTGGTTAAAAAATTTAAACTTATATAAGAAGCTAAAAAACAGGGTTTTTTATTTGTATGAAGTACTCAGGATAAATTTATTTAAATCCTGCGTAAACCTGTTTTTTATTCACTTCAATTACGATTTTCAACATAAAAAAATTTTATCCCCGGGGTAGATTTGCATATCTTATTCCGCTACCTCCTTTAATTTTGACCTCTTGAGCAATGTGACCAGATCTATGTTCGTCCTACTGTGAGCTTTTGCCCTGTCCGACGTGGGTTGGCTGCTTGCCCGGCTGCCAGTGATAGTGAGAACTAACCTGCGTATCTGGAAGAGGATTTGGGAGACATGCATGACTGGATTCTGGTTTTCTATCATTAAGTGATCTGATTATATAAGAATTATTGCTTTAATTGTACTAGTACCCACCCAAAGCAAACACTTATGATACATCATTATCAGTACTAAATTACAATTGACGCCTACTGCGCTCTGACTATCTATTCCTCTCTCTCGACCGTCTTTCTCTCCACCTTTTGAAATGTTCGTGGGCGGTTGCCCCATTTGGCGATCTCACCCGAAATGCTCCGTGACCGGCGCTGGTAGGTGAAGGGAAGGGAAGGCGCCTTCCGTCTTCCGTTGCTTCTGGTGGTGCCCGCACATGTGGGGCGGACACGCTTGCGTGCGTACACGCGGTAACGTCCACGCTTGACGGCTAACGTCTCAGCGTGAGACACTGATCGCGGCACTCGGCAGCCATATGGCGACGCGACACTTAGAGAAGCCGAATCAGAAGCGAGAAAGTTCCAACTCGCTCAGAAATAGCAGAAGCTCGCTCACCGAAGAATTTTCAAATAAGAAGCTCGCTCACCGAAGAATTTTCAAATAAGAAGACTGGAGAAGCTCCTATCTCCCTATTTATGGCACGCGCCATTCTCCCTCCCGTCATGATGAAGCGGTGGTTCTCCGCCAATCACGCATCGGGTTGTGCGTCACGTGACCTGTCTCATCTTGGCTTACGAACCGTCACCTAGTGCCCCCTTGCAGCTAATCTATTAACCGCCCTGTGACGTAGGCCTTCGCGCCCTTTCACGAGACGAGATGCGCTCTTCCCATGACGTCAGGGTTTTTTCTTGGCATGGGTTTGACAAGCCGTTGGGCATTTCCGTCTCTTTGTTCGATTTCCTGTGGCCGAGGCTTATGTCCAAAAATACCTCGTGGTGCTTCTGCTTCTGTGCAGCTACACTACATACCAACTGATTTAATGCTGCGGGCCGCTGATATAAATTGGAAGATCTTCAGATTACACACGATGTCAACAAAATTGAAAAGCGTGTGGGAGATCATTTACGGATATTAGGAGAAAAGAAAAGACCTAGGATTTAGCTCTGGCGCACTTTCTTTTGTACTAGCGTACATCTTTCTTCAATAGATAAAAATATGTTGACTGTTTTCGAATTAATTCTTTATCCAAAATATTGAGAACCTTGAAAAATTTAGGTTTCTGAATTTTTCAACAAACATATGATAGACACTCTTGAAGGCCTTACTAAAACGTAACGTTAATAGTGTTATATTTGTATTATCTGAAGCAGATCTCTAATCTTCAGTAGCTTCCAGGAAGGCTTTTGGGTGCCAGTGCTAGGTGTAAATCCTGATTGGTATGTAACAAATTGTTGCTTTTAAGTTAAATAAGAGTAAATCTGTCTATGAAGGATTTTCCCAACATTCGTAGACAAAGTTGGTAAATTTAGAATAGGTTGAAAATCATTGGGAGAGAAAGCCCCAATTGATTTAGAAGGAAGGCAGACTTTCGGAAGTTTCGTAGTCTGAGGAAAGCAAAAGTTATTTAATGAGAAATCACCGGAGAAGCTGCATCAACGATGAGCATTAACAGTTTGGCATCAATATTAACAGAATCGTTTGAATGGAATTTTTTGAGATTTTATACGATTTCTAGAGTCGCGAACACACTTAAAGTTCATCTTTGCAGCCGCTTATGTTCTGTTTATACTCGTATAACTGATATGAAGTTCCCTTAAAGCACAGGGTTGAAAGTTGGAGCTGCACTTAGGTGTTTATTTAACTTATCTTACGGAATATCAACGTTTGTGGCTGCCTTTTTTTTTTTCAATTTTTTAAAATTTGTTTCACATAATATTTTAATGAAATTTAATTTGAAAAAGATGTATTGAAATAAAAAAAATTGCGTTGATGTGACTGAAGAAAAGAATGGTTTAATATTACAAACAAAGCATTCCAGTTCAATTAAAATAAATGATTTGCACTTGATAGATGTTAAGGTACGATCGTATCACAAATAACTCAATTCAGTCAAACGTCAAATGAATTGTCAATGTAAATGAATTAGAAACAAAATTATGTTAATTGCGGTACGCACTCAACATTCCTTGATATTCAGTAAGCCTTCTTTTAGCACATAATACTTAATTTCGAGAATGTACTACATTACCCCTTGAGGCATGGTAAAATATACCAGGGAAAACACTTGTATACCCAGGTGCGTCAAGCTGGAACAGTCAAGTCATCACACCACAACGAAACATGTCAAATGATTTATTGCTGATTAGTTACCAATTAATTGCCACAATTTGTAATTAATTGCCACGTATTTTCGGGTCGAAAACGGGTGTGAGCTGGCATGACGCGACGCCGGAAATAGAGGAAATATTAAAAAATAGAGTGAATCAACGCGTTCAATCATATGAAACCAAGAACATTTATGAGATATTTGATTATAATTTATTACCTTAAACAGAAATTTATCACTCATGCCATTTATGAAATAAATAATTTTAAAAACTTTATAATATGCAACCGCGCACGCCATTCGTGCAGTAAAATGGAGCGTACGAACCGTCACAAACAATTCAAACCTATTAAATAATTAAATACACATTACTTGCTTACATCTGTCTGGAAACGTTGAAATATTGGTAACAGGATAACTCACACGATGTGCATGAAGAACATCTTCTTCCAGAGATGATAGGTTTCGTGGGCAGTGTAAGTAAACTCAGCCCGATTTTGACTTTCTCGTTACGGAGTAGAGAGAAAATTATGTAACGCTTTGCGAAAAAAACGGCAAATTTTGGCCAGTGAAAATCTAATTGCTCTTGTGAAGAAAAAGTGGACAAATTTAGTTGCTAAATTTAGAAAATACAATCCTCTAACACGTAGTGTAGCCAGAATCCATGTTATGTAGGTCTTTCACCGCAAAACAAACGTCGCAAAATCGAACGATGGCCAAACGTGTCTGTCCGTCTGTGAACAACGCTCGTCGATAAACCGTTCAGCTGATTTTCCCCATAATTGATATTTTCCAGTCGGTCTCACTGATGTCGCGACCCCTTGAATTTGAAGTTGATATTTTAATTTTGGCGGGTACTTTATATTGCAACAAAACACTTTGTCTCCCGCGACGCGCCGGCATTCATCAACTTATGAGGGGAAAGGGCGGTTATACCCCACGAGAAATATTCTAGCGTGGGTGTTACCAGAAACGTGCGACGTCCTCTTTTAGTATAAGTTTTTCTCTCCCAGGAAACCCTTCTTGGAACGTGGCTTAGGAAGCTCACACACATTCAATGATAGGCGCTACGATGTGCTTTGAAAAACAATTCATTAACCAAATATTCAATGATACAAAATTTACAACATTTAATATGCAAACCTCTGCTTTGCACTATTATTTAAATGCCACAAGTAATTTTTCTTTCCTACAGGAAAACCTCAAGTAGTCATACAATAATTTTAACACTAATTAAGTGATCAGAATATAAGTCCTGACGCAACAAATTTTAATCTTCATTAAATAATCATACCATAAACTCCTACGCTACCACTACTCCTCCGCTCCTTGGCGCGGCATTAATAGTAACATCGGCTATCCCCACATTCTTACTCATTTCTTCCAATCTTAACCTGTTTAATTTTTATCTTACATTTTCTTTCGTAAATTTAACATAGATCATGGGAGACTAGGAATGCCGTCCCACACAAATTAAAATTTTAAGACAATTTCAAGACAAATTTTAAGAACATTTCCTTTGATTCTAACTGAAAAATAAACTTTCTAACAGTTCTTATTAATTTCACGGGTACTCACTCACGTCAGGCGTATCTCGACAGCGTGCAACTCGGGATTCCGCTACTATTTCAGGCGGCGTGCTCGCAGGGTCGGAGTCGGAGTTGGGGTCGTGGTTGTGGTTGTAGTCGATGGCCTCTCAGGTTCGCTCCGGGGCGAAAGGCAGCAATCCGTCCAGCTCGCACTGAAGCGCCGGCGCCGGCGGTGGACTCATACGGCTCGCGGCGTTCCCCTGACGCAGCTCTCCTCCGCACGGTGCCTCAATTCTCGTACCACCTTTTCGGATGCGCACAGAGTCGAGTTCCACTCACGCTCGGATTGTCCGTGATTAATTATAACGTTGATCGACTTCTCCTTTCTTGAATGTGTTCACAGACGGCTTTTCTTGGCGGCATGCGGTTTGTACTGGCAAACTAGCCGCTTTTTTAGTGTGCAGCACACGTTTCCGCAATTATTAACAAACCGAGCATCTTTTGACGAGTTTTCTCTCCGCTCCGGCTCGAGCCTACTGAATGTAATATTCACTGATAGGGTCGGCCTTCGTGCAACAATTACAGGTCAACTCGTCGTAACGCACAAGCAACATTTGACTGCACAGCTCTCGGAAAGACTAGTTATCTTCACGAAATGCAAACCTTGCTCGCCATTTACGAATTTTGTAGCACTGTCTGGCTAGACTTTCCTAATAGAAAATTCTTCTCGCATACTCATCTAGTGAAGAGAAGTCGTCCTACTTCAACGACTTTTGAAAGAGAAGTATATGTCTTACTTCCTCGACGTTTGAAAGAAAAGTGTTCCTTTCGCGAACCTTCGAGATTACCGTTTTCAGCCACCTCGCTTGATTGATGCCGATTGCAATTGCCGATGCCGATGGCAATTTAGGGTCTTATCGGCCTTTGCCTAATTGGCTAACATCATACTGGTCATAGGTTTGAAAACAACCGTCGCTGTGCGTCATCCCCTGACGTCATCCGCGCGCGATCTTCAAATGTCATGATGGCTACACACAGGATGTAGCCATCTCTCGGTTGACATATGAGGTAAATGGGCTTCGTCCGTTTCGTCTCAATATGAAGCCCCTACGACATTTTCTAAATTAAAAAAAGACTATCGTTTTTTATTAAATTTTGTTGGAAATTGTGAAGGATGTTTAAGAGAATGGAGCACGTCTCGTGTTAGTTGAAAACCGTGGTTTTTCAAAAATTGCAAAAGTTCAACCATTTTTAGGAACCTTCGTACGACTAAAATATTGATGATAGGCATTCTTTCCCGTAATCACTTCCTCAAAGATAGATTTTCAAATAAGTTCAAGTACAATTTTTCGAATATTTGAGTACTTTTCGCGTAATTTTGCGTGAAAATTCGGGTTATAAGTACGTGCTGTTTTAGCATAACTAGTTTTTTCGTTTGCCCAGACGATTTAGCTCATTGGTCGTTCCATTATTCAATTCCATTCGCTGATCCGACATTCCGTATTATTCGAAATACTATCCGCACAATCTGTTTTGGCTGTTCCCGACTGTACCACTTCGGAATAAGAACCGAGTGGAAATAGAAAAATGGTGTGAGTCAAGAATTAAAATAGAAAGAGAAAAAATGTGACTAAGTACGTACGTCCGCTTTACTTTATTTTTACTTTCTGGCCCTTACTTCGTAAGAAGAGAACGTTCGGCAGAAAAACTCGTATTGTCGGGCACCGGAAACGTAAAAGTGGATAAAATATCTTACTGGAAATACCTTACTGGAATGATAGAACATTACGTACGCACCTTTCCGACTCTTTGCCCATTGCACGTGGTGTTCCTAAAGAATCGATTTTAGACCCTATTCTGTTTCTACTTTACGTAAATGATATGCCCTCGACGATTCGAAACGGAAGAACAGATCTCTTTGCGGGTGATACGAACATCCTTTGCAATAAAGAAACCGTAAATAGTTCAATATCAGATGTTTCAAATTGGTTCCGAAATAACAAATTAATAGTAAACGGAAAGAAAACGGTTTTCATGCGATTTTCCATTTCAAATAAACAATTCTGTGCTCCATTGAAAATGAACGGAGTACCATTGACTGATGTTAAGGCAACAACATTTTTAGGTCTCTCAATTCAGTCAAACCTTAAATGGACCGTCCATTTAATTGAATTGAACACAAAATTAAATTTATTATGCTACGCGTTCAGTATTCTTTCAAATTCAGTCATCCTTCATACTGTTCGTTGTGTATATTTCGCGAATGTTCATTCTGGCATGTATATTATTTTACAACAATTTGCCAGATGACATTAAACGATTAAATTCAATAGAAAAGTTT
The DNA here is from genome assembly GCA_964035755.1 of Teleogryllus oceanicus. Taxonomy (NCBI): domain Eukaryota; kingdom Metazoa; phylum Arthropoda; class Insecta; order Orthoptera; family Gryllidae; genus Teleogryllus; species Teleogryllus oceanicus. The sequence goes on along the minus strand of CAXIVR010000001.1, from coordinate 343,947,933 downwards.
AAATCCCAAGTGAAATCGTTTCTGCTGCATAACTGTTTCTATACAATTAGCGACTCTACTGAGCATCACAGGAAAAGTATCATTAATTTGAGCAATGATACATAATACATTATTTACCATTTGGACTATAAATGTGTACAAACAACCTGTAACTAGTATTGTACTACAGCCTCCGGGTCAATGACCCCAATCTCGATCAGGTTTTTCGTCCAGTTTCCCTGATCCATTGAGCAAATGCTGAGATGGCCCCTTGTTTTACTTCTGGACATAAATGTAACTTCATTATCTGTGCACGTGTTCTAGAATTCATTGGCAAATATAGTTATTCAAATTGTAGTTTCCATGTTTTTGCGACAGGAAATATTATTCTTTGACAAAGGACATCATGGATAAGAGCCCAAAAGTTATTGCTTATTTATCCTTGAAAATATATTTTATTACATGGGAGCGGTTTTTTTTATTCAAAATTCAAGTAGTACATGACTTAGTGTAGGGATCACAGAATTTTGAAAATGTGCACACAAGTCACTTCTCCCCATAGCACGTCATACGCAGTTTTAACTGTTTTTTGACGTAAAATAAATAAATAGATAAATCTGTTCTACATATAATAAATCACGTCCTCTAACACGTGTCGTCACAATCCATGTTTAGTGGTTCCTTGAAGGGCGCAGGCCTTATTTTCGCTGTCTCTGAATTATGAAAAACTGCAAATTTAAAAATAATATGAGAAAGCATGTGTTGTGTTAGCAACACTGGTTTAGAATACCACTCAGTTTTCTGACCTTCATTTACATATTATAAGAGCGTTCAAAGTAGACACTCGGGTGTAGATAATGAAATCTGGCATTTAAGATCTTCCTGTATTCCAATTGATAGATAGTATCTTCCTGTATTCCAATTGATTTCAATGACGGACAAGAAGGATTCCCTTGCAGGATACGGCTTTCGCCACTTGTACTATGTAAAACCGTTGAATTACAGCGCATTTCCCTCGAAATGTGAAATTTCAGGTAATATTATTTCCTCCCGAATATCTCAGGTATTAACTTTACTGTACGTATCACAGTTTTAAAAGAATGCCAGTGCCTTTCTGTGTAAACTCCTTGTTTAGTTGGCTGATTACTTCTCCGCACGAGGCATAGGGGCGCTGTAAGCCGGAGTAGGGAGTATAGTATTGGAGTAGCAACGTGGAGTAGCATAGACGTCCGTTGGCTCGCCCTCGCCATGGCCGTCGTTCCAGCGCCCGCCGTCCCCTGGCGGACGACGCGACTGCGCCTACTGCATCGCTTGCAGCTGTACGTCTTCATGACCGCGTGCGTTGTTTCAGCGGCGCTTATCATTTACAACATGGCCTCTCCCATTGAGCCGGCGCCATCTTGCGCTGCTAAAATGCAACCGATTCCTGACAACGCATTGGAGAACTTGAAAGATGGCTACTACGCAACCGAGGGCTCGGGGAAGCGAAGCTTGCTCGAGGGATCCGAAGACGAGAGCCGCCCCGCAGGAGCCGCTGGGGCCCGCCGCGGGCGAGTCACGCCTGCTGCCCGGGTGGGGTCGCAAGGGGCGGCCGGAGGAGCTGCGTCAGCAGGCGCTCACGTTTCGTCTGTGGACGGTAATTCCATCCCGCGGCTGCTCGTGTTTCCTTTTTCGCTTTCTGCCGGGTGAATTTTTTTCACGCTGCCGTCAATGCATTTATTGTTCTATGATGGATCAGATTCGTACATTAATATCTCAATATACTTGTTATTGTGTTATGTTACGAGGAATCGGTATAGTTGCTAATTTGGAGTTATTTCGGTTCCCAAAGAAAAAAATCACTCATTCGCTTGCAATATCTGAATAATTAGCTTAGCGTGGCTCTTTTCAGGTTTTTTGTTTTAATTTATTAATGATAACAACATTGGGTTTAATATTATCGTCGATTATATGAAACAAGTGACAATGATTCAAGTTATGATGGGAAGTAAGTAACTCACAGCGTCACACACTATGACTCCCCCTTATACCTCATCCCCCTTAAAAACACACTTTTCTAAATTTTTTGAAGGATTTTCTACAAAAATTCGACTAGAAATAGCGATTACTAATCTGTCCTGTCAAGAGATAACGCATTAGCTGTTGATCACCTCTTTACGAAGAAGAGGATGCTTGAGAAAAAAGTTTTAGATGCTTTAAAATCCCACGAAAACGAATTTTATTTGTTTATGAATAATTTTACATAAATAATTTTACAGAACTCTGAAAATAAAACGACACAAGTGATGTCAAAATATAGCGCAGACTATGACGCATTATTTGTTACGGTTCCGTAAAATGATGATACAGTTATTGACGAGCTATATTAACGACGCGAGTTGCATACGTCTAATTGAAAATCAAATCATCACGAGAATGACCTGCAATTCAGCGCATTGTGCTCTGTTTTCGGAAAAGGTTAAAGGACTAGTGATGCTAAAATTCGATTATTTTTAACTTTTGAAATTTTAGAAGTTCCAACGAAAATGAGACTTCCGTTATTACTTTAAATTTTATTTGCTCTTCCGAAATTAAAAAAAAATTTTAAAAAATTTTATAAAAGTGTCTATATTTTACGAATAATTACACACGAACCATCCGTATTTTCGAAAAAATGTTACATTACGTAATTTTAAGATCTCTCTTTAACAAATAGAATCTATTGTGGAAAAAGTATCTATCTACAATAATGCAGTTGTAAGAAGACATGTTCCACTTGATGGAAAATATTGCCTTCATGTAAAGTACCCCGATAAATCAATATATCAGTTACAAAGTCGCAGTGACTTAAGTTCGGAGAGATCGTAAGAGAATAACAACCGGCAATCAGACTGACGTTTTACCGTAAATAAATTTTTCTGTATTAATGACTCCCAAAACGTGAATTCTGTCTATTCAGCTTATCGGAGGAGGTAATTTACTACACATTATCGTCACTTGTTTTTTAGCACGGCCACATAAAAAGAGTTTTTCTGACGAAAAATCGCTACTTCCCGCTTCAGGATTACAATAATTTCTCATTTCTACGTAATACGTACTAGGCGTGAAAAGTAAAACTCTCAGTATTCAGGACCACCTTCATTTATACGTGTTTCCACTATGATTTTATATTTCAAATCGGGTGGAAAAGAATCTCATAACACATACAAAATCACTTCCGATAGTTGTAACACTGAATCTTGTGAACTCCAAACCCTCAATCATTGTATGCCAATCCCTAAGAGCATGAATTGTGGTTGTCGGGGCTAATTATTACCTTAGATAACAAGGGATCGATTCTCCAATAAAAGTGTTCGGCATCCCTGAGAGCAATGGCATTATTTTTGTGCCTGGGTCTTTAGGATCCAAGAAAGGAAGGTTTAAGTGAAGTAGTAATATGGAGAGCTGAGATTCATCAGTGTTTCCTGGCTCTAATTTTTGTATATTCTTAAATTGACGCTAACCTCAATAATATTGGCGATATCTACCCCAAACAACAGGAGTATTGTTTTTAATGAGTAGTAAAGCAATATGAGCTTAAATTAAGGACTTAAATTAATCTGACACATTTCACTATGAATCTCAGTTCCCAAATGTACCATGAATTCGCCATTAATGCAAACCTGTCTTGTTAAAATCAGGCACTCTCTCGTTTGTCGCTGAGTACACGCCGATGCCAGATGGAAGAAGCACGAACGCAATGAATGCCTCACCAAGCCAGGAGGCGTGGTTGGCTGGACTTTCCGTTGCCACCAGATTTCCAGTCACGGCGGAAGGCGAAGACCCAGCTGAATATCCAGAGAAGGCTGCAAGTGAAAACCCATGCGCATACCAAGTCGAAGATAGAAGCAAATACTCAAGCCTCGACCGAGGCAAAGCTCCAAGCAAAAACTCCGGCGAAAACCCAGGCGGTACCCGCGCGAAACCAACTTCTAGGCGAAGCTCCGGGTGAAAGCTCTACGGCAGACTCACTTGAAGCTCCAGATAAAACTTCAGGTGAATTTTCAGATAAAACTACAGGAACTGTTTCTGACGAAAATCCAGGCGAAGACGTAGGCGAAAGCGAATTTCCGGTCGGAAAACCATGCGATGGCGAAGGGCGTGGTCAAGGCAAAAGCACGGGCTCTGCCAACGCATCTCCAGCCCGCAGCCCTTCACGTGCACAAGCGGCTCCCAACGAAACCGAGGCAGCTTATATCTACTTGTTGCTGGGGTTTGTGCATCTGTTGCTTGTTTTGGTATGTGTTGTGACGTCACTGTATTATGAGTATTTCGTCTATCGAAGCCATTCAGAGCATCTTAAATCAGGATATGAACCAACTCCACTGATTTTAGAATTGGTTTAAAGTACATTAACATCTAATGTCTAATTAATTAGCAATATTTATATTTTGAAAAACTCCTGTTAATTAATTGTTTGTGAAAGTAGTATTAACCGAAAACAGATATATAGATTTGTAACTGTAAATATCCAGTGAACATTTTGAAAAGTTCCAAAATTACTGTTGCATATGTAAGTTGCCAACATTTAATGTATTTTTTATTATACTATAAAGAAAGTTCCTTTTTTGTTTTAACAGTTGAAGCATTTTTTCTATCGTGTAAATTACTAAATTTCTGTATATAGTAATAATGTTCATGGATACGATTATTGGGTGAGATGTATCGGAGTTCTTTTGTTCATTTGATTATTATAGATATGACCCAAACCAGGTGAAGAAAAGGCCAGCATCATAATCTACGCGTTCCAAACAATACGTTGAGTCTTCACCCTTTTTGTAAGAATCCTCCTCGTTATGAAGACATAGCACATAAGCAAAACATAGCAATAAATTCTTAGTACCATGATGCCTCATTATCATTTTAACCGACTGTTCTCTGACCTTTATTCCTAATTGCGTTTAGCGACTAAATATCGGGCTGTTGCACCGTGAGGTGTTGTCTCGTGGTCGGCGGTCGCAGCAATCACTTCAAATACTTCTTCAGAGGTACGAAGGAATGGAACATTGGCGACTGTACAGTCTCGGAAGTTACAGTATTGCTGTAAGCGCAGAAGTATTGAAAAATGTATCAGGTTAGGAAGAAATACGAAGCAGTGAGGTGTTAACTCGTTTGTATCACGTTTCAATACCTCTGCATTTATTTTTGGAATCGACTCACATTTCTTCAAAGAAAGTGGGACACGTCTCCCAGAAAATGTGGAAAAAAATTCATTAAATGAAGAGTTTTAATAAGACGAGAGCGCACGCGCGCACACACACACACACGCGCGCGCGCACGCACACACACACCACACACACACACACACACACACACATGCCCACGCACCAATTCTCCTCGCGTTCATTATTTCGAAAGAGCTTTCCACATTTTGCGTTTGTTTTTCTTCTTTTTTATAGAAAAAATATTTGTGCAAATGTAGGTTGTTGATATATTTGTTTAAACCAGGCAGAAGAAATTAAACAACACATGCTAGTTGAATATTTACTTCAATTATTTCTCCCGAAAAGTAAGGTAGATTATATTGAGTTTGCACAAAAATATATATTTTCATTCCATGCTTCTCCTGAATTTGATCTAGCAAGGTTTTCACGAGAAATGAAATATTGTTAAAAGGCATATTTAAGAATTTTTAGATCATAAAAGCCTAAAGATTCTCTGCCTAGTCATAACTCTTAGAAACCTAACCTCCTGGAATCTCACGGAAACAGACGATTTTTTTTTCAAATTGTCGGATAAGACTGGATAGGTGATGGGAGCACCGTGTAATTCTCGGCGACATGATTGCAGACACTTGCGGATTGTCTCAGCGGCTGTTTAAAATAAGAACAGAATCCCGTTATATAATGTAGAAGACGTTGCTACACGTATGCGTCCTGCCTGGCAAGTATTGATAAAATTGTGCTATTAGACTTTCAGAAAATTATCGCTACTTTCACTGATATGCAGTAATATGAATGGAGGTCACTTTGAACATAAGCTCTCCTATGAAAACGTTCAGACGAATTGTGTCAGCTGGTTAGGATTCGAAAGAAATCAACATATTTACACGTAGTTGATGCTAACTAACTTAAGAAAACAAAGAAAAGAACAAAACTGTTAAAAAGCCTTATAAAAATTACATTTAACTTACAATTTTGAACTCACTTAAGAAAATACAAGAAATGGAGAAAAACTGTTAAAAAGCGATATAAAATATTACATTTACCTTACAATTTTAAACACATTTAGTACACACTTTCACATCATACAATATCAGCTCAGAATAAAAGTGTTTAAATGTTTTTTGAATGATCGCAGTGTTTTACATTTCCTAACATTTACTGAAAGGCTATTCCATTCTTTAGTCGTTGCTACTAAGTAAGATTTATTGTAAAAGTTAGTGTTGCTTTTAGGGATATTGCATAGCAAAGATTTCTCGAATCTTCTTGTTTTAAGATAAGAAATTTTATGAGAGAGGTAAGTAGGTACACCCGTATTTAATATTTTGTAGAAAAAGCACAAACTATGAAACATGCGTCGGGCTTTCAAGTTTAGTATGTTATTAACTTTGTAGTATCCCGATATGTGATCATACTTTCTAATATTATATTGAAACCTAACACACGCATTTTGAACTCTTTGGAGAGCGTCAGCAGTTGATTTCTTTACGTTACCGTACACAATGTCACCGTAATCAAGCAGAGGGAGTAAGAGGGATTTTACTAGTAGTTCTTTGGTTTTGGATGGAAGGCATTTGTAAGCACATTTGAGTGAGTACATTGAGCATACACTTTGCGGCAAGTGTCCCGAACATGAGGTTCCCAATTTAGGAATTTATCGATGGTCAGACCGAGATTTTTAACTTGTGAGCATAGAGGAACAGTAGTGTTATCCAGTACGATATGAGGAATATTTAGATTTTTAAGTGCTTTATGGGACCAACAAGAGCCAATTATAATTGAGATTTTAATGGATTTAGCTTTAGGCCGTTTCTCAGTGACCATTCGTGTAAAGAGGCTAAATCCTGGTTTGTTTTACTAATTAAATGAGCCACTTCAGAAGGTTTCCCACTGACGTAGATCTGTAAGTCATCTGCGTACATCTGATGATTGCATCTTGATAGCACCGACGGTATATCATTTACATAGACACGGAAGAAAAGTGGATCAAGTACGGAGCCCTGTGGCACTCCACGTGAAACTGGTTTAGGTGACGAGAAAGTATTTTCTACAACTACGACCTGTTGTCTATTACTAAAATAACTTGAAATCCACGATAAGGTAGAATCAGAAAAACCGAGACATTTACATTTTGCCAGAGGCACGTCATGGTCTACTGAATCGAATGTCTTGCTAAAATCTAAAAGCGTTAGCATTGTTATATTGCCTTCATCCAGAGATTGACGAATGTCTTCGGTGACTCGTAGCAAAGCCGTTTGCGTACTTCTACCTTCCCTAAAACCAGATTGAAAATTATTGAGAACATCATTTATGGCGAGATACTTGTTTATCTGTTGACGTACAACTTTTTCGAGGACTTTGGATAATGTTGGTAATATGCTGATAGGTCGATAATCACAAAGATTTAACGAATTTAAACATTTCGGGAGGGGACGAATGTAAGCTAGTTTCCACAATTGGGGAAAATATCCGGTTGTTAAAGAAAAGTTTATTATGTGAGTAAGCGCTGGAAGAGCATCCTTTAAAAAATTTTTAATTGCTTTGCCGTTATATCATCCGAGCCTTTTGAATTTGACTTGAGTGCCTTCACTATTTTTTCGACTTCTTGGCAGTCAACATTGGTGAAATAGAAACTATCGTCACAGCGAGGTGCATGTGATTCCAGAGAGTGAAGTGTCTTTTCTTTAATAATGTTTTCTTAATAATTCTATTTTATGTGTAGCGGAAGCAAAATAGTCATTTAGGTCATCTAGGGGAATTTCTAATTGTCATTTGACTTACGTTTGCAAATTCCTAAGTTTTTAAAAGTGTTCCATACTCCCTTTCGTACTGGAATTTATTGGAAAAGATTATGATGATAACGAATCTTAGCTTTCTGACTTGTTTTATTTCTCAGTTTTTTATACTCCTTTTCATTTTCATCGGATTTAGTAATTTTAAAACGGTTGTATGCGGAATTTCTAACTCTCATATGAACTTTTATATCATTTGTAAGCCATGGACCAGCAGGCCGCGTGACACGAGAAGTTTTCCATGGAGCGTGCTTGTTAAAAAGATTCGATATGATTTCATTGATGCGATTACTGTGCATGCTGTGATAGGCAAAGAGCTCCACTACTTGGCAGTACACGACATTCAATGCACACTCATATGTGTATTGAGCATTTGTGTGTAATTTTATTTGTGTTTCTTCTTGCAAATTTAATGGTTATTTCGTTTCCACCGATCAGACAGTGCGCAGGGATTTACTGAAAATGTATTTCTTTGTCATTTTAAAGTTCACGTAATGATTTTCCACATTCAAATGTTCGAAAATGAATGTTTTGATATTTTGTTGAATGAATGTTCTTAAATTTTGTATTCGTAAGCCATCGTTTATGTATCACATCAAATTAGAGAATATTGAAATAAAACGTACAGTCAACTCAGAAGCCGAAAAATTCATTAATGCCTCGTTGATTTTGATTATTCACAATATTCATTTTAATCTATTCCCACATCCTCCAATAATACTTTTCCTTTTCCTTTTGCAGAAGACCGTGAAAATATTTGAAATTCATTCTATTTTTACAAAAAATTTTGGAACAGTTTATATAAATTTTTGAAAATGTCCAAGGAGCTTGATCAAAAGTACCCCCAAAATTGGAGAAACGTTTTCAAAATCGCAAAGCCCTGGAAAAAACTATTGTGGACCCGGCGACCGTCATAAAAATGACTCTGGTTCCACAGAGACTCGCTTTAACTCTAGTCTTTATCGATTCAGACTCCTAGCACGCTCCTAGAAAAAACGATTGTCGATCCCGGGACCGTCATAAACGAGGTTATGGCTTGACAAAGACTCGCTTCAACGCTAGTCTTTGTCGATCCTGACCTCTAGTGACGTGACACTAGCTTCCGGAGAAAACGACCAGACGCAAAATTGCGAGACACTTGCTTTCAGAAAACAATTGATTAACAAGACACTAGGTCTCCAAGAAAACAGACCCCATATGACGGGACACTTGCTCCCTCAGAAAAAAACGATTGTCGAACCGGAGACCGTCATAAACGAGACTCTATCTCGAAGAGGACTCGTTTTAACTCTAGTCTTTATCGGCTCCCCGGAAAACGACAAAAAACGGTTGACCCGGGCACCATCATAAACGAGACTCCTAATCGAAAAAGACTCGCTTTAACTCAACTCTTTATCGATTCAGACCCCTAGTGACGAGACACTGTCTCACTGCAATAAACAAATAGATCCCAAGTGATGAGACGCTTGCTCCCAGCTACATTGCTAGTATTGCAGATAGCAGATTTCTGCACTCAATGATGTGTTTATCTTCATGCAACAATATCCCACCACAAACGTGTTATTTTTAATTTGTGGCATTTGACAGGTTTCTGAAATAAACAACTCCAATGTAGTTCAGTTTCTTTTGTACCCTTTAGTAAAATGGGAACCAATATATTAAAATTTTCTAATGTACTTCATGCAGGGGCGTGTGGTGATAACATTGCATATCCCTGCTGCTAGCAACCAACCACCTTCCCCCTCCCGTACCTAATGGCGGATCCGAGGGGGGGCATAGGGGCCTTGCCCCCAAAAGGCCTAGAGCTTTTGTTTACTTTCCTTTATTTGGCGAAATTGATTTAAATATTTATTTGTTTGAATCGTGTAATTATTTAAACGATAATATTGTAGAGTATTATATCTATAGTACATAAATATACAAAATAATAACAAAAAGGTTTATTATTTAACAAATATCTATGACCCCCCCCCCCGCCAATGATTGGCTGGATCCGCCCCTGCCCCTACCGTATACAAAGTAGTCATGCAACAGGAGATTCTTTACCGCTACTGTGATAAAAAACAGAAATAAAAGGTAAATAGTAACTTACAGAACAAAAAATAAATCTGCTTCCTGCCAATCTTGCTGTAATCAATGGAAACTAAACTCCATTCTTCTTTCAAGATTAGCAAAATACTGCACAGGTTTTTTGAAAAATAAACGTATGTGTCATATATCCTCAAGCAATAGGCTAAATCTTTTTTCACTAGTTCTGATTCGACGATAAGTTTTTATTCTTTTTACATCAAGCAGTCCTGCCATGCACACTGACTCTCTTAAATGCTTATGGTATTCGAAAATTTGGGGAATCTAGTGTTTTGATCATGTGTGGCAGGACAACCTTTCTCATAATAATTAATAAAATCTCTAGGGAATGTTCTGGTTCAGTCCCATTATAGCAAGAGAGAAATAGGAGCTCCATGATCATTATATAAATTTAATTAATTAAATAAACTTCTAGACAAATGCTATGGCAATTTATAGTGACAAAACATGTCATTTAAAATAACGAATTGTCGTAGAACTGGCTTCAAGTAAACATGAGATGCTTTGTTTGTTCCCAACTGCTCCCTGGCGAGGAGTACTGTGATCACGAGGCATGCGAGACCTCGTCTTGAAGCGAGGGAGGGGGAGAAATATCATCTAGCCCTAGCTAGCTGGATTCAGTACATGATGTGCTATGGCTCTTCCCCAATCGCCACCTGCCCCTAGCCCAGTGAATAAGATGCGCAAGCAGCTCCGAGCCCCAGTGAAGATTTCACAGCTGGGGTTGCACAGTGGGCTGGCACAAAGATTGCAGTAGAATACATAGTGGGTCCAATTTTTTGATCAAGTTATATTTGGTTCATTGTAATTTTGATTTTCAGTATTCATTAAATTCTCTTTCTTGCTTACCCCATCAGTGCTGGGGCTGCTGTGGTTAAATGCATGCCACTGATTTCATGTTGTAAGTACAAAATATTATTGTCTGTGAACATGTAATTTAATCTATGACCAAAATTTCAAAGAATCGCAAGCTTGGTTTGACAAGTTAGTAACTGCAACCAATGATCTGAGAAAATAGAGACAAAAGTTTCATTTAACAATAACATTTTCATTTATGAATTTTTTGAAATATCTTTGTAAATCTTGTGAGACCTAGCATAAAAGTAGAACTTTGTGAGTATTGTGAAAAATCCCCTTTGAATTATAGAAACTAAGGCAGCAAAAATAGTTAGAACTTTGTCACTTGAAATGTGGCTCTTAAGAAAGTTACAAAGGTGTAACTGTAAAGTAACGACAGGTAACATTACCAAGGGTGAAACATAGCCACAACTTCAAAAAATTTAAGTTGAATGGTCTGATTCGTAAATTTATTTGCTGGCTATGTTCCCATAGTTAGCTACAAGTCTTAGAAACATTATATACAATCATTTGTTGCATTTAGTTAGTGTTAAATGTTAGTGTTTAATTAATGTAATATGACTGTGTGTGCGATGTATTGTGACACAACCAAATCTCATAATTGAAACTTCATTAATTTTGAGTCAATCGAGTTGAAATAAATGACATAGATAAGTAGATATGTCATATCTTAGGCTTGTTATGTCGTGATGTAATAATTATTAATAATAAACAAGACAAAATATATTAATAACACATACTACATTCACTGCCATACTAGCGTTCTCAGCCCCTACATTTATATCCTTTGAGAAGATCTTACATTGAAATAATTGACAATTGTGAGTTTATATGTCATTTCTAAAGCATATGCAATTGTAAATTGTAAACATTGATTACTTACATTTGGTAGTTAATTACTTTTTTGTCGCCATACTTGCACTCTAACTTTCAGAAGCACACCGTTATTTTACTTTGTTTTAGAGAGAATTCCATATACGCAAATACAAATCCTAACACCTATGATAAAGTGAAAATGCACCAAGCAGTGGAAAATTAAGTAGCAAAAAGCTACTGAACCATATGGAATTAGACGGACCACTGTAAATGTCATGGATGAGTGGGTTATGCTAAAATACAATATTGTTGTTGAGCTCCACAGATCAAATATAAAAAGACGGAAGTACATTTCCCCTCTTGCATTTTATCACACACACACAAAAAAGTTAACAAAACTTTTTTCAGACTAAGTCCTCAAAACAGCCTTTAACCCTTTTTTAGTACTTAAACTGTCAGAATCCAAAGACTAATAATCATAATATTTGTTTTGATGCATATTTGTGTGTTTTTGTTTAGTACACAACTCTCACACGTTTAATCATTGCCACAGACTTGGAAATAATTAGAGGTGACAATGTTTGACACCTGCGGGGTAACATTGCCACTTTGCTTGCTTTTAAAAAATAATAAAATCTTTGAAAATTTGGAAGCTTTGAGCTTCAATATTTTGAAGACACATTATACTTTTGTGACAGATTAAATTGTCAAAATAATTATTGTGAAGATTGATGCAACAAAGTAGAAATTTGAAAGAAACAAAGATGTGGCAATTTTACTACCCGTTTACCTTACCGCCGTTACCATTACCAAGAAACTTTGTGAAAGTAACTTATTAGACATTAAAAAAAGTTGTAAACAACTTCAGATTTTAGGGTACAAAACCATTGAAACACTTATTTCATGTCAAGTTGAATAACATTAAGGTGTGAACTGCAGAATATCACTGAATTATAACACAAGTTCAAACAAGAATGTATTAAGTCTATGCTCTATGCGTTGCTAAGATGTAATTTTGTTCATGGAGTATACTATCCAGCTTTTGTATGCAGGAGTGTCCTGCTGGCACTATATTTCTTGGTGATAGAAATTTAATTTTTTACATTGTGAAGTCTTTTTTCCCCTTTCTTCTTCTTATATCTCAAATATAAGTTACTTTATAGGCCCATATGTTTCTGTCAGTCAATAGTAACATAAAATAATAAAATAGGCACAGCCTATTTTACTCGACTAGTTCACAGTATGTGGCAACAATGAGATAATTATGACATTCATGAAAATTTATTTTGTCGTTAACTTCTTGTTTTTTACCACATTGTAATTAAAAATAATTAAATTTATTACTGAATAGTAAAATTGTCCTTTTTTTCAAACACAATATGTTGATCACTACTGGAGGTATCGGAATAAGTGGGTGGAATTGCATCTGAATTTTCTGTTCAAGAAAATATCTTGCTTAGAAGTAATTTCACTCATCAATTATGAAATTCATCCATTGAACCTGAACACAAGTTCATTTCATTGAGTGCCTCAATAATGAATCATCTAAGGCTATGAAAATGCCAACAACACAGAACCGAAGATACGATTAAGCTATGATTATCAGTTACAACTTTGTCAAAAAAAGAAAAATAACCAATTGCATTACAGATAGAACTATGTCTCACTGCTAGTTTTTTTGTCAATATATAACAAAAATGACAAGTTCCCTGAACATAATTTATTTGAAAGGCATGCTAAGAGAACATAATTTCAGATTTTCTAATTTTTTCTGTTGGAACCTTGTCGAACCAAGCTCATCCAGTATTGAAACCATGAATTACAATTAAATTAATTTACATGTATTTAATTTTACTTATCAATTCTCTGGATTGGAATCCTCTTTTGAACAATTTTTAATATTTAGTTGCAATCTGAATTTATTTTAAAAATAAATGTGATAAATACTGATATCTCAAATATTAATTTTGAAATTGTTATCCATCAAACAATTTATTAACACATTTGATCCTGAGGGTTATGCACATGGTTAACTCCTGTGTCCTGCACGATGTAGCTTATATTCAAAACAATAAATAAAAAAAATAAAATAAAATAAAAAATAAAAAAAACACTATTGTTTACATCTGAAAATGATAACATCTTGATGTACTGTCTTTCCTCTTTACATTTATATGTATTTTATTTATTATGTTATATGTATTTACTTTTATTTGAAATTAAGATAAAGAGTGAGAATGGAACTCAGAAAACATGTTTTCATCTGTTTTTTTATTTTTGCAGAAACTAACGATGTTGTAAAATACGGGGAAAATGTACTTCAACAATTCTGGTGCACAATTATGATATTTCGTTGAAGTTCAGAAATGGTTTCATTTGCATATCTATTTGTTTCTGCCATGATTTTTAGAAATACACACTGGTTAAAAAATAATGAATGAGTGTCCAGTTCAGTTGAAAATTCATTTAAAGGAAATTTTATTTGACTGGCTTTTATAAACACTAGTATTTCACATTGTTCATCAATTTCACACCATTCTAAAGGAAGAAAATCTCTTGAATTTGAGAAAACTCACCAATAGTCATTCCCATCATTATCGCCCTTTGCTATCATTTTCATTGCTCAAACTAGTCAACACTCCAGGAGGAACATTGTCCTCATCACAAGAATTCAGTTCCTATCCATAATTCAAAAGCTTTTGAATTTCTATTGTTGAGAGTCACTATGAATTTGACGTTTGTATATGGCTTCTAAACATTTGTATTTGCTGCCAACAGCACAAACATTACTTTCAAAGAAAGGTTCTGATCATGACAGTGCCTGCAGGTATGAGTATCTAATTCTAGAAAGAAAATATAAATACATGCAACAAGTAGAAGCGTACTTTGACAATTGTCCTGTGACTTTATTAGTAACAAAAAGAGGTTTATGATAGGTACCTTTCAATATCCAAGAGACGACTGTAGCCTAGCCAAGAAGATAAATGCAGAAGAACGTTTGACTTATGTCGACACAACATGGCAGTAATATGAATATGACATATCTGAGAGATCCTTAAGATTGGAAGTTTTAACAGTCATTAGTTCTGAATAGTAGGAACAGAATTTTCAAGTGAATATATGTGTTAAAAAAAGGGTTAAAAAATTAAATCAAAATGTAGTAGTCCATGTTACCTGAATGAAGGCACCAATTTACTTCCGTCTTTTGGGGTGACATTGTACCAAGAAAGTGTTTTTGTATTTGTGAAACCAACATTTTTTTCTTCATATTTTATAATTATTTTCATTATAAGGTAACTTCAGAGTTGTGTTTTTATATACAAGCTGTTTATTTAACAGTTTTTCTTTTTTGGTAGGAGAGGAATTTTGTGTGGTACAATGTCACCCTCCAGGGTAGGGTGACATTGTCCGTTTCTTTCTTATGAGAATGTAGCCAAATTTGAAAGGATTAAGGGGTAGAATGTCTTTATACCATGTAAAAACATAACCACAAGTATAATGGTTCACAAAAATAACCATCAATTTTAATTGTTCATTACAATACATTTTAATTGTTCAGTACAAAATAACCTTAACTTAAACACTCAATACCATTTATTATCTACCCAGGGGCGATTGAGACTTGTATTTTTAATATAAATAAGCTTTCTCTTATCCATGATCTTTATACAGCTTTTAAGATTAAAACAGCAATCTTTCCAATGAGAAATCCTAATTCTCCAAGTGCTACAAGATAGTTGCCACTTCTTCCTGATCACTGAACACTTTCTAACCACCAATGTGGTACCACAGTGTTTACCTTGCAAATTATTTCGTAGTAAAATTTTGTAAAGAGCTGCGGCTTTTCTCTCAAAAAGTTTATCTGTTCATATACCGTAAATACATTCCAGGAACTTTTCATCAGAATACCTCTCATGGGATCTGGCATCAGCCAAATGATGATAAGTTCTCGTCCTCATAAATCATAAGTGTGAATTATTTTAACGAGCACTAAATCACATGGTTTGTTTGTAAAAGTACATCAGAGTGACTGCCACATCTGAAATTTGATCTCCCTGGTACAAAGTCACCCTTCATTTTAAATTTATGATCTGTAACAATATATGGTATGAATAAATTGAAGTTTTCATGTTAAGTAATATGAGTAAACTGTAAATAATTATTATATTATCAACACTTCAATAAAATGTATTAAGTTCATGAAATAATTGTGAGAGTTACTCCTATGAAAACACATCCATAATTGAACTATTTTTCTTGTCAGCTCAAGCTGTAATAATAAAAGGCACGAGCAGACCAATGTTGCCATTTGGTGTATTCAACTTCCTAGAATCAACTAATGGTTAAAGCTACTGAAAATACAAACGCCGTTTAATTTAAAAGATTCTTTACAGTGCTGCGTGGTGCAACGCCACCCTCCATAGTCTAAAGTCACCCCAAATGACTGTATAGTGAATATTATACATAATTATTCACTTTTCATGTGTTCACATGAAACCTTTATTTTCAATTGACCAAATGGGACAACCCTGTAAAAAATTATTTCAAAGTAAAACATGACATAAAAATATTTGTGTTTTGTGTTATTAACTATAAGAAGCTAATTGATACGAAGAACAAATTAAAGTTGATAATTAGTCAGAAGAAAATTATTATTATATTATTTATTTATAGCCTTTCAGAAAAACTATTCACATGTCATTTTAACCTGGGAGTGCATGCAATAGGTAGACTCATGCCAGCGCCCACAATGTATCTCTCAGATATAGCTGCAACTTTTCGTAAATGCGAATGATCTGAAATACATATTTTATTCAGTTTGTACATGCTCCTCAATGCAATTGTTAGTGAATCTTACACTGCAGAATTCTTGTCTGAATAGTTATGGTGAGAAAGGTAAAAATTGACAAAGTACATGCAAAAGTCATAAAACATCAAATCATCCTATTAAATACAATTTCTTCAAATTATTTTGGCATGTTCTAAACAAATATATATTTTACTTTCTCACAAAAATATTTAGAAAGTCTTCATCTTTTTTCTATTTTGCAAGGTTCTCATTTTTTTCATTTCCCTACAGACGTCTCCTACACTTACCATCCTTTTTCTCTTTGGTAAGAAATCGTGACAGTCAATTGTAGATGAGGCAAATTATAACATTTTCTGAATAAGCACTTGTCATAGATATGATTGAAAATGCTGCCATGATACGTACCCCTCAGGTCAGGAGCTCACAATGCACTGGCGCCATTACACCAAACGTATATGACAGATATTACACTGTGCAGCGATCAAGTTTGAACATGCTTACAGAAAATGATTCAGCAAAAGGATAAGAACCCAAGGCCAGGCAACCTCAGAAAAGTACAATGAAGGAATACATCAGGTAATTAATGCATCGCAATAATTCAGGAACATAAAATTGCTGTGGCTTGGATCTTACGAGCACTCTACTGAGAGCACTCCCATGTTAAATGATTTTCTCTGAGCATTTGATTTTCCAACCAACTACAACATCAAGATGAGGAACAACTGTCATAGGTAATACAATGAGTAAATTTTTCCAAAGATTTCCAAATCATGAGTGATATTTACAGATTGGAGATTAGATGGAATAAGAATAAACCCTATCTGTGAAGTAGTTTTCACAAATAGCACATTATAAAGTCTCTTTGCCACAAACAACAATTATTTATATCTTATGAAAATGTGGTCATGGACAAATGAAAATTTTGCAGAGGAAATGAGACTGATTTATGTTTATAGACCAAATTCTTGCTATTCATTGAACAACCGAGAAGAGTTCCAAAAATAACATTTTATCATATAGTTTTTCTTTGCAAGTCTCTATGCCTGAGGATTGTATTGTGCAATTGAATCTTGTTATTCACATTTCATTGTTCTGAACAAACTAAACACAACTCCATTAAATGAAGGATTTTCACAAATGTAAAGTAGTTTTGAATTCTTTGCTTGAAATGGCTTCATGTTTTCTGGCAAGCAAAGCGATCTGAAACAGAGAATGAATTTATATTAGAGAAAATACAATTTGTTGCAAATGTCTTGAAAACTAATATATTTCCAGAGAAAATATTACACGTTTCAAACTGTAGTACCTGGTCCATGTTCCTTAGAATATTTGAATGCATGAAGAAAGCGCAAAGTTTCATCAACAGATTCAGCGACATGATGTGAACTGATTGTTACTTGGCACAAAACATGATTGCAATCAATAATAAATAAGCCTCGTAAAGGTATTTTGATATCACGCTGCATTAATCCATAAGCTTTAGCAATTTCACCATTACTGTCTGATATTAATGGAATACTGATTTTGCCCAGACCACCTTGCTTTCTAGGAGTAGTGGTGCAAGCCATTATGGAATATTTATTGTCAAAGGTTGCACCTACAACTTTGCAATTTAAGTTTTCAAACTCTGCAACTCGATTTGAATATTCCAGGACTTCTGTTGGGCATACACAGGAGCTGAAGAAACAGAAAAATATTTGACAAATGTAATTAACACTAGAATTACAGGAGCAGTCATTTTGAGTGTTTTGAAGATTTAGTTTCCATTTGTGATTCATTGATTGATTTACTTTTATCATATTTTTTAATTTTAAAATGCTGAAATATAATTCTTTTAGACATCTTAGGTTTGAGATAATAGCTAATTCTTCATTGTTTACTTCAGTGATGGATAGCAGTCAAAATTACTGTTAATGAACTGCTATAGACTTCAAACATTCCAAAGGATTTAACATTGAGTATCATTTAAACTCATCAACCCAAAACTATAATAAGAAATTTGTGACATTGAGTCTTGTTTGTGATGTATCATATATGTGATTTCATGTGTGAAAAGCTATTTAAAGAAACACGGAAATAAAATATATCACTCACAATATTGACGGGTAGTAGAAGAACAGCACATACTTTCCCCTAAAGTCTGATAATGATATCTGTTTAAACTGATTCATTATAACTGCAGTTCCAGAAAATACAGGAGCTGGCTTATCAAGCTCAGGTCCAGGCATTGTACTGAAACAAAGTTTAATTAATGGAAATTATTTGGTATTTTTGGCGAGATTAAAAATTAAATTTTAACCGCAAAAGTAAGGCATTAAACAGTTTTTCATAGTAGATTAAATCTTATTTCTTATGGCTTCTGTTTACAGCTCCTTTGAAATGTCTTTCTCGATTTGCAATATATTTTACTCTCACGTTCTGCCGAGCGGTATAAAAATTTCTTGCCTCAAAATTACCAGGAAAAGTAAAGTAAACACAAGAAGAATCAAATGATTGACGGAATGCGTAATAATTCGTACTTCTTGTTACAGTCCCTACAAATTAAAACAAAACTGTTATAATTAAAATCCATCCATTTCTGAAACGCCATTGTAATGAAGTAATAATTATAATAACAATGTAATTCAAAGAAATCATTTAACCTTGATTGTCCTCAATAAACAAGGGGGAGTCACGGACAATCGTATATATACAAGAGATTAAAACAAACCTGCCGAATAAAAGTCGAAATATTCAGAGAAGTATAAAATCCAAAACTCTGTATAAAGAGCAGTCCTCCGGGACGCACTGTCGGTGCCTTGCGTCGTTGGAGAGGGAAAAGGAAGTGTGCAAGACAAAATGGTGTTCGGACGTGTCCACGAAGACTGCGGGTGCTGGACGAAGCCGAGAAGAGTAAAGCCTGGTAGCGGAGAGGAATTTGAGGAAAGGAAAGATGGAGGCCCGAGCTTTAGATTCGGAGACCACCAATATCACAATTCCTTTTATCTATTACAACCAATAGTTCTATTACTGCGGCAATACTGACGATCACAACAATGACCATCATTACGATAGTGACCACGACAATGACTCTAATAACCATGATCAATGCGCTGACCAGTGACCACACTTAATGGTTGACTACACTACGATCACTCCTTGAAGACTTCCGAGGGATATGTGCATCACGCAAAGGGCCGCCGCACAAACGCATGACGACGACATCTGTGACAATGGTCGGCACGATGTTGTCTACACCTACAACACTTCGAGATGAAGCACAACGCAGCCAAACTTTTTCGAATGACTAAAGATAACCCGAAAAGACATTTACTTTATGCCTCACACAGACAAAAGGGACATCACGGACGTTTCACGTCTTTCAACTTAGACGTGTGTATAGATAGGGCAAAATTCAGGAGGTGGCTGATGAGTGGAAATACAAGATACAGCTTAACCCTTTAATTCCCAACACCACTAAAACCTAAATTTTTTGTATTACCTTTATTTTCCTACTTAGAACGTATATAACACATTCACGTACAGAAAATATTTTCTTTAGTTTTTGCTTTAATTTTACAGCGTGCTTTAATGTTTACAGCGTCCAAATGGGAACAAAGGGAAAATATAGGGTCTACAGGCCATGCGATGCAGGGGAACAGAGTATATGCACGAAGTCTTTACAAATTGCACAAATAAGTTGTAATATTTCTTCTTTCACACTTAACAGCATCCTTGCCTCTGCAGCAATGAGGGGATGACCCCGGTCAGTCCTGGCTTGTATTGTAATGGTTGCACGGAGTCCTGTTCCTGGTGTTGAGGGGTGTGACACCACCATGCTAGCAACAATTTTTCTTGTGAATTCTTCCTGGCTAAGCTTGTTGTGTAGAGAAATAATGCAATGAATTCTTCATGCAGCAACTCTTAGAGTGTTTATACAGTTCAAGAGAATAGGCCAGTACCATTTTTTAAAAATTATATTGTCATCGACGCGGCCGACGGCCCGGCAGTAGCTCGGTCGGCAAGTGATACTAATTCCTTTCTAACCTATGGATGGTGAAAGGAAGTTGAAAAGGGGCTGTCTCGTGAAGATACACGACATTTCAATGATTCAATACTAATTTTCATTTATTTCTGACTAGTGTCAGAGAAGTTACATTTAAAAGAAGAGAAATGAATCCTGCGTAGTGAGCTCGTTAAAATAAATTTAAATGTTAAATTTCAAAATTTAGAAACTACAATTAAAAAGAAATTAAAATTTACTGATGAGCTAATTCTGAAGGCTAATGACAAACACGCCAGGGCGCGGCAACGCTAATATGCTAATGTCGTTGCGCTTGAAGAGCGTAGAATAGAACTCAATAGCGTGAATTTTGCCCGTTAGGCGACTTATATGATGAGTAGAGCGCCGGCAGCAGATCCTGGGTCGTTGAACTCGCCAGCTGAAGGTTGGGCTCTGTCCACCTTAACAAGAGTGAGGTTAATGACCTGTACTAATCCAATTGGGGTAACACGCCGCTTCAGATTTCTGAATTGAGAGAGAGTGATAAATTGGCGACACCTGAACTGGACTCTGTCACAATTCTATTCGCGGTACAAGTTGCCGAAATTAAAAGTTGTCTGACCGGGATGAAATATGCCACGGCTCCAGGGCCAGATACGATAAAAGTTAGCCACGTATCATCAGGATCAAAAATTGACATATTGTTCCTATTGTACATTCAAATTTTAAACAGTGGCTTTACGCCTTCTAGGTGGAAAGCTAATCGCACCATCCTTATACCAAAAGAGGGTAAGGATAATAAGTGAGTCAATAAATATCGCACCATTAAAATTATTTCTCATCGTTACTTACCAAAATTATTCTGCTGTGCAGAACCTTTTGAGCATTATGGACAAACGCATTCGATACGTGATGAAGTTCAATCCATGTCAAAAATGCATTTTCCTTGAACCTGGCTGTTTCGCCAATGTTCAAATTCTTCACGAAGTGTCGGTGACATGAAGAAAGCAGAGGGTGGTGTCGGTGCTGTGATAGATATATCCAAAACATTTGACACTGTTCCTCACCCGGCGATTCGCATTTACCAATTTGGTAGGGGACTCTTACGACGACGTTTCCACGGTCATTCACCATCCCTCGAAAGGAATTGAGGAAATTCGTAGAGGAGTAAAACAGGGGAACCCCCTGTCCCCACTCCTTACCAATCACCTCCGTAAAGTCAGCATCGCAAAGTTTAAAAAAAATTGATATTCGGCTCAACATTTGTCACTTTTTTATTGCTGATTTGTTACGGAAAACAAATTGTCGCTCTTCATTTGACCCCGCTATTAAAGATTCGGCTAACTTGCTATCAAGTTAGCATCGCGAACGCAACACAACCAACAAATTACAGAGATAAATAAAAATAACCACATAGGAATTTGTCGCTTTTTTGTTGCCGCAGAGTTCCCATAAAAAAATTGTGTCACTCTTCAAGTAATACCAGAATTGCAATTTTCTATGCACACTCACAGTTACTCAAATACTGTATGGGAATTATCACCAAGTAAGAATTCATTTTAGATGAAACTCCAGACATTTTTTTTTATTTCTGGCCCAAAAATGTAGCCTTACTTTGAGAACTATAGGTAAAATCTATTTGAGGCTGTGGGCCTCAAGAGTGAACTATCCCTCAAAATTGTTATTAACTTTTTTTGACGAAGTGCAATCTCTGAAGGTTTACTTCTGCACAGTGCACGAAACCCTTTGCAATCTATCACAATATATCTGATGTTAGTCCGCTTTGTTGCTAACAAGTGTACATGATATAATATTCGCCGGCGAAAACATTTATTTATTTTACGTAAAAAAAAATTAAAACTGGGTATGACGTGCCCAGAGAAATGAATTCTGTGCACATTTTCAAAATTCTGTGATCCATACCCTAAGTCATATACTACTTGAATTTTGAATGAAAAATAGAAAAAAACAGCTCCGATGTAAAAAAAATATATTTTCAAGAATTAATTGTAGCAATAAATTTTGGGCTCTTATCCATGAGGTCCTTTGTCAAGGAATAATACTTCCTGCCGCAACAACATGGAAACGATAATTTGAATAACTATATTTCCCACTGAATTCTAGAAGATGTGCACAGATAATGAAGTTACATTTATGTCCAGAAGAAAACAAGGGGCCATCTCAGCATTTGTTCAATGGATCAGGGAAACTGGACGAAAAACCTGATCGAGATGGGGTTCATTGACCCAGAAGCTGCGATACAATACTTGTTACATATTGTTTACAATTATACAGTCCAATGGTAAATACTACATTAAATATCACTGTTAAAATTAATGTTACTTTCCTTGTATAGTCTCTAATAGTATAGAAACAGTTATGCAGCAGAAACGATTTCACTTGGGATTTAAACTTTTCTATCGAATTTAATTGTTTAATGTCCTGTGACAAAGTGTTGTACAAGAATGTACATGTATGTGAATTTTTTGTAATGAGCTGTTGATACTGTCACCTCATGAATATGATTTCTATGTCGAGTGTTATTGTAATAGACATCGGCGTTTTCTGAAAATGTATTCCCGCACTTAAGCCAGTCATTTAAAAAAAAAACACTGATTCGTAAATCAACAGAATCGTAAGAGAACTATTATTAATTATTAATTAATTATTTATTTACTTTGGTAAAAGAACATGGTAAAATTCCTAGATTAATGAAGAGAGGCTTACAAGAATCACGTGGGTGGGATTTGGTTATTATTCGTACAATTCGTTTTTGTAATCTAAACGTCTGGGAGCTATACGATGTATTTCCCTAGAATATTATGCCGTATCTCAGGCGGGAATGAACATTCGCGAAATATACAAAACGAGCAGTATGAAGGCTGACTGAATTTGCAAAAATTCTGAACGCGTAGCATAATGAACTTAATTTTGTGTTCAATTCATTTGAATGGACGATCCATTTGAGATTTAACTGAATTGAGGGACCTAAAAATTTTGTTGCCTTAACATGAGTCAATGGTACACCATTCATTTTGAATGGACGACAGAATTGTTTATATGAAATGGAAAACTACATTAAAACTATATTCTTTTCATTTACTAGTATTTTGTTATGACGAAATTCAGTAAAATGTTTTAGACGCGGTCGTCTTGGAGCTGCGGTGAGCTTTTAGGCGAATATACAGGTCACACATGACGTGGCCAAAGGGGCTATCAGCAGATATTTTGCCTTATTTGCGATGTTTGCTATTTGTTGCCAAGTACATTGAATGAATTACATTTAGTTCCCCTGGTATTTGCCTAGTCGCATAGACACATTAGAACTAGGAAACCAAGGTACTTTATTTACCTTGGCTCCTTAGTTCAGGCCGATGGAGGATCATAAAAAAATATAAGAAGAACGAATGCGTTAGGAAGAGAAGCAGTGAGGAAGCTTACCCCAATTTGTAAAGATTTATTTATTTATTTTACGTTAAAAAACAGTTAAAAACTGCGTATGACGTGCTATGGGGAAAAGTGAATTGTGTGCACATTTTCAAAATTCTGTGATCCCTACACTAAGTCATATACTACTTAAATTTTGAATTTTGAAAGTGAGAAAACAAAACAAAAATTCCCATGTAATAAAATCAATTTTCAAAGATAAATTAGCAATAAATTTTGCCTATTATTACTTCCTGCCGCGACAACATGGAAACGATAATTTGAATAATTGTATTTCCCACTGAATTCTAGAAGACGTGCACAGAAAATGAAGTTACATTTATGCCCAGAAGCAAAACAAGGGGCCATCTCAGCATTTGCTCAATGGATCAGAGAAACTGGACAAAAAACCTGATCGAGATGGGGGTCATTGACCCGGAAGCTGAATTACAATAGTTGTTACAGGTTGTTTATACTCATTTATACAGTCCAAATGGTAAATAATGCATTATGTATCATTGTTAAAATTAATGTTACTTTTCTTGTGATGCTCAGTATAGTCTCTAATTGTATAGAAACAGTTATGCAGCAGAAACGATTTCACTTGGGATTTGAACTTTTCTATTGAATTCAATCGTTTAATGTCATCTGGCAAAGTGTTGTAAAATAATGTACATGTATTGTACGTGAATGTTTTGTAATGAGCTGTTGATACTGTCACCTGATGAATATGATTTCTACGTCGAGTGTTATAGTAATAGACTTCGGCATTTTCTGAAAATATATTCCCGCCCTTGAGCAAGTCATTTTTAAAAAACCACTGATTCGTAAATAAAAGACACGGTAATGGTAGAATTCCTAGATTAATGAAGAGAGGCTTACATGAATCACGTGGGTGGGATTTGGTTATTATTCCTACAATTGGTTTTTGTAATCTAAAAGTCTGGGAGTTATAAGATGTATTTCCCCAAAATATTATGCCATATCTCAGGCGGGAATGAACATTCGCGAAGTATACACAACGAGCATTATGAAGGCTGACTGAGTTTGCAGGAATTCTGAACGCGTAGCATAATAAACTTAATTTTGTTTTCAATTCATTTAAATGGACGTTCCATTTAAGGTTTGACTGAATTGAGAGACCTAAAAAATTTGTTGCCTTAACATCAGTCAATGGTACACTGTTCATTTTCAATGCAGCACAGAATTCTTTCTTTGAAATGAAAAACTGCATTAAAACCGTTTTCTTTTCGTTTACTATTAATTTGTTATTTCGGAACCAATTTGAAACATCTGATTTTGTACTATTTACGGTTTCTTTATTGCAAAGGATGTTCGTATCATCCGCAAAGAGAACCGTTCTTCCGTTTCGAATCGTCGAGGGCATATCGTTTACATAAAGTAGAAACAGAATAGGGCCTAAAATCGATCCTTGAGGAACTCCACATGCAACGGGCAAGGAGTCGAAAGGGTGCGTACGTAATGTTCCATCATTCCAGTAAGGTATTTCCACTCTCTGAGATCGTTGTTTAAGGTATGAGCATAACCAATCTAGAGCAATACCACGGATTCAATAAGAAGGTAATTTTGAAAATAAAATTTCAGGTTCAATGGCATCAAAAGCTCTAAAAATAATCCAATAGGTGCCTCGTTTTGATCCAATGATGAGGCGAAATGTTGAAGAAAAGAAAACATGGATTTTTTCGCTGATTTGTATTTTCTAAATCAATGTTGGCAATCTGAAAGCGCGTCGTGTTTACTGAGAAAGGTTTCCATTCGTACGTAAAAAAAGTCTCTCTAATATTTTTGAAAAAAAGAACTGATAGCAGGGAAATGGGCCGATAATTTTGAATTTCATTCTTGTTGCCTTTTTTGAAGACTCGCTTAATTTTAGCTGTTTTGAAAATATCTGGAAACGTTACGGTACATAAGGATGCATTAAATATGTGAATTAACGGGTGTATAACGGCATACGCACAGGCCTTTAACAGAGAATCCGGGAACTCATCTAAACCGGACAAATATTTATTTTTTAGTTTGCCAATTATGTTGAGAATTTTATGGGAAGAAGTTTCGGAAACGAAAATCGTGTCTAAAATTTTGGGTGAACTGTCTATTATTGAATTTTGTGGCTGAAAACCCTTAGTGAGATCGGCAGTAATTCTCGAAAAGCATTGGTTAAAGAGAATAGCCACTGTTGCCGGATCGTTCACATTTATATCGTTATATTTTAAAACAACATTCTCTACAGGGTTTATAGTTGGTTTGGTTGTATTTTTTATTATATTCCACATTCCTTTTGTTTTGTTATTTGAGTTCCAAATATCCTGATCGTGTTTCATGATTTTAGCCTGCCTTATGCCTTTTCGTAACAATGATTTGTATTTTTTAAAGTATATGAGGAAATCTTGAGATACATTATGACGTTTAGAAATGAAAGAAAGAATTCGCTTGTTTGTACAAGATGTCCCATTCCCTTTTGTTATCCAAGAATTGCTTTTCCGTGAAATATTTAATTTTCGTTTTTGAAAAGGAAAGCTAGTGTTAAAATGAAACGAAAGAGTTGAAAAAAAAGTTACATTTATCGCTTGTATCAACAGTATTATAAACAGCTTCCCATGACTCCCGCTTCAAGAAATCAATGAATAATTTTATTTTACTTTTTATAAACAATCTAGTCATACGTGTATTATTTATTGTGTCAGTGTTCTCATTTCTTATAATGGTAAGAAACAGTGCATCGTCACTGTATCCTAAATCTTTTGTTTCAACTTCGTATCGAGGAGTAATTTTGTTAATTATAATTTGATCAATTGCCTTCATCGAATTTAGTGTGATCCGTGTATGTACAATAACTGTAATGTCTAAATTGAGGGAATTATTGAAATTGAGAACTTTTTCTTGTTCGCAAGGTTCGACCCGAAAATCAATGTTAAAATCTTCGCATACAACAATGGATTCAAAAGAGCGATTGCTGACTTTGTAAAGTGTTATCTCCAGGTTTTCTAAGAACAAAATATAATCAGCAGCTCTCTTTGTTGGAAGTCTGTAGATGCAAAGTAATATCACTTTTAGCGAAGTAAGATGTACAACAGAAATTTCGAAAACATTTTCAACGGAATACACATTTAATTCCGCTATGGATATAGAATCAATATTATTTCTATCGTAAATACAAGAACCCCCACACGTAGGACCTTTATGCGATTCTCACTCTCTCTCTGCAATAAAAGCCTGCGAGGTAAATTTTGGAATTTGGAAAATGCTAAGTTCATTAGGAGGTAACCAATGTTCTGTAAAGCAAAGAGCATCCATTTGATTTAAATCGCCCTGTAGAGCTGCCTCGATAAACTCAGTTTTATTTGGAAGGGATTGAACGTTATGGTACAGAATGTTCAATCTTTTGCAAGTAACTACGGGAATGTTTTTGTGCTGCATCTGACTGTAGTTGCTAAATATTTCCTCCATTTTTACCTCGAGTTTTTACGTCGAAGGTTGTAATGTGTCGCGACAGTGACAGGTTTTAAGGAAAATGGGGCATCAGGTGTAGATGAATTGGCAGTGGGAATGGTAGAAACGGGAGTAGGTTCAGAGGAAGAGGCAACAGGGTTGGAAGTAATGGTGGGGGGGGCGGAGAACGTAAGGAAGGTGAAAAGGATGGATTTTTGGCAGCAAACTGCGTAGGACTGGAATTGACGTATTGTGCGAACTTGTTACCGACTGCATGTTTTCCAGCAAGGTTCATGTGAAGACCAGGCCTACAGTTGGAAATTTGGAAAAATCCAAAATTCCAATTTTTAAGAGGGTGTAATTTTCAAGGGTACGTTACTTACCAATGCTATTTTACAAAACGTAACTATACTGTTATGTGTAAAAGCTCAGAAAAATTAAGACTGAGATACTATTCCTTTTTTGAAAAATTACTCTTTGAAAATCAAACTTGGTTCATTCGCGTTCCATAGATTTGATTGCAAATATCAGCCAAAAACATCCAAAACAAAGGAAATTTATGTATTAAATATGAATATTTTTCGAGATGGTGGAGCGACCAATTCGTTAAGTTCTGGACCACTTAAAATGGATTGATCCTGCTATTTATAGTATATATAGTATATACAAAATTGTGCAGTCAGGATCCATGTTTTGAGAGCCCTTGATATCGAGAAATCGATTCCTGGCAAAACGTCTGTCCGTCTGTGGTCAACGCTATCGCCAAACCAGGCGGTTCCAAGTCGGCCTCTCGCGAGCTCGGGGGCCCGTGGGCCCGCCCGCGTGCCCGCGTGGCTAGCCGAGGAGGTTGTGGAGGGGACACGCTCGTATATCTATGGCTTTGCTTTTCGTGGAAGCCAAATGAGTAGTGCGATGGCTGGCAGAGGAAGCCACAACCCCTTTTCCTGTCTTACCATCACCGATGCAGTTGGAGATAACAGATTTTCAGAATTCCCTACTTCTAAAGGACAGACATATTAATACTTTTCATTTGCGGCGATATCAGAATTTACCAGTGGATATCTTCCCCTAGCACCATAAAATATAGCGAAGATTATATCTTTATTTGGTTCAACAAATTGTTGTGACCAACGTTTGTCTGCAATGAAAAGAATTAAAAAACAACAACAAAGAACCCAACTTCAGAACAAGACATTGAAGTGTGTTGTACTCATCGCTAGAACCCAAGGATTGCCTCCAGATATTACTTCACTTGCTTTGGAAGAAATATATCTAAAATTAATTTCATAAAATATGGTTTGTATATTGAATCGAATTGTACGTTTCCTGATAAAATTAAAGGCTTCTTTTTGAGTATGAGCTCTGGTGTACCCTCCACTCCCCAACCTCATCGCTCTGTGCTTCAGCTATCAGCGACGAATTGCGGCCGAAGGTCAAGGCCAACTCACGCCCCTATTTCGCCAGGCACCGGCAGCGAATGTTGCCAGCAGTCTGTGCCCGCGGGCAGGTGCGTTGGAGCAGCCTGGCCTAAACCGCGCAGACGATTTCCTCCAAAAGTGACGACCCGGCATGCGGGCAGTCCCGCTTAATGTGCATCCGTTTCATATTCGACCTCCGTAGGCAC
The DNA here is from genome assembly GCA_964035755.1 of Teleogryllus oceanicus. Classification (NCBI taxonomy): domain Eukaryota; kingdom Metazoa; phylum Arthropoda; class Insecta; order Orthoptera; family Gryllidae; genus Teleogryllus; species Teleogryllus oceanicus. Next base: position 343,918,928 of record CAXIVR010000001.1, on the reverse strand, counting down.
GATTACGTATTGCGACCCAACAAAAATTTTCTGAAGCAAGAAAAGGAGAAATTTACATACGTCCTCCGCAATTTTTTATAAAATAGCTACTAATCCCGTTTAATCCACAACTTCAAAATTTTGGCGTTAGGGCGAACACGTTATCTGCAATTATACATTACACATATATAGGGCTTCCAGGATTTTGTTAACGTCATGTCACGTTTTGTCGTGCATTCAAACACGCATTCAAGAATGCGCGATACCGTTAAACACAAGGGTAAGGTTAGGTAGAGCGTCAATCTATATTATTGATAATATCCTTTAAGTGTGCTGGTGGGGTCCGTGATGCCCACACTGTTATATTTTTTAAAATAATTTAAATAGTTTTATAATTAATTTCCCAGAGACTGGTGTATTCCTTTCAAATCGTGGGGTTTGCGATCTAATGAGCCACCGTCTTGTTACGTTTGTGCAGTGACGAATTATGGTCGATTCGAATGTTTCCGGGTATCCTAGACCCCACCAGTATAGTTACGCCAGTTTTTTAAATACATGACCACTTATGTAATCGATCATTTAGCAACGTCGTTTATTAGAATAGGAATAGTTAATACATTGTGTATATTACAAAGAGTTCATTTTTTATTTCAATTGCAGTTTTGCATTTGAAATGTCGACTATCACCGACAAAGAAATCCTGCGATTATTGTTGGTTGTTGTTGGACAGCAGTAACAAGTTTCGTGATCAACCCGTGGTTATAACGCAATCAGTAGTTCCTAAGAAAATAAAGTTTGTCCACGAGGCGCTGACAGAAATACCAAATATCTTTGCATTAACTGCCCCAAATTTATTTGTTTTGCAACACTCAAACTTTGTTTCAATTAACCTGCTTTGGAAAATCAATAACATTCTAAAACTTTCGTTTTTTTTTCTTCGTGCATTTTTCTGCTTACGTTTAATTCCTTTACTTTTACCGAAATATGAAACTCATCTGCCTGTTGAATTGCATTAAATATACTTTTCGTTAAAAAATATTGCGTTCAGAGAATTATTTGCTGTCTAGAATCTCTCAGGCCCCGTCAGCCCAGTTACGTTAGTATTTTTCACCAGCACAGTTAAAGGTTAAAGATCTATTAGTTTCTATCATTTATTATTGTATTAATTTTCGTATATCTAACGTGTTTATATGTTTCCCAAGAACGTATAACATATTATATGCTTTGATCGCTATCCGAAATTTCAGAACGTTAACTGCAATAAAAATGTATAGATTAACATCAATTTTTAGTTTACAAACATTAACAAATTTAGATTAAGGTAACATGTGCAGGATTTATGAATAGCAATATTGTTACATCAACTAATAATCAATAAATTTTAATAAATTTTAATACATATATATGTACACATCAATAAATTTTAATACATATATATGTAGATTCTAACGCTTTGGAAACATGTGTACACTATTTAAAAATTGGATTATTTGGAAAAAAGAAAAAAAAAACATTTTCGACTTTAAAATTCGTTTGAAATTTCTAGTTTGACAGGTATTTTTGCGTAAAAAATGAGAGTTTATATAATATTGTACGAGAGAAAGGCAGAAAGAAAGAGCTATGGTGTGAACAAGCTGTGTTGTTTTCGAAATAGCATTCTCTAGAATGGGCCTCGGTCTGATCTTAACTTCCCGCTCGTGATCTTAGCTTCTCATTCCCTCCCTACACATTTTCAGGCAGCAATGACTGTAGTAAGTGAAGGACTCTCAAAGCACCATTAAATCAAGCGAACCTCACATACATGGAGGAAAACGCAACTGAAAATATGTAGTAATGGGAGTATCAGTTTTGTTGTATGAGAGCGAAATATGTAAATAACTTTTCAATATTAGTAGACAGAGAAGAGAAAAGTGCCTCGGACAGTACACCTACTACAAATGAAATGTTTAAGACTCCCAAAAGTAGCCCGATATTATTCAATTATTGAAAATGAGGTTCTGTTCAACCAAGACGAAAATGGAGACCCAGCACAGGTCTTATCTAATTTAAAAAAGAGAAGAAAAAGAAGAAGGGTATTTTGACTATTAGAGCTGATGACTACTGTCCGATTTAAATACAGTGACTCTCCAAGGTCAGGAGCTGGGAGGAGAGGAGGCCGCTGTTATCCAATCCGGAGCTTCGATGCCACTTAAATTTTTGATATTGAAGCTCCCGATTGGATGACAGTGTCCACAATCCTTCCAGATCCTGGTTTTTATTTTCACTATTTTTCAATCGGACAATAATACAGCAATCAGAACGCTTCAATCAAAGGCTGATGTGTCCAAAAAACTGCTTTGTCTCTTGAGTTTGTGTAAGTGGTTTCTCCTTAAATCCTTCAATCTCTCTCTCTCTCAGTTTTTTGAAATGTTTTGAAATGGATCTTCGCTGTGATGTGACTCAGCTTCAGGCTGCGCATTCATTCTTAGTCAGACCTGCGTTGTCTAGAGTTTCTTTGTCTTCTACGTCTATTTATCATTAAGAATGTGTACACTTTTGCGGTATTGTTTGGAGAAGTGTTTTGCAGCAATTGCACAATTTGAGCTTTCTGCGCGTTTCGAGTGACTAAATTAATCCATTTTCTCAAAAACGTAGTTACGATTAGATACTGTAATCTTAATAAATAAAACTTAACAGTGATTCATTATGTAGTGGGACCTCGTACATGAGGCCTGTTTCTTTTGTATCACCTGAAAGCATATTCTTATTGACTTGTTCTGTTTGTTTGGTTTCTTAGGATCACGTGATGATTTTGCAACCCGTCGTAATGAGTGGGCGATATGGTATAAAGAAAACTTTGGCAATATGTATAATGAAATTATAACGCTATAGAAAAGTAGCTGTCAGCATATCAGCCTTTCAGATCGATCACGCAGGCACTTGATAAAACTGAATGACAATATCTACAGAGAGGCAATGATTCAGGGACGTTTTTAATTAGCTGACGTGGATGAGTGTCCGCTAATGAAGCTATGTATTTGTTGGCTCTTTGTTTGGAATAAGGAAAGTTAGTGAATAGGTTGAAAAAAGGCCACCTCTGGAGAAAGCACGAGAGGTTATAGAAAGGTAAAAGATCTAGTGCAATTTTATTTTAAAAGTGAAGCGGAAGAAAGCCAATTTAAAATTTTAATGCCTTTGCTACTCAAAACAATTGTTTTTGGTGTATTTCTATCCGCAAGAAGTATAGCAATCAGCATCTGGGTTAATGGTCCCCTTCTCGAGGTTTCTTGTCCAGTTTCCGTTGACGAGTCATTCAAACGATGAGATGGATTTTTGCTGTTGCTATTGGTCGGGAAATGTGTCAGCTGTACAGTGCGTTATCATTTTCATTCATAGTTGAACTTTGTGTAAGTTAAGTGACAGAGTAAGGTTTTCGGCTCTGCAGAGCTCAAGAGAACATAGTATTACACCCCTTGATCTTCGCGTAGTTTTTTTCTCGTCTATGAACATAAATATTTTTTGATGTAGTTACTTGTGCTTGTAGGCTTAGTAGGCTAGTATAGGCCTAGAAGAACTTCGGTAATATGGAATACCGTTTTTGTTTGTTAGCATCACTGTGTATTAAAACTTTTTGGAATAAGGAACTGCACGGAATAAGAAAGGAGCTTAAAGTTCAACTATTTTCAATTAAATATTTGTTTTGAAAATTTCTTAGAAAACTTTCTTTATAGCAATAATTTTATTTTGTTTTTAATTTTACGTTATTTGCATTTGGTGGGTAATATGAAATATGGGTATCCAAATGACAATAATTAAATGAGGTTGATAAAAACTATGCAATGAAATATATAATATTTTAAAATACAAATTTCATTGATTTTTCATATTTTACCTGCAATAATCACGCATGTAATCTTCCTGCTCGGTTTCAGAATAGTCAAGTTGGGCCCACAGGGAACAGGACAAACATTTCACCCAAACCCCTCCCCGTCTATCTCCAGAAAAAATCCCATTGCAGAAGATGCATTCTGTACCATCATTGTCAGGTACAGGAGATGATAAAAATTCGAACTCAAATGCTACACTTGCATGGAAAGACCTAGTATTCCACAGAATCCGGCGTGCCATTTTGAAATCAATAGCAGCTGACCTAAACGCGAAGAACTGAAAGCTACAAAATTAGCATCAAGTAATAAAAAGCAACTCGTGTTGCGTACATTCTGTAGTAGTTTGACATGACGTAGTTTCTAAATAATACAAAGGAAACAAACTAATAGTATATGCTATTCAAACCTATCTGCGTAAATGTTTGGGGACCGAAAAAAAAACCTCTTCAGTAGCAGGCGTGGTATACGTGACAGACGGGCGGTACTGACTAGAGCATCATACGAGCATTCCGAAGAATATTACCACTGTTTAATTTGGCTGCAACGCTTGACAGAAGAGTAAGATCGTTATTCCATATTACCCGATTATTCCATACTACCCCAACTTGCTCTACCATATATTATTAATTTAATAAATAAATAGTAAGTAAAGTATCACGTAAAAATTTCCAAAATGTTAGAACATAAAAATTCAATTCAGGTCAGACCTGTTTTTAAATTGGGATACTTTACAATAGTATTATTGTAATTTCATTATTGTAAATTCATTTAATTCATCATTTAGTTCCGCCTAAGTCATTGGGTGTTTCCAACATGTAGTTTCGTTGTTAACTTTTTCTCACTATCATATATTCCGTACTATATTTCCAGATGATTGATTGATGAATTTTCCAAGGGATGAGCACAAAGTTGTAAACGTCCTCCCTCGCCTCGGCGATTTAGTATGGCACTCATCGTCGTCATTGTCACTATCAATGTCGTTCATGGATAAAGTCCTTTAAGAAAGGTCAACCAACTGGTCTTGTATCTAGAGAGACTGTGATTCATCAGAAGCTCTTATAAATCTAAGTAAACAAGGCTATTGTTCTGTCAGAAAGAATAAAATACACCCGTTGAAAATTAGAAGGTAGAGACTCGGGCTAGAAAAAAAGCCTATGAACCCAGCCCGCTTCCCGAAAAGCTTCAGGTATCCCTTCACGTCATCGCTGGGGTGGTCTTCAGAATCACTTACGAGAATGAAATGAAGAAGGCGTCTTTATCAGTAATACTAACGCGCTCGGAAATTAAAAGCAAACGATGCAGCCTACAGCTGCGTTAGAAATATAAAGTGGTTTTGATAATTACCCAGAAACTCGGGAAAAATCCAAAAGCAATGAAATAGTTGATTTTAAATGGAAAATACAAAATTTTAATATGTTAGTCCGTAAATTTGTGTGTCTGAGGTTACACCTATATTCGTATACTCTGTACGTATCAGTATTTTCAGTACGACGTGCCTACGACATAACTGACGTCATACTAAACAAACAAGCCTTAGTATCCACATGTTGCTTTTCAGAAGAGTGTTTTCCATGCTTCAGGCCATTAGTGGAAATTAAATGTAGAAAACGCCTTAGTTTGGTTAATCTATTAAAATATACGTTCTTAGAACACTTGTGGAATTTTTGCCCCCCTTCGATGGCGGGGAGTGGGTCTAGCTTTATGACTCAATCGCTGTGGGGGCAGCAACTAGCCCTATTATTATTATTGCTGCATCCACTTATTCGAGTAGACGTGTCTTTCACAAGGTTGCAAATGACAGGGCATAATAGAATTTCATTTCCTCTGCTTATCGCATCTCGATAGTGCTACTTGCGGCGTACATGTAAGTGTATTTCCATGAATATTCTTGTTGAAGGATATTAAAGAATGTGTGAAATTGCGATTTGGGGCCCTTCTCAAACTTTCTTTCCCTCTCACTCCTGATATGATGATTCGTTACTCAGAATGTACCTTAGGATTCTTGACGTAATGAATCCAGAGTCGATTTTCTATGGTAAAGCCCGACATAATGGAGGCTCTCTAGATGGTCTATTGAGCTATATACCCGCACCTTATGTTCTACCAGGGAGATTTCTCCCCGGGGTGGTCACCTAGGCGTCAGACCCTATCCGCATCCCCCGCCGACGCCCTAGTACGCGGACACGCTGGTTTCTGGGTCCCGCCAGAACGCAGTTTACCCTTTTGTTCACCTTCACATTCAATGCCTGGGTCGAGCCGCCTTGCCAGCTCAGATCTATCGGCGTTCCCGCTCGCTCCCAAACACGAAACAATGCGCCACTCAAAATGCACCGGGACATGTCCCTCTTCTATGAACGGAGTATCGGACTACTGTCACGAAGAAGCAAAGTCCTCATCTGGGGCCACCTTAGCTAGGGTCCCAGGGGCCCGAGACCCCAACCCGTCTCCTCACTGCCTCCAACTTGAAACTACCGCCGGAACCTGGGCAACCTGATAGAGGAGTTCATGCTCCCCATCTGGACTTTTATGTGGGATCCTGAACAAGTTCTTCGGCCAATCCCGCCTAAACGTCGACGGGCTAGACGCCTACCTGGTGGGTCACCGGACTATCCCGGTAACACGGAGCTTAGCACCGCTCACTCGCTGTTTTCACCTTGAATCTAACGACGAGACTGCCACCATGAAACTCGAGGTGTATATGTCCGTATACATCAAGAACTGACCTCCGAAGTCGATGGTTTCCCCGTGCGAGAACCGCTGGCTCAGGGCATTAACTTTCGTCACTGAAATGCCTCTGATCGGAGGGTCCTCGAGTTCGAGCCCCGACGGGGGAACGTTTATGCTGCGTCTCTCACGCAATTGTACTCTACCTGGGGGAATTCACCCCGGGAAGGCACCTGAGCGTTAGCCCCTATCCGCACCCCCCGCAGGCGTACAAGTACGCCTTTGGGCGTACTGGGTCCTATTAGAACGCAGCTGATCCTCGCGGTATCCTCCCCATACAGTGCCTGGGTCGGGCCGCCCTTCCAGCTCCGAGTTCCTGGCTATCCAGGCTAGTACCAGAGTCAAAACAAGGAGCTATTTATTTGCGCCGGGAACAAGTTCCTCCTCTTTTCCCAGAGTATCGGGCTACTGCCACGACGAAGCCGAGAGTCCAACTAGGGGCCACGCGAACCAAGGTTCGAGCGGCTCGAAGCCCCCGTTCCGTCTCCTCGCTGCCTACGTATCGTCAGAACCTGGGCAACCTGACGATAGGTATCAGTTTCCCGCCGATCTTTTTTATGCGGGCTCCGAAGCATTCTGAGGAATCTCCTTCAGTCAATTCTGCCCAATGGTCAAAGCGCCAGGGGTCCAACTGGTGGGTGGTCGGGTAAGCTGGGGAAGCCCGGCAACCAGGACCTTAGCATCGCCTACTCACTGCCTCCATTTTGAGGCTAACGACGTGAGTGCCGCCGCGAAACTCAGGGTCCGGGTGCTTGTCGACAACTTTCCACCTGGAATCAAGGCAAACTAAGTCACCGTGATTCCCCCCTGCGGCGAAACCCGACGGTGGCAGTATACGGGGAGTCCCGGCGGTGGCATCTCTAGTCAAGTAGCTAAGGAGGATTTTACCGCTTCCAGGAGGAGAATTCTAGTGGCTTGCTACTCTCGTCAGCACGTTTTCGTGATTTCTCCATCAGTAACTTCCAGGCGGATGCTTGCCTAACAAACGGATCACGGGGCGCGCGAGATCTTTCCTCCGTCGTTGCCCTTTCCTCATCCTTCACACACACGTTCCCGCTTAGACGCACTACTTAATCATGTCTGTAGACCAGTCGTCAGTTTAGAGCTTATCTCGGCTGGCGCAGATAGCTGGATTGCAAAATCCTGCAAGCCGTCGTGTACGTAGGCGCCGAAAATTCAGTTCTATCAGGGGGAGGAACACCATCACCACACGGGATAATGCACCACATTTACCATAGCAGCGACAGCTCCTGGAAACAACAAGTCAATTAAGCAATAAACCCAGAGCACGCCCTCTCGTCGCCCTCCTCGGTTGCGGGAGATTTCACCCTGCGTGGCCTACTTCCCCTTATCATTCCTTGTTCTACCTTCTCCTAACAATCCAGGCTAGTAATGGAGTCCAAACAATGCGCTTCTCACATACACCGCGAACACGTCCCTCCCCTGAGAATATCGAGCCACTGCCACGACGAAATCGAGAGCTCATTATAGGCCACCCGAACTAATATCACATACGTGGCCGCGATTCCCCCTGCGAGGCGCTGCACAGACAGATGCAGTGTTGACTCTGAGATAACTCAGACGGTAAATCCTTGACTAATCGACCCATCTCATGAGATTCAGATGGATGTGCTGAACCACCTAATGAGGAGCCTTCTGTGTACAAAAGCGTCGGAGCGACCCGTGGTGTAGTGGTCAGATCGATCACCGGTCACCTATCGGTACCGGGCTTTAAATCCCGGTCGATCCAGTTTAATGATGAAAGTCGATTGGCGACACGTTTCTTCGAAGGGCCTCCTGTTTTTCCTGCCTCTTATTCCACCTCTGCTCCATCATATTTCATATCATCATATAAAACTCTCCAATTAATAAAATTGAACCTTCAATTCCAGGTGTAATCATAAGGCCACTAGCATTAAGACTACTTGAATCTTAATGAATATATTTCATTGTAACTCAAGACATCTTTTACTGAACAGGACAGAAGTATTCAATTTCCGTTGCCGAAAAGGTACGGTATGGTAAGGTATGTCTTGTAATAAAAAAGGATCAATTCCAACTCGCGAAAGAAAACAGAAAAGTATTTAGTCACAAAAGTTGAAAGATCGCAAGGTATGGCTTTCGACAAACAGAAAAAAGTCAAGGATATTCTCAGAGAAGGAACGTGACGTGTCGGACCGGTGAGTAAACTAATAATAGAAGTCCTGTAGCCGATCGAATGCCATTAAGTGAAATAGACTCGATCATGTAAAATACAAAATACAAAACATTGTTACGAAAAGTCATAAGACAGGCCAAAATCATGAAAAACGATCAGGATATTTTGAACTCAAATAATAAAACAAAAGCAATGTGGAATATAATAAAAAATACTACCAAATCAACTAGAAAACCCGTAGAGAATGTTGTTTTAAAATATAACGATATAAATGTGAACGATCCGGCAACAGTGGCTATTCTCTTTAACCAATGCTTTTCGAGAATTGCTGCCGATCTCACTAAGGGTCTTCAGGCACAAAACTCAAAAACAGACAGTTCACCCAAAATTTTAGACACAATGTTCGTTTCCGAAACTTCTTCCTATGAAATTCTCAAAATAATCGGTAAACTAAAAAATAAATATTCGTCCGGTTTAGATGAATTCCCGGATTCTTTGTTAAAGACTTGTGCGTATGCCATTATACACCCGTTAACTCATATATTTAATGCATCTTTATGCACTGGAACGTTTCCAGATATTTTCAAAACAGCTAAAATTAAGCCGCTTTTCAAAAAAGGCAACAAAAATGAAATTCAAAATTATCGGCCCATTTCTCTTCTATCAGTTTTTCAAAAATATTAGAGAGGCTTTTTTACGTACGAATGGAAACCTTTCTCACTAAACACGACGCGCTTTCAGATTGCCAACATGGATTTAGAAAATCAAAATCAACGGAAACAGCTATATTTTCTTTTCTTAAAGATGTCGCCTCATCATTGGATCAAAACGAGGCACCTATTGGATTATTTTAGATCTCTCAAAGCTTTTGACGTCATTGATCATGACATTTTACTTTCCAAATTACCTTCATATGGAATTCGTGGTATTGCTCTAGATTGGTTATGTTCGTACCTTAAACAACGATCTCAGAGAGTTGAAATACCTTACTGGAATGATGGAACATTACGTACGCACCTTTCCGACTCCTTGCCCGTTGCATGTGGAGTTCCTCAAGGATCGATTTTAGGCCCTACTCTGTTCCTATTTTATGTAAACGATATGCCGTCGACGATTCGAAACGGAAGAACGGTTCTCTTTGCGGATGATACGAACATCCTTTGCAATAAAGAAACCGTAAATAGTACAATATCAGATGTTTCAAATTGGTTCCGAAATAACAAATTAATAGTAAACGAAAAGAAAACGGTTTTAATGCAGTTTTCCATTTCAAATAAACAATTCTGTGCTCCATTGAAAATGAACAGTGTACCATTGACTGATGTTAAGGCAACAAAATTTTAGGTCTCTCAATTCAGTCAAACCTTAAATGGAACGTCCATTTAAATGAATTGAACACAAAATTAAGTTCATTATGCTACGCGTTCAGAATTCTTGCAAATTCAGTCAGCCTTCATACTGCTCGTTGTGTATACTTCGCGAATGTTCATTCCCGCCTGAGATATGGCATAATATTCTGGGGACAGTATCAACAGCTCATTACGGGGGAATATATTTTCAGAAAATGCCGAAGTCTATTACTATAACACTCGACGTAGAAATCATATTCATCAGGTGACAGTATCAACAGCTCATTACAAAAAATTCACATACAATACATGTACATTATTTTACAACACTTTGCCAGATGACATTAAACGATTAAATTCAATAGAAAAGTTTAAATCCCAAGTGAAATCGTTTCTGCTGCATAACTGTTTCTGTACAATTAGAGACTATACTGAGCATCACAAGAAAAGAAACATTAATTTTTAACAATGATACATAATGCATTATTTACCATTTGGACTGTATAAATGAGTATAAACAACCTGTAACAACTATTGTACTACAGCTTCGGGTCAATGACCCCCATCTCGATCAGGTTTTTCGTCCAGTTTCCCTGATCCATTGAGCAAATGCTGAGATGGTCCCTTGTTTTGCTTCTGGACATAAATGTAACTTCATTTCTGTGCACGTCTTCTAGAATTCAGTGGGAAATACAATTATTCAAATTATCGTTTCCATGTTATCGCGGCTGGAAGTAATAAGAGCCAAAATTTATTGCTTATTTTCTTTGAAAATAGATTTTATTACATGGGAGTTTTTTTGTTGTTCTCCTTTCAAAATTCAAAATTTATTGCTTATTTATCCTTGAAAATGGATTTTATTACATGGGAGTTTTTTGTTTTTATTTCTCCCTTTCAAAATTCAAAATTTATTGCTTGTTTATCCTTGAAAATAGGTTTTATTACATGGGAGTTTTTGTTTTTCTCCCTTTCAAAAATTCAAAATTTAAGTAGTATATGACTTGGTGTAGGGATCGCAGAATTTTGAAAATGTGCACACAATTTACTTTTCCCCATAGCACGTCATACGCAGTTTTTAACTGTTTTTTTGACGTAAAATAAATAAATAAATAAATGTTGGAATGTCAATGGATTCTAATGTCAAATGTCAAGGGATGACACATGGTGTTGTGTACTACGGAAAATTTTAAGGAATTTACGCTCTTTCGAATTCCGTTTGCTTCGGCCTAAACAAAACGCCAGGCAATCTTTGAATCCATCGGCGTAGCGTTATCGTGCGTGAGTCACAAACCACGTTAACAAACGTCAATCCTTGGAGTTTGCGAATTTTCATGGACATCTAACGTCATTGTTTGTTTGTCATTGTATATTTACATAATTAAGATTATTGAATGATTTCATCGAACAACACGTCATCAAGATTCGCATTGACGTTGTGTTTATTTTTAAATTTAATTGTGAATAATCCATAAGCCACGTGCCGTGGTATGACATCATAGTAGCTCCTCCCATTGTTAGCGGCTGTCACGTGGTACTGCGGATGCAGATTCTGATGGATATAAAGCTCGGCGGTGCAGACGTGACGGCAGTCACTCGGGACCTCTTGAGCCAGCACAGTCTCCACAGACACACCTTGGTCGAGCACAGGAAGCGGATTCTGCGTCATGTACATCTACCCTCGTCCAGTAGCTGTTCACCCCGGCGACCGAGTGAACATGCGCCCGCTGTGGTTGGTCTCGCTCGTCAGCTTCGGAGTGGTCGCTATGTTGTTCCTGGGAGAGATGGTGCACAAAAACGGGAAGCCGCGCGGGGGGGCCACGCCCCCAGTTGGTCACAACGGCAACGCCAACATCGCCTCTGTACAGTGCAAGCGCCACGTTGTCCCTCCAGGGGACAAAGTTGCCTTCGGACTGGAATTCCAGGAGACGCCCGGCCCGTTCTGGAACGCCACGGAAGACCGAAAACTTATGATCGACGGGCTTGGAGGCGTCGTAACTGCCTCCAGTTCTAGCATCCACTCGGACGCCATTCCTGAATCAGCGGCCACCGACGCTTCTTGGTTCGATGCAGAAAACGGCACCAGCCAGATCTTCCCTGCAAACCTATCTACGGCTAATCGCAACTCTACAAACCACTCTGCAGCCACGGGTATTTTTGCAAGACTATCTGCTGCTAATATCATCTCTTCAAAACTAACTGCAGCAAATCGCATCTCTGAAAACGTGCCTGCAACCGATGGCATCTCTGGACACCTATCTAAAACTAATGGAATCTCTGCAACTTGTCTGCAGCCGATGGCATATCTGAAGGTAATGTAATATCTGCAAACCTGTCTGCTGGTGATGGTATTTCTGAAAACCTATCTAAAGCTAATGGAATCTCTGCAACCCTGTCTGCAGCTAATTGCATCTGTGCAAACTCCTCTGAAGCTAATGGAATCTCTGCAAGCTTGTCTGCAGCCGATGGCATCTCCGGAAACCTATCTGAAGGTAATGTAATATCTGCAAACCTGTCTGCTTGTGATGGTATTTCTGAAAACCTATTTAAAGCTAATGGAATCTCTGCAACCCTGTCTGCAGCTAATTGCATCTGTGCAAACTTGTCTGCAGCCGATGGCATATCTGGAAACTCCTCTGAAGCTAATGGAATCTCTGCAAGCTTGTCTGCAGCCGATGGCATCTCCGAAACCTATCTGAAGGTAATGTAATATCTGCAAACCTGTCTTCAGCTTCCGACATTTCTTCAAATCCATTTGCAATGGAACCCAAATTGGAATCTCTGCTAATTTGTCTACATCAATGACATTCATGCAAATCTGTCCGAAGCTACTGACATTCCTGCAAACAAGTCCGAAGTTTTCCATGAATCCGTCTATCGCCACTGGAATCTCTGCAAACCTGTCTGCAATTAATGACATCTCTGGGAGCCAATCTACAGTTAAAGACAATATTTTGATTCTGTCTGCTTCTTACTTCAACTCTACAAACTCATCCACAGCCACAGGTGTCTCTGCAGGTAGTTCGTTGAAAGCTAATGATTTAACTGCAAAACTGTTAACTAACGCCACTTCTGCGATTCCATCTACAGCTAAAGGCATCTTTGTCAACCTGTCTGAAACTACAGGAATTTCTGGAAAATTTTCAGAAGTTGGTGGAATATTTGCAAATATATCCGCAGCTAATGACATTTCTGCAAACATGACTGCAGCTAATACGATCGCTTCAAACCAATCTACTGCTAAAGGCGTCTCTGCGAATTTTTCTACATCTACTGACATTTCTGCAAACCTGTCGAAAGATACTGTCCTTTCTGTGAATCGTCTCCGGTTTTGAATCTGTATGCAGTTAATAGGAGCTCTACAAACCTGCCTGTAGCTAATGCTACCTCTGCAAACCCGCCTAATTCGGATGTCACTGCAAACATGTCTAAAGGCAATGATATCTCTGTGATGCGATCAACTTCTAATGGCACCTCTGCAAACCCATCTACAGATCATGGTCTTTTGGCAAACACATCTGCTAATGACACCGCTACAAACGCGTCTCATGCTAATGGCGCCTCATCAGGAACTCATCTTTCAAGTGACCCAGTTGGATCCGCGTCATCTGCTGCCTCCGCGGTAGCTTATGCACCAAATGATCGTCGGCAGAAGAAGAAGAAATTTCGTGATTACTCCTTCATCATTTTGTGCATTCTTCATTTTTATACATTGCTCCTTCAAGTTCTATAGGCATTTTTTGTATATTCAAAATGCCTCAAAAATGCTTCTCATTATATATTTAGCCAAGCGGCAATTACTTTATGTTATTTCATTTTTAAATCATATTACTTTATTATAATATGTAATGACCACAACAATGTCATATAATATTTATATTCTACAATGTGCTATATCGCGTGTCTGTTTATACTGAAACGTGTTTTAAATTGTAATGTAGATTATAAAACATTGAATCAAAGTTTCATAATCGAAAAACCGAATAATGAAGAGTTCTCAGACGCCTAAAATGAAAGTGTTTTACGCTCATTTAAATTGAATTTTGTTTCTCAGCAATTGCAAACATTTAAATGTTTCCAAGGAACGCTGTTTTAACAGTGTACAGAGCTATGAAAAAATATATTTTATATAAAATGTTATATTATTATATTTATTGTATGTAATATTGCATATCATTTTACATAATATTATATATTGCTAGATATTTTCAAACTTTGTGCCAATTGGGTACTTTTTTAACAAATGCTATTAGATAATATCATTGTGAAAACATTATTTGTCTTTGAATTGCGATTTCTGAATTGAGGCAAAAGCATCATGTTCTACATTGTAATAGTGACATGACAAGAAGTTTGAACTAAATATTAAAATGACTGCTAAATGAAAAAAACGCCCTGACATGTTTTTGATATCTGAATTGTGTTTTCATTATAAAATAAAATGTGATTGTACTTCATGTGTACCACTTTGCAAAGACGTTTCAATAAACGAGAGTTTGGTTCAAATTTAATAATCTTTATTTTCTGTACTCATCGTTATTTGTGTTTCTGTCCTAATATTAAATAATACTATACTGCACTACTGCAATGTGTGTGTGTGTGTGTGTATATATATATATATATATATATATATATATATATATATATATATATATATAGTGACCGTACTTACCTCGGTTTCCCGAATTAGGGATTCTGGTTGACCACGCAAGTACAGTACTGGAAACATAAATTGATCGCGGCCGTCTGCGGCTAAGTTCAGCTTTTGCACGGCTTGGACAGCCCTTGTCATGACGAAACGTCGCAGGCGGAGCCTCACAAACCATCGTAGCCAATCTCGATGCAGGGGGGAGTGCCCCAACAAAATTACAACGTACAAAATTGCGGGCGATGCTAGTTCAGATGTGGAAGTATTTTCAAATAAAAAATACATGGAAGAAACACTTGTATGAACATGAACGTAAATTCATTGAAATGTATATGAACAAATAGCACATAACCACTGTTAACACAATTCTTTTCTAAGAAATTACATTGATATCAGATAAAATAACACGAATTTTAGAACGATTACGTTCTTATACACATTTAAATTCCAATATTCTTGTCCAAACACAATTTATGAACTTTATCAAATGACCAGTTTACTACAGAATTTTGCGATTAGAAAAACGATTATAATTGCATATTTTCAAATGTTCAAATGTATATTACATGAGCAAAAATGCAAATTTTGATTCTAAAGATAAATTCTATAGATCATTCTAAAGATCTATTTAAATTTATAGAAAATAAAAGTTTTCGGTGTGAAATTATTCTTTCTCATATAATAAAGCTTAATATAATAATTCCGATTAAGGAAATAGTTGAACCTAATGATGATAGAATATATCATAAAGTATAATCATCTGGATAATCGGAGTATCGTCGTGGTATCCCAGCTAATCCTAGAAAATGTTGAGGGAATATCAAATAGGTCATCCTTGACTGCCTGTATCTTCTAAACTATAAGCTATTCGACGCTGAAATCCGCACGTAAACTGAAGAATACGTTTTCTCTCTGCATTCCTGTTAACGACTGGTACATGACGATAGGGAAACTTTAATAAACCGGCGGCAATATAGGTGGCATTTTGGGTGAAAATGGCGTATTTTATTAATGTTTTCGCAAATTGCCAGAAAACGAAGCCTCAGAGAGAAAAATGACCTGCACCATTGAAACCGCCGTTAAATTTCGAGTCAGGGTGCTGGCTTTCAGAAGAATCCGTGTCCGGTCGAAATTTGAAAAGTTCAACAGGGGGGGTATTATCAACTTTTACGATTTGGCCATGGAAATTAAAACGACCATATCTCCTAAACGAATGCGAATTTTGGCATTCTGAAACCACCGGCGTCTTCCTGGGATCAAGGGCTATCAGAAAAAGTGGTCATTTGTCCAATTCGGAAGAAAACTACGGTTTTAGAGGGTTTTCTTCATTTTAATGCATTTTCAATATTTCCAAAATAGGTCATTTTTGACTGCCTGTATCTTCTAAACTATAAGCTATTCGACGCTGAAATCCGCACGTAAACTGAAGAATACTTTTCACTCTGCATTCCTGTTAACGACTGGTACATGACGATAGGAAACTTTAATAAACCGGCGGCAATATAGGTGGCATTTTGGGTGAAAATGGCGTATTTTATTAATGTTTTCGCAAATTGCCAGAAAACGAAGCCTCAGAGAGAAAAATGACCTGCACCATTTAAACCGCCGTTAAATTTCGAGTCAGGGTGCTGGCTTTCAGAAGAATCCGTGTCCGGTCGAAATTTGAAAAGATCTACAGGGGTATTATCAACTTTACGATTTGGCCATGGAAATTAAAACGACCATATCTCCTAAACGAATGCGAATTTTGGCATTCTGAAACCACCGGCGTGTTCCTGGGATCAAGGGCTATCAGAGAAGGTGGTCATTTGTCCAATTCGAAAAAACACGGTTTTTAGAGGGTTTTCTTCATTTTAATGCATTTTCAATATTTCCAAAATAGGTCATCTTTGACTGCCTGTATCTTCTAAACTATAAGCTATTCGACGCTGAAATCCGCACGTAAACTGAAGAATACTTTTCTCTATGCATTCCTGTTAACGACTGGTACATGACGATAGGAAACTTTAATAAACCGGCGGCAATATAGGTGGCATTTTGGGTGAAAATGGCGTATTTTATTAATGTTTTCGCAAATTGCCAGAAAACGAAGCCTCAGAGAGAAAAATGACCTGCACCATTTAAACCGCCGTTAAATTTCGAGTCAGGTGCTGGCTTTCAGAAGAATCCGTGTCCAGTCGAAATTTGAAAAGTTCAACAGGGGTATTATCAACTTTTACGATTTG
Source organism: Teleogryllus oceanicus (assembly GCA_964035755.1). Classification (NCBI taxonomy): domain Eukaryota; kingdom Metazoa; phylum Arthropoda; class Insecta; order Orthoptera; family Gryllidae; genus Teleogryllus; species Teleogryllus oceanicus. The sequence goes on along the minus strand of CAXIVR010000001.1, from coordinate 343,901,982 downwards.
GCCATGGAAATTAAAACGACCATATCTCTTAAACGAATGCGAATTTTGGCATTCTGAAACCACCGGCGTGTTCCTGGGATCAAGGGCTATCAGAGAAGGTGTTCATTTGTCCAATTCGGAAGAAAACTACGGTTTTTAGAGGGTTTTCTTCATTTTAATGCATTTTCAATATTTCCAAAATAGGTCATCTTTGACTGCCTGTATCTTCTAAACTATAAGCTATTCGACGCTGAAATCCGCACGTAAACTGAAGAATACTTTTCTCTCTGTATTCCTGTTAACGACTGGTACATGACGATAGGAAACTTTAATAAACCGGCGGCAATATAGGTTGCATTTGGGTGAAAATGGCGTATTTTATTAATGTTTTCGCAAATTGCCAAAAACGAAGCCTCAGAGAGAAAAATGACCTGCACCATTGAAACCGCCGTTAAATTTCGAGTCAGGGTGCTGGCTTTCAGAAGAATCCGTGTCCTGTCGAAATTTGAAAAGATCTACAGGGGGGGGTATTATCAACTTTTACGATTTGGCCATGGAAATTAAAACGACCATATCTCCTAAACGAATGCGAATTTTGGCATTCTGAAACCACCGGCGTGTTCCTGGGATCAAGGGCTATCAGAAAAGGTGTTCATTTGTCCAATTCGGAAGAAAACTACGGTTTTTAGAGGGTTTCTTCATTTTAATGCATTTTCAATATTTCCAAAATAGGTCATCTTTGACTGCCTGTATCTTCTAAACTATAAGCTATTTGACGCTGAAATCCGCACGTAAACTGAAGAATACTTTTCTCTCTGCATTCCTGTTAACGACTGGTACATGACGACAGGAAACTTTAATAAACCGGCGGCAATATAGGTGGCATTTTGGGTGAAAATGGCGTATTTTATTAATGTTTTCGCAAATTGCCAGAAAACGAAGCCTCAGGAGAAGAATGACCTGCACCATTGAAACCGCCGTTAAATTTCGAGTCAGGTGCTGGCTTTCAGAAGAATCTGTGTCCGGTCGAAATTTGAAAATTTCAACAGGGGTATTATCACCTTTACGATTTGGCCATGGAAATTAAAACGACCATATCTCCTAAACAATGCGAATTTTGGCATTCTGAAACCACCGGCGTGTTCCTGGGATCAAGAGCTATCAGAAAATGTGGTCATTTGTCCAATTTGGTAGAAAACTACGGTTTTTAGAGGGTTTTCTTCATTTTAATGCATTTTCAATATTTCCAAAATAGGTCATCTTTGACTGCCTGTATCTTCTAAACTATAAGCTAATTGACGCTGAAATCCGCACGTAAACTGAAGAATACTTTTCTCTCTGTATTCCTGTTAACGACTGGTACATGACGATAGGGAAACTTTAATAAACCGGCGGCAATATAGGTGGCATTTTGGGTGAAAATGGCGTATTTTATTAATGTTTTCGCAAATTGCCAGAAAACGAAACGTCAGAGAGAAAAATGACCTGCACCATTGAAACCGCCGTGAAATTTCGAGTCAGGGTGCTGGCTTTCAGAAGAATCCGTGTCCGGTCGAAATTTGAAAATTTCAACAGGGGTATTATCACCTTTTACGATTTGGCCATGGAAATTAAAACGACCATATCTCCTAAACGAATGCGAATTTTGCATTCTGAAACCACCGGCGTGTTCCTGGGATCAAGGGCTATCAGAAAATGTGGTCATTTGTCCAATTTGGTAGAAAACCACGGTTTTTAGAGGGTTTTCTTCATTTTAATGCATTTTCAATATTTACAAAATAGGTCATGTTTGACTGCCTGTATCTTCTAAACTATAAGCTATTCGACGCTGAAATCCGCACGTAAACTGAAGAATACTTTTCTCTCTGCATTCCTGTTAACGACTGGTACATGACGATAGGGAAACTTTAATAAACCGGCGGCAATATAGGTGGCATTTTGGGTGAAAATGGCGTATTTTATTAATGTTTTCGCAAATTGCCAGAAAACGAAACGTCAGAGAGAAAAATGACCTGCACCATTGAAACCGCCGTGAAATTTCGAGTCAGGGTGCTGGCTTTCAGAAGAATCCGTGTCCGGTCGAAATTTGAAAAGTTCAACAGGGGGGGGTATTATCAACTTTTACGATTTGGCCATGGAAATTAAACGACCATGACCCAAAATGGGTACCAGGTAAAAAGAAAGAAGGAGGCACACAGACAAGGGAGCGACAGAGTAAGAATTTAGACAGACTGTTTGGTTTTCAGAGAGAGCACATAATGAGTACACTGCCGGCACAGGAGCAGCAACCAGCACAAGCAGCAGAGCCACGGGAGGCGGAAGGAGAACAGCAACAGGGGCGCCGACGGCCGCTGGTGGGGAGGCGCATCAGCAACCAGAGGGGTTGCCCCTGCAGCAGCAGCAGCAGCAGCAGCGATTGGTGGCGCCCAGGCGCCGCAGTGAGCGCCTACGGAAGCGCCACGCTCCCTACGCCCACAATTAGGCGGGGAGGGTGTAGTGTCTGTATGAACACACTACAGGAATGCCGTAGGCGGTGTGTGGGCACCGCCGATAGAGGAGCAGCGAGCGCGCCCATCGCCACCCGGCGACCGGGACCAGGAAGGGCGGAGCAGCTCCCTCCCGGCGGGAGGGGGACACCGAGAGGAGGGCCGCAGCGCCGGAGGCCTCGGCCACTCCGAACTGAGACTCGTGACTGTGAAGATTGGAACTTGGACTGTTATAACGAACCGGCGAATGAATGTTCTTTTTGTAATTCGGGACTCTGGCACACTTGATTATGGTGATTCTGTAGGAAGTTGTAGTGTAAATAAAATTGTTGTTACAGTTTGTCTAACTTTTTGATTTGGTATACAACAGTAGGTTTGATATATATATATATATATATAATAACACATACATATATATATATATATATATATATGTGTGTGTATATATATGTGCATATATATATATATATATAATTGTGTAATAATTTTACTATTTATATTTATTATTATTCCAATGGTAATCTAAATATTATAAAATATAAAAAGTAATAAATATTTGCTAGGTCTCTTGGTAGAGGGGTTGAAGTCCCCAATGCTACGAAAATTGACCAATTGAATAACAAAAATTCAACTAATGTTAAAACGATAATAATATAGAAGATGTAGCATTACAGTAAATACTCTGAAAATCGAAAACTGATTTTTGGAAGGTTTAGAAACCTGTAAATGCCTTTTATCCAAAACCACTAAGTTTTGGACTTGATCACTTTTTTATTTACTTATTTATTTATTTATTTATTTTATGTCAAAAAACAGTTAAAAACTGCGTATGACGTCCTATGGGGAAAAGTGAATTGTGTGCACATTTTCAAAATTCTGTGATCCCTACACCAAGTCATATACTACTTAAATTTTGAATTTTGAAAGGGAGAAAAAAACAAAAACTCACATGTAGTAAAATCTATTTTCAAAATAAATAAGCACTAAATTTTAATAAATTTAATCAATATCCTGGGTGATATTTTATCAACTCTTAATTCATATCAATATCAATTAATATATCCCTTTTATCAATAATCCTGCGATATTTAAGAAGCTATTTAAACAGTAAAAAAGATAAAAAACGCCCTTACACACTTATGGGCATTAAGAGTGTAATACAAATTTATTTGGGATCCTATTGTATTTTATTTCAATTATCTATGTTCCCGTCTGAAGTTGAGACTCACGGCAGTTGCTTAGGCCAAAGCAACTAGAAACTTGCAAACAACTAGAAAACTTCTACTACATAATATGAACGATGTGTTAAGATATCAAGTTTAGAAATTAAGACTACTTTTTATTCCTTATATTACAAAGGTTTAAAATGTTACTTAACTCTCTGATATCTTGGAAACAAAATAAAAGAATTCAAATTCAAATTTATTGCTTATTAATTTCCTTTTTTTGAAAATAGATTTACTACATGGGAGTTTTTGTTTTTTCTCCCCTTTCAAAATTCAAAATTTATTGCTTATTTATTTTGAAAAATTGATTTTACTACATGGGAGTTTTTGTTTTTTTCTCCTAAAAATTCAAAATTTAAGTAGTATATGACTTAGTGTAGGGATCAGAATTTGAAAATGTGCACACAATTCACTTTTCCCCATAGCACGTCATACGCAGTTTTTAACTGTTTTTTTGACGTAAAATAAATAAATAAATAAATGGCCGTTTTTGTAAGCTTAAAATGTCTTCGTACACGCCTGTTGAAGAAAATATATTACGTTATTTAATACTGAGTATGAATTCCATTTGCTTTAATTGTTGTCTCTAGTCTTTGCAACATAGATTTCAGCAACGTTACCGTAGTCGCGGGGTCAATTAAACTTCGTTCTCTCAGATATGCATGTTTAATATTTTTTATTAGACAAACTGTATTTCTATATTCTATCTCTATATATTCGACCACATATGACCTACAGGTCATATGTGATCAGTGAATGTCAGGGAATTTAAGAAGTGAATGAATTTGCTTTCTTAGTGTTTTGTAGCTATGATCTAGTGGCGCCTCTAGAGTGACCAGATTAGTAACCAGAGAGGGCACCAAATATAAGAATATTTACCGCTTAAATGTCCGACCTATTTGCATTACTGGATATGGATTGATGCACAAGTCTGATCTAAGGGATCCCAATTCTTTTGTGAATATTCCGTCTTCATAATTCAAGTTTCTGTTGGGTAAATATATTACTTTATTCATGTTAAAAATGTATGACGACATTCATATTGTTTTGTGAAATTTTTAATTTAAACACGTTTACGAATTCCCGTACAGATCAAAATATAACCACCTCTGCAATAGAAGCATTATGAACAGATTTTAAACACTGTGCTAACATACGTTCCTAACGTGTTAGCAAATTTCAAAATTCACGCAGACATGGCGCGGTCGCACATGATTTATAGACCGACGAGTGCAATAAGCGCACATAATCTCTCTTACTTACTTCTACATTGAAGAAACCATCCTCGTGTTAAAGGGTTGGCGCAGCGGCCACAGGCCTCCTGTGACCGAACGCCTGTTGCCAAATCTGAGCTGTTGCCACTTGCTCGGTTATCGCTTTCGAGCAAGTTGATAGCAAAGGCACATTGCCGGCGGAGCTGTTACAGTTCTGTCGGAAATAAAGAGTTCCAGTGCACTGGAACAGGTAATCACTGATTTCAAAATATTTGATTGAAAAAAAATCTACCATTGACACAGTTATACACTTTCTGTTCATTGGACTACCAATACAAACAATAGAAAAGCCGGTTTAATTTTCTTGTTTTATTGACAACGGTTACGTAATATATTACAACTTTTACACTACTAACACTTCATTCTTCTAATAAACCTTAAGGAAACGACAGAGACACGGCTGAGAGACAAAAAAAATATAATTATTGAAAAGCAAACATATATAAAGTTCCACACCAACTGATTTCAAAGTCATTTGTCAGGATACATACTCTAATGTATAGAATAAAAAATAAGTAGTGCAGGCTAGGATTTGAACTCGAGATCTTCAGCACAAGAAGAAACCACCTTAACCTAATACGCTACGATATTGTCCGTGGGCAGATCGTTTATGTAAGTGTTTGAATATTAAGTAATGTTCTTGCATGCCAGAAAATTCTTTCGAAAATCGCAAAAGCTACTTTTTTTAGACAAAATCCTAAATAAACGTATTTTAAAAATTTAGTGCATTTAAAACAATTGTACTTGGAAATAAATTCCAGCATGTGTATTGCGGTGTCTGGAAACATATTTTCACGATATAACTCAAACTTTGCGAAAAAATACCTTATTTTAAGAAAAACGTGCACACGAGATGTGATTGAAAGACTAATATTATAGAGCAGACTGTATTAAGAAAAGAAGATGTATAATTATCTTTCGTCTAACGAAGTGTATTCTTCAGACAACATTCACAAAAGTAAAGGCGAATAGTTTTACAGAAAATCATGAATAGCAAACATTCGTTTCGTACATTTTTCATTTTTAAAGGAATATCATTTTACGTACAATAGATCTTCATTGTATTAATTGTAATAATTGATTATATGTATTGTAAATAATTTTTTCAAATATACATTTTTTCCGATTTGTTATACACGATTCAAGTAGGAAGGCTTTTAAGCGAATTTACTATGCACGAATAATATGAAACAATTCTAATATTTGTAATATTTGATAAATTAAAACTTTGTAATGGAAATAAGACTACTTCATGTTATTAAGTATTAATGCGCAAAAGGTTGCGATAGCTCAGTGGCATCGTTATAGTTTTCCCCTGTAACGTTGCTAACCGCAAGTTTAGAGTTCCGAGTTCCGACGTTGGCGGGATGTTCGACTGTGGTTACATATGTAGCTCGGAAACTTTGGAGCCACGGTAGTCAAAACACCCTCAGGGCTTCAACTAATAACCCGAATTATTTTCAAATTTAACGAATTTAACGAATTATTTTCAAAATCGCAGGGCCTCGATTCGGGCCAGATCGTTAATGGAAAATTAATTTTGACAAAAATTCTACAAATAGTTTACACACTAGTGTTCTCAGAGAAACAGACAGACAGAAGAGCGGACTCATGGACGAAGAGAAAGACGTTTTGAAATAATAATAATAATAATAACACTCCTCTTGGTAACTTAAGACTCCAAAAGGTGTATTTCCATTAAAAATCTCGACAGCGATTTACTGCAACACTACATACATACCTCTCTAAATATTACTTTTTGTTAATTCCCAATGTTTACGAGAAAGTATATATATATATATATATATATATATATATATATATATATATATATGTGTATATATATATATATACACATATATATATATATATATATATACACACACACACACACACACACACACACACTTTCCCACACCACAGAGTAGGTTGCACGCAAAAAAATCTCACCAATTACAGAGCCTGAATTCTGCCTGTCAGAATGCAGTTGTAATGCTATTACATAAACAGGGGGTCCCACTTAACTATGGACCACCCTCACAACTTCTAAGCGGTTCAGGATAACGAAATGCAGGCTTTGCTGAACACCGCGGAATCATGGGGGAAGAATAAACCGTGGATAAATTAATAAAAACAATGTAGGCTTTCACGGCTGGAGTTAATCAAATATTTTCGTTTGGTGCCGAAGGGTTGTGTCCATTGGAAAACATATTTCCATAAATATGTTTTCCAATGGACCACGGCCCTTCAGCCCGGAAGAATCTTTGATCGTGGACAAATTGTTTATACATTTTAATTTTCGGAGAAATATAATCATCTTCGATTTTTTAAATGGAACTATATATTTTTATTGCCCGCAATGGATAGATCATATCAAAAGCGGAATACAATGATGCATCATATGTTAATATTTGATAGTAATTTGAGTATAAAATTAGACTTTCTGACATGTGATTTTAAATTAACCGGGCGGACGTAGCAGCCTCTTGCAATCCTCGCTTTTTGGAAGGTATATCACGGCGTCTAGACTATTGCGTCTTGACTGAGAGGTGCGGCAGGGGGATAAGAGGCTAACTACATCAATTTGTGATGGCACAGACATCACACTCTGAAATACCAATTTTAATAATCAGAATGGGGAGATTTGTTCCATTTATTTATTTGGATTTAACTTGCCTTCTACTAAAATTTCAAAACATTGATCGTTCCAAAGAATGATATAAAAAGATTGGTAGCGTAAAGAAGATGTTAATAATAATAAATATCATTTTCAAACTGAACAAGGAGCCAACCACTGTCTCTTCGTTGGTAGATGCCATTTTTAATTAAAATGATCGCTCGTCCACTTTGCAACCATACGACTGCTGTTCTTGAATGGAAAAGAAAACGGTACACTTCCGTCTTCTGCATTTTCAAGTTTGAGGCAGCACTTGGCGCTATGAAATGAGAAACTCTCTAATCAGTATGAGCAGTAGCAAATACAGATATGCATTTTTACAAGTTTGCAAATTTATACTGATAGAACTGTCAAGAGTATTTCAAGTTTTTATTACTTTGTTCTTCTGGTAGTACGTGTTTAAATAGGAAGTTTAGGTACTGTGAATAATAAGAGAAAATGTCTACTCTATCTATTATTTGATAAATAAATCAAGAGATTGTCGAAAAATTTCAAAATCTTTTTGCTTCCTATATATAAATGATGGCTTGTTTCTGCAATATTGGGATTTTTTGTTAATTTAGATATGGCCTAAAGGCCATATTAATATTATTATTATTATTAATATTATTATTAATATTATTATTATTATAATTATTAATATTATTAATAAAATTCATCGTTTTCGCCAAGGTAATATTTTCGGTTTCGCTCTTTCGATTATCACATTTGGGAATTCGTAGCAGAATATAGTTCAACCTAGATGAACAACCAAACACCTTTATTCAGATCGTAAAATTGATGTTTGTTCATAAGTTTTTCATGTCAAGATCATGAATTGCGGCAATTACACCTTCATCCTACACCGCCATCCCTCTCACACTTCTCTCTTCACAAAAGAGTATCAACGTCGCGAAGGCCACCTTCCCAAAACGGCGACTGTTGCAAAGGCTGCACGTTTACTTGAAAATCTAATGCCAAAAAATCTAATTTTATACTCAAACTACTCTTAAAATACTAACATATGATACAGTTTTTTATTCCAATGTTCATGATCTATCCATTGCTGATGAAAAAATATATAGTTCAATTTAAAAAATCAAAGATGATTAAATTTTCGAAAGCTAGAACTATTATAGAGAATTCCTCTACCAGAATGTTATGATTCTGCATTGTTCTGCATGATTCTGATTCTTGCATTGTTCTGCATGATTCTGCATTGTTCAGTGAAACTACAACTCGATACCCTGAACTGTTTAGAAGTTATGGGGTGGTCCATATTTGGTGGGACAATCTAGTATCAAATAAACATGAGAAACCCTATGAACATGATTGATGATAAATGAAAGCGATTGGAGTATACTTCATGAATGAATAAGGATGACGAAATACGTCTCGCAGTGGAAACTCGAAATGTTTCATAGCGTCAAATTCGGGTAGCTATATTTTCTTAATTAAACCGTAAAATATCCAAGCAGTTATTTCAAATTAAATAAAACTACAATTTTATTGACAATAATACTAACCTGATATGAATTTCTACAAACAATTACGAGAAGATATGAACTTCATTTCAAATTTTCATCCTAATTTCGTTACTTTTAATTTAACGATTATGTTAATGTTTATACTATAATAATGATAATACTGGAAAGAACATATTATAAAACGAAATTGAGTGATATTATAATTATTATGTCGTAGTAGCTTCATTGTTGAAATGACGACTGATTCTTTCATATGAGATTTTCTGTGTTTCATGAAGACGACTCGGCGTATACGTATTTCGAAGATAAGGAAATCAGCGATTTTGACGCGATAAGCGATGATCTCAAACAATCCAATTTAGATTCAGAGGGTAGTGTCAAAAGCATTGGCGTGTTGGTGTCGAATGGAAAAGAATACTCTAGCAATTGTTCGGAATCCTGAATAATTGAATTTTTAAAAACATGTTTATTTGCAAACTTTGCACCTTCTTTGAATATTTAACTACATACGTAGTTCACATTCCTTCAAGTACAAATGTTCATACTAAACATATGTCAATACCATATTATAATAATATCATTATTTTTCTGCTTATTCCATGCTGATGCTATATGCTTCAAAGGCAGCAGACTTACTGGCTAGAATGAAATTGTGGATGTTATAACAATGTATTTCGTATTTGGAACGTGTGAATACTGAGGAGCCGGAAGCTTTAATGTCTATATTTATACGTGAAGAAAATTAATGCAAAATTATTGTTTTCTTGTATATTTAATTTGGAAATATTTTTCACAATTTTATATGTAAAGAATTGGCTTCCTAAGAAGGTGGATAAAGGCTTTCTCGAGGGATAGCGAGTGTTACGATTTACGCTTACAAGCTCAGGCTATTTCGCCTTGAAACGTGTGGAGGAAGGACGCACTCGCCGGGGTATTTCTGAAGCCAATTAAGGACTTTTCTGCTCCTAAGTTGAAGATTGTCTGCAGCTAACCTGAGTAGTATTTTAAAATTTATGCTGTAATTGTTAAACAAATGGAACTTAAAGTATTTAGGAATGAAATGAAAATTAGGGAGCTGAAAACCAGGAATATCTAAAGAGTTACAATTTTCGTGGCAATATATGCAAGCGTTGTGGCTGCTTGTCCTCTCCACTCTGTTAGAACCATAAATGCATTTGCCGGAGAATTCAACCGGAGCCGTTGCAAACGGCTAGTAGAAAAGCTTAGCGTGGGAACTGCCAAAAAGAACCTGTCATGACATGCCACTTTATAAACAATTACGTATCTGAAAACGAAAAGAGATAACGCGCTTATTGGATTGCGAATTTTTGAGGCAATTCTTAAGCAATACGTTTTGTTTAAAAATTTAAAAATGTATAAAACAATTTCAAATTTTGCAATTCAAAAGTGGGAAGGATTTTCGATGTCCGCAAAACCAAAAATGCGAATTAACAATTTTGCAAATAATTAACAATTTTATAAATAATTCCGCAATGTATTTATTCTTGCCGGGGAGTGTCCCCAATTTAATTTAACAACAATTAAACTTAAAAATTTAATTAACAATTTAATAAGCTGAAAGCAAGACACTGCAAATCTATTTGAATTTTATACTTGACTGCCAAGATCGAATGAATTGGGGTTGGAAATAAGTGAGGGTTGCATCAGTCGCTAAAATCCTATAAGCAATTGCGTATCTCGAAAGCAAAGGCGATGATCTGGTTGATTTGCGGAATATTGCATCTTATGTAAAGGGAATTGAGATGAGAATAAAAGATTTGCAAAATTTGTAAATTATAAACAATTTCCAATTTTTGCACTTAAAGTGAGAAGAGCTTTGATGTTCCAGAGCTAGAAACTGCGAATTAACAATTTGGAAAACAATTAACAATTTTATAAACAATTCAGAAATGTGCGCTTATTCTGCCGTCCTGGGTTGTCCCTAATTTGATGATAGCAAAATAACAATTTTGACATGATGCAAATTAATTGCTTAATATCTAGTTTAATTGTTACTTTAGTGATAAATATACAGTTGGTCATTGAATTTTTAGTTTCTTTAATTGAAATGGTTCCCTAGCTGTCCTAACGATTCGAGAAAGACAGTATTTTGCATTTTTGCAAATGTAATATACATATGAATAATTGAAAATATGCAATTATAATCGTTTTTCTTATCGCAAAATATTGTAGTAAACTGTCATTTGATAAAGTTCAAATTGTGTTTGACAAGAATATTGAATTTAAGTGTGTATAAGAACGTAATTGTCTTATAATTAGTTGTTTTATCTGATATCAAGGTAATTTCTTCAAAAAGAATTGTGTTAACAGTGGTTAAGTGCTATGTGTTCATATACATTTCAATGAATTTACTTTCATGTTCATACAAGTGTTTCTTCCGTGTATTTTTTATTTGAAAATACTTCCACATCTGAACTAGCAGCGCCTGCCATTTTGTACGTCGTAATTTCTCCTTGTTAGGCACTTCCTGCATCGAGATTGGCTACGATGATTGTAGGGCCTGCCTGCGACGTTTCAAGGTCGCGACAAGGGCTGTCTGCCGTGCAAAAGCTGAACTTTAGCCGCAGACGGCCGCGATCAATTTATGTTTCCAGTACTGTACAAAAAAGATCAAATAAGAATTTCCCAATAATATTCTGGGAATCTGTTTTTCTGATAAACTTAGCAATGTAACACTGCATCGTTCTATGTCCTCTGACTGACTGATCGTCTGCCCTTACTTCTCAGAAAAACCGCGAGGATGAGCGTATGGTCAAGAAGCAGAAGTGTGCCAACTACCTGCTTTCTCAAAGTTACATTCAACCCACGCGATTCGCATATTAATCGACAAACAATGTTTAGAATGTCCGTCTTATCGTGCTTCCTGCGTCCCACCGAGAAACCTCTCTGCCTCAGATGTGTGAAAATCGGAACCTATCAGTATTTGCTCTCTACTACAACTGGAAACGTATGCACCGGCTCTTCGTAAAACTACAGACTGTACTTTCAAGTATTTTACGTTTCATATAACAATCTTATTGAGTGACGTGCACTGATGCGAGACAATGCCAAAAATCGCAGCGACATCCAGAGAGTTAGTGGCAAGGTACCCTTTCCTCAGATAGCGCCGGGGCCACCCATCTTCCACACCGCGCCGACAACTTGACACCCTCGGCCTGGGGGAGCGCAGGGGAGGACGCGTTGACCAATCGCTAGCAGGTAGAACCACAGTTGTCTGTGATTGGTGCAACATCCCAAGGGGTGGAAAGGACGCTGCCTCAGGGAGAGGGGGCTAGTTTGTTTACGTACGAGGCGGAAATAAGTCATATTTCCCTACCGATGGAGATTTTTGCCTGCACGTTCACCACGACGAAAAATATTTCAGCGGGTTTCCGTCCAGAATTGCTATAATTGACCGTAAACATTTAGCATTGATCTAACGCGTTTAGCAATTGATTTGTAACTCCTGTCGAAGTGCAATTTTCAGATGCTAATTTCAGGCACAATTTGCGGACCCTTCCCGGCCGTTCTAACGCATATTTCGAATTTGTTTATAAAATTATAAATTGTTGCAAAATTCTTAATTCACAATTTTCGGCTTTGGGACATCGGGAGACCCTACTCCCTTTAGATATGCAAAAGTTGGAAATTGTTTATAAATTTTCAATTGTTAAAATTTTATTGTCTCATCTGGAGTGGCGTTTAAACATACAAAATTCTGAATTCGATCGGTGTTATCATATTTCGTTCCTGGTATATATGTAATTGTTTATAAGAAATTAATATCTTAGAATGACGGCATTTGTTTTCACTTAACACAAGCATACTGAAAAAAGTAGTTTTCCAATGTTGCACTTTTACTTGTTACGCTTAAAAAACACTTAGCTTATAAACAAATTCTGTGGTCAATTTAATTACGCTAAATCCGTCCTTTTATGACGAGTATGAATATAACTTTTATTTTGTTTTTATATTCTCTTTTAAATGCAGTAATTGGTAAGTCGATATATTTATCAAATAAAGAGGGAAACTGATTATATACACATTATTTTGAATGTGCATTACATCGACATGAGTGTTTATGCTTTTCTATCGAAGGTATTTTGTGCAACCGAATGAATGAATATTATTTTTTTCAAAAGTTCCTGTTAAAACCGAGTCCGAAACTATCGGTTCCTCTTGTTTAACCATTACCATTAAAAATAGGGAAATATATTGTAATCTATTTGCTGGAAACTGCATTAGATTGGATAAATATAATATTATTTTTAAATAAAGAAGTATTGAATTTTGTGTGTTGAAAGATCACATGAGTGAAATTACACATCACAATATTTACACAAGTATAGAAATTTCTAAATGAACGTATATAAACTTCAATTTATCATTCAGTAAGTCAGGATCATCTTTCTAAAACTGTTAATTTGATGATTTCATTGTATAATATTCAAATCAGAGCTAAAAGCATCATGTGCTAAATCTACGCATTGTTAATACATATTTTTAAACAACATTTATATACTTAATACACATTTCAAACGTTTTAGATTGGCGAACGTTTCAATGAATGTTGAATTCCTAAATGCTTGAAAATAAATACTTGTAAAATTAAATTATTGTAGCGTGTAAAAATATAACAAACTCAAGTTATGTGGGTTGTCCATAGTTTGTCAGGCACCTGGTATTTATATTATTTCAGTTATTATTTTAAACACAGTTCTGAAATGTAGAGTTGAAACATAAACTAACTCAGAAATATTAGACATAATTTACAACTTTACTCTCTCATTGCAGTACCTATCCTATGTTGTCAATATAGGAAGTGTGGCGTACGGAACTTAATTTAAATTACTTAATTAACTCAAGTTCATTCACAATTAACTTTGTAATTTCTGCGAAATTACATGAATTCAAACGGATTGCTAAAGCTGTATTAGTATTTTTTTATATTTTGGGAAAAATAAAAAAAATAGTTCACGCATTGGTAGTGAACTAATTCTCCATTTCAATGAATTCTTTTAAATTAGTAAATAGTACTAATTCTTGCGCCAAGATACCTTTTTTTTGAATTCCTTTAATACGATAAAATAATATATACAATTTTTTTCTGATAATTCTAATCACATAAGAAATGTTTTCTAAAAGATGTAAAAAACCGATAATAATATAAACGTATAAGCCCGTTTTTATATATTTATATTACGAGACTTGAGATTTGAAATTAAACGTACAATTTTTTCTCTAGCAGCCGTCGCTTTTGGGGAAAGTGGTCTTCGCGACCTTTCCCTGTTCTCGCAAAAGTGCCGTCGCCGCGAAGGCAACCTTTCCCAAATGTGACAGTTGCAACGGTTGCTAACAGGAAATCTTGTGACTTCGCTTAGAGCCCCCGTCTCGAAAGGTCGTTCCAGCAACGCTCCGATCCGTACAGATAAGCTCAAGGCGTACTAGTCAGCGGCGAGCTCTCGACCTGCGAGGGCCGCCGCGCTCCGGAGTATTCTGAACCTAAATTGTTTTCAGTGCTACAGTAGAAAGTGTTCAGTGTTTACAAGTGAAACTAAAATGTTTCCTTATCAGTATTCTCATACTGGGGAATCAGTGAGAGGTGCAATGGAAACTGTTTATAGTAATGAAACACCAGCCCAACAGTCGCTCGAACAAGCCCCAGGTCAACTTGGAAGCTCACAACTTCCTCACCAGCAGGGTTTTCAACAGCAACTCCCACACGGAATTCCGCCTCTACCGCCGCATCAGCCACCAACCAGCGCTACAAATTACTAGAAATCGGCCAGACCTTCAACCAAATTGCTCCAACAACAGCAGGCAAAAAACGGGAAGGCGACTTTACAGAGGACCGTGAGAACTCCAAAAGGTCAGTACCAAACAACAGACCAGCTAGTGGCAGTGAAAAAGTGATTGTGAGCGTACCAACAAATAATAAATATGCAGTACTCAGCGACCTAGACGATAGTGATGATCCAATTGAAGCTATCTCGGAAAACTTATTAACCCTCCTCCCAGTGTTCATTCATAATGCACACAACCATACTTTATTAGTAGACGATTTGAGAAAGTTTATGATTTCAAATTTCTCTTCAAAACAATACCAAAATAAGAGAAAGACCCATCTAATAATAGAATTATTATAGATTCAACAATTAAAGTTCAGTCTACAACAATTGTAAGACTTAGAATCACTACTTATAGAACGGATTCACCCATTTAGGCGCAGCTACAGGCTGCTACTGCAAGCATGCGCGTGGGCACTTAACACTGCATTCGACTGGTGGCGCATCGACTAACCGACACTTCAACAACTTTCCGGCAAAAATTAATAGATTTAAATAAATTCTCATTCCCCCACCAACCTGTGCGCGGTCGAACTTTTAAACAACGACGTGGCAAAAACCATATATAAGCTAAACAATCTCTTCAATGCTATAATTAAAGTCGAGGAAAAAAGGAAATCGGTATTCCCAGTGCAATGCAAAAACTGTCTACGCTATGGTCACTCAAAAACAATCAGAGCGCGAGTCTCTTGCTGCGCGCTGCCTTGGCATCCACTGTTACGAGGCTTGTCTTCTTCGCCTACAAAACGCGCCACCCAGGTGCGTAAACTGTCTCGGATGGCACCGAGCCACTACAAACAATGTCCTAAATTACGTCATAAAGGCTCATAACTCGTCATGCTGCCACGAATCCTTTGCTAACTTTCAACAACAGTCTCGACTACTGATACCTCGGGTTGCAAGGCCCGCGCCTCTGCCAGATTTTGTTAACACTAACTTTCCTTCACTAATAACTATCAATAACCCCACAAGGCAAAAAAAGCAAACACCCTCTTTACGCCCAGATGGCTTCACTCAAACCAATCCCATTAACAATCCTATAATTTCACCACTAAATAGTCAACAATGCTATCTCTCAAGTCGTGACAATATTAGTTCCACAACTTCAATCTTAAATAAATTTAATAATCTCCTCGTTATTACCCAATGGCTGTAAATAAATTAAGCGGTCTAACACTCCTCAATTGGAACTGCAATGGAATTGAAAAACAGTTTGACAACTTCTCTCATTTCTTGCGTTCAAATAAGATCGATATTGCCTTCCTAACTGAATCTCAACTCCTCTCAAAATACAAGCCAAATATCCCCGGATACGTATCCTACAGAAACGACCGGCTATGCGACAAAGATGCAGGTGGAGTAGCAATTTTAATTCACAAACGAATTGCACATAGCAGTTTAAATACTCCCTCATCAGAAAATTTAGAAACGATACAAATGAAATTAACTCAGGCTAATCAATCTGATGTCTACGTAATTGGTGGCGTATAGGCCTCCCACAGACCATTTCCAACCGACCTCTTAAAACAGCTACTTTCTTTTCAAATTCCAATAATAATTAGTGGTGACCTTAGCGCAAAACACAAGACCTTGGCGGTGACTTTAACAAAAATCAGAGAGAAATAGGTTGGATATAGGAGATATGGGAGAGAAACAGAAGTAGAATAAACGTACGAAATGGAGGGGACAGAGAATGCGCATAGAATCTGGAAGGAAGAAGGAAAGACATCAACAGGCGCAGGGGGCAGCTGGAAGCAGTGGGGTGGCAGCGAGAGACAGCGGTAGGAACGCGAACGCAGCGTAGCGGCGGGGCTAGAGGGGTGGCCCCGTAAGTGCAGGAGGGTCGGCTGGCGAGGCGTCGTGTGGACGAACGGCGCTGCCTGGCTTGGTGTGGCGGCGGCAGCTACAGCGGCGTCGCGAATTTACGCGCAGTCGATGCGACAATAAAACGAGAGTTACCGCCAGTATATCGCACCGCCGCGCCGCGCAGGTCCGTGTGCAGGAGGCGCGCCTGCCTGCTGGGGCCCCGCCCCTGGCCGTCCGCTTCCCGGTCATCTGTGTCCCTGTCCCTTGCCTGCGCGTTCCGCCTCAGCGCTACGGCCTCAGAGGCTGGACCGCGTTTTCTTCTCTTGCAAGAAGTGTTCCGTGGTGTGGTTCATTCACTCAACATTGGTTCAACTATGGAAATTGTGAAGTGTTTACAAGATGGTCTAATGAGAATAAAAATAAATTCAAGAAACTATCACGGAAAGATGTTCTTGGTTAATGAGGCTTCTCTGCAATAGAGCACGTAAAATCACGCGGGGATAGGGTTGAAACGTGAGAAAGAGGCGCATATAAAATAGAATTGAGAAAGAAAAATTATCACTTCTTTTAAAATTATTATTTATTCTATTTGACCTATGACTGCCTTGTCGTAAGAATCGTCGCATGATTATCACTTTGTTTACCTTTTTGTTGTTATCGATAACAACTGTTTTATGTTCATAATAACTTGTGAGCATCAATATTATTAAAATGTATGGTTTTGGTAATGTTTCAAACTCTGAAATAAAATCTATTATTAAAGATTCAGTGCTGAAAAACAGGTAAAGAAACAAAGTATGTGGAAGCAATATCAAGGATTTTGTGAAGAAAGATGATACAAATGGACAGCACAAACTATAAAGAAGAAATTTCATATATTAGTAATTTGTAAACTTGGGAAAAAATTACATTATCCTCTTTCATATGAGCTGGATTATTTTTGTGAATTCACAAATAATTACCTATTAAGTTTCACCATTATTAGCCATAAAATATTTACAAGCTTGGATAAATTTCTTTTTCTTCTGGATTCATTTGCATACATTTTTAATTTCCTTTATTTATTCTTCTCGTTCTATCTGTTTTTCCCAAATTTTTGTAATTACATATTCCATTTTTGTAATCATTTTATGTTTCTTCCTTTCCAGTTTATTTACTTCAATTCCTTCCTTTAATTTTTCACCTTGTCATTGCATTCTTCTCCATTGTCTTTATGTATATTTTAATTTAAAGTTATTAAATTTCTTATAACCACGTTACTCTCCATCGTAATATATGCGCGATAAATTAGTAACCTGCATCCGTCCGTCTGACCGTCCTTCGGCAAATGAAAACTTATTTTTATTATGAACTAACAAAGCACAAATAAAATATACTACGAAAATATCGCGGAGACGCCACAAAGTTTCTAATATTCGGTTACTCTCACATTCATTTCTTCATTTTTGTTAAACCATACATACTTTATTCCGTTTGCATCTTTATCTTACCTTCAATTCTCCTGCACATTTGCACCTCCCTTGATGTCCTGGTCGTGAAGAGTGTCTGGTAGCCGCGATCCAAGATTGCTCCTCCTTCCTCCTGAAACGCTGTCGGTTCCACTGCACCGCTGTTCGTCGCCGCGCTGCGCCGCCTCAGCCGCTCGAGCCCGCTACCGCCGCTGCCACCGCCCGCGTGCGATGTGGATCGGGGAGCGGGGCGCGGGGCGCGGGCGCGGGCGCGGGCGCGGGGCGCGTGCGGGGCGCGGGCGCGGGCGCGGGCGCGGGGCGCGGGGCGCGGGGCGCGGGGCGCGCGCGGGCGGCGCGGGCGGGGGCGCGCGCGGGCGCGGGGCGTGGGGCGTGGGGCGTGCGGGGCGGGGCGCGGGGCGCGGCGCGGGCGCGGGGCGGGGCGCGGGCGCGGGGTGCGGGCGCGGGCGCGCGGGGCGCGGCGGGCGCGCGGGGCGCGGGCGCGGGCGTGCGGGCGCGGGCGCGGGGCGCGGGGCGCGCGCGGGGCGCGGGGCGGGGCGCGCGCGGGGGCGCGGGGCGCGGCGCGGGGCGCGGGCGCGGGCGCGGGCGCGGGGCGCGGGGGCGCGGGCGGGTTGGGCGCGGCGCGGGCGCGGGCGCGGGCGCGGGCGCGCGCGCGGGCGTGGGCGCGGCGCATAAGGGGCGCGGGCGGGCATGGGGGCGCGGGCGCGGGGCGCGGGGCGCGGGCGCGGGGCGCGGCGCGGGGCGTGGGGCGCGGGGCGCGGGCGCGGGCGCGGGGCGCGGGGCGCGGCGCGGGGCGCGGGCGCGGGGCGCTAGCGCGTTGGTTCTGGCGCGTCGCGTCGCGCCTTGCGCCGCTTTGCCAAGCTTTCAGAAAACAACCTTGCTTCTCCGCAATAAATAAAATTATAGCAGTATACGAATTTTAAAAATGTACTTTGTCTATATTCTGTGGCGATATTTATTGAATAAATTGCTTCGAACAAAAAATGCTTCCTAAACGTGCATAAATGGGGATGAGGGCTTTATGTCACTATTTGTATTGCGCGTCATTCAATGCTTTCACCCATTCTTTCATGATTTCTTTGCAGCAAGAAATGAATCACAGTAATCCATTTTTTAAACTTTAATTAATGAATATTATTTTTCGTATACGTAGTAAATATCCGTAAAGATAGATAAAGTTATGTAATGCCAGAGAAACTGATTCGATATTTCTGTGAAAAGTAGCTTTAAATTTCCTGCATTTTAGGACGCTAGCCATTTTCTTAAAAAAACGGCTCCCAATATTTCAACGAAAATTTCCATACACACTTTACTACGAAAAAGCCCTGTAGCATTCTGTGGCAACGCTTAGTTTACGTTATCAACTGAATATTTGGACGTTACGACAACATATAGCGTATCATTTCTCCCAAATATTTTTGACATTCTTCGTATATACGTACGTATATGTACGGAAAAATATACGTAGTCTAGAAAGAGTTATGCAAAGCTGCGGCAAAAATTGATGCTGACAGAGAAACTTGTTTTGGAGGCCCTTTATACACAAAAAAACGGATAAATCCTGTTCTAACATGTAGAAAATTACGCTCTGGGTTATGTAGTCAGATTTTACGAATAGTACTTGATACCGACAAAGTGTTTTTTTTTCTTTTCCTTCATTTTCCAAACGGCCGTCCATCTATCTTTCCGTCCGTGTGTGAATACCACAAGCGCCTAAAATATACGTAGGAATTTTGCCCGGGTCGATCTGTCTCGGATCTGGTACATTTTCAAAATCATTCTTTATATTGAGGTATTTGGAATGAAGCACTACGGATTTTGAAGGCAGTGATCTATTTGGAATTTGTACCATGAAAAGAAGATTTTCTCGAAAAAATAGCTCCACTTTTTCTGCACAGTATTAATATTGTATTTGTGAGTACAAGTGCATCAAATGATTTCTTATGAAGTTTCTCGAAAACTAAAACTTTTTGTTAAAATGAGCTCAAAATTACACATTTTCAGAAATGCTCAAACGTCATTTTCAAAGGTGGTTTCAGCTTATTTCTTTAAACTATTTCAACGAATAGTAATGGTACTGCTAATAAGTAATGTAATGTTAATTTTAGTATTCTTTTTGTTTTCCCAAAAATTGCACAAATGTTTTTTTGTTATGTTTTTTTTCTTTCAATATCTCATGCCAGTAATATGTACATTTCAATTGATATATTATTGAATTTGTGAGTGGAAGTTCTTCAAATTAATAGAACACCATAAACTATATCTTTTTGTCTACAAACATCAGAAAGGATAAATAATAAACACTTAGTATTATATAAAAATAATATTAGAAGGTACTGTTAAATGAATTATACTTGAATGTACAAGTCATAGATAAAATTTAGTTCAATGCCATACTGGGGTTTTTACTGGCTGACTTAATATGTATTAAAATTTGAGTAAGTATGAATAAAGATGTATTAAGAATAAAAATTTTTTGGGAGTCATATATTCAATTACAATCGTGTATGATGTCAAATTGATGTATGTGTGGAGAGACTACAATTGCAACATCTCTGCAGTGCAGAGAAGATCATTATTGCCCGGGCAGAATGGGGGGCCATCCAAATTTTTCAAAGGACCGGGGAAACTGGACAAAAACTATCGAGATGGGTATACCAAATTATTTAAATTACCTGGGAATTATACTTGTTACAGATAAGATTAAGATATTATAAAGTAGATAATTATTTTTAGTAGCAAAATAGTTAAACATAATTTAATTTAATTTAAAATAATTTAATATTTCAAGATTTCTTCTTTGATTTTCACTTCCTTGTTGAGACCTTAGATCATATTATAAGGACATTGTGATATTCTTAAGATTTCTTAATTGTATTTCTCAAAATTCTAAAAGATCATGGGTGTCTAATATATGCAGATAAATTAATCAACTAATTGAGGACTTTTCTCAGTATTTTATTTAGTTCTAAATTAATTTGTTTTGTCTTTCTAAAACAAAAGTGTTGTTGACTGTTAAATAGTCCAATGTTAAAGGTTTCATTTTGATGAAATACTAGGGAGGAATGAATAATGCAAATTGCTAAAACCTAAAAGGATTTCACAAAAAACATCTTTCTTGGTTACTATCATTCTTGGTTACTATCATAATGGAATGCTGTTTTTTGTAATGCTGGTCTGTAATTCTGTTTTCTGTATCTGTAATTTTCACTTGATGAATGTTTTATTCTCAATTAACTTTTCGTGATTACATTGTCAAAATATTTTAAATTTATATTTATCTATTTATTTATTTATTTATTTAGTCAAAACAGTCAAAACTATGTGACATGGGGAGAAAATCATCTTGCGCTTTCTTGAGTTTCAGAATCCCTTCCCCAAAAATTTAACTATTAATAGTTGAAAGATGAAAAAACATAGTAATAATAATAATAATAATAATAATAATAATAATAATGTGTAATAATAATAATAATAATAAGAAGAGAAGAAGAAGAAAGAAGAAGAAGAGAAAGAAAGAGAAGAAGAAGAAGAAAATTTAAAAACTGAGGATGTGTTTAAAAACTAGATATTTTCTCGTTGCAAAAAAATTGCAAAAAACTATTTTAACATTAAAGGAACAAGCAGATTTGATTTTTGTATTATTATCAAATAAAAGCTCACCTAAGCTCTACTACTACAAGGAAAGGAAAGTTCAACAAAACATTTTTGTAAAGCTGTTTTACGTCAGATGCAAGCAAGGGCCATCAGCATTTGCTCAATGGATCAGAAACTGGACAAAAGCCCACGATCGAGATAGAGTCGTGACCATTATTTATTACAGTATATTGAGTCTTTTTTAAATTATAATGCAAATGTAGACTAGATCATTATGCCATATCTTGTTTTTGTTAAAAGTAAACATTATTTTTCTTTTGACGATCAGTATAGTCTCTAATTGTATAGAAACAGTTTGCAGCAGAGAAAGATTTTACTTTTAACTTAAATTAGTGTACCCCAATTTCAATTATTTAATTTCATCTGGCAATAGGTTGTAAAATACTTGGCCATGTTGTGGCGTAACCGAATATTGGATTAAAAATAAGCCATTTATTTTTGTTATTACTGTTCAAGCGTGCGTGCTAACTTGGGTGCGACCTAAATCCCCTTCAACGTATCTGCCGCTCCTTAGCGTCGCCGAGCAAGAGGAGGGGGTGTAGTGTTTAGGTAACGCCTCAAAGCCCTCAGGGACACGACCAGGCGCTCCACGCGGGCGGGCGCGGCGACCGCTCCGTGTTCGTTTGCAGGAAGTGTGCGAGAAACGTTCTGGAAAAGTTCCATCCATTACCGACAGACGCGTAATCTGATTGGAGCAGCCATTGTATAAGCGTAATGCTTTCGGCCAGTAACATAACGTCTTCCAAAATTCTGTAAAACTTCTACGAACATTCATGGAAATTGGGGAAAGAGGTTCACGGGCGCTGAGACGCGCTGAGGGCAGACAGAAGCGGGGAGGGTCTTTGGACAGGAGGCGCAGGGGACGCCCATGATATGCGGACTTGTACAGAAGGCGAGGACGCTCACATGTTATACAGGTGTGGGACGGAGGTCATCCGAGTTGCGGTACCAGGATAGCGCCAGTAACGCATGATTAAATTAGTTTGGTATTATCGCACCACGCGTGTCGTAGATTAAAAAAAAAGAACTTTATCTATAAGTAATGTTATTTGTTTCTCTGTAATTACGCCGCGCCGTGTATCGCAAGGATTACGCGATTACGAAAATTACGATCTGTCGTCACCGCTACCGCCGACGTCCCAGCGAAATGTCGTGGAACAATATCTGTGAGCTGAATGACTGAGAAGATCACCTCGCCCCCTAAAGTGTATCGGAAAGGCCCAGCTGTATTTGCCTGTTTGGAGGCCGTTCACCCCCCAGCGCGTCCTCCTGCCACGTGTGGTTCTAATAATCTGTCGGCTCAGTAGACCAGCAATATTCGGCCGCCCTTCAGGCTTACCGGACTATTGTCAACATTCAGAAAGGTGAGCCGCGCATTGGCCCTTACACTGCTTTGTTGTTAGCGACATCTCTTTTTGCTTTATTTGTTTTAAGTAATTTGGTGTGTTAATTTAAGATTACATAAAAAACTGAAATCAACGAATAATAATGTCAATTTACCATTTTTAATTTCTCGGCAATTTACATTTTTGTCTTTAAACTTTCTTTCAATTGGCCTCTTATGCCACGTCCGTCCACAGCCTAAATTTCAGGCTCTACCCGTCACCTGAGCTGGCAGCAATTTACAGCACAGGTAGGTGGGGGCATTGTAAATGGCTTCCCAAGTGGGGCTCGAATTAGTATCTTTGATACTATTAAAGCTTAACCCTCCAAATTTAATTTGTCTTTAGAAGTCAAATATTTATTTACTTTTGAATTACCATGTAATTGCTGCGACAATTAATTTTAGATTTTTCCCTATAATATTAAGCAGGAAATGGATGGAGGACGTTGCTACAGGGTTGAGTGTTTGTGGACTGTTGATATCAGTTGGATTTGTATTCTGTTTGTAGTGTTACTATTTTTGTCTTGTGTTGGAAAAATCATTATTGCATACGTTCCAGCTGTGAAATCTTTCAAGTTATTCAAAATGCTGGACAGATCGGGTGTAGACGTGGGAGTGATGACAGCTCAGGGGACCAGTCTGCGCAGCAAGAAATCACCTTAAGTGATCTCATGCAGTTCTAACAGAACAAACGAGAATTGTGAAAATTTAAATCAGATTAAAGAACCAGATTTCAGGAAGTATGGGAAATGGACAGAGAAAAATTAATTTACGATTTTCAGATTTTGAGAAAAGTGTCAGGAAAGATTTGATAGATTAGATAACTGTTTAGATAACCAATCATAAAACTTGTAAAATTGGAAGAAGTTCGACCATGAAATCGGATCACTGAAGAATCGCTCGAAGGTGGTGCGGAGAAATTGAGAACACCGTTGAGAATGGAGTCAAATTGGGAATTCAAGGATAAAGCGAAAGAAAATTTAAACTGATCTGAAATTCACGAAATTACGAGCCGACAATGGCGAGGCGTGTTGTGAGTCAGTAAGTGACATTGCGGGTTACAGGCCAGAAATGAGCGGCAATTCATCGATTGGAAATAGCGCCACTCTGAGATGGTCGTTCACGAAGGTAGAAAATTGGTGGTGTGTGAAGTTGAGAGAGTTTCAGGGAAGGAAACTAAACTAAAGAAAGAAATAGATAAAAATATAACAAGTTAATCTGAGTAGGAAGAAGTACAAAAAGAAATGGAAAATCATCCAATTACGAACGCGTCTGCTGGTTCTGGATTCACAAAGGTACTGTGATATCTCAGAATCTTTTGGCACTGAAATCGGACGAAAATCAGAAAGTTTTTGGATCGTGCCAGTACCTGAATTTGACAAAGCCGGTACCGCCCTCACGCCATAGGGCTGTGGTGTGCTCCGGGTTATACGGAACTTTGGGTAACGCCGCACACTGGCTCCGCTGCATTACTTACCACCATGAACTTACGAGGAAATTCGGAGCACTCGTTTTTTCTTTCACGTTTACTGAGAAACGCGACGTTACAGTTGAAAATTCTCGAGTAGATGGGACAACGAAAAGAAACCAATCATCATTTAGATGCCATTGACATTCGGCTGTAAACTATAACTGATCCGACGATGAATGATAAAAAGATTATCTGGCTCCCTAACCGCACACTTTGCACGGCTGCAGTAACCCAATAACAGTGTACGATTTGTAATCAGTCATTTCCAAGAATTGCGCAACAATTGGTAGAACGCGGTCAAACCCTTATAGAAAGTGGACCGAAATCACAGGTTTCCTTGGGGAAGATAATCGGAACAGGCAGTGAGGGCGCCGTAGTGATCAGGGTCGAAGATGGGAACAACTCCATGCACAAGCTCAAATGACCGTAATAATAACACAACTAAACGGAATGGACATCAGGGTTCATGGACCAAGGTCCGTCAAGCTAGAACCGTTTGGGCTTTCTAGGTATCTGGGTTTCCAAACGAATTATCTCAGAGAGATACCAATATTCAATGCTGTGTCAGTGGTGTGCCTTTTTTGACCTAAGCGACGAAACAGATGATCCTGTCAGAACGAGCGAGAAAATGTCAGTTGTGATTTCTTATTGAAAATCTTAGTGTTCAAGCTTTGATGGACACCGTGATAGAATCGTTTTATTTCTAGGAAGTTCTACTCCAAACTATTATGAAGCGCATTCAATGCAACTCTACGCCCCACTATTAAATGTTTGGAGTAGGAAGAAAAAAGTAAACAATTACTATGCAGGCTTTGCTTTCTTTAAAATCAATTTTATTTAGGTATTGCCATGTGATCATAGAGGATCTAGTTACGACGTAATGCCCAAGTTTGATTTTTGCAGAAGAATAATGAATAATTAGTTTTCAAGATCTTGTGAGCTTCACGGTGAGAATAGAGTGCATAATCAGGACGACAGTGACAAAATAAATCGGCATTTGTGCGTCCTGGAGTATGAGGATGACGTGAGTGGGGTCGCCAGCCGTGTGCATAGCCAGCTTTTCTGACCACGAACAGTCCCAGCACAAAATGCTTCTCAAATATGTAATGTTTTTGATCGTCCTGCGTCCTATTAAAGACTTTTAACTTTCGAATTCAGGTCTGATGATTCACCTTTAAAATGAAAAGTATCATTCACGATCGATGAAGTAGATCAAACTATTAAAACTATACTTAGCGAAATTATAATTGAAAGATCTGTAACAGCTTATTTGAACCCTATTGTGATGGTAAAGAGAAAAAGACTTGGAGGTAAGAAGTTTGTTTAGATGCTCGACGGATGCGAGTTTACTATCCCAGAAAACGCAGGCACCTCAGAACACTGATGAAATTTGGAAATTTAAATAAACAAGATTTTTTCGGCTTTGGTGATTTTCAAGCTCATGTTAACCATTTCAATTCACCCAGACGACAGAAAATTCACGGGATTTTTGTACAACGGGTTGACGTACGTCTGGAAAAGAATCACCCTTTGGTCTGAAAAACGATGGAGACAGCCTTTGTGTTATATCGATGAGGAAATTAGGCGGCGAAATCAGGTATTCGTCACCTTATATCGACGATATTCGCGATTTCATCACAAAATTTCAGGGTGTCTCAGTGTTTAGAATAATTGGTATTGGAATGTTTGTCCCAGTACACCATGAAGGTGAATCTTAATAAATCACAATGTACGTCAGAAATTTGTTTTAGGTTACCATGTTAACACAGAGGGTGTACAGATCGGCCAGAAGAAGGTCAATGCCATAGACCAGATTCCCTTACAAAATGCCCAGCAGGTAAAGTTTTTAGGCATGTGCATCTGTCAATCTAGTTTATTCCAGGTTGCAGATTCATGGCACCTCTCGTAAACCTATTGAAAGGAACAGAAATGGCACTGGACAGATGAGCATGAACAGACATTCAAAAGAATTAAGGTAGCTTTTCCTTGAGCCAGCACAGTAAACCACCCGGACTTTTTCCCAGCCATTTATTTACAGGCCTTAGCTCCAACGCGAGCGTGGATGTGTTTTATCACAGCCTGATAAGATAATCCAGTCATAAAATTGTTGCGGTCGCTTCTTGAGTATTGAGGTCCCTGGTGATTACCGTACCAATTACAGAGAAGAGCACACATCATTGTATGGGCTTTGAAAATGCGGGTACCTGTTCAGTGTGCATTTTGCCGTTATGCGGACCATAAGTGGATTTTCTTAAAGGCTTTGCCACTGCACCAACGCCAGATTGTTACATTGGGTGCTCTGGCTACAACAATTCGACTTTGAAATCCGGCATTGGCTCAGGAATTAATAAAATCCTATTGCAGATTTTTAAGTCAGTTTACCTCGCATCAAATCAAAGTTCAGAATGAAACGATGCCATTTTATTAATGCCATTAGTTTTAAATACTGACCTATTCCAGAGAAATTTAGCTAAGATCTTCAAAGATTAGAACAAGATGCCGTTATTGTGAAAGCAAAACTATTACTTGCACCATTCTTTGATCAAAATGACCACTTTTCGAAAAGTTAAATCAAAATCCTGGCTTAGTTAAACTTTCTAGTAATTTTGTTATGTTCCGAACCAAAAACAACAGATGAGTATCTGTGTTTGGATACCTACAAGTACCCCAACCAAATTAATGCCATGTTCACCAAAAAAAGCACGGGCATTTCGGTGAAATAAGATTTCAAGTACTTCTAACTCGCATACTGGAAAGGCATGGCCAGAGACAAAACTAGAGTACAGTCTCAGAATGTGTCACCCTGTCAAGAGACTAAATATCTAATAGGTAGTATGAGGCCAGTGCTTGCATTATCACATCGCCCCAAATAGATTAGCCTGCCTTGATCTGTACGGACCATTTACTACAAGTGCAGTTTGACCTCCTGTAATCATTGATTCCTTTTCTAAATTTTGCTCTAACCGATAACTGAGACCTACTGCACAAAATTATTTAAAACAGGTGAGTCCAGAGTTTCTTTCCACAGGAGCTGCAGGGTCTTACAGAAAGTTTTAAGCGATCATGCTCCCAATTTACGGAACGTTTTGGAGCAACACTAGAAAATGCAGGAGTCTCTATTGTTTTCTCATCAGACATCTCTCAATCTAACCAGTGGGAGAGGTCATGAGAAATCTCACGTTTATTCCAGGCGCTTGTCCCTCAGTCACTTAAAGAATGGCACTCTACTAATTACGTGCATTAGCCAAGCTGGATTAATATTATAGAACGCAGTTCTGTGGTGTAGCGCCGTATGAGGCGCATTTTCGGAAGAAAACTCCTTTTTCCCTTTATTTGGCGGTGGCAGGACAACAGTTACAGTACAGAAACCCGTTTTAGGATTATCATAGATAACCATGCAAATGCCAGAGAGGCCCTCCATAAAGAGCCCCACCACTTTCACGCCAGGCGACAAAGTGCCATCCAGGACTAAATTGGTAGTCAAACCTGCTGGATTGTTGCAGGTACCTCTGTTACCGGACCATTTGTTATTGAAACAGTTCCAGGCGTACCCAAATGTATGCCTCTTAAAGACTTGGATGCATTAACGGCATTTGATATAATTTACGACCATTTAAGGTTAAACTATTCTGTAGATTTATTTAAACCACTTGATTGTGTCTCAAGCAAAAATTCTTGGTGCCTTGACTTCCAGCACAGTTGATCTTCGTGTCGCTAGAAAAATTGGAAGAATTTTGATTTAATTATTTTATTCTGATTAAATAATGAGTTAATAGTTATGTTTCAACTTTATTTAAGTAAAGGGTTATAATTTTTTTCTTGAATATTGGATATTGTTTTGATTCATTTTTTCTTTAGTGCACCAGTTATAAGATCTAATATTCAGTAACATTTTTTGTTTTTCAACGAGATAAAACTCACCAATTTTTCAAAATTAAAATTCTTAAAAACTCCGATTTTTATCTCTATCGAAGGGGAGAGCCGATGCTGGCCTTAACCGAATGGATTAAAATAAATACATTTATTTTTGTTATTACTGTTCAGAAGCGTGCGTGCTGGCAATTTTTGACCTAAATCACTTCGCGCAGCCATCTACGCGCTCCTTGGCGTCGCCGACGAGAGGGTGTGTGTTTAGATAACGCCTCCGAAAACCCTCAGGGACCACCGTGCTGGAGCTCTCCCACGCGGGCCTGGGCGCGGCGACCACGCTCCCGTGTTTGTTTACCCAGGAAGTGTGCGAAGGCGTTCTGGAAAATTCCATCAAAATTACCGACAAGACGCGTAATCTGATTGGAGCAATATTTTCGGCGTAGTAACCGGTAGTAACGCGTGTTAAGGCCTCTTAGAAACTTCGGTATTCATGGAAATTGGGAAGAGGTTCACGGGCGCTGAGACGCTGAGGGCAGACAGGAAGCAGGGGAGGTCTTTGGACAGAGGGGCGCGGGGACGCTATGGAACTGGGGGCTGGGGACAGCTCATGTTGTGCGGGTGTGGGACGCCAGAGGTCATCAGTTGTGTAGGCGCTAAGGATGTAGCGCGAAGTAGCATGATTAAGAGTGCGATTTGTGGTATTATCGCACCGCGTATCATTGGGTGAGAAAAAAAAAAAGAACTTTGTATCTAAGTAATATTATTTGTTTCTCTGCTCGTTTTGCACGCCGTAACCATCGCAGTTACGTTACGAAAATTACGATCTGTCGTCACCGCCACGCCCGACGTCCCAGCTGATGTCGTGGTTAACTCTACTCTCTTGAATGGAGCAGGCTGCGAGAGGAATCACCCTCCGCCCCTAAAGGGCGTGCCGTCCAGAAGAAAGGAGCCCAGCTGTTGCCTGTTTGAGGCTGTTCACCCCAGCGCGTCCTCCTGCGCAGCGGTGATTCTAATAATCTGTCGAGCTCCGACAGACAAAACAACATTCATTACGCCTTCAGGCTTACCTGGACTGTTGTCAACATTCAGAAGGTGCAGGCCGCGCATTGGCCCTTTTTCTTTTATTTGTTAGCGCATCTCTTTTTTTGCTTTATTTGTTTTAAGTAATTTGATCATTAGTTTTAAGATTGCATAAAAAAACTGAGCTCAGATAATACAATGTCAATTTACCATTTTTAATTTCTCATTAAATTTACATTTTTTGTCTTTAAACTTTCTTTCAATTGACCTCTGTCACGTAGCCACGTCCGTCCACAACCTAAATTTCAGGCTCACCCGTCACCTGAGCTAGCCGGCAATTACAGCACAGGTAGGTGGGGGCGTCGCAAATGATTGTATGTGGATTTCTTAGTGAGCTGTTGATACTTGACACTTGATGAACATGATTTCTATGTCGAGTGTTGTAACTATAAATATCAGTATTACATGAAAATAAGTTCCCACCGTTAAGTAAGTCAGTTTTGACAATTATACAAACTCATAAATAAATAGGCAAGGCAATGGTAAAATTCAAGCTCAATGAAAAGAGGCTTAGCACGGATCACGTGGATGGGATTTTTCATTATTCGGATAATTTTCTTTGCAATCTAAATGTCTGGGAACTAAAGGATGAGCTTCCAGAATATTACGCCATATCTCAGGCGGGAATGTACATTTGCAAAATACACGCAACGATCTGTCATGAAGGCTGATAGAATTAGAAAGAATTCTGAAGGCATTACATAATTAGCTTAATTTAGTATTTAATTCTGTTATATGTACATTCCATTTGAGGTTTGATTTAATTGAGAGACCTAGAAATTTTGTTACCTTGACATTAGCTAATTGCATGTTGTTCATTTTCAATGGAACATACGACTGCCGATTTGAAGGCAAAATTGCATTGAGACAGTTTTTCCTTCGTTAACTATTAATTTGTTGTTACAAAACCAATTTGAAACTTCCGAAATTGTACTATTGTTTCTTTTTTGCAAAGAACATTCGTGTCATCGGCAAACAGAACTGTTCTTCCATTTTTAATAGATGAGGGCATATCGTTTACGTACAACAAAAAGAGGATACGACGTAAGGTCGAACCTTGTGGGACCCTACGTTCAATTGGCAAAGATTTGGAAAGAGAAGTATATAATGTTCTTTCGTACCATTACGATACTTCTACTCTTTGATATCGATGTTTAAGGTACGAGGTTATCCAGACTAGGAATAAACACGAATTCCATAGAAGGTAATTTTGAGAGCAACTATGTATAGTAATAAAGTCAAAACCTTTTGAAAGACCTAAAAATCACGAGATTACGTACAGAGATCGAGTACGTACGTTTTACGTACGTACAGAGAAAGAGGACAGGACCTAAGATCGAACCTTGTGGGACCCCATGTTCAATTGACAAATAATTGGAGAGATAAGTAAATAATGTCCTTTCGTACCAGTACGGTATTTCTACTCTTGATATCGATGTTTAAGGTAGAAGTTATCAATCTAGGGCAATACCACGAATCCAAGAAGGTAATTTTGAGAACAAGATGTTATGGTTAATAACGTCAAAAGCTTTCGAAAGATATCCCAATGGGTTCTTCATGTTGGTCCGTTGATGAAGCAACATCTTTAAAGAAAGAAAAAATGGCAGTTTCCGTAGATTTTGATTTCCTGAAACCGTGTTGTGAGTCTGAAAACGCTTCGTTTTTCTTGAGGAAGGTTTCATTCGTATAAAAAGCTCTCTAATATTTTTGAGAAAACTGACAAAAAGAAATAGGCCAGTAATTTTGAATTTCATTTTGTTCCTTTTAAAAAGTGGCTTTGCTGTTTTCAAAATATCTGAAATATTCCTGTCACAAGGAAGCATTGAAAATATGAGTTTTGATAATATGAGGTGTATATGGCATTTGTTATGGCATTTGGTATTTAGTTATTTATTATGTATAATGGCATGAGTTAGTGGGTGTATAACTTTCATTGTGACTACACGAACTTTAAATACTTTTAGTTTATTTAGTATTTTACATATCAAAAATATCTTATTAAAATATTAATGTTCGTGACCATATATTATTTTTGTATTCGGTCATCTGAGAAATAGATGATGAAATATTTCACAACTAAAAGCTGCTATCTCGGAGACGTGTTAGTGTAACTGACTCTAAAACGTATTTCCAAGTTATTAATTTTTCTAATAAAAGAACTAGGTTAGATAATGCATACAATGCAAATTATTTGCATTGTTTATTAAATATTAGCATAATAAACGAAGAAATGTAGACATCGAGCTTAATACTGTCGTCCAGTGTTATTTTTTTGCAAAACCCTTTATAACTGTTTTGAAATGTTTTTACTGGGATATTGCAGGACTTTATTTATGTAATTAAATGTATATACAACAATTTATGTAAAACTGTTGGTTGATTTAATATTTATATTCAAATATTTACTGTAATATAACTCGCGATCACCGCCATTTTGTAATGTTCAAGATGAATAGTACCATCTCTGTGAAATACAGCTAAAGCAGATTGGTCAGCTGATTCCTGCAGGGCGTCGTGGGGTCGGAAAACTCTGTAAAGTTCGCCAAGACTATCGCCCATTTTTGTGCTGACGGTACATATACAATAACGAGTACCAGCAAATTGAAAATAAAAATCTATTTCTGCATATTTTATTTTGGATTAAGGACACAACATCATTAAAACAAACAGTTGAGATATATTTTTTGTAGGATGTTTTTCTGTCACATAACTTGTTTCGAAAAAACTTCTATCACGTACTGAAAGATCTCATTGCATATGAAACTTAGTTTCTTGATATCATTTTGGTATTGTTTTCGTTTAATGTGGGATTTCTATTACATTTAGTTTTAAAAAATACTGTAATATTAATGTATTATTACTTGGGATTGTAATAATAAAAAAATTCTGTAATTAAAATATTGTAAAATAAGTAACAGTAGTAATAAAATGTGTGAATTACAACCGTACCATATTACCCATTTCTAAACAACATGAAACTCCTAATATTTTTTTAAAATTTATTTAGTATTGTTTGCTTACTTTTAACGAGGCCAGTGAGGATAATTAGATAGATAGATTTATTAAAGTTCGCTTTGAGCTAATGCTCGGTGGCAAACATTATTACAATTAGATATACAATTACAAAACTATTACGAATATTTACAAATATAATTACAATTAGAATTAGAGATTAATATCCTAGTTATAATTAATTTTGAGTTATCTATATGTTGACTTATAGCTTTTCTAACACTTCACTCCACTTCACTTCACTTCACTTCATTTCACTGCGCTGCACTACACTCCCCTCCCCTCCCCCTCCGTGCCCCCACCACACTACACTTCACTTCACTTCACTGAATAAGAGACATGACTATATTATTAATAATACTAACGATTATAATAATGAAACTAATAATAATAATAATAATAATAATAATAATAATAATAATAATAATAAATAATGATAAAAGTCCCAGTGCTCATTAATGATGACTCAATAGAATTAAGTATATTTTAAATTTCACTACATTAGAAGGAAGAGTCTCTAGTCCTCTGCTAGTTTGTTCCAATCTACTATAGTACGATTCACAAAGGAGAACTGCCTACATCAGTTCTTTGCTTCACATCGTATTTTCCAGGGATGGTCTCCTCTACTTTATAATCAGATTTCTGAATCTTTACTGATGTCTGCCCATGCTGAGTCCCTTTGTATGTCTTGTACATTACGCATAAACGCGCCCGTTCCGTCTCTTGATAGGGTTCCATTCATCTCGTCCATCAACGCGTCCATGATTTACAAACTTCCGGCCCGTTTTTGAATTTATCTAACGCCTCGATTTGCCTTTTCTGAGAGATCTGACTCGGCCGCCGGCCGTCGCGTATTTATACTGGGTCAGACAATCCAGAACCATCCGGACACCGCGACTCTTCTGGAGGAGTCCGCTGGCAGGTGATGCAACTCGTGCTCACCGGCGGCTCGTGGTCGCCGGCAGATGACGTGTAAACCTGCCACCTCGAAGTGGCGCTGGGGGATGATGCAATATTCGTTACACTACCCCCTCCTTAGTTGCGATCCGTCTCGGAGCGCGTTTAGTGAAATCATGCCGATACTTGCAGCTGGAGCCTCTAGTGCAGTTGGAGGTTAAGAAGAAGTGGCAGTCAATTGTCTTCTTTGGATATGACGACATTCCATGGTGGTAGCTGCAGACTAAGATGCTATCCCAGTGTACCGGAACAGTACTTCCAACATGCTTCTCACTATTCTCCAGTTCAGTCCATCAAACCCACATCCCAGTTTTGACATGGCAATCTTCTGACGTTGTCTGTAGTACTTGCTGGCGTAATTCAATCAGAGTTTCCCAAGCCATTTTCAGGATGCCTTGTGGATATGACTTACTTTTTGTGACAAGGTATTAAACATAGTGACTGACGTCGCAGATGCAGAACCTTCCCAACATCTGGCTGTTGGTTCTTAATTCTTCTCTATCATCCTTCCGTATTTTCTCTTGAATACAGTAGCAACACTCTGGTCATATCTAAATCCTACATACAATGCGCCAATGCATATTCCTGGGGTAGCGCAAACAGATCCTGCTGTACCTCCATTGTTACCCCATAACGCGCTTGATGCTTTCTAATAATATATTGAGACATAACCAGAAATGTGCATTCTTGCATGTCCAGCCTACAAACTCGTGCGGTCTTTTCTTCATCATTTTCATTACTTCCTGCGTACGGCCAGCCGATTTGAAATGAACGACTCAAGCCTATCTGGCAATTTTAATCTGCAGACAACATCATTTATCCTCTTCACGACCTCGTACGGTCCTTCCCACTGTTCGTTGTAATTTTGACACAAAACCGCGGCGACGTTGGGGGTTAAACAGCCAGACATGATCTCCAGGTTGATAACTCCTCCTTCAGCTTTGATGTCATACCGGTCTTCATCCCGTCACTTGCGATTTGGATTCTTTCACGCAACTTGGTTATGAATTACGTCCATTTTCCGTCTTAGGTCATTTACAAAGTCTTCACTGGCTATTTCTTCATTAGTTTTACAACCAAACTGTAGATCATATGGTGACGTAGTTCCCGGCCGAAGAGGATATTAGCGGGCGTTTGCCCAGTTGTCTCTGGCGAACAGATGAGCGGTAGGCTAGAAGAAAAAGATGTATGTATTGGTCCCAGTCGCGTTGGTGATCTGACACGACCTTCAATATTTTCCCATTGTTCTGTTCATGTTCCACCATTCCGTCTGACTGCGATGTAGGCTGTTGTTCTTGTTTTTCTTATTCCAAGAAGTTCACACACCCCTTGAAACACTGCAGATTCGTTCCGTCCTTGATCTGAACGGCTCAGTGTGGCACACCAAATCGGCTCACCCATTCCTTAACCAGTACTTCGGAGATAGCAGTGGCCTCGGCTAGGTAGGGGATATGTCAACCACTTGCCGAAATAATCCATAGCCACGAGTATGTATTTATTTCCATCATTTGACATTGAAACGGGCCAGCCAAGTCAATAGCAATTCGTCTGGAAAGGACTCAACGTCACGTATTGCCTCATCTTCGCTCTTCTCCCTTTTATGTGGCTCCATTGCTGGTAGCACAAACTTGACACTTTGTGCGCACCATCTTTCTTTACATCTTGCTTGCAATTAACTCCAGTAAAATCGTTCGCACTTTCTCTAAGGTTTTCGTTATACCGAGGTGTCCCCGAAGTTCCATCATGCAATTCTCTCAATATTCTGTGGACCCTACTCTCGGTAACAACATCTGCGTCCTCTTCTGCGAGCCGTCTC
Organism: Teleogryllus oceanicus; assembly: GCA_964035755.1. NCBI lineage: Eukaryota > Metazoa > Arthropoda > Insecta > Orthoptera > Gryllidae > Teleogryllus > Teleogryllus oceanicus. The sequence goes on along the minus strand of CAXIVR010000001.1, from coordinate 343,866,509 downwards.
ACTTCTCCAGAACCTGCTCTCAGAACACCTTCCTCTTCAGTAATCGAATCCCACTGCGCCCAATATGATTTTAATGCTGAAGAACAGGAGCTATTTCTTTGCCAACTTATCCTGTCCTGCTATTTTCCATTTCCAAACATGTTTCACCCTGTGTCCTCTCTGATCTTTCTGAAGTCTTCTGCTGCATTGGTCATTACTGACAGTGACCCTTAAGGTAGGACACATCTTCTCTTCCGCATGACAACAATGTTTGCAGTTTTCAGGGCACGGTCTTCTGGAGCGAGCATCGGCATTCCGGTGACTACTTCCGCTTCGATGTTCTATTCTTGCAATCTTTCAATCCATCTGGCGACTTGACCTTCCGGATTCTTGAAGTTCAGCAGCTTTCATTTCAAAGCAGTATGATCCGTTCTCAAAAGAAATTTTTACTGTAGAGATATTTGTAAAGTGTTCAACGGATTTCACCACAGCAAGTAATTCTTCAAGTTACACAATAGTTGCGTTCTGGCTGATAGCACTTACTAAAGTAACTGATTACTCTCTCTGTCCATCTTGTATCTGCGATAATACCCTCCAATACCAACGTTACTTGCGTCAGTATCAAGTATATAATTCCCCTTGAGGTAGTGGATAGCCTAACATAGGGCACTTCAGCATGGCGTTTTTAAGCTTTCGAAAGCGCGCTGGCAGTCTTGATCCCATTGAAACAAACGCTTTCTTCTGTCAGCTGAGGTCAGCGGTTTCGCGATGTTGGCAAATCCCAAACATAGCGGCGATAATAGCCATAGACCAGGAAACTTCAATTCATGTTTATCCTTTGGGACTGGCCATTCCTTTATTGGCGACCTTCTCCGATCAGGTTCTACTCCTGTGCCAGATACCACATGTCCAAGGTAATTCACCTGTTTCAAATAAATGGTATTTCTTTGGGCTGAGTTTGCGTCTGCTCCAACCTCTTGAACACCTGTTCTAGGTTATTGATGTGGTCTTCGAAAGATTTTCCAACAACAATTATATCGTCGAGGTAGACAAGACATGTCTCCCACGACAGACCTCTAAGCACGGTTTCCATCAATCTTTCGAATGTAGCTGGAGCATTACACAGTCCGAAAGGCATTACTGTAAACTGCCACAAACCTGATCCGATGGTAAATGCAGTCTTCTCTCGATCTCTGGATCTAATTCTACTTGCCAGCATCCGCTTTTCAGGTCAAGTGTCGAGTAAAGATCTTGGCCCCGCAGAGAGCGTGTCCAATATGTCGTCAATCCGGGGCAATGGATAGCTATCCTTCGTTACATTGTTGAGCTGTCGAAATCGACACAGAAACTGAGTCGACCGGTCTTTCTTCTTACCAATACGACGGAGAAGCCTACGGATCAGTTTGGCAGATGGTCTGATTACGCCATCCTTCTTCATCTCTTTACAATCTCATCTGCTTCTTCCTTCTTGACAGAGGTAATCTTCTAGCAGCTTAAGGAATCGGTGTGGCGTTTCCGGTGTCTATTCGGTGACGAATATCGTCTTTTCCTTTACACCGTCACTGCATTCAAAGACATGCTGGTAGCGCCGCATTAGGTCTTCAGCCTTATGACACTCTTTCCCGAGATGTTTCTTTTACATGCCTCTGTAACCAGATTCTGCAGTCGTTCAGGAATTCCTTTAGGTGGTGGTTCGGGCACGGTTCACATTCTGCAAAAACTGAGGATACCGTAGAACAATTACCAATCACTGTTCTTCTCAACTTAACAGGATAGTGATTAATGTTCATTATTCTCACAGGTATTGTTCTATTCACTCTGACCAGTTCCTTGGCTAATTAGAATTCCTGACCAATGTCTTCGTCGTGACTTCTAGGTTCCAGAAATAGCAATCTCTCCAGCTGGAAACGTCGGCCCCCAGGGTTTGCTTATAAACATCTCGCTACGCTCCGTCAAGATTACGTCAACTGTAATTACATTCACGGCAATGTTGTTACGTGAATGTAGAACCACCTCCACTTCGTTGAGTCTCAGCACACCGTGTCGTAAATCCAGCTGACACCCATGTCGTCAATATCCATTCCTAAAATTGCTTCTTCTTCTATATCAGCGACCAGCAGGCGATGACTGAAAGCAACAGTTCCAATAGCAAGGAGGGCATCCATCTCTCCTACAACATTCGCCGAGTCACCAGTGGCTGTTCGAAGCTTCCATTTGGACGGCATCAGATGAGATGATCTGGCAAAATCGGTTCGTATAATGCTCTTGGTTGCACCAGTATCCAAAAGTAAGACGCACGGTCTTCCATTTACGAGTGCATCTACAACGCTGTCAGAACGGTGTCGAAATGGACTTGACGTATTTCGTAAGGTGGGGCTCTTGTTTGACAGGTCGATGGATGCCCCCTTCCATCAACCTGCTTTAGTTTCCCTGCTGGCTGCTGGGTTTACCAACAGACTGCTGCTCTCCTTGTTGCTTCAGTGGACGGTCACATCGACTTTTCACGTGCCCTAATTCTCCACAATTCCAACATCGAGGTTGTCGTGTTTTGCCGCTAGAAAAGCGTACCAACCTCTCCACCATTGCCTCCAAATATTTTCGCTTCATCACATCAATGATGCTGGTTTGCAATTCTTCGTACTCGTCCGTCACGTTTCGATGCTCTTTTGCAACCTGAAGTCTAGTGTCAATTTAATGCGTCGGGGCTAAAGTTTCGGTCTTGCCAGTCTTGTGAATACGTTTGTTGTGTTTCTGAATCATGTAGCGCTTCAATAAAGCACCGGATTTGGCCGTGCGTTGCAGTGGAACTTCTGAGGCATCAGGGTCCGAAAGGCGCACCAGACGAGAAATATCAGCTTGTTATTCCTGAAGACTCTCTCCAGGCTTCTGAACACTTGGGCCAGGAACATACGTCTTCCAGGTGCGCTTGCCCGTACCGTGTTTCGAGTCCTTGACAATTTGCTCGAAGCGACTGTTCATCGGTCGGTATTGTCTCTAGAATATCGACGGCGTTACCACGCAAGCCAAAATCAGGGCTGCAGCACAATCTGTTGCGGACCAGCCATTTATCGTTTCAGCAGCCTTGAATATTCAATAATTGACCATGAAGAAGTGCCATCGCTGTAGGTGGTTTTACTCGTGTTTTCCCAGTGGCTCCCGTACGGTGGCTACTTTCTCTTCGGGCCATTTCTAGTGGTTCCTGTACGATGTTTAATTTGATTTTTCTGTTGGGAAGTAAAACCTTCAGCTTCTCTTCTAACAGATTTTTTCCTCATTCTTCAAAATTTTCTCATCTATTTTCTCAATTTTCTTTCCATTTTTTCTTTCTTTCTTTCAAAATTATCTCTCAATTTCTTCTCGCAATCTTAATTTATTATTCTGCGTTATCTCTGTTCCAACTTTTCTCTTCCAAAATCCTGGAATTTCTGATCAATTTTCTTCTAAAGCTTTGGAGTTTTCAGTCAGTTCTTCTATAATTGGAATTTTCTGGGTTAATTTTCCTTCTAAATTGGAATTTTCTGTTAATTTCCTTTCTAAATTCTGGAATTTTCTGTCAATTCTCCTGTCACTCTCCTTACCGGAATTTTCACAGTTTCTTTCTAAATTTCTGCTAGTTATCTTTCTTCCAATATTTAGGTTCGAGCCTGTTGTAAATTGAAGAGAAAATTTGTCACTCGCCATCGTTAAGACGTTCCTGTAATATTGTTAAATCTGAAGTATTCTCCCTCTGGCCCCCTCTCTTCAACTCGGCCAATTTCAGATCCTTCATAAAAGCTTTTTAATCATCTTGGGATTAATGTTTTACCACCACTTCAGTTAGTACTACTCGACACCACTGTTACTGCCTCTGTGCGGTGAATTAAAAGTCTCGCACATTTTCATTAAAACGTTTATTTTGTTACTTACAATCACGAAAACACTTCGATTATTTATTTACACTAATATTCTCTTCAGTTATTTACACTGCTATCTTCTGCTTTATTTATCATATCTTCTTCAGTTATTTACACCACACTTGTACGCATTGTTCTAAGCACTGGCCACAGTTCATTGCAGCCTGATGCACTGGTCACAGCTCACGTCACGACCATTAGTAGCGATGCATGATTAACGGTTCACTTCATTGAATTACGCAATATCATCATGATGCGTAATAATACCCAGTTTAGTTTATCGTGACTTCAAGATCGATTGTACAAAGCTGGTCGTCGCGTATTTGTTGTCAGACAATTCAGAATCATTTGACACCGCGACCTTCTGAGGGAGTTCGCCAGCAGGTGATAACGCTCACGGAAGCCAGGTCGTTGCGATTTGACCCCGCCGCCTGAAGCGGTGCCGGGGATGACGCACATTCGCCGCACACACAATGGGCACACAATAATAATAATAATGTAACAATATTGCGTCATCCCCGGCGCCACCTGAGGTGCCTGGCTGGTTACGTCATCTGCCGGCGACCACGGCCGCCGGTGAGCACGATGCTGCATCACCTGCCGGCGGATTCCTCCAGAACAGTCGCGGTGTCCGGAAGATTCTGACGTCTTGACAGGTATAAATACGCGACGGCCGGCGACCGCGAGTCAGTTCGAGTCCGCGCAGTTGAAGCTGAACTATGAAGTGTGTGCATCGCGGTGAATAGCTGTGCAGTGAGTGTGCTCAGTGAAGTGAACCGTTGTCAGTGCATCGTACTGTGGTCGGTGACGTGAATTGTGACCAGTGCATCGAACTGTGATCAGTGCAGTGAACTTATGGCCAGTGCTTAGGACTGTGCGAGTGTGCAAAAGGAGTGTAGTGTAAATAACTGAAGAGAAGTGTAGTGTAAATAAAGCAAGAGAAGTGTAGTGTAAATAACTGAAGAGAAGTGTAGTGCAAATAAATAATCAAGGTTTTCAGTGATTGTGTTTAGTAACAAAATAAACGTTTTTGTTAAATATCAATATGAGACTTTAATTCACCACCTAAAACGTGTAACAATTGGTGTCAGGTGTATAACGAGTGGTGAATTAAAACATTAATCAAGATGAGTTTCACAAAGTTTTTGATGTGATCTAAAAGTGACGGAGTTGAAGAAGGAGTTAGAAGAGAGGGAAACAAGACACTCCGGAACGAAAGCCATATTACAAGAAACGTCTTAAGTAACGCAATGAAGGCAGCAGGCGAGGATCCAGAGAATTTTCTCTTCGAGACAACGGGGAACTTTTCAGACCTATCCAAAATATTGGAAGGAAAGTTAACTGAAAATTCCAGAATTTTAAAAGAAGAATTGACAGGAGAATTGACGGAAAATTCCAGAATTTTAGAAGAACTGAAAACTCCAAAACTATAGAAGAAAAATTGACAGAAAAATTCCAGTTTTGGAAGAAAAGTTGTTATAAAACCTAGAACAAAAGATAACCCAGAATAATAAATTCAAAATTAATTACCCATTTCCCCAAAAAGCACGGCATTTCGGTGAAATAAGACCCAAAAAATACTTTAATTTGCATACGGGAAAGGCATGCGAGACAAACTAAGCCACGGTCTCGAAATGTGTCACCTGTCAGAAGACTAAATATCCTAATAGGCATTATGAAGGCCCGATGCAACACGTTATCGCATCAGCCCCAAATGAATTGGCCTGCCTTGATCTGTACGGACCGTTACCTACTGCAGGTACGGTTACAAACACATCCTCGTAATCATTGATTCCTTTTCTAAATTTACACAGCTCTATCCGATAACGAGACCTACTGCACAAAATTGTTTAAAACGATTGATCCGGGATTTCTTTCAGACTGCAGGGTCTTACCAGAAAATTTTAAGTGATCATGCCTCCCAATTTTCCGGAACGTTTTGGAAACAAACACTAGAAAATGAAGGAGTCTCTGTTATTTTTCCTCCATCAGACATCCTCAATCTAACTGAGTGAGAGGGTCATGAGAGAAATCTCACGTTTATTCCGAGCTTACATCCCTCAAAATCATAAAGAATGGCCTCTACTAATTAGTAACATTAATGACTGGATTAATATTATAGAACATGATTCTATTGGTATGACGCCGTATGAGGCGCATTTCGGAAGAAAACCTAAACATTCTTTCCCTTTGTTGGCCGATTGCAGGACAGCAGGTCCTAATTACGAAACCCGTTGCAGGATTATATTAGATAATATCACTAAGAATGCCAGGAAGAGGAAGCCCTCGTAAAGAACCCTACCACTTTCACGTAGGTGACAAAGTACTTGTCAGGACCCTAGGTTAGTGATCAGCCTGCTGGATTATTCCATAAATTTTTCCTCTATTTACGGACCATTTGTTATTGAAACGATTCCGTGCCCAAATGTATGCCTCTTAAAAGACTTGGATGGCTCGCAGGAAATACATTTTATAATTTGCGACCATTTAAAGGTTAAACTATTCTGTAGATTTTATTTAAACCACTGATTGACAATCTCTGACATAATTCTTCGGTGCCTTGGGCTCCCGGCACAGTTTGCGGTCTTCGTGTCGCTGAGAAAAATTGGAAGAATTTTGATTTAATTATTTTATTCTGATTAAATAGTAGTTAATAGTTCTTTTTGCTTTATTTAAGTAAAGGTTGCGCAAATTTTTTTCTTGAATATTGAATGTTGTTTGATTCATTTTTTCTTTAATTATTCACCAGTTATGAATCTAATATTCGTAACGTTTTTTTGTTTTTTCAAGAGATAAAACTCTTAATTTTCAAATTAAAATTCTTCAAACTCGATTTTTATCTCTATCCGAAGGGAGGGCAAATGTGAAACGAATATTGGATTAAAAATAAATACATTTATTTTTGTATGCTTCAGAAGCGTGCGTGCCCCAACCGGTGCGACCTAAATCACTTCGCACGGCCATCTACGCCGCTCCAGCGTCGCCGGCAAGGGGGTGTAGTGTTTAGATAACGCCTCCGAAACCCCTCAGGGACCACCGACCAGGCTCCACGCGGGCGGGCGCGGCGACCGCTCCGTGTTTGTTTACAGGAAGTGTGCGAGAGAGCGTTCTGGAAAATTCCATAAAAATTACCGACAAGACGCGTAATCTGATTGGAGCAATATTATTTTCGGCGTAGTAACTTTCGGCCAGTAACAACTTTCTTCCAAAATTTCTGTAGAAACTTAAAACATTCATGAATGGGAAAGGGTTCACGGGCGTGAGACGCTGAGGGCAGACAAAGCAGGAGTCTTTGGACAGAGAGCGCGGGGACGCCCATTTGTGCGGACACAGAGCGGGCCCTCATTTTACAGGGTGTGGACGCGGGGGTCATCGAGTTGTGTAGGCGCTGGATGCGCTGCATATTAGAGTGCGATTTGTGGTTTATCGCACCCTTTCATTGTTGAGAAAAAAAAAAGAACTTTATCCAGTAATTATTTGTTCTCTGCTCGTTGCCCGCGCCGTGTATCGCAAGTTAGCGATTACGAAATTACGATCTGTCGTCACCGCTACCGCCGACGCCCCAGCTGATGTCGTAGTTAACTCTACTTTTTGGGAATGGAGCAGGCTGCGAGAGGAATCCCTCCGCCCTAAGGCGTGCCGTCAAGAAAGGGCCCAGCTGTTGGTTGCCTGTTTGGGGCCGTTCCCAGCGCGCCTCCTGCCGCAGGGGTGATTCTAAAATCTGTCGAGCTCCGACAGACAAAACAACTTTCATTACGCCCTTCAGGCTTACCTGGACTATTGTCAACATTCAGAAGGCAGGCCGCCATTGGCCCCTTTTCTTATTTGTTAGCGCATCTCTTTTTTGCTTTATTTGTTTTAAGTAATTTGATCGTATTAGTTTTAAGATTGCATAAAAAAACTGAGCTCAGATAATAATGTCAATTTACCATTTTTAATTTCTCATTAAATTTACATTTTTGTCTTTAACTTTCTTTCAATTGACCTCTGTCACGTAGCCACGTCCGTCCACAACCTAAATTTCGGGTCTACCCGTCACCTGGGCTAGCCGGCAATTACAGCCAGGTAGGTGGGGCGTCGCAATGTATTGTATGTGGATTTCTTGTAGTGAGCTGTTGATACTGACATGATGAACATGATTTCTATGTCGAGTGTTGTAACTATAAATATCAGTATTACTGAAAAAGTTCCACCGTTAATAAGTCAGTTTGAAATTACACAAACTCATAAATAAATAGGCAAGGAAATGGTAAAATTCAAGCTCAATGAAAAGAGGCACACGGATCACGTGGATGGGATTTTTCATTATTCGGATAATTTTCTTTTGCAATCTAAATGTCTGGGAACTAAGGATGAGCTTCCCCAAAATATTACGCCATATCTCAGGCGGAATGTACATTTCAAAATACATAACGATCTGCATGAAGGCTGACAGAATTAGAAAGAATTCAAGGAAAACAATTTAAAGCTTAATTTAGTATTTAATTTTGTTATTGTACATTCCATTTGAGGTTGATTTTAAATTTAGAGACCTAGAAATTTTGTTACCTTGACTTAGCTAATTGCATGTTGTTCATTTTCAATGGAACATACGACTGGATTTGAAGGCAAAATTCTTGAGACAGTTTTCCTTCGTTAACTATTAATTTGTTGTTACAAACCAATTTGAAACTTCCGAAAATTTTACTATTGTTTCTTTTTGCAAAAGAACATTCGTGTATCGGCAAACAGAACTGTTCTTCCATTTTTAATAGATGAGGCATATCGTTTTTCTACAACAAAAGAGGATACGACGTAGTCGAACCTTGAGGACCCCACGTTCAATTGGGAAAGATTTGGAAGAGAAGTATATAATGTTCTTTCGTACCATTACGATACTTCTACTCTTTGAGATCGATTTTAAGGTACGAGGGTTTTCCAGACTAGGGCAAAACACGAATTCCATAAGAAGGTAATTTTGGGGCAACATGTTATAGTTAATAAAGTCAAAACCTTTGAAAAACCAAAAATCACGAGATTACGTACAGAATCAGTACGTACGTTTACGTACGTACAGAGAAAGAGGACAGGACTTAAGATCAACCTTGTGGGGCCCCATGTTCAATTGACAAATAATTGGAGAGATAAGTAAATAATGTCCTTTCGTACCAGTACGGTATTTTCTTTTGATATCGATGTTTAAGGTACGAAGTTATCAATCTAGGGCAATACCACGAATTCCATAAGAAGGTAATTTTGAGAACAAGATGTTATGGTTAATAACGTCAAAAGCTTTCGAAAGATATCCCAATGGGTTCTTCATGTTGGTCCGTTGATGAAGCAACATCTTTAAAGAAAGAAAAAATGGCAGTTTCCGTAGATTTTGATTTCCTGAAACCGTGTTGTGAGTCTGAAAACGCTTCGTTTTTCTTGAGGAAGGTTTCCATTCGGGTATAAAAGCCTCTAATATTTTTTAGAAAACTGACAAAAAGAAATAGGCCGGGAATTTTGAATTTCATTTTGTTCCTTTTTTAAAAAGTGAACTGCTGTTTCAAAATATCTGGAAATATTCCTGTGCACAAGGAAGCATTGAAAATATGAGTTTTGATAATATGAGGTTATAATGGCATTTGTTATGGCATTTTTGGGATTTGTTATTTATTATGTATAATGGCATGAGTTAAATGGTGTATAACTTCATTGACTACGAACTTTTAAAAACTTTTAGTTTATTTAGTATTTTACATATCAAAATATCTTATTAAAATATTAATGTTCGTGACCATATATTATTTTTGTATTCGGTCATCTGAGAAATAGATGATGAAGTATTTCACAACTAAAAGCTGCTATCTCGGAGACGTGTTAGTGTAACTGACTCTAAAATGTATTTCCGTAAGATTATTAATTTTTCTAATAAAAGAACTAGGTTAGACAATGCATACAATGCAAATTATTTGCATTGTTTATTAAATATTAGCATAATAAACGAAGAAATGTGAAAATCGAGCAATACTCGTCGTCCAGTGTTTTTTTTTTGCAAAAAACCCTTTTATAACTGTTTTGAAATGTTTTTACTGGGATATTGCAGGACTTTATTTATGTAATTAAATGTATATACAACAATTTATGTAAAACTGTTGGGTTGATTTAATATTTATATTCAAATATTTACTGTAATATAACTCCGGATCACCGCCATTTGTAATGTTCAAGATGAATAGTACCACCTCTGTGAAATACAGCTAAAGCAGATTGGTCAGCTCGATCGCAGGGCGTCGGGGTCGGAAAACTCTGGGAAAATTGGCTCAAGACACGCCCATTTTTTGTAGCAAGCGACGGCACATATATAATAACGAGTACCAGCAAATTGAAAATAAAAATCTATTTCTGCATATTTTATTTTGGATTAAGGACAGAACATCATTAAAACAAACAGTTGAGATATATTTTTGTAGGATGTTTTTCTGTCACATAACTTGTTTCGAAAAAACGTCTATCAGGTACTGAAAGATCTCATTGCATATGAAACTTAGTTTCTTGATATCATTTTGGTATTGTTTTCGTTTAAGGTGGGATTTCTATAACATTTAGTTTTCAAAAATACTATAATATTAATGTATTATTACTTGGATTGTAATAAAAAAAAAATTCTGTAATTAAAATATTGTAAAATAAGTAACAGTAGTAAAAAAATGGGGAATTACAACCGTACCATATTACCCATTTCTAAAGAAACATGAAACTCTAATATTTTTTAAAATTTATTTAGTATTGTTTGCCTACTTTTAACGAGGCCAGTGAGGATAATTAGATAGATAGATTTATTAAAGTTCGCTTTGAGCTAATGCTCGGTGGCAAACATTATTACAATTAGATATACAATTACAAAACTATTACGAATATTTACAAATATAATTACAATTAGAATTAGAGATTAATATCCTAGTTATAATTAATTTTGAGTTATCTATATGTTGACTTATAGCTTTTCAACACTTCCTCCACTTCACTTCACTTCACTTCATTTCACTGCGCTGCACTTACACCCCCTCCTCCCCTCCGTGCCCCCACCACACTACATTCACTTCACTTCACTGAATAAGAGACATGACTATATTATTAAATACTAACGATTATAATAATGAAACTAATAATAATACTAATAAACAATAATAATAATAATAATAATAATAATAAATAAAAGTCCCAGTGCTATTAATGATGACCTACATAGAATTAAGTATATTTTTAAATTTCACTACATTAGAAGGAAGAGTCTCAGTCCTTCTGCAGGTAGTTTGTTCCAATCTACTATAGTACGATTCACAAAGGAGAACTTGCCTCACAGTTCTTTGCTTTCACATCGTATTTTCCAGGGATGGTCTCCTCTACTTTTATAATCAGATTTCTGTAATCTTTTACTGATGTCTGCCCATGCTGAGTCCCTTTGTATGTCTTGTACATTACGCATAAACGCGCCCGTTCCGTCTCTTAGATAAGGGTTCCCATTCATCTCGTCCATCAACGCGTCCATGATTTACAAACCCTGGCCTGTTTTTGAATTTTATCTAACGCCTCGATTTGCCCTTTTTCTGTACGGGTCCCGCAGGCCGCGTACTCTAAAATAGGACGAACAAGTGAAGTATATGCCAAGGATCGGCATTCGAACTACTGTTTTAGAATGCGCATTACAAAGTGCAGCGCCCTCCATGATTTTTTGACCGTATTGTTAATATGATCCACAACCAAGTCGCTACGCAGGACTAAACCCAATTCTACAGCTTTTACACGCGGTACATCGTTAGTTCCTAACTGTAATTCGAGTGTATATTCGAGCGAGATTTGGTAAAACAAATGAATTTACTCTTTTCCGGATTTAATTCCATCTTATTTCTGCACGCCCAGTTCCATAAACAGTTAAGATCGTTCTGAAACATTTTCATCCGAAGACGCGCCAATACTCCTATATATTACAATCATCAGCAAAAGTCTAACTTTCGATTTTATTCCAGTTGCAATATCATTAATAAACGCTAAGAATAGCAATGGCCTAACATTACTCTCTGGGGACCCAGAGGTTACATCGGTTTTCGATGAGTGTTTGTCACTATTCTGACTGCTTGAGTTCGGCCCGTAAGAAATTCTTATCCACAAGATTATTCGATGATCTAATCCAGTTTTTGACAGTTTTTCAATTAAAGGCCATGTGGAACCAGATCAAATGCTTTAGAAAAGTCTAATATTACTGCATCTACCCTACTCCTTCGTCTAATGAATCTGCTATGTCCTGACATAAAGAAATAGTCTGGCTGTCGCATGAATAGCTAGGACGAAAACCGTGTTGATTTTGAAAAAGCCAGTCGGTTTTATTCCAGACTCGTCTAATATATTCCGCAATCATGTGTTCCATCTGCTTGCATACAACTGATGTCAAACTTATAGGCCTGTAATTATTAACAATCCTTTTGTCTCTCCCTTGTGAATCGCACTAACTGCCTCTTTTCCAATTTTGAGAATCTGTATTATTTACAGTGACATCCATTAACCTAGCAAGGTAAGGAATCATGGCTTCCCCTCCCAATTTCAATATTTCTCCTGGTATTCCGTCAGGGCCCTACAGATTTATTTTTCCTAATTTTTGCAATCCTTTTTCTAATAATTCCTGCATCGACTCTAAAGGTTTCTATAACGGGTGTTGGTTTATTTCCTTGAAATCTGATCCTTCGGCTTGAAAACCGACGCGTAATGCCTATTTACACACGCCGCCTTCTCACCGTCATTTGTAATTACCGAACCGTCAGTCCGCAGATCGTTGGAATATTTCTTGTTCCTTTCTTATGTCTTACATACTTGAAGAAATTTGCCAACAGTTCAATCGATCGTTTAGAATAGATTTTAGGTAATTTTCTTGGGTATGTAACTTAATTCTAGTAAGTCTTTAGATAATGTAGAAAATTATTTTTGTGTTTTTGTTTACATTGCGTTTACTATACGCTTTCCTAACCTTCCTTTTCAGTCGCCTCACTTCTTTGTTGAAATAGACCGGATCCGAATTGCACCGTAGTTTCTTGGTAGGCAAGAATTTTTCTAAGCATTCTAAAATTATGTTCCTAAAGTTTGTCCATATCTGTTCTACTGTACATCCGCTAGAAGCCCAAGTTGAAAATTTGCTTTTCAAATATAATTGCATGTTTGTAACATCTGTTCTATAAAACTGAAAAATTTTCTTTCTTTAACGGATCGTTTCCTTACCCTCTCTGCACATTTTTAGAAGGACTCCCTTTTTGGTCGCTAATTCCAGGAATTTATTTCGCATGAAAGAAGTTTGTCCACCGGTCGAATAAGGAAAACGTCCAGTAAAGCATTATCGCGTGTCGGTTTAGATCACTACCTGCGTTAAGCCGTTGTCCAAACCAACTCGTTAACGAGGCGTTGAGCGGGGCTTCAGCCCCCACATCCCTCCCAAGTAGCGTGCGTAAATTTAAGTCTCCTCCGATAATGACGTTTTTCCCACTTTTCCTGATTGCGCGGGTTCGCTCTACAAGTCTTTGCAAAAGGTTCGTGCCCATCTTTCTGTGACCTATACGCACCTATAATTTCCCATTGGTTTTTTAATTTCTATCTCGAATGTGTACACCTATTATTTCAAATTTATCATCCACCATGCCTCTACTGCTTCAAAGTTGTCTTTACGCATATAAAACACCCCGCCAATGCGATCTATTCTATCACGTCTGAATGTTAAGAAATTTTGTCTGGGAAAAATTTTAGCGTTTAATATTTCCGCATTGAGCCATGATTCCGTACCTATCACGACATCTACATTATAAGATTCTACAGTGTTCCAGAAATGAACAGCTTTATTATAAATACTCCTACAATTAACCTGCAGAAAGACCAGAGACTCACCTTCTGCGCGATTACATAGTGAAAGTCCGTCTCTCGCCATCGTTTCGCGTCGTTGTCCGCCGTTATGTCGCCGTTCGTCGTCGCTGCCCGCGCCGCCGTCCCTGCCGCCGTCACCGCGACACTGTCCGTCGCCGCTGCGTCGCCGTCCCACGCCGCCGTCGCCGCGTCGCCGTCCCTCGCCGCCGTCACCGCGTCGTCGTCCCACGCCGCCGTCACCGCGTCGCCGTCCCTCGCCGCCGTCACCGCTCACGCGGTCGCAGCTACGTCTCGTCACCGCCGCACTGCAGTCCGCCGTCGACATTCCCACACAAACCATTTTTTGGGTTTCGATATCCCTTGCCGCCACCGCCATGCGGTCTCACGAGCTTGGCGCGGAACGTTTCGGGCCTCCTACGCGCGAGAAGAGTCCACCCAGCCTTTTGGACCCCGAGCGATTTAAATGGTCACCGCAGGTCGCCTCTATAAGCCGTCCGACCGAAATCGCCGTCCTGCAACCAAGAATTTGGGTCCACAAAAACACCTTTCTAGTTTGCGCCACCCATTCGTACATCCGGTTGACTACATCAACCCGTCTCCACGGAATGCCGCGACGCCTGAGAATCCCACTAATATATATTTTAGCACTTGGGAACTTTTCTTGCACTTTCATCACGAGGTCACCCATATCCCCCATGACGAAGTCCAGATTTCTTCTCCTGAGATCGTTTGTACCGACATGTAGTATGACGGTATCTGGCGTTCCGAGATCCCTATTCTCCACATACCTTCGCAGCTGCTCAGTACGAATTCCGGAAGGCACACAATCCATATGTTTGTTGTGATTACCTACGTGCCTGACTATCGAGTCTCCAATTACGAGAATGGGTTTTCTCGCAGTTGTAGCCTCTACGACTGGCTGCGCGGCGTCTCCTACTGGAACAGCTCGGAGTTTCGCCTCCAGAGCTGCGTTTAACTCCTGCAACTCTTGGATTTGCAGAAGAGCAGCATCCAGTTTCTCTTCCAGTAGCCGGACTCGGTTTTCTTTGCACTTGTTGCAAAACCATTTGCCGTTAACCATGTCTCCGTTTTTACCACAACTCGCATGGTACCACAGTTCACACGACTCGCACTGTTTCCCTGATTTCAAGTTGCTGTTGCACCCACTGCACAAGATGCGAATTGCAGTTGCTTCAATTGCAGGTCCCGGATTAGGTTCGACACCTCCAATTAATAAGAGCACCGCTATCGTGGTCGCACACAACGACGCTGCTCCGGCAGCTGCACCGTCCCCGCGAAACGATGCCGAGGTTGCCGGCGCTGCGCACGAGGAAAAGCGCGCGGCCCACGCCCCGATGCGCGCCCGATACTCCTGCAGGTAGCAACCCATTGTCTCACCCGGAGCTCCGCTAAAGCACGTCCAACCGCTACGACGACCAACAACAGAATGACGACAGAATTATTTTAATAGATGAGGGTTGCTAAAGCCTTTTTCGAAAAACGCAAGTGTTAGCGATGTGTGTGGCGCTACGCCGGAGGATACGTCAACTATTGACTAATGACATCACAAATAACCTCTTTCTGACTCAATGAGCTCCTCTCTCGTTTTTAGTTCCCTTGGGTGGAAGCCAGCTTGATATACCGACTCTTTGAAATTACAAGGATGCAACTGACAAAATGGAAGAAAATAAGTTGTTAGTGTGACACGTTTCTGTCTGACTTTGCTATAAGTAGAACATTCTCGCGCTACTTCTTGTATTTGTGGGAAAATAGCCACAGTAAAAATCTCTCACAAAATTTGTACATCAATTTAATCGAAACAATTAAAATGTTAGTTGGAACTTTGACATTCCAAAAGATCGAGATGTCACTCCACAAGCGAGTCTTCTATTTAGTCCACTTAGCAAGTATATTTTACCCGTAAAAGGTCAGATAAACTGTTTTCTTTGTGTATGTAGTATGCACCCAACCACTTGGTAACTCCCATGTACTAACTCCAGGGGCGGGGAGAAACCTGTATTTTACTGACTCTTTTCGACTTTATTGAAAACAATTTTAAACAAGATAAATTTTCCTACAACTATTGTTTAAAATAATTTATTATAAATATAGTGATTATTTCATGTATTATTTATTTAACCGCCAGAGTAAATATTACCTCACAGATACACCCATTGCTGAATACATTAATATATAAAAAAATAAATTGTTGCAGGTACTAGTGTGTGAGTGAGTGAGGAATCTAGTGTGTACCTCACTCAGGCACAACTTATATTTGGCCGCCCAGCATTCTACTGGTATCATATTCATCATGGTGTGTGTTGGTGTGGTGAGGGGGATTGTGTGTTCCTGAGAGGCGCCTGAGATTGAGGAGCATGCAGCACATGTATTAATTATGTTTTCATGTTGTGGTTGCAAGGTATGTAACGTTTTTTGTACAAAGATATTGTAACTGTGTTTAACTGCAGCCAGGATTGTTGTTATTCCGTTGTATTCTCACTGGAAAGTGTTACTGCATTGATAATTATTAAATTGTAAATATAAACGCCAAATATTTTCGAATTTCTTCTACCATGTTTTTTCTTTTAGTAGTAACAACTCGTTTTACCAACTACGTGTCTTTTGTATATTTTAAGACGCTATAATAATTGAATTTTAGAAGTATTTATTTTCAAGCATTTAGGAATTCACGAACATTTTTATTGAATTATCGCCAATCTAAAAAGGTTTTAAATATTATTTTCAATATTGCTTAAAAATGTACTATTGTTGAATTCACGAACATTAATAAATGTGGGATTTGGATCTCGGGATTGGTCAATTAATGAAACACATTAGTTCGCCGAAACATAATTTCTGTATTAGATATTACATTAAATTGCACGACTTCACTTTTAACCCGATCTATTTATTATTTAACATGGCAACAAACAACAACAACATTTATTTGTTCCCACTTAACACAAACAAGAAACTCTTTGGTTACAGAACACAAATAAGATACATGACATTCGGAATATATAATTCTTTCCGCAACACAAACATCACAAGGAAAGAAGACAACCATCTGAACAAATTATTTACAATTACATCATATGTCATCATGATTACATCATATATATCTAAACTAACATATGTGAAAACGAAAAAAAAATACAAAACCAAAGTAATATAAACTATACACACCTCACAAATATACAAGAATTTGGAAAAATTTTTCAACTTGACTTTCAGAATCCCTTCCCAACAATTTAACTATTAATAGTTGAAAGCATAATAATAATAATAATAATAATAATAATAATAATAATAATAATAATAATACATGTATAAAAGTGAGATATTAACATTTCAAAAACGAGATATTTTCGTTTCCGAGTTACAGAAGAGTTATTTGTAACGGTAAACGAACTGCAGAATTCACGGGGTTGAAAGCATGGCTGTTAAATGTGTACAACGGCTGGGGCTCTGAACGGATACATATTTAATAGCTATGCTTTGTACCCTGCAGATTGAGGAGAACTGATAATGAGTTAATGTCCTCGAAACATGTATTCGAGAAGGAAAGATCTGTATTTAGTGTAAATACATTTTTACAGTGGTAGATTGCTTCTTTTTATCCACAATGTACCTGAACATTTTGCGATACAGACTAGTAGTGCTTTTGACATAATAAATAAATGCCAGGTGACAAGGCCTGGCGGGTGACGTACCACAGATGATGTCGAGGGTGCAGAGCGTGATGAGGTCGTTGACGGGCACGTAGGGGTCGCCCGAGCGCTCGCGCAGCTTCTCCACCAGCACGCTGCTGCAGCGCGTGAACACGGGCACGTAGTCCTCCAGGATCCGGAAGTGGAAGGCCGGCGTCAGCAGCTTGCGCCGCGAGTGCCACTTGGCGCCTGCGCATAACGCCTTCATGAGGCGGCTGCAATAGCTCAAAGGCAACATCGTGTTGCAACAATGGTGCCTCTCGACACTAGCTTTTCAGCTATTCAGAATTCAGTCGCTGTCTGGAGGAGAATTCTAGCGGCCGGCTGCTCTGATCGGTAGTTTTCCGTGGTTTCTCCGATCAACACCAGGCGAATGCCGGAGCAGTACCCTACCAAACGGGCCACGGACCGCGCGCGATCTGTCCTTCCCCTTCCTTGTCCTATCCTCTCCCCTTACACACTCACTTACACTAACATGCACTACACTACCACATATTCCGGGAGATCGAACGGGAGCTTAGAGCTTGTCCCGGCTGGGGCGGTGCCACGCTGGTGGGAGAGTCCTGGTTAGGGGGAATCCCCACTAGCCGACGGTAGGTCGGCGCCGGATCTCGCCATCCAGCGAGGGGAAAACCACCACCATCTCCCGAGAAAAAACATGCATTACACTAACGGGACTAATGACCGAAGCAGTTGACGCGCCCGGAAACACGAAGAAATTTATCAATCAAAAATGTTGCTTCTGCAGCATCGGTGACCGCAAGGGGGGGTGGGGGGCTCGTGCGCATCGTATCCGACTTCAACCAATGAGCTTCAGGCACCAGGTTGCGTTTATTAGCGGGAATTTTAAATTTAAAAATTATCATGTTACAAGACATTGAAACGGATATACTTGTATGAAGCACTTGTTTTAAAAATATAGCATCTTTTATTTCAATTACACCTTCGATGCGTAATTTTTGTTGGGTCACAGTTGAAAATTCACTTTATGCCACTTTCAAAATGTTTCTCAACACTTCTCGCTCTCCATGTAACATGGCGGCCAGCGTCTGGTGTGACTTTTCAAGCGAAGTGCCGTGTTGCTTGTGACGCAAACAGGTGATGCGCAGAACGAGCAAAACTCGGTGCACCGGAGGAGCCCACCCATCTCTTTCCATTACGGGTCGAATCCTTCCACAATCTGTTTCATCGACCAAGTGATACCCTATTTCGCTGCTAGATGGCGAAAGGAGCGTAGCGAAATTTGCGCGGTCAGGCGGAACAGCGTGCCCGCCTAAGTCTCGTTGCGTAAAATAAAACATAATTAAAGAATACTAGCGGTTGGGTCATTTCGTGGGTAGTTGGTTGGTTGTTACTTATTCCGGGCGCGTCAGCTACAGATATTATTAGTCCCGTAAGTGTAGTGCATGTTTTTCCTCGGGAAGTGGCGATAATCTTCCCCCGCTGGATGGCGAGATCCAGTGCCGACGAACCGTCGGCTAGCGGGGTTCCCCTCAACTAGGTATCTCCCGCTAGGGGAGCACCGCCCCAGCCGGGACAAGCTCTAAGCTCCCAACCGGTCTCCCAGCATGTGTGGTAGTGTAGTGCATGTTAGTGAAAGTGTGTGTAAGGGGTGAGGATAGGCAAAGGAAGAGGAAGGAAAGATCGCGCGCGGTCCGTGTTCCGTTTGTTACGGTACTGCTCCGGCATTCGCCTGAGGTTGATCGAAGAAACCACGGAAAACTGCCGATCAGAGCAACAATACAGTCTTATTTCATAAGACATTGTATTTAAATTGTTTAAGATTGTACAACTCAAATGCAAACTCATTGCAACTCAATGCAAACTCAAATGAGGATTGTACAGACAAAAAAGATGGTTTAGGATTATAAGTGATTAAAAAAAGGCACAATGTAGGTATTAATGAAGAACTTTTTATCTTGACACAGTCGTATAAAATGTGGGTACGAGGATGTTTAACGCTTGCACTTTCAGGTTGTCACTTACCCGTACTCACTAACAGTCCATCGCCAAGCCATGGTGTCAGCAGGAGATAGTCAAAACTCTTGGTGATGAAGCTCATGCTACCTAACAGTTTCTGTAACGAGATAAAGAATATTATATTAATGGCATTAATGACTTTCTATCAAAGTTAAACGTAACGTATTTGGGCTTAAGAATATAAATGATACGATAACTCGAGATAGTATACTCATCATTATTACTTGTCCTATCAGGATTTGGTCGAATCCTTGGTTTTATTTCGAAAACTTTGAAACGTTGTGGCATTTCGCGGTTTACCGAAACTTTTCATCTTAGTGTTATGGAATGCTTAATTTCGATATTGTACTGAATATCAACCGAAAATTGTAAACGAGGTGATGGTGACTACTCTTCGCTTTAACGGAAAGTAGACAGAATATATTCCCTACCCGCGTTCTTCTGCATGAACACACCAACATGATCATGGGTGTCATAAGGGCTGCACGAGAGGAAGGTTCAAAAATATCATAGAAAACCAAAACTTAATTCTTCTAAATTCTGGCGAAAGCACACACTTTTCCGTAGCTTCAACTCTTGCTCGTCTAGCGTGGACCTAGCTCTCTGAAGTCCTCTGTTTCTACAACCTTCAGTGGACTGTCCTGGCGACCTGTATGGCAGTGACCATTTTCCTTCGGTCAATCTCGATATTCCGATCTGAACGTTGCTCGCCCTCCTCGCTGGCTAATCCACCGAGCTAATTTGGAAATATTCATGAAATAATTACGAATATCGGAGAACTGCTCAAACGACATCTGATGCTATAGTGTCATATTTTAATAACGCCGTTCTTCACGCGGCCTCATTTGCCATCCCGAAGTCGTCGGGCCATGCACGACACCTCCCTGTGCCATGGTGGAACGCTGATTGTGCCACAGCGGTCCGTGATCGGAAGAGGGCATTGGCAAAGCTTAGTAGGTTCCCAACCATGGAAAACATAATAAATTATAAAAGATCCCGAGCCAGAGATAGATTAACGATACGGGAAAGCAAGGCTGCGTCCTGGAGAGCCTATCATCGTCACGATCTTACAGTTCATTCCCTGAACTTGTGTGGAGAAAGGTCCGACAGATCGGTGGAAGCCTCCTTTCGCCGTGTATTTCTGGGCTTATGTTAAATTGCAATCTCCTAACCTCTCCACAAAAAGTGGCTGAAGAAATGGCCTCTCATTACGAACACATCTCCAGCTCCGTACACTATCCTTCTGGCTTTCGAAAACGAAAAGAAAAATGGAAAACTGTAAATTAGACTTCTCGAGTCGCGTGAAGGAAGATTAGAATGTCTTTTTCTCCATGGACGAACTCTCCTGTGCCCTTGCTTGTAGCGAAAGATTCTGCTCCAGGACCAGACAAGATACATAATCAAATGTTGAAACACTTCTTCTTCTAAGCATTTTCAACAAGATTTGGGCTGAACACGCAATACAAGAATTTAGCGTGAGGCTATTGTTCTCCCAATCTCTAAAGAACGAAAGGACAGAACAACCCCTAAAGTTACTGCCCAATCTCGCCTCACAAGCTGTGTGTCAGCGTTTAGAGCAATGGTAAATACACGTCTGGTCTGGCTCTGGAACAAAATAACCTATTTACACTTTTCCAATGTAGCTTCAGGAAGAACAGGTCAACCATGGACCACCTAGTCTCCCTTGCTACGCAGATCTCTACTTCTTTCTGTGCTACGTCAGCACCTGGTAGCAAATTTCTTCGATAGAGAGAAAGCGTATGACACCACCTGGAGGTACGGTATTCTTGCACCTTGCATACTTGGGGCCTTACGGGACGGCCTTTGTTTCTAGTAGGTTTCTGTCATTGCGATCTTTCCGCGTCCGCCTTGGCACGTGTTATCTTCTAGTCACCAGTTAGAAAACGGTGTTCCTCAGGATCGATTTGAGCGTCACTCTGTTTGCCATTCTATTATGTATTGCATCAGTTATCGGAGCCTGTGAAAGCATCACTGTTCTTGACGTCTTTGCAATTTTGCTCCTCCAAGAGCGTCAAGTTATTGAGAGGCACTCAACTTTGCTCAACAAACTGCGGGAATGGAGCGATGAAACAGGATTCAAGTTTTCTACCAAAACACTTGCATGAACTGTGCAGAATCCATCCCCTCCATAATCCCCCCGACCTTTTCTTGGAGGACAGAGCTTCCATCGTTGAACCCCAACCTTTCCCTTTGGGCTCACATTCGACAAGAACCCAACCGGGGAAAACATACTAAACCGGGGCCGATGTGTATCACCTATGAACTCCTCCGCACTCTTTATGGTAGCTTTTGGGGCGCAGACTGTGCTTGTTTTTTGTTTGTATTGAACTTTATCCCCCCTTTTTGGGATTACGGATGCATAGTGTATGAGACATCAACCCTCTGGCCATTAAATACCATACACAATGCTGGCAAAGGATTAGTACAGGCGCCCCCGCACGAGTCGATCGAAGGCCGAGGCAGAAGAACCATCTCTGAGCCGAAGGCGGGATATTCAGTGCCTCCATGGCGCGAAATTACCCAATGTTGATACTCTTTCGCGCCAAGCAGTCCTCATCCAACCACTTGACCTCATATGCCCAGACCATCGTTGCCCCACCCCCTGGGAGTGCGTCTCCGTATGCTCTTACAGAGGCTTCCCCATAAAACTACCCAACCCTGTGAACCCCTCCCCGAAACCTTGTTTCCCTTGGGAAACTACCAGCCGATAGAAATGTTAGATTGTCTAACCTTCCTAAATCCTTAACTCTCCCAGTACATTCTTGTCGGAATTTGGGGCGATGAAATCTACATATCCTGTCCTTTACTTCATTTACGCCGATGGCTCCTCTAAAAACGGCAAAGTCGGATGTGCATTCACTGCAGTAGAACCACGCAAGGTTTTCGCCAGACTCTTCATGCAGCGTGATATCGCAGAGATCCTTAAAGTGACAAATCTTCTCTCTGCAAGCTTTTTGAGAGACTGGTTGTACAGACTTATTAAAGATGATAATGCCAATTATTAGCATTTAGTCCGAGATTTAAAAAACATTTTCGCAAACCCCTTTTATTATGATACGTTTTTCCAGTTTTACTTTGCTTTCTTTTAAAGATTTTAATATTTTGTTAGCTTGACGTTTCAATATTGTGCACTAGTCTTTAACTAATTTGACAGAGCGCAAATGACCTTAGCCGTTGAAGCGGCCTTAAAATCAATCAATCAATCAATCAATCAGTCTATCTATCAGTTTTTTCTGCCGTTTGTTCCTACCCCAATCATCAATGTGACTCGTCTATCTTAAAGACGGTTCGTACATCGATTGCTACGTTGTTTCCATGAGCCACGTTATGTACTGTAATGTAACCTTTCGATTTTAACATGATTACAGTTATGGTCACTATTTAGACACTTTGGAACCCCTATTGATATAATAGCATTCGCAAAATTGTCCGTTAAGTACCACTGTGCTTTGTACCACTCTGGTATTACCTATGAAAATTTCGTAAACGGTTTGTCTGCTGTTTTGTCTTCAAATGGACCACACACAACGGATGTTTCTCCATTCACAAAGTTTACATATCAGCGACTCACAAAGTCGGGTTCTCACCTCATGACATTAAAAGTAATTTATGCCCATAGAAGCACGAATTATCAAGTTTCATAACAGAGAGCAAAAAATGAGTTTTCAACGAAAAATCGCCTCTTTTTGTTTCAGTATTATATAAATTAAGTAAAGGAATGCTGTGGCTTAGATAGATCGTGAATCAGGGCTTAAATGTAGGTGTTTAGAATGGAGAGGATCAGGGCAGAGAAAGCAGTGGTGGAAAATACTTGTGCAGGTGTAGTTGTATCGGTTATGCACCAGGAGGCAGTATCGTAGGTGACGTTCCTGTTTGGGCATACATGTTCGCTGTTACAGACTGGCCGGGGACAAGAAAAACGTGCTGATACTGCAGCTGAAGGCTGGGGGCGATGGATCAGTGGGAGGTGATGCAGGTGCGAAGACACAATACTTGGCTGAAATACCACAACCACTCCTGGTCCAGAAGCCGGTGCGGAGGCGATGCCGTTCACTTTTCGGCTGCTGGACTTGGCGCCCGCCTTCCTCACGGGGGAGTCGGGCTGATCCTCGCCCTTGCCGCCTTCCCCACGGAGCTCCACCCAAAAGCGGAACGGAGGCCACAGGCCCAGAGGCGCCTGGAGAGAACAAAGTATCACCACGGGTACTTCCTGCTCTTCATTTGCGTTGGGCACTTCATGCCAGCAAGCATCACGATAAGGCACTTCATGCGAGAAGCCCCCCCCTATGGGACTTCATGTGAACAAGTGTCACAGGGGGGCAATTCATCAGGCAATCATTTGGGGGCACTTTCATTTAGGCAACACTGGTGGGTACTTTGAGCAGCAAACGATAAAAAAAATACTATTTTGCTTTTCTGTGCGTTCCACTTGTCGGCGGTTGCCTCTATTTTACAGTCCAGCCTTCCCTGTCGGCGAGCTCCGCCCATTCATGGTTTCAATTATTTCTGTTCAGTTTTTACGATGGCCTCCTTTTTTCACTCTTCTGCAGGAAATAAATAGGGGAAATTCTAGTCCGTCTTCAGTCTGACATTCTCCTCAGATGACCATACTATTGCAGCGTTTTACTTCATCTGCCCACAAAGATTCCGTTTGCTGAAATCCGTTCACTGACCCTTTGCGTCCTTATTTTTGAGTTCTAGAAAATCACAGTTCCTTCGTAGTTCATCCATTTCTACTGTACACAATTTCTGCTTCGGACGTTCCGAGGATCCAACTCTCACCATAGTTTAGAATACATTTAATAACTGTATATACTATTTTACTGTATGTACTAAACTAAAATAATATTTTATTCTTACGTGAATTTCCCGATTCCATAACACCCCAATTTCCCAATATTCTTATGGCCCCTATTGCCTGTTTAATGCAGTAAAATAGTAATAACCTTTTACTATTTCCAGATTTCTACATGATTGTACCCAAGTATTTGAACTCTTCAACAAACAATCCTTCGTTCTCCAAGAACATCAAAACAGTACTTCTACTCCTACTATCAGATATTCTCTTTTTAAAAGTAATTAACATCCATCCTGTATATAGGCTTTTTATTTTTTCAGTCATATTCCAATCATCCCATACTTGACCCAATTTTTAAGACAATCAAATAATATGAATATATTGCTTGTCCTTTTACTAAAACTCCCATTCCTTGACATGAGGCTTTCCCAAATTTTTTAAACCCATACAGGACTTTCCTTGCAAAAACCCGCTTGTTCTGTAATTTTTATGGACACCATTGCGTCTAGTCTGTTCTTAACTATTTTGCTCAAGTCTTTCAATTGATGTCATTATACTTATACCGCTGTTTTCATGTCTTTCTTACTTCCTTTCTGTAAATAGAGAAATATAGGATAATTGGAATCTATCTTTGTTGGCATCATCCGTAAATAATATGTGATTGAACAGTTTAGTCAATATTCTAATCAATTTTTGTTCACCATACTTCCATAAATCCAAAGGGGTATTTCATCTGACCGCCGCTTTGCCATTTTCAGAAGATTTTAGTGTTCACACTTCTTCCTCCAATAAGGTTCAACCGCCTTCACTTCCTACTTTACGTTTCTATTCACCTTATATGTAAATTATATCTATTATATGTAAATTTACTTTATTTACTTCAGCGCCTTTATTCTTCTTACTTGCCTTGATTTGCCATATCCTGTTCTATCCAATAACAAAAAGTCCTCTTTACTTTTCTCCCCATTTTGTTTTATTTTTAGTAAGCAAAACGATCCCGATCTTCTTGACGTTTGAATCCATCAGATTCCCAATCCATGCTTCTTATTCTTAATTAACGTAAGTTTCTCAATTTATCCATTGTACTATACCGTTACTTTCCAATTCCCATCCCAAAGCCCAACGTACCAATGTTTTCATCTGATCATAGATATGTCGGTTCATTGAATCTCTTCCCATTTTATAGAAATTATATCTCTCGTAATGTTGCCTTGGAAATTTGTTTTTGAACTGAGAAAATGACGATTTGTACCACACTCAGACTCTCTAAATCTCTGACGAACGATTAGGTTTTTTAAATAATATAATTTATTAAAGATTGTATTCTTTTCCCCTTTTCTGTTCAATACTTTATACCTTTTGGCAGAAATAGGCATTCATAATGACGCAGTTCTGCCGTTTAGGATTGGGATTACTCGCTTTCGTTGCCTTCATTAAATTCTCCCATTTTGCCCCTTACACCATCATTCTTTATTTCCAACGCCTCCTTTGAATCCTAATGATTATAATCATTCGTCCGTTCTGGAGGACTATCTAACATCTGTATTAAATCTTCGAAAATTGATGATTCTCATAACAAGAGAGTCGTCTGTTGGGCGTATTCAATATCTATTAGGGCATTGCTCCGGGATTGCCTGGTATTCATGGGAGAAACCACGAAACTACGATCATAGCAACCGGCCGTTCATTCTCCTCCAGACAGCAATGAATTCGACCAAACTTACAAGCTAGTGTCCAAAATCCCGCCGTCTGGGCTGGAAACTAGGACCTCCCCCCCGGTCAGAGGCACTGCAGTGACATAGTCATGCACTGAGTCACCTCTCCGGTCAAAAGTTTGCCTTTACCATGGGATAAACGAAGCCTTCTCCCCCCGGAAGAAAAAGAAAAAGAACAAAATAGGATAATAAAAGAATGGACATGAAAAGTAAAAGACTCCCAAGGCCAGTCATGTTACGGCCCTGGCAAGGTAACAAGCTTACTAGAGCTCTCTGACACTGCATTTAAGGCAATTAGTGCGAAATTTAAAAGTAAGGGTTGTCAAATTCCTCCGATTGGTGCTACACTGGGTACTTTGCCCATGACAGTCTTTGAGACGTTACTCAGCTGTATTGTCAGAAATTAGTTTTATTCTTCCATCCTCTCTTTATTTATTTATTTAATTGTTTATTTTTATTATTTTTTTAAAATATATATATAATATATATATATATAATATATTTATAAATATATATATTTATATATATATATTTATATATTTATTTATATATTTATTTAACGTCAAAACCGTCAAAATTGCGTATGACTGGTAAGGTACTTCCTGAATCCCTGTTTACTCAAGAGTGATATAAAACATGAACTTACAGTTCATGTTAGAAGATTGAATGGACCAATTCTTGTCGTGAAGTAGTTTCCGTCCAAAGCGAAATTTTAAATACAGAGACTTGTCAATTTATTTTACATATTCTAAATACAATAACTGGGAAAGGTTTAATAATCTACAAAAACAAAAAAGAACAAAAGAAAGTATTCCCATTCAAACATATTCCCGTCACTTAGCAAAAATGTTTCAATAAATAAGAATTTACTAAGAAAAAATATCAACTTTAAAAAGTTGTGAAAATATAGACTGATACAATTTTCATTATTTGGAAAAGTCTGTCAACCACATTTTCGTATGTACCTCAATTCGTATGTACCGGCTCTCGCCCTTCAGCTTACGTATGTGCTTTTCCCTTTTTGGATATTAATGGGAAATGTGTGCGGAGGCAGGAAAGTTCCGGTGCCCCAGGCGCAAGTAGCTCGTGCGGGCGCCTTCATATCCTGCCCTGGCTTTGAAACCTCATCGCTTCGGGCTCAAAACAAACAAGAAGGATCAAGAATAATAGAAACGATAAAATAGTGTTGCACGAAAGAAGGAAGCTGGTAGATAGGAATTACACGATTCACTCTGTGAACACTTGCGAAATTAAATGACACTGGGAAAAAATTAAGACAACAATGATGCGATGACTTTCAAGCACATCTCCCAACCAAACGCAACAATAATATCCGTCTCGCTTATCTCCTCACAATTTTCCGAACGTTCCACCCAGAAACATCATCCTAATTTCACTTCCGTCCCAAACACCCCTCAACTCCCAAAAAAATTTCATATGATAAATATCATAATATATACCATATCGTAATCATAATCAACTCCATCATCTCAACAATATAAATCTCACTATCATCACTTTAATACCAATATGGCTCCACAACCCCACTAACCACTGGAAATTGAACACCACAAACTAAATCTATTAATTTGGGAAAGCCAATGCCAACGGCATTAAAATAAGAAAATATACTCCCACTTCCTAAAAACGAATACACTTTCTATATATATATATATATATATATATATATATATATATATATATATATATATATATATATGTTTTTTTGCTAACTAGCAATCTGCTAAAAGTCCTATTTTTTTCATAAATTTGACAAAAAAGCATTTCAAAAAATACTTGTCTACTAGTTACTCTCATACATTTACATTGATTTTCAAGCACACTTTTCGAACTTCTTGTTTTACTTTTCCCAAATTAAATGCTTTCGTTTTTTTTAAAATTAAAATTTAAAATTATTAACGAATGAATGACAATGTTTTAAATAAACTTCCACACGCGATATCGAATTTTCCTACGTCTTTTTTTGACCTACAGCAACTC
This sequence comes from Teleogryllus oceanicus, assembly GCA_964035755.1. Classification (NCBI taxonomy): domain Eukaryota; kingdom Metazoa; phylum Arthropoda; class Insecta; order Orthoptera; family Gryllidae; genus Teleogryllus; species Teleogryllus oceanicus. The sequence goes on along the minus strand of CAXIVR010000001.1, from coordinate 343,838,545 downwards.
TGATCAAAAGTCCAAAATAAAATTATTCCATCTGGAACGTTCTTCCATAGCAACATACAGATTTTTCCTACGGGGTCGTCTGGTTGAAACGGCCTCGCGTCGTCTCCCAGCAGCTCCGCGGCGTCTTGGGACCTTGAAGGACGGCTCGTGTCCGTTATAAAAAGTGTAACCTGGCCGTCACGCGTTCGCTTGCGTAGGGATTCGTGCAAGAATTTTACCCAGATGCAACGAAATACTACGTAACAGCAACATTGCAACGGAACAGACCGTCAAGACAGATTAAAAACCAACTCTTTCATTGTCTTCTCCGAAGAGCTTTTCTGGCGCTATTTGGAAACGGATGCTCCTAACGATACTCTCGTAGTCCGATCTTGCAATACATTTTGTCTGCTTGACGGTTCGCTCTCGAAACAAAAAGTTGCAATGTATTATGCCGACTTCCTTCCTTTCGGCTACAGTAGCGAACTCTCCGTTACATTTTGCACTTCCTCTTTTGTTTTTGGGCGCGCGTTCAAACTCGTTTAAAAACCCTTCTGGACACAGGCGAAGGATGGGACAGGATTCGCCGGATTGGTGGGAAAACGGATGGTCCCATAACCCCTCCTTAAAAAAAGTTTTTCTGTTAACCCAGACCATAAAATACTGAAATATCAAGGAACGGCCTTCGTTTTCTTAGTCAGATGTGTTGTTATTCTTGATATTAAATACTTGTAGAAAGTTCTATTTAATAAGCTTTTTACTTTCTTATTCATTGTTATTCCTCTTGATAATAATGTTTAAAGATTCTCTCTTGTTAGTTATCACGTAGCAACTTTTGTAAATATTTTTGAACGTCTGAAAATTTTTGCAAATGTACATTCCTGCCGGATATGGCCCCCCCGACTTTTTACATTGCAAAGAAAATTACCCGAAAAAGGGAAAACATCCATCCAATCCTCAAGCCTCTTTTCATTGAGCTCTACGTAACTTACCTTGCCTATTTATTTACAAATCTGTAGTATTTGTCAAAACTGACAACAGTCGGAACATTTTTTATTAATTGTATTTAAAATTTCATAGTTCTTTCAGTTCATGGTTATGGTTACGGTTCATGGTTACATGGTTACGGGTTACATGGTTCAGGTTCATGGTTACTGGTTACTGGTTACATGGTTAAATTGTTAAAGGGTTTAAAAGGTTCATGGTTAAATGATTAAGGTTAAATTGTTAAATGGTTAAATGGTTAAATGGCATGGTTACAGGTTCAGGTTCTGGTTAAAAGTTAAAAGTTACTTGGTTGCTTGGTTGTGTTGCTTGGTTGTTAGTTTTTTGGTTGTTGGTTGCGTGGTTGCGTGGTTGCGTGGTTGCGTAGTTTTGGGATGGTTGCATGTTGCGGTTGCATGGTTGCATGGTTGCATGGTTGCATGTTTGCATGTTTGCATGGTTGCATTTGATGGTTGCAGGGTTTCCCATGGTTCCATTGTTCCATGGTTCCATGGTTCCATGGTTCCAGGGTTCCAGGGTTGAATTGCTAATAATTCCCAACCTAATAAATTTTTAATTGTTAGCATTCTTTGGGGGTGCAATCATATCTATCTCTTGAATTTTTCTAAATTCATTTTGACTTAAAGTCAAATTAAAACCCAAAATTTTACTTGCTCTGTACAAAAATTACTTTTTTAAAATGAAATTAAATTTTTTCAATTATCCTCTTTAATAATTTTATCTAATTTGACTATTTTCCTCAAATTTTTTAATACAATAGAACATCGTCTATGTATAAAACATTAGTCATTTCTCTCCTGATCATGCCCAAACATTGTCTGGGGTTGTTTTATATTTTATCCAATGGATACGTTTGAAAACTGAAATTCCTCGACGGAAAAACCAAATAGTCTACCGGGTCAATTCTACCTGTGTTAAGATACTTTTAAGTCTGTGCCCTGATCTGTCCCGTAAGTCTGTGTAACGCACCCAAAAGGGTCTAATTATTTGGCTCTTCTTTCGCCGATATATCTCGTATAGGGTTACTCAATTCAAACGACGCTCATCAGTGGAACTTTATCCACCCATTACTTTTTTTCAAAAAAGATTGAACAGGATGTTTAAACTTCATTTGATGCCTTTGGGGAAAGAAGAACATCCCCCTCTTCCTTATGTTTCTCGGAATGACATCTGATAATCCGTGAATGGTGTTTTATCGTTAACCCCTTTCAAATTGAAAATTTTTTACAAAATTTGTTGTACAAATTACTTTTGATTTCTTATCAAAATTTGAAAATTTCCTTTTCTAATCTTCGTCTAGTTAAATTTTCTGAACTGAAACGATCTTAAACTCCAAAACTAACAAGACAATTTGTTCCCCAGGGGTTCCAGGTAATAAATTGAAACCCAAATTCGTCTGATTATTTATTTTTTTAATGTTATAGTACTGTTTTCTAAGTTAATGACAACACAATGCTGCTTAATGAAGTCAACTCGGGAATAAGAGGATAAAGTTCTTGGCATAACCAAATAACGTACATACTATTATCATTACCCTAAGTAACTTGGGGATAGGCTTTTATTTCCTTGAATTTACCTATCAAACTACTTTGGTGCAAAAAGGTATCTATATCCCCACTTGGCATCTCCTTAACAAAAATTTCAGATATAAATAAAATTACAACCGTTCCCCCAAAAGAAATATCAGTACCCTCCCTCTCCTTTGATCATAGAGCGCCTCTTGGGTGCAGTGGGTTTGGGTTAGGTTTGTCGGAATGACTTGTCTAAGCAAACCTTGGTAATTTTCCCATTCATGTCCCAAGGGTTATTTCTTTATTCGTAGAGCGTTTCTTGATTGCAAGCCTCCTCTGTAACCCCCTTTTTTTCTATCTCTTGACGTGTTCCTATCTTCTGCGTTTCGTTCTGGTTTTTTGTTCTTAAATGCCTTTATCGTTCTCAATTGGGCATTTTTCTCTAAAAACCTTGAAGTCCGTGTACATTTGCTTTCTTATATTGCCGTACTTTTTTTCCTATCTAATGCCTTTAAATATTTCTAGGGAAGGCCGTTTTTTGGTTTTAAAGCCTCAACAAATTCACAAAATTGAAAAAAATTTTTTTCGGGCCAATTCAGGAACCGTCAAAAAACATCCTTGTTAGCTAACTACTAGAGTTAATCCCCTTTCCCCAAACTGTTACAAAAATTTTGGGCTTTCTCCCCTGCTCCCTCAGTTTGCGCTCAAATATTTGTCGCCTAATAAAATTAAGATGGCCATTTTTGTTTCCCGTTCTCTGAATGATGTCTTTTAAAACGTCTTTTATCGCTCGGGGGTCCACATCATGCAATAATTCCTAATATTTTCTTACGAATCATTTTTTCCCCCCTTCAAACTCTGTACTGAAATTTAAACAACTGATGTTCTTTGACGTAATTAAAGCTCCCCCCCTCTTATTTCTTCCTCCCAAAGATCTCGGAATGAAAAGAAAAAAATTTAAAAGGGTCGATTTTCGTTAGACGACTCAGTCTCTATCTCTATGTCGGAATCGCAGGCATCCTGTTAAACTATCTTTTTTTTGATTATCTTTGCCAGTTCACCGAACAAGAATTCCTTTCCCGTCAAGAAATATCAATTTTTCCCCATATCGTCAAAGAAGGACCACTGCCCCAAAAAGGGAAAACTAATATCTGTACATTCCACTAACTGCCGGTGGCACAAAAAAAGCCATTTTGGGTTATGTTGGGGGGAAATGCCACCGCGCCCCCTCCCCCGCCTCCGCCGGCGGGGGGCGCGGGCCCCCGCCCGGAGGTCCCCGCGCGTCCCCCCCCAGCCTCACAGCCACAGCAGCCACAGCAGCCCAGCCGCCTCAGCCGGGCCCTTCCTTCCCCCTTCACCCGGCCCCCAGCCTCACCCTGGGTTCGGACAAAAGCTACGCTGGCGTTATTAGCGGATTGGGACGAAATCTCGAGGGCATTCTTCGCAGGGTCGCTGCAACACCCTTTTGTGATTGGTCCCACCGAAGGTCAATTTTTTTGGTCAAGATGTGTGTAATAATTTAAACGGTTTGTTAAATAAATTATATTCATAAAGTGTTGAGTATTAATTTTTCAATTATGTATATATATTCTGACAAACATACCCGCCGAGGAATTCCTAGGCGCCTGTCGGAATTTGCAAATATCATGCTCTTGCGAGCTTTGTGCTCAGGCAGTGGATTTTTTAGGTGTCGAGGATATCCAATGAAATACATATAACCAATTAAACTGGCTTGAATATTCTGAACCCCTTTTTAAATTGTTACACTGAACACACATTGCTGTTGAAAATTTCTTATGTTTCGGGAACTGAGGGAACACCTGAAGTTACTCTAGTTTTTCGCTGCTTCAGTACGGATTTTGGAAATTGCATTTCAGATCAAACGCGATCTCTGGTCGCAATAGCACTTCACTAACCAGTTTTATACTCTGGTCCAAGTAGACTCAAAGAACTTTTATCTCTGAATAGTGCCTGGCAAACTGGTAGATCGTGTTCAAAAATTTTTCCCACCACAAATCTACATTGCTCTATGCTGAGGCATATAAGTCAAAACAGTGAATGAAGACGCAGCCTGTCTTGTTTTGAGCAGGTATGCCCGAGGCCAAAGGAAGAGGGCGTTGGAAAGGAAGAAGATTGTGGTGAAGGGTTGTCGCAGAAATGCAGTAAAGGAGCTGTCCCAGAAGCGGGGTTTGCATTTCTACACTTTTCTCTCAGGGCCTTGAACAGTAGGGTTGTGTTTTAAACTGGTCACTCGGTATAAAGACTGCGCTCCGTTAACTGCCCTTGTACCCATCTCCGCGTGCCGGCGACGCGAACTTTAATGGACGAGGCATTTTTTAGCGCTTGCTCTGGGCGGGCGGGTCCATCTGAAAAAAAACAGCCGCTGCCTTTGAAACTACTTCGCTGCGCCTGGTTTGGCGGAGCTGGATCGGCACCTGGGCTTGAGTTGAAAAAATAATCGCAGGCGGCGAGTCCTGCGGGTCGTAAACCATACGCCTGTGCTGCCGTGGCGGTCGGGTGTGGTCGGCGGTTGTCGGGGGGGAAAACAGTCGGTGGACGGCGGGGAGGGGGGTGGCGTTCCAAGCCGGTCCGTGCCGACGGCCGCGCAGGTAGCGAGCCGAATAGTTTGATTATTAAAATCGACGGGGCGGTTTATCATATCCGTTCACGGAGGGTGGTATTGCAATATATAAAATTTTGTAACGTCCATAATTAAAAGTTATATCATTCGCCATTTATCGGTGAATTTGTTTATGAGTTCAAATTAATATTTATACTGGATTCAGTCTAACATGGGAATGCATTAACGGGCCCTTTTCAAAATGATTTATTTATTCTTGTAATTTACTATTACAAATACGGACATTTCATTTCGCATACAAATCAAATTGATTGGATCCAGTTGATACTGCTTTATTTGCTCATTATATCTTCCAAGTATATCTTAAAAGTTCTTCTGTACATACTGTTGTAAATACCAATTAGGTCTCAGGACGACTTTTTTTATTATTGAATCTTCATATCTTGATACAGTGCTCGACAATTCGGTACCACCGTGAAATTGTTGACGTATATTTGAGGGTGTTTTGAGGTAGTGTGGTGGCGCTCTTCTACCTTCAGTTTCGGATTCAGTGCGGCAACATACATGAAGAAAAATGTGTCAAGTCTTCAGGTCTGACAACAACTCCAGAAAACAAAAAAATAAATTTTCACGATGTTTTGTCACGCACGATTACGGCCAACAGTATACTTCAGAAGAGCGGTCTACGTACATGAAATTAAGACAAGAATACAGAAAACTGACGACGGAAATTTTCATTTGTTTGAACAAGTTTAAAAATAGATTAATTTTCTAGATAATTATATTGTAGGTCAATGTATCAGTTTTAAGTTTCTACTGTTAGATTAGTTGTATTTCCTATTAAGTAAGTTCTTTCATTGTTAGTATTAATACCAGTTGTAGTAGTATTGTTATTATTATCTTTATTATTGTTATCATTTTATTACTATTTGTGTAGTGTTGTGTAGGGCAGCGCAGTGTCGTATTATGAAGTGGAGGGAAAGGAATGCGGAAGAAATCGTGGCTCATTGAAAAGTTGAAGCCTTTCACCATTGAGACCCGGGTTCGATTCCCATCGAATCTCATGTGAAATTTGTTCCAACAAAACGAGTTCGGCTGCTTCACGGATAGCCCAAACCCCCTGTGAAGTGTCCTAAACCCTACCCTCTATCCTTATTCCTTCCTAATTCTGGCCGCTGGGTAGTGACGCAGGAGCGCGCGGTGGGAGGCGCGTACGCGGAGATGCGACCTTGCGGTCCTCTGACAACCGACTACGACGGACGCGACAGACAATGTTAACGGAGGATTACTCCACAAGCGCAGTAATGGAGGATTATCGAAGAAGCGCACGCTCAACGCCCCAAGGGCTTGGAGACGCGTTGCGTCGAAGTAGACGCAACAAATAAAAAAATAATAAAAAAATAAAATAAAAAAAAAATGCGTCACATTTAAATGTCGTTCATGCGGGAAGTGTAGTAAGGCTTGCGTGGTGATATTATGTACCAGTCTTTTTTAATTAACTATTTTTTTGTAACTTATTGTTAGTGAATGTAAGCTTAATGCATGTAAAGTTAAGATATTCCGCAAACAAGTTATTATACTTAATTGCAAAATTTAAACCCACATTATCAAAAACCGGATATTGTTATCCAGGATTCCAAGAAAACGTGTCTACTTGTAGATGTGGCTGTGCCGTCGATCAATAGGGCTAAACAAGGAGGCAGAGAAAGTTTTAAATTCAAGAGTTTGAATCGAGATCACCCGAATGGGGGGCGTTAAACCACAGTTCGTCTTGATAGTAATCGGAGCTCTGGATTTGTTCCGCAAAATTTGTGTAAGAACTTGTATAAACCCCTAGGTCATTGAAAAGATTAATGTGAAAGATATTTCGTTATTGTGAACAGTCCATATTTTTGCAAAGTATTGTAGAGGCATCGAGAGCCATAGAGCTACTTCTTGGGAAGCTAGTTGCAACCGGGACTACATTTTAAAACCCAAACCCGACTCATAACATCTTTAATCGTGAATTAGAGGAATAAAACTACAACATCAACAAAAAAAACAAAACAACAACAATATTAATAATAATAATAATAATAATAATAATAATAATAATAATAATAATAATAATAATAATAATATCAATGTTAATAAATAATATAAATTTGTGTGAATGTTAATAATAATTAATAATTTCAACCAATAGTGCAAATAGCGATAATGATAAAAAGAGAAAATTTTGAATATCCTAAATTCTCCTGTTTAATGAGTGTATTGATTTTATCTCAGTAGCGGGTATGTCATTTCACTTTAAGTTCACGTTCGTTGGGCAGACCTACTGATAGAAAGCATATGGATGTGCATGAAATGTGATGAAAGTTATCAGAAAAACAGTATTTACATACCTGATCTATGATAAATGTATTGAATCGCTCCTAAAATATGTAAATTATCATAGAAGAATAGCTGTGGAAAACTTCTGATCCTCGATAATTTTGATTTTCGTGACAAAAGTTTGCACGAGAAAACTACAGCATTTCTTGGTATCACTGTTAATAACCTAAAATATGCTTTTCCCTTTGTAAGCGCTGATTCTAGAAAACAATCGAGGAAAAATGAAGGTGCGTTTTACGATAGTTATACCTTTTTGGGAGAGGTATTCGTGCTATAAAACAGGTGTTTCATTATTGAAATTTTTTTGTATACAAACTAGAGAAGTGATTAAGGATACCGTTCATATTATACATAGGGACGAATCAATAACTTTGTTCAAAGTCTTTTCGCCATTTTACGTTCTAAGAAGATACAATTATGCTACAAAAATGCTTAAAAGATATTGATCATTCAAACACCAGATAACACTCTTGGCATATCGATTTACTACCTAACATTGTGACGAACAGTTTGACGGCGAGTGGGATTGGGTTTTTCTTTTGGAGTAATTTTGGGAAGTCAGCAAGAAGTTGGGGACCATGAAGCGTTGGTTGCTTGTAGATCGCTTCTTTCTAAAAGGTAGGTATAATCAAACAAAGATAATATTAATGTTTTCCCCTTTATACATGGTAGAAAAACTTAGTACCATATCGTCAACCGGGGCAACTTTGCCTGTTTTGAAAATTGTTTTTCGTGCCCTGCTAAGTTCCTGATCAACAAATAAACACGCCAATATTTTCGTTGCACAAGGATTGAAGAATAGTTGCGCTTTTTGTGCATACTTTAGCCTTATCCGTTGATTGCAAAGCATTATCAGCGTTCTTTGTTTTTCGATATTTAAAGAGCATGTTTTTTAATAGTCTCTTCGTGACTCGCTTCTTCAATCCAATAAATTTTAAGAATTTTTGTTTAACATGGTATATAATTTCTTTTCAATATCTCTTAAGATATTAAATATAAATGTAAATGCTTATATTTAATAATACTTAATATTATTACTTGGGAATGTTGCATCAGAAAACTTATGAAATTGAAACAATTGCAAATCCAGAATTTCAATATTTTGTGAAATTTGGCATACTATTGTCAAATTGTGTTTTCTTTCTTAAAAGTTCTGCTAAACTTTGATTTCATTGTGATTTTCCATAAATAAAAATAAATATTTTTCAAGATTTTGTTATATTACTTAAATATAAACCAAAAAGTCAAATCTGACTAAATATATTTTTAAAAAATTTTTTTGCAGATCACTTTAATCACATAATATATGAATAATCACAATCAAGTAAAATCAAGTTATCAATCAACCTCAAAAATTTGCCAATGAACAAATATCATTAATTAAAAAGCATTACAAATGAATTTCAATGAAGTACCAAAATATTGATTCAGTGGTGAGTTGTAAGACATTTTTCATAATAGAAATGATTGAAGACGTCGTCCTTGTCAACAATAGTACCAACCATACTATTGTTGACAATGAAGTACCAAAACTTTAAATTTAAAGAATAACTGCTAACAAAAAAGTTTTGCCCATTGAACAATGTTTCTGTATTGTGTGAAATCCACCACTTTGATATACAATAGATGCACATTCTGAATGAAACTTAGCAAAACAACACTTCTAATATTGTAATCAAATGTTGCCCCATGAACTATTGATGGTTTTAGAATTTACTCACATTTATACCAATGTATCAATAAATAATTAAAAAGCGCTGCGTTTCCATCTTTGAAGACCAAGAATTTTTGTTTAAATTATTCACATTACCTCAATATAGTCTTTGCATAGTTTCTGGCTCTTCAAAGGATCTCGGGTAAAAAAAATTCAGTTAACACAAAAATTATATTTAATTCAATGCAACATCAATATAGTCTTTGCATAGTTTCTGGCTCTTCAAAGGATCTGGGATGCAAAGAAAGAAAGAAAGAAAGAAGAAAATATAACCCTCAAAAAATAGATTGTTTACAAGAACCTATCACCTACCTAAGAAAACAAGGAACCATCAATCAATGCATCTGGCAAAGATGAAAAAACAATTGAATAAACACAAGACTGAAACTACACTTATTACAGAAACCATATATTTACCCTGTGTGAGATGTGAGAATATCAAAAACAAGAATATCTAAAGCATTGTAACCAGCTTATCTTATTTTATTTTGTATTAAGGACACTTCAGCTTAATTACACATATTCATTTTTCAAAAATTGACAAACAGATGCCCAAAATGTAGATCTGTAAATTATTTCCTAATTATTGAATGCAGCATTTACCCGCATGCACACAGGACTACCTTCCAACAAAAAATGTTTAGGGTGACATAGGAAAAAAGCTTGTCCTACTGGAATTTTAAAAATATATTGAGATAATTTAAAACGATCAATGTATAATTGCATTACAAATTGTCACTAACTACCAAAACTATGAATGTAAAAAGTAAATAAGGTGGTTAATAATCAGTCCTTGACATGACCATATGTAAATTGGAAAAGATAATAATTAAAAAAAAATTGGGAATTATTTATCCACATATACGTTTAATTATCATAATCTGCTCTTACTTTCAAACTAAAGTGTATATTTCCAATGATTAAATTTAATACATTTTGGGAAATAAACTTAAATAATAGGAATTTGAATATAAAGTAATCCGACATATATTTGAACAATTTTTATTTCATAAAATTATGATTCTTTTCCCATTTAATTTAACATGTAAGATGTTTCCATAGTTTAAAATATCTTTTTTTTATTACTTTATTTTTTATATTTACTGGTTTGAACACAGTTGACAAAGTTCCCTTTAATTATGAATTCATGTTTGATACTTGTGCAAAGTTGTTACAATTTCCAGGTGTCGTAAATAACAGAAACTTACAGTGGCTTGTCTCTTAATTTATTTCCCTGTTTCATCCTCAATTTTGACGTAAATGTGCTCATTTTGAAAAGTAGATATCTTAATTTCATGAAGTCATGTTTGAATATAGAGATGAACATTGACAATGTATTCATAATGTCTGTGTCAAAAAGTGTATACTTTCCCTTACACTGTTATTGTCTAGATCACATTTTCTTTTGTGAATTCTTACATTGCATGACAAAAATTGAATAAACAATAATGGGAGACACCATAAACTATATCTTTTTTTGTGCTACCCAACATCAGAAAGGATAAATAATAAACACTTAGTATTATATAAAAAATAATATTAGAAGGTACTGTTAAATGAATTATACCTGAATGTACAAGTCATAGTACAAATTTAGTTGCAATGCCATACTGAGGTTTTACTGGCTGACTTAATATGTATTGAAATTGAGTAAGTATGAATAAAGATGTATTAAGAATAATAATTTTTGGAGTCATATATTCAATTACAATCGTGTATGATGTGTCAAATGTGATGTGTGGGGACTACATATTACATCTCTGCAGTGCAGAGAAGATACATTATTGTCCAGAAGCAGAATAAGGGGCCATACCAAAATTTTCTCAAAGGACCAGGGAAACTGGACAAAAAAACCTTATCGAGATGGGTATACCAAATTACTTATTACCTGGGAATTATACTTGTTACAGATAGATTAAGATATTATAAAGTAGATAATTATTTTTAGTAGCAAAATAGTTAAACATAATTTAATTTAATTTAAAATAATTTAATATTTCCAAGATTTCTTCTTTTATTTTCACTTCCCTTTTTGAGACCTTAGATCATATTATAAGGGCATTGTGATATTCTTAAGATATTTAAATTGTATTTCTCTAAAATTCTAAAAGATCATGGGTGTCTAATATATGCAGATAAATTAATCAACTAATTGAGGACTTTTCAGTATTTTATTTAGTTCTAAATTAATTTGTTTTGTCTTTCTAAAAAAAAAGTGTTGTTGACTGTTAAATAGTCCAATGTTAAAGGTTTTCATTTTGATGAAATATAGGAGGAATGAATAATGCAAATTGCTAAAACCTAAAAGGATTTCACAAAAAACATCTTTCTTGGTTACTATCATTCTTGGTTACTATCATAATGGAATGCTGTTTTTTGTAATGCTGGTCTGTAATTCTGTTTTCTGTATCTGTAATTTTCACTTGATGAATGTGTTATTCTCAATTCAACTTTTTTCGTGATTACATTGTCAAGCAATATTTTACAATTTATATTTATCTATTTATTTATTTATTTATTTAGTCAAAAACAGTCAAAAACTATGTGACGTATGGGGGAGAAAATCATCTGCGCACGCTTTCTTGAGTTTCTGAATCCCTTCCCAACAATTTAACTATTAATAGTTGAAAGATGAAAAAAATAGTAATAATAAAATAATAAAATAATAATAAAAATAATAATAATAATAATAATAATAAAAGAAGAAGAAGAAGAAGAAAGAAGAAGAAGAAGAAGAAGAAGAAGAAGAAGAAGAAGAAATTTAAAAAAGCGAGGGATTAACGTTTCAAAAACTAGATATTTTCGTTGCAAAATTACAGAAAACTTATTTTTAACAGTAAAGGAACAAACAGATTTGATTTTTTGTATTGTTAACAAAATAGAAACTCACCCTAAGCCTACTACCACTACAAGGAAAAGGAAAGTTCAACAAAACGTGGGATAGTGAAGCTACATTTACGTCCAGATGAAAAGCAAGGGGCCAATCTCAGCATTTGCTCAATGGATCAGGGAAACTGGACAAAAGCCCGATCGAGATGGGGGTCATTGACCACATTATTTGTTACAGGCATATTGAGTCTTTTTTAAAATTATATAATGCAAATGTAGACTAGATCATTATACTATATCTTGTTTTTGTTAAAGTAAACATTATTTTTCTTTTTGACGATCAGTATAGTCTCTAATTGTATAGAAACAGTTTTGCAGCAGAAAAGATTTTACTTTTAACTTAAATTAGTGTACCAATTTCAATTGTTTAATTTCATCTGGCAATGAGTTGTAAAGTAACGTACATGTTGTGACGTAACCGAATATTGGATTAAAAAATAAATACATTTATTTTTGTTATTACTGTTCAGAAGCGTGCGTGCCCCAACCGGGTGCGACCAAAATCACTTGCACGGCCATCTACGCCGCCCTAGCGTCGCCGAGCAAGGAGGGGTGTAGTGTTTAGATAACGCCTCCGAAAACCCCTCAGGGACCACCGACCAGGCTCCACGCGGGGGCGCGGCGCCCGCCCGTGTTTGTTTACAGGAAGTGGCGAGGAGAGCTTTCGGGAAAATTCCATCAAATTACCGACAAGACGCGTAATCTGTTTGGGAGCAATATTATTTTCGGCGTAGTAACTTTCGGCCAGTAACAACGTCTTCCAAAATTTCTGAGAAACTTCTAGAACATTCATGGAAATTGGGAAAGAGGTTCACGGGCGCTGAGACGCGCTGAGGGCAGACAGAAGCGGGGAGGTCTTGGACAGGGGCGCGGGGACGCCCATGTTGGGGACACAGAGGCGGGACGCTCATGTTGTACGGGTGTGGGACGCGGAGGTCATCGAGTTGTGTAGGCGCTAGGATAGCGCAAGTGATATTAGAGTGCGATTTAGGTATATCGCACCGCGTGTCATTAGATTGAAAAAAAAAAAAAACTTTATCTAGTAATGTTATTTGTTTCTCTGCTCGTTTACGCCCGCGCCTTTATCGCGTTACGCGATTACAAAAATTACGATCTGTCGTCACCGCTACCGCCGACGTCCCAGCTGATGTCGTGGTTAACTCTACTCTCTTGAATGGGAGCAGGCTGCGAGAGGAATTCACCCCTCCGCCCCTAAAGGGCGTGCCGTCCAGAAGAAAGGAGCCCAGCTGTGTTGCCTGTTTGAGGCCGTTCACCCCAGCGTCCTCCCTGCCGCAGCGGTGATTCTAATAATCTGTCGAGCCCGACAGACAAAACAAACATTCATTACGCCCTTCAGGCTTACCGGACTGTTGTCAACATTCAAAAGGGGCAGGCCCCCATTGGCCCCTTTTTCTTTTTATTTGTTAGCGCATCTCTTTTTTGCTTTATTTGTTTTAAGTAATTTGATCGTATTAGTTTTAAGATTGCATAAAAAAACTGAGCTCAGATAATAATGTCAATTTACCTTTTTTTAAATTTTCCCATTAAATTTACATTTTTGTCTTTAAACTTTTTTTCAATTGACTGCAAGCCACGTCCGTCCACAACCTAAATTTCAGGTTTAAACCGTCACCTGAGCTAGCCGGCAATACAGCACAGGTAGGGGGGGGCGTCGCAAATGCTTTCCCCAAGTGGGGCCTGAATTAGTATCTTGATACCCGTAAAACGCCCTCAAATTTAATTTGTCTTAAAATAAATATTTTACTTTTGAATTACTGTGTATTGCGCACGACAAATTAAATTTGAATTTTTTTATAATTTTAAACAAGAAATGGATGGAAGGACGTTGCTAGAGGTTAATTATTTGTGGACTTTAATGATATCAGTTGGATTTGTATTCTGTTTGTAGTGTTACTATTTTTGTCTTGTGTTGTGGAAAATCGTGGCGCGTTTCAAGAAAACTGTGAAATCCATGTTATTAAAAAATGCTGGACGAATCGGTGTGACGTGGAGGTGATGACAGCTCAGGGGACAGTCTGGCAGAAATCATTTTTAAGTGATCTCAGGGAGTTCTAACGAAACAAGCAGAGAATTATGAAAATTTAAAATCGAATTAAAGAACCAGATTTCGGAAGTATGGGAAATGGACGAGAAAATTAATTTGCGATTTTCAGAACACGAGAAAAGTGTGGAAAGATTTGATAGATTAGATAACTGTTTAGATAACCAATCCGCAAAACTTGAAAAATTGGAAGAGAAGTTCGACCATGAAATCGGATCACTGAAAAATCAACTCGAGGGTAGGTGCGGAGAAATTGAGAACCCCGTTGAGAAGCTAGGTTCAAGAATTGGGAATTCGGACCGAAACGAAAGAAAATTTAAAAACCTACAGTCTGAAATTCACCAGAAATTACGAGCATGCGACAATAAAATGGGGGCGTGTGTGAGTCAGTAAATGGAAACATTGCCGGGGTTACGGCCGAAATGAACGGCAAATTCACTGTTGGAAACAAAACTTCACCTGAAGTAGTAAAATTTCACGAAAGGGTAGAAAAAAATTGAAAGATGGGTGATAGTAGGAGGAAAGTTCAGGAAGGAAACTAAACTAAAGAAAGAAATAGATAAAAGTGATTAATCTGAAAAGAAGAAGTACAAAAGAAATGGAAAATCATCCAATTACGAACGCGTCTGGGGTTCTGGATTAAAATTTTCGGGGCTCCCCCCAGAATTTTTGCTTTTCTGGGAAATCGGACGAAAATCCAAGTTTTTTGATCGTGCTGAAAATTATAGGGGTTTGACAAAGGCGGTACCGCCTCACTTAAAACCAAGATTTATGCGGGAATTTTTAGGGGGTAACGCCGCACACTGCTCACTGCGTTAACCCCTTTCCGCAGACTTACGAGAATTTGAACTCGTTTTTTTCACGTTACTGGAGAGCGCGTCGAGTTCGAGAGAAAATTCTCGAGAGTAGAGGGGATAAGCGAAGAAACCAATCATATTGGGATTACGCCATAAAAAAAAATTCGGCTATTAAACTAGTGATCCGACGACAGATGATAAAAAGATTATCTGGCTTAACCGCACACTTTCCTATTTCTGAAAAACCTTATTAAATGTACGATCGACAATCTTGATCATTTTCAGAATTGCTTGGGGGCAATTTGATAGAACGCGTCAAACCCTTATGAGAGAATTGGACGAAATCACGGTTTTCGCCGGGGGAAGATAATCGGAACAGCAGTCGGGGGCGCCGTGATGATCGGGGTCAGAGGAATGGGGGAACAACTCCGTCCGCCACCAAACTCAAATACCGTAATAATAACACAACAGTGGTGGACTCAGATTCCTAAGACCGAGTCCTCAAACTAGAACCGTTTGGCTTTCCCGGGTATCTGGGTTCCAAACGAATTATCTCAGAGATACCAATATTCAATACTGTGTCAGCAATTATGCCTTTTTGACCTAAACGACGACTTGAATGAACCTGTCAGAGAACGAGCGAGAAAATGTCCGGTTGTAGTTTCTTTGAAAATCTTAGTGTTCAAGCTTTGATAGACACTGGCAGTGAAATCAGCAATTTCTAGGAAGTTCTACTCAAAACTATTAAGCGAGCGCATTCCAATACCAACTCTGCCACTATTAAATGTTTTGTTATTGATAGGAAAAAAAAAAGTAAACCAATTACTATGCAGGCTTTGCTTTCTTTAAAAATCGGGGAAATTTTATTTGATGTCCAGTTTGATCATAGAGGATCTGAATTACGACGTAATATTTGGGTTGATTTTTACGGAAAATAATGGAGTAGTGGATTTTCTAGGAATCTTGTGAGCTTCGGGAAATGGGGAAATTGTAATCGGGACGACGGTGATGACAAAATAGAAATCCATTTCATGCGTCCTGAGTATGGGGATGACGTGAGGGGGTCATAAGCCTGTGCCGCATAGACCTTTTTTGACCACGAACGGTCCCAGGCTGCAAAGAATGCTTCAAATATGTAAATGTTTTTGATCGTCCTGACGTCCTATTAAGACTTTTGCTTTCGAATTCGGTCACCGATGATTCACCTTAAAAAGAAAAATTATCCCATTCCACAGTCGATGAGGGGAAGTAGATCAAACTGTTAAAACTATGCTTAGCGAGGGTATAATTGAAAGATCTGTAACAGCTTATTTGAACCCCATTGTAGGTAAAGAAAAAGACGTAAGGATTGTTTAGATGCTCGACGGATCAACGAGGTTACTATCCCAGAAAACGAGGCACCCCCAGAACACTGATGAAATTTTTAAATTTAATAAAACAAAGATTTTTCGGCTTTAGATTTTTCAAGCTCGTATTGGCAAATTTCAATTCACCCAGACGACAGAAAATTCACGGATTTTTTTACAACGGGTGACGTACGTCTGAAAAGAATGCCTTTGGTCTGAAAACAGTGGAGCAGCCTTTATTCTGTTGTCTCGATGAGAAATTAGGCGACGAAATCAAACAATCGTCACCCTTATATCGACGATATTGTAATTTCATCAACAAAATTTCCCGGAACATCTCGGTCATTTAGAACAGTTATTGGAATGTTTGTCGGTACAACACATGAAATTGAATCTAATAAATCACAATTATGCAGTCAGAAATTTCATTTTGGGGTTTCCGCGTTAGCACAGAGGGTGAGAATTGACCCAGAGAAGGTCAATGCCATAGACCAGATTTCACGCCCACAAAATGCCAAGAATTAAAGGATTTTTAGGCATGTGGGCTATCAATCTAGATTTATTCCAGGTTACGGGATTCTTACGGCACCTCGTAAACCTATTGAGAAAAGGAACGAAATGGCACTGACAGATGAGCATGAACAGACATTCAAAAAATTAAGGTAGCTTTTCGCCAGGCCATTACAGTAAACCACCGGACTTTTTTCAGCCATTTTATTTACAGACCGAGCTCCAACGTAGGCATTGGATGTGTTTTATCACAGCCTGATAAAGATGATCCAGGTCATAAAATTGTTGCGGTCGCTAGCAGGGTATTGAGGTCTAGTGAATTGCAATACTCAATTACAAGAAAGAGCTTTATCAATTGTATGGGCTTTACAGAAAAAAGTTAAAGGCTGGAGGAAATTTTATATTATCACGGACCATAAAGCGTTAATTTTCTTAAAAAGCCGCCACTGCACCAACGCCAGATTGTTACGGTGGGTGCTCTCTACAACAATCTGACTTTGAATCCGGCATTGTCCAGGAATTAATAATCCTATTGCAGATTTTTTAAGTCGGTTACCTACGATCAAATCAGAAAGTTCAGAATGAAACAGTGTATTTTATTAATGCCATTAATTTAAATGTGACTCTATTCCGGAAAAAGCAGCCTAGGGAAACTTCAAAGGGTTACAGGAACAAGATGCCGTTATTGGCAAAGCAAAACTATTTTTGCAGAATTCTTTAGATCAAAATGACCCACTTTTCGAAAAGTTAAATCAAAATCCTGGCTTAGTTAAACTTTCTAGTAATTTTGTTATGTTCCGAACCAAAAAACAGCCAGATGAGTATCGTGTTTTTATACCTACAGAAATTACTGACAAATTAATTCCCGTTCACCAAAAACACGGCATTTCGGTGGGAAAAAAGATCCTAAAGTACTTTTAACTTCGCATACTGGAAAGGCATGGCGAGACAAACTAGAGCCACGGGCTCGAAATGTGTCACCTGTCAGAAGACTAAATATCCTAATAGGCATTATGAAGGCCCGATGCAACACGTTATCGCATCAGCCCAAATGAATTGGCCTGCCTTGATCTGTACGGACCGTTACCTACTGCGAGGTACGGTTACAAACACATCCTCGTAATCATTGATTCCTTTTCTAAATTTACACAGCTCTATCCGATAACGAGACCTACTGCACAAAATTGTTTAAAACGATTGATCCGGGATTTCTTTCAGACGCAGGGTCTTACCAGAAAATTTAGCGATCCTGCCTCCCAATTTACGGAACGTTTTGGAAACAAACACTAGAAAATGAAGGAGTCTCTATTTTTTCCTCCATCAGACATCCTCAATCTAACCTGAGGAGAGGGTCGAGAGAAATTTACGTTTATTCGAGCTTACATCCCCCAAAAATCATAAAGAATGGCCTCTACTAATTAGTAACATTAATGACTGGATTAATATTATAGAACATATTCTATTGGTATGACGCCGTATGAGGCGCATTTCGGGAAAAAAACCTAAACATTCTTTCCTTTGTTGGCCTGATTGGCAGGACAGCAGGTCCCTAATTACGAAACCCGTTGCAGGATTATATTAGATAATATCACTAAGAATGCCAGGAAGAGGGGAAACCCTCGTAAAGAACCCCTACCACTTTCACGTAGGTGACAAAGTACTTTGTCAGGGCCCCTAGAGTTAGTGATCAGCCTGCTGGATTATTCCATAAATTTTTTCCTCTATTTACCGGACCATTTGTTATTGAAACGATTCCGGCCCAAATGTATGCCTCTTAAAAGACTTGGATGGGCTCCCAGCAGGGAAGTACAATTTTTATAATTTGCGACCATTTAAAGGTTAAACTATTCTGTAGATTTTATTTAAACCACTGATTGACAATCTCTGACATAATTCTTCGGTGCCTTGGGCTCCGGCACAGTTTGCGGTCTTGTGTCGCTGAGAAAAATTGGAAGAATTTTGATTTAATTATTTTATTCTGATTAAATAGTATTAATAGTTCTTTTTTGCTTTTATTTAAGTAAAGGGTTGGCAAATTTTTTCTTGAATATTGAATGTTGTTTTGATTCATTTTTTCTTTAATTATTCACCAGTTATGAATCTAATATTCGGTAACGTTTTTTTTTGTTTTTTTTTCAACGAGATAAAAATCTTAATTTTTCAAAATTAAAATTCTTCAAAACTCCGATTTTTATCTCTATCCGAAGGGAGGGCAAATTTACGAACCGAATATTGGATTAAAAAAAAAATACATTTATTTTTGTTATTACTGTTCAGAAGCGTGCGTGCCTAACCGGGTGCGACCTAAATCACTTCGCACGGCCATCTACGCCGCTCCAGCGTCGCCGAGCAAGGAGGGGGTGTAGTGTTTAGATAACGCCTCCGAAAACCCTCAGGGACCACCGACCAGGCTCCACGCGGGGGGCGCGGCGACCGCTCCGTGTTTGTTTACAGGAAGTGTGCGAGAGAAGCGTTCTGGAAAATTCCATCAAAATTACCGACAAGACGCGTAATCTGATTGGAGCAATATTATTTTCGGCGAGTAACTTTCGGCCAGTAAAAAGTCTTCCAAATTTCTGTAGAAACTTTAGAACATTCATGGAAATTGGGGGAAAGAAGGGTTTACGGGCGCTGAGACGCGCTGAGGGCAGACAGAAGCGGGGGGGTCTTTTTACAGAGGCGCGGGGGCGCCCATGTTGTGCGGACACAGAGGCGGGGACGCTCATGTTGTACGGGTGTGGGACGCGGAGGTCATCCGAGTTGTAGGCGCGGATAGCGAAGTAGCATGATTAGAGTGCGATTTGTGGTATTATCGCACCGCGTGTCATTGATTGAGAAAAAAAGAACTTTATCTAGTAATGTTATTTGTTTCTCTGCTCGTTACGCCGCGCCGTATCGCAAGTTACGCGATTACGTTACGATCTGTCGTCACCGCTACCGCCGACGTCCCAGCTGATGTCGTGGTTAACTCTACTCTCTTGAATGGAGCAGGCTGCGAGAGGAATTCACCCTCCGCCCCTAAAGGCGTGCCGTCCAGAAGAAAGGAGCCCAGCTGTGTTGCCTGTTTGGAGGCCGTTCACCCAGCGTCCTCCTGCCGCAGCGGTGATTCTAATAATCTGTCGAGCTCCGACAGACAAAACAAAAATTCATTACGCCCTTCAGGCTTACCTGGACTGTTGTCAACATTCAGAAGGTGCAGGCCGGCATTGGCCCTTTTCTTTTTATTTGTTAGCGCATTTTTTTTTTTTGCTTTATTTGTTTTAAGTAATTTGATCGTATTAGTTTAAGATTGCATAAAAAAAAAACTGAGCTCAGATAATAATGTCAATTTACCATTTTTTAATTTCTCATTAAATTTACATTTTTTTGTCTTTAAACTTTCTTTCAATTGACCTCTGTCACGTAGCCACGTCCGTCCACAACCTAAATTTCAGGCTCTACCCGTCACCTGAGCTAGCCGGCAATTACAGCACAGGTAGGTGGGGGCGTCGCAATGTATTGTATGTGGATTTCTTGTAGTGAGCTGTTGATACTGACACTTGATGAACATGATTTCTATGTCGAGTGTTGTAACTATAAATATCAGTATTACATGAAAATAAGTTCCCACCGTTAAGTAAGTCAGTTTTGACAATTACTACAAACTCATAAATAAATAGGCAAGGCAATGGTAAAATTCCAAGCTCAATGAAAAGAGGCTTACACGGATCACGTGGATGGGATTTTTTCATTATTCGGATAATTTTCTTTTGCAATCTAAATGTCTGGGAACTAAAGGATGAGCTTCTCCAGAATATTACGCCATATCTCGCGGGAATGTACATTTGCAAAATACACGCAACGATCTGCATGAAGGCTGACAGAATTAGAAAGAATTCTGAAGGCATAACTTAATTAGCTTAATTTAGTATTTAATTCTGTTATATGTACATTCCATTTGAGGTTTGATTTAATTGAGAGACCTAGAAATTTTGTTACCTTGACATTAGCTAATTGCATGTTGTTCATTTTCAATGGAACATACGACTGCCGATTTGAAGCGCAAAATTGCATTGAGACAGTTTTTCCTTCGTTAACTATTAATTTGTTGTTACAAAACCAATTTGAAACTTCCGAAATTGTACTATTGTTTCTTTTTTGCAAAGAACATTCGTGTCATCGGCAAACAGAACTGTTCTTCCATTTTTAATAGATGAGGGCATATCGTTTACGTACAACAAAAAGAGGATACGACGTAAGGTCGAACCTTGTGGGACCCCACGTTCAATTGGCAAAGATTTGGAAAGAGAAGTATATAATGTTCTTTCGTACCATTACGATACTTCTACTCTTTGAGATCGATGTTTAAGGTACGAGGTTATCCAGACTAGGGCAATAACACGAATTCCATAAGAAGGTAATTTTGAGAGCAACATGTTATAGTTAATAAAGTCAAAACCTTTTGAAAGACCTAAAAATCACGAGATTACGTACAGAGATCGAGTACGTACGTTTTACGTACGTACAGAGAAAGAGGACAGGACCTAAGATCGAACCTTGTGGGACCCCATGTTCAATTGACAAATAATTGGAGAGATAAGTAAATAATGTCCTTTCGTACCAGTACGGTATTTCTACTCTTTGATATCGATGTTTAAGGTACGAAGTTATCCAATCTAGGGCAATACCACGAATTCCATAAGAAGGTAATTTTGAGAACAAGATGTTATGGTTAATAACGTCAAAAGCTTTCGAAAGATATCCCAATGGGTTCTTCATGTTGGTCCGTTGATGAAGCAACATCTTTAAAGAAAGAAAAAATGGCAGTTTCCGTAGATTTTGATTTCCTGAAACCGTGTTGTGAGTCTGAAAACGCTTCGTTTTTCTTGAGGAAGGTTTCCATTCGGGTATAAAAAAGCCTCTCTAATATTTTTGAGAAAACTGACAAAAAAGAAATAGGCATTTGTAAGTCTTTGTGCATTTGATTGATTTTATTTAAATCTGGAAATATTCCTGTCCAAGGAACATTAAAATATGAGTTTTAATGGGTGTATAATGGCATTTGTTATGGCATTTGGTATTTGTTATTTATTATGTATAATGGCATGAGTTAGTGGGTGTATAACTTTCATTGTGACTACACGAACTTTAAATACTTTTAGTTTATTTAGTATTTTACATATCAAAATATCTTATTAAAATATTAATGTTCGTGACCATATATTATTTTTGTATTCGGTCATCTGAGAAATAGATGATGAATATTTCACAACTAAAAGCTGCTATCTCGGAGACGTGTTAGTGTAACTGACTCTAAAAGTATTTCGTAAGTTATTAATTTTTCTAATAAAAGAACTAGGTTAGACAATGCATACAATGCAAATTATTTGCATTGTTTATTAAATATTAGCATAATAAACGAAGAAATGTAGACATCGAGCTTAATACTCGTCGTCCAGTGTTATTTTTTTTTGCAAAAAACCCTTTTATAACTGTTTTGAAATGTTTTTACTGGGATATTGCAGGACTTTATTTATGTAATTAAATGTATATACAACAATTTATGTAAAACTGTTTTAATATTTATATTCAAATATTTACTGTAATATAACTCGCGATCACCGCCATTTTGTAATGTTCAAGATGAATAGTACCACCTCTGTGAAATACAGCTAAAGCAGATTGGTCAGCTCGATCCCGCAGGGCGTCGTGGGGGTCGGAAAACTCTGGTAAAGTTCGGCTCAAGACATCGCCCATTTTTTGTGCAAGCGACGGTACATATACAATAACGAGTACCAGCAAATTGAAAATAAAAATCTATTTCTGCATATTTTATTTTGGATTAAGGACAGAACATCATTAAAACAAACAGTTGAGATATATTTTTTGTAGGATGTTTTTCTGTCACATAACTTGTTTCGAAAAAACTTCTATCAGGTACTGAAAGATCTCATTGCATATGAAACTTAGTTTCTTGATATCATTTTGGTATTGTTTTCGTTTAAGGTGGGATTTCTATAACATTTAGTTTTCAAAAATACTATAATATTAATGTATTATTACTTGGGATTGTAATAATAAAAAAATTCTGTAATTAAAATATTGTAAAATAAGTAACAGTAGTAATAAAATGTGTGAATTACAACCGTACCATATTACCCATTTCTAAAGAACATGAAACTCCTAATATTTTTTTAAAATTTATTTAGTATTGTTTGCCTACTTTTAACGAGGCCAGTGAGGATAATTAGATAGATAGATTTATTAAAGTTCGCTTTGAGCTAATGCTCGGTGGCAAACATTATTACAATTAGATATACAATTACAAAACTATTACGAATATTTAAATATAATTACAATTAAATTAGAGATTAATAACACTTCACTCCACTTCACTTCACTTCACTTCAT
Organism: Teleogryllus oceanicus; assembly: GCA_964035755.1. Classification (NCBI taxonomy): domain Eukaryota; kingdom Metazoa; phylum Arthropoda; class Insecta; order Orthoptera; family Gryllidae; genus Teleogryllus; species Teleogryllus oceanicus. Next base: position 343,815,388 of record CAXIVR010000001.1, on the reverse strand, counting down.
TTCACTGCGCTGCACTCCCCTCCCCTCCCCTCCCCCTCCGTGCCCCCACCACACTACACTTCACTTCACTTCACTGAATAAGAGACATGACTATATTATTAATAATACTAACGATTATAATAATGAAACTAATAATAATAATAATAATAATAATAATAATAATAATAATAATAATAATAATGATAAAAGTCCCAGTGCTATTAATGATGACCTACATAGAATTAAGTATATTTTTAAATTTCACTACATTAGAAGGAAGAGTCTCTAGTCCTTTTGCAGGTAGTTTGTTCCAATCTACTATAGTACGATTCACAAAGGAGAACTTGCCTACACTGTCCCTTTGCTTTCTACATCGTATTTTCCAGGATGGTCCCCTCTACTTTTATAATCAGATTTCTGTAATCTTTACTGATGTCTGCCCATGCTGAGTCCCCTTTGTATGTCTTGTACATTACGCATAAACGCGCCCGTTCCCGTCTCTTAGATAAGGTTCCCCCATTCATCTCGTCCATCAACGCGTCCATGATTTACAAACTTTCCGGCCCGATTTTGAATTTTATCTAACGCCTCGATTTGCTTTTCTGTACGGGTCCCAGCAGGCCGCTCCGTACTCTAAAATAGACGAACAAGTGAAGTATATGCCAAGGATCGGGCATTCGAACTACTGTTTTTAGAATGCGCATTACAAAGTGCAGCGCCTCCATGATTTTTGACCGTATTGTTAATGATCCGACCAACCTGTCGCTACGCAGGACTAAACCCAAGTACTTACAGTTTTACACGCGGTACATCGTTAGTTCCTAACTTGTAATCGAGTGTACATTCGAGCGAGATTTGTAAAACAAATGAATTTACTCTTTTCCGGATTTAATTCCATCTTATTTCTGCACGCCCAGTTCCATAAACAGTTAAGATCGTTCTGTAAAACATTTTCATCCGAAGACGCGCCAATACTCCTATATATTATGCAATCATCAGCGAAAAGTCTAACTTTCGATTTTATTCCAGTTGCAATATCATTAATAAACGCTAAGAATAGCAATGGCCCTAATACACTCCCCTGGGGGACCCCAGAGGTTACATCGGCTTTCGATGAGTGTTTGTCACCTATTCTGACTGCTTGAGTTCGGCCCGTAAGAAATTCTTTTATCCACAAGATTATTCGATGATCTAATCCAGTTTTTGACAGTTTTTCAATTAAAAGGCCATGTGGAACCAGATCAAATGCTTTAGAAAAGTCTAATATTACTGCATCTACCCTACTCCCTTCGTCTAATGAATCTGCTATGTCCTGACATAAAGAAATAGTCTGGCTGTCGCACGAATAGCTAGGACGAAACCGTGTTGATTTTGAAAAAGCCAGTCGGTTTTATTCCAGACTCGTCTAATATATTCCGCAATCATGTGTTCCATCTGCTTGCATACAACTGATGTCAAACTTATAGGCCTGTAATTATTAACAATCCTTTGTCCCCTCCTCTTGTGAATCGGCACTACAATTGCTCTTTCCAATTTTGAGGAATCGTATTATTATTTACAGTGACATCCATTAACCTAGCAAGGAAAGGGAATCATGGCTTCCTCCCAATTTCAATATTTCCTGGTATTCCGTCAGGACCTACAGATTTATTTTTCCTAATTTTTGCAATCCTTTTTCTAATAATTCCTGCATCGACTCTAAAGGTTTCTATAACGGGTGTTGATTTATTTACTGAAATCTGATCCTTCGGCTTGAAAACCGACGCGTAATGCCTATTTAAACAAGCCGCCTTTTCACTGTCATTTGTAATTAACGAACCGTCAGCTCCGCAGATCGCTGGAATATTTTCTTTGTTCCCTTTCTTATGTCTTACATACTTGAAGAAATTTTGCCAACAGTTCAACTGATCGTTTAGAATAGATTTTAGGTAATTTTTTTGGGGGATGTAACTTTAATTCTAGTAAGTCTTTAGATAATTGGAGAAAAATTTTTTTTGTGTTTTTTGTTTACATTGCGTTTACTATACGCTTTCCTAACCTTCCTTTCAGTCGCCTCACTTCTTTGTTGAAATAGACCGGATCCGAATTGCACCGTAGTTTCTGGTAGGCACGAATTTTTCTAAGCATTCTAAAATTATGTTCCTAAAGTTTGTCCATATCTGTTCTACTGTACATCCGCTAGAAGCCCAAGTTGAAAATTTGCTTTTCAAATATAATTGCATGTTTGTAACATCTGTTCTATAAAACTGAAAAATTTTCTTTCTTTAACGGGATCGTTTCGCTTACCCTCTCTGCACATTTTTAGAAGGACTCTTTGTGGTCGCTAATTCCAGGAATTATTTCGCATGAAAGAAGTTTGTCCACCGGTCGAATAAGGAAAACGTCCAGTAAAGCATTATCGCGTGTCGGTTTAGTCACTACCTGCGTTAAGCCGTTGTCCCAAACCAACTCGTTAACGAGGCGTTGGGCGGCGCCTTCAGCCCCACATCCCCTCCCAAGTAGCGTGCGGTAAATTTAAGTCTCCCCCGATAATGACGTTTTCCACTTTTTCCTGATTGCGCGGGTTCGCTCTACAAGTCTTTGCAACGGTTCGTGCCCATCTTTCTGTGACCTATACGCACCTATAATTTCCCATTGGTATGCGATCTATTCTTCGTTCTTTTTGAATTTCTATCTCGAATGTGTACACCTATTATTTCAAATTTATCATCCACCCATGCCTCTACTGCTTCAAAGTTGTCTTTTACGCATATAAAAACACCCCCGCCAATGCGATCTATTCTATCACGTCTGAATGTTAAGAAATTTTGTCTGAAAATTTCAGCGTTTAATATTTCCGCATTGAGCCATGATTCCGTACCTATCACGACATCTACATTATAAGATTCTACAGTGTTCCAGAAATGAACAGCTTTATTATAAATACTCCTACAATTAACCTGCAGAAAGACCAGAGACTCACCTTCTGCGCGATTACATAGTGAAAGTCCGTCTCTCGCCACCGTTCTCGCGTCGTTGTCCGCCGTTATGTCGCCGTTCGTCGTCGCTGCCCCCGCGCCGCCGTCCCTCGCCGCCGTCACCGCGACACTGTCCGTCGCCGCTGCGTCGCCGTCCCACGCCGCCGTCGCCGCGTCGCCGTCCCTCGCCGCCGTCACCGCGTCGTCGTCCCACGCCGCCGTCACCGCGTCGCCGTCCTCGCCGCCGTCACCGCGTCACTGCAGGTCGCAGCTACGTCGTCGTCACTCGCCGCACTGCAGTCCGCCGTCGACATTCCCACACAAACCATTTTTTGGGTTTCGATATCCCTTGCCGCCACCGCCATGCGGTCTCACGAGCTTGGCGCGGAACGTTTCGGGCCTCCTACGCGCGAGAAGAGTCCACCCAGCCTTTTGGACCCGAGCGATTTAAATGTAGCCGTCACGACCGAAATCGCCGTCCTGCAACCAAGAATTTGGGTCCAAAAAACACCTTTCTAGTTTGCGCCACCCATTCGTACATCCGGTTGACTACATCAACCCGTCTCCACGGAATGCCGCGACGCCTGAGAATCCCACTAATATATATTTTAGCACTTGGGAACTTTTCTTGCACTTTCATCACGAGGTCACCCATATCCCCCATGACGAAGTCCAGATTTCTTCTCCTGAGATCGTTTGTACCGACATGTAGTATGACGGTATCTGGCGTTCCGAGATCCCTATTTCCACATACCTCGCAGCTGCTCAGTACGAATTCCCGGAAGGCACACAACATCCATATGTTTGTTGTGATTACCTTTCGTGCCTGACTATCGAGTTCCAATTACGAGAATGGGTTTTCGCAGTTGTAGCCTCTACGACTGGCTGCGCGGCGTCTCCTACTGGGAAAAGCTCGAGTTTCGCCTCCAGAGCTGCGTTTAACTCCTGCAACTCTTGGATTTGCAGAAGAGCAGCATCCAGTTTCTCTTCCAGTAGCCGGACTCGGTTTTCTTTGCACTTGTTGCAAAACCATTTGCCGTTAACCATGTCTCCGTTTTACCACAACTCGCATGGTACCACAGTTCACGACTCGCACTGTTTCCTGATTTCAAGTTGCTGTTGCACCCACTGCACAAGATGCGAATTAGTTGCTTCAATTGCAGGTCCCGGATTAGGTTCGACACCTCCAATTAATAAGAGCACCGCTATCGTGGTCGCACACAACGACGCTGCTCCGGCAGCTGCACCGTCCCCGCGAAACGATGCCGAGGTTGCCGGCGCTGCGCACGAGGAAAAGCGCGCGGCCCACGCCCCGATGCGCGCCCGATACTCCTGCAGGTAGCAACCCATTGTCTCACCCGGAGCTCCGCTAAAGCACGTCCAACCGCTACGACGACCAACAACAGAATGACGACAGAATTATTTTAATAGATGAGGGTTGCTAAAGCCTTTTTCGAAAAACGCAAGTGTTAGCGATGTGTGTGGCGCTACGCCGGAGGATACGTCAACTATTGACTAATGACATCACAAATAACCTCTTTCTGACTCAATGAGCTCCTCTCTCGTTTTTAAGTTCCCTTGGGTGGAAGCCAGCTTGATATACCGACTCTTTGAAATTACAAGGATGCAACTGACAAAATGGAAGAAAATAAGTTGTTAGTGTGACACGTTTCTGTCTGACTTTGCTATAAGTAGAACATTCTCGCGCTACTTCTTGTATTTGTGGGAAAATAGCCACAGTAAAAATCTCTCACAAAATTTGTACATCAATTTAATCGAAACAATTAAAATGTTAGTTGGAACTTTGACATTCCAAAAGATCGAGATGTCACTCCACAAGCGAGTCTTCTATTTAGTCCACTTAGCAAGTATATTTTACCCGTAAAAGGGCAGATAAACTGTTTTCTTTGTGTATGTAGTATGCACCCAACCACTTGGTAACTCCCATGTACTAACTCCAGGGGCGGGTTTTAAAAAGATAAATTTTCCTACAACTATTGTTTAAAATTTTCTTTCGAAAATCATTACAAAGGAGCTACTGTTTTTTTCTTTCATTTTTTCAAAATATTTGCACAATTCACGTTTGTTTCTATAATGAATTTATTATAAATATAGTGATTATTTCATGTATTATTTATTTAACCGCCAGAGTAAATATTACCTCACAGATACACCCATTGCTGAATACATTAATATATAAAAAAATAAATTGTTGCAGGTACTAGTGTGTGAGTGAGTGAGGAATCTAGTGTGTACCTCACTCAGGCACAACTTATATAATTCTCGGCTCACCGCACAGCATTCTACTGGTATCATATTCATCATGGTGTGTGTTGGTGTGGTGAGGGGGATTGTGTGTTCCTGAGAGGCGCCTGAGATTGAGGAGCATGCAGCACATGTATTAATTATGTTTTCATGTTGTGGTTGCAAGGTATGTAACGTTTTTTGTACAAAGATATTGTAACTGTGTTTAACTGCAGCCAGGATTGTTGTTATTCCGTTGTATTCTCACTGGAAAGTGTTACTGCATTGATAATTATTAAATTGTAAATATAAACGCCAAATATTTTCGAATTTCTTCTACCATGTTTTTCTTTTAGTAGTAACAACTCGTTTTACCAACTACGTGTCTTTTGTATATTTTAAGACGCTATAATAATTGAATTTTAGAAGTATTTATTTTCAAGCATTTAGGAATTCACGAACATTTTTATTGAATTATCGCCAATCTAAAAAAGGTTTTAAATATTATTTTCAATATTGCTTAAAAATTACTATTGTTGAATTCACGAACATTAATAAATGTGGGATTTGGATCTCGGGATTGGTCAATTAATGAAACACATTAGTTCGCCGAAACATAATTTCTGTATTAGATATTACATTAAATTGCACGACTTCACTTTTAACCCGATCTATTTATTATTTAACATGGCAAAACAACAACAACATTTATTTGTTCCCACTTAACACAAACAAGAAACTCTTTGGTTACAAATAATTCATAACTTTCAAAAATCATCCACAAAAAAGAAGACAACCATCTGAACAAATTATTTACAATTACATCATATTCATCATGATTACATCATATATATCTAAACTAACATATGTGAAAACGAAAAAAAAATTACAAAACCAAAGTAATATAAACTATACACACCTCACAAATATACAAGACGGTGAAGCTTCATGCTGCTTCCAGACCAATTCCATCATGGTGTTGCTGCAGCACACGGGTTTATTCCACGCCACGTCCCGAAGGTAAGTGAATGAAAAACGTGTTTTGTCAAGGTCCTACAGCCACTCCATGCCACAAACCATGCGTATCCGTTTGGCCATTTGTTCAATTACCAATATGAAGGGACGACTCAATAATGAAGAAAACAATTGTTAAGTGTTAACTGTTACTTGTATTTACAAATTACTATTAAACTATCCTTAATTGACTTCTTGAGAATTATACTAGAAGAAAATGTAAATTAATCGTAAATTTGACGTACTTCTGGCCAATGTGTATTAATTATTCTATATTTATTTGAGATCATTGGGTCAGTTTTGATTAAAGACATTAATGGTAATAAACAAAAGTAGTGCCAGCTGGACGTTTGCACAATTGTAAAATATTCAATATTCATCAATGGAAAATAATTATGAATGAAACCATGGACATCATTGCCAACCCAAACAAATAAAAAAAATATATAATCCAAAATTGAATTGAATTAGTAAAAAAATTGAAGAATATAAAAAAAAAACTAATATGGGAGTAAAAAAAAAAGGAAAAACCAGATAATTAGACAATAACTATCAAACAATTTAGTTATCTGACCCAAATCTTGGGTGAACAACATATAATTAATAAAATCTTAGGATCCCAACAGTATTAAGTTGTTTAAGTAGTACAATGGGATGCAATTGTGATATAACTTAACTATTAATATACTAGACATAACTGGACAGTGAACTTGCATGTTATTTGAATGATGGCAATTTGCATACAATATTGAATATGATAAGCAACACAAAACTATTAGGTGAGAAGGTAACAAAAAATAATAATGATACAATATTACAAACTACCGATGCCCTACCCACAGCTGTACTTAAGTAGTAGTATCATACAGATCAGGTTACGAACCAATATTACATTACTATATTCTGACAATAGATTTAGAATGTGAGATCACTATTTCAGATTTGAGAGTGTCGGGAGATAGTCTGTATTGAGTGTGTGGCAAGTGATAGTCTGCATAGATTTTTGCATTATTTCTGTGCATACCTCGACACAACAAGGTGTCATACAGTAAGTCCCATGCTGTCACAGCAATTCTGTACTGGAACTCTCTACCTAAGCAAATTAACAACTTTAGAAAATTTTAAACTCAACTTGGTGTCTGAAAAAAAAGCAATGAAAAATAGTTTATATACGCCCCTTTTCTATTCGCATTTTTTAAAAATTATTAACCATGCTGCTCTTATTATTGTGACGAAATATTTGGTGTTCGATAAGGCCCACAATTAAAATAGAATGAACAAATTATTACACACAGCAGTAATGTAGGTCACCATTAGCTGCGAAATGATTATTTAATAACAAAAGAATGAGGAGAGGGAAAGGTAATAATAAACGAAAAGATAGTGTTGATTTTAGGAATCAGTTTAGTCACGGACACGTGAGAAATTTCCGTGAACTGTAAGTAATTTAATGAACTATGGAGAGAAAAGAGAGGTGAATGGGTTAGCCAATGCGGAAGAGCATAGACATTAAACGATAGAGAACATTTGCAGAATTGATGAACATGAAACGTGTTTGGGCCGCTCCTGCTGAAGGAGCGCGGGCCATGATGTGTGTTTGGCGATGGCGGCGCCGCGTGACGGCAGGTCAGAATAGCGCGAGCAATGATCGGAGGGTGGAATGTCAAAACCCGTTAACAGCCCGAACAGCGTAGAAAAGACAAGGGAAAGTTGATTGTTTTTTTTCGTGTTGCCGGGCGTCAACTGCTTTGTTTTTCCGGGAGATGGCGGTGATTTTCCCCGCTGGATGGCAAGATCCGGCGGACCTACCGTCGGCCGGGGGTTTCCCCCAAACCCGGACTCTACCTCCAGGGGGCACCCCCCCAGCCTGGCGAGTTCAAAACCCCGCCCGGTCTCCGGAATATGTGGTAGTGTATATGTTTGTGTAAAAGTGTGTGTGTGTGTGTGTGTTATATATATGTAAGAAAGAGGATGGACGGGAAAAAAAGGAAATATCGTGCCTGTGGTCCGTTTGTTAGGTACTGCTGGGGTTTCGCCGGGGTGGATCGGAGAAATAGGAAATAAACCCGATCAGAGCCCCCGGGCCCCAGAATTCCCCTCCAGACAGCGACTGAATTAGACCAGCTGAAAAGCGTAAAAATCCCCGCCTCGGACTCGAACCAGGACCTAGTCTAGGTGCTGGAGTGACATCAGTTGGTCCCTGAGCTACGCCCCCGGGGAATGTAAAAAGTATTGTGGAAAGCATCAGAGTTTGACATTATAATATGAATATATATATATATATATATATATATATATATATATATATATATATATTTTTGAAATAAAAATTTTGGAAAAAAGGGAGAAGAATTGGAGGGTTCCCTAGGTATCGTCTGAACGTGCAAGGGGACCGGAAAGGAAAGTGGGCCTATTAATAGTTTTTTTTTGTTTTGAGATGCAGAAAACAATACATTTTGAATTATATGGTAGAATAGATTTGCATCGGAAGGGTAAAAATGGCCAGAGCGGGGGTGAAAAAAAAAAAAAGGGATGAACGGTAATATACACTGTGAGAGTGAGAAATTGATTGTAAAAATACTATGTTTATGTGTTACGATTCCGATTTGTGTAATGACATTTAGGAGTCAGCGGAATTTGAAAGTCATATTAATAAATGTTTTGTGTCAGCAAGTCGAGTTGATTTCGATTTATTATTTGGGAAGAATTTCCATACGAGATAATTTTGACCCTTTAATTCCATATGGATATTGTCTCCGCAACAAAATATTTTTCAAACCACAGCAACCCCTTGACCATTTAGGCCCCAATAATGACCCCATTAATAAATAAAGTATATTATTAAAATATAGAGAAGATTTGGGGAAAATGGATTTTCCCAGGAAATGTAATATGTAATAATAACAATAATAATAAAAATAATAATAATAATAATAATAATAATAATAATAATAAATGATTATCAAGAACCTAGCCGGGATATTTTATTTCTCATTATCTATCCTCCACCGTACAAGACCATTTTAATGTTTCCAAAAAGATTTTGCTTCCCACTCTTTTTCTCATGACCATTTTATTTCTTTTCCCAATTCGGGATACAGTAAAATATAACCCTATTACTTCTGATACAAGGTTTTTAATTAGAGAAATTACAGAGCAATATCTAAAATACGTTTAGTAATAAATTTCTTAATGTAAGGTAAGAAAATTTTATTTAGTACAATAGCATATGGATCATTCTCGATAATGTACGCCGGTTTTATTATTTTTTCTTGCTATAATTGTGACGAAGAAAATCAGATTTGTCGCTTATTTTTACATAATTTCTGATTTAATCCCGTAAGATTTTTTGCAATTGACTTTACTAAATTTTTGGGATATTTTTCCAGTTTTTGTTTAGAAATTATGTATTGTATTTTGTCCTCAATTACTATCTGTTGTTACGAAATTTGTTAATATGTACTATGTTTTCCCCTTCTGATTTTCCTTTTTTCCCTTTAATCCTTAATTACTTTTTCCCTCTTGCTACCTCCATCTATTCTTTTTTTTCCCCCCTTTCCTTTTAGTTTGCACTTCATCTTCGTTATATCTTGTTTTCAATGTTCGGCCTTAAGCCGCCACCCTTTTGAGCTGAGTTTTTTCAATAGCTTAAGGTGAATGTCGGGACGGTCCCTAGTATTGCACCCCGACGAAAATAAAAAAATATCCCCCCTTTTGTTCAGAGTTGAGACATTTCGGGAAAAATAATAACAATTTAATTTTGGGGAAATTATTATTGTTTCCCCAAGGGATAAGTAGAATTTTTATCTTAAAAAGTTCTTTTATCGTTTTCCTTTTTGCAAAATTTCCAGAATAAAAAAAACAACAAAAAATTTCACATGGCCCGCACAGATAATTTTTTTAGATGGTAGTCAAAAATTTCTTTTTTTTTTTCCTTTTTGTGATATGAAATGGAAGTAAATTTTACAGCCCGAACGCCTCAATGGGTTTTTTAAAATTGCCAATTTTAACAAATTTTCCCGGACGAGTGGGCCCCTAAGACCTAATCTCGCCACAATAAAAATTTTTATTATTTTTATTATTATTATTATTACCATAACTTTCACTGCATTTTATGTGTACAACTTGTAATATGAAAACAATTTAGGGGATAAAGCTGTATGTTACCAGTGTATTCTAAAATTTTAAAAAATGCCCAAGCTTTCTGTTTGTGCTTTAAATGTATACATCGTAAATTATTTTTTCCCGCCCAACATTTCAATTGAAACTTTACCTTCCGGGACGCGCAGAGCAGCTGTTGCTGAGTACTCCTTGGGGGCATTTCCCCCCGGTCTTCCTGCCTCCGTCTCCCCTTCTTTTCTCCTCTTCCACTTTCATCCGCCTTCATTGCTTCGTTGGAAAAGAAACCACTTTTCATTGTTTTCTCCGGGGCCTCCGACTTTTCCCCCCCCCTTTTTCTCCCCCCCCCAAAAAGCCCTCGACTACCCAAAGTAAGAGTTGCCAGCAGGATACCAAAACCTAAAAACAGGTTGTTATCATTTTAGAGCGCAGTTTGACCTAAGAGACATTTGGTTAAGTATTATAGTTAAAGATGATGCGTTATTTTTCTCTGGCCCTAGAATTCCGGGTCCATTTTTTGGAAAAATGAAACTACTGGCGTTAAAACCGACGTATTTTCTCGCATTGAAAACGCACAAGCCTGCAAACAAGCGTCCCCAAACCTCGGGGTCTTTCCACATTCAATAAAAGCATTTTCCTCCCCTCTCAGATTCAGATGAAATTTGCATATAAATAGTATGAATGAATAATAAGAAAACTAATTTTTGGGTGTCGGCCGGTAGTATGTCAGAGATCTGGGCCCAAAGGGTCGCACGTTCGAGCCCCTCCTCGAACATTGTTGTTTTTGTGTTTGTCCTTTCCCCCCTTATCCCCATTTCGTTTCACCTTCATAGTTACCATAACTTTCATTCCATTGGTCCTTGCCTAGATGTCAAGGGCCCCTTTAAAATTTAAAAAAAGTAAAATACTACCTTTTTTGAAATCAGTCATTAAAAATATAAAAAAAATGGTTCCTCAAAATTTTGATGTAAAACCTTTCCCCTTAAGATTGAGCTGTAAAATTTGTCATTAGTAAAATTTCTTTGTTCCCTTTTTTTGATAAAAAAGAACAGGATGTTTTCAAATTTTTAATTTAATTTTTAAATTTTCATTTTGAGTTTTTCAAAATACCCCGCTTAAAAAAATTGAAAAATTCTAAAACAATTTTATTTTTTTTTTTAACTGACCATGGAAAGAAATTTGGATCACTAGGGTTCATCGGTGGTGGGGAAAGAGGCGGGTTTGGGGCAGTAACGCAACGGACGGCAGGCCCAAAAAAAGGGCAGGGCTGCAGCAACGAACCCAGGGGGCCGGCACGGGGGGCGGGGGTATGGCGACGAGGCGGGGAGACGGACACAGCGATGCGGACAAGAGGGACACCGTAAATGTTCAGGTGAGAAAAACAAAAGGGGGAGGTGAACGTCGGTAAAAATAAAGAAATGAATTTTGGAATTTAGTAGATGCGGATACTGATGTAATAATAGGAACTGAATTTTGGCTAAGGAAGAGATAGCTAATTAATTTTTTCTCCGAATTACAGATCGTTTGGGAGAGATAGAAATACTGAGGGGGGGGAATTTTTATTTGTTTGGATGTAATAGATATAAGGCGAAATTGGCGAAAAATTTTGGGAAGATGGGGGGGATAGAAATAAGTGAAGGGAAGTATTGAAATTATTTTTTATAGGTCCGAATGAATATTACTCGTTTTTGGATGTCTTTTTGGGAAAATAAAAAACTCCAATAGTCATTTTATAGTTATTGTGATGACTTGAATACCCCAACGCAAATTAAAGGCGCCGTGAGAAAAGGGAAAGTACAACAGTTAGTGAACAGACTCGTCTGGGAAGGGGGATTAGCGGAGGATAGATAGACCCACGGGGCGGAGGCCTAGATGTTTTCTTAGGGTCTCGGAGCTTTTCATCTTGGACGTCGTTGATGGATAAGGACCACAAAGCGGGTTAGTAGACTTAGACATAAGATTTTCAAAAAAGAATTTCAAAAGGGAAAAATATGGAGTTCAAAAGGCTAATACAGGGGGCTTAAACAACTAAGAGAACAGTACGATTGTTTTCTGAGAATAGGGGGGGCATGGGGGGTTTGGGCGTTAAACTTTTGAAAAGAGTTTGGCATACAAACACTTAAAGTAATTCAGCCCCCAATATTACAAGGGGAAAATTGACGTCAAGGGGAAAAACTGGGGCTTTCAAAACAGAAATCAAAAGCCCAAAATGCTCTCGTTACACCATAGCAGAGCGGGCATCCCAGAAAACTTTTAACCTTTTTTTTGGGTTTTTTCCAATATGTTTAATGACACCAGTCCAGGAGTGGAGTTTTGAGGAAGTGTAAGAGAAAGTGCTGGAGCTAACTGGGATCAACACGGGAATATTTTAAAAGGGTTTTTTTTAATTTGCCAAAGACTGCTGTAATACTGATTTTTTTTGATCAGTTTTCCCTTTTGCTTTCCTTAGTTACTAAACACATTATATTTTACTCATTTACATGGCGAGGCTATTTTGGAGAGTGGGGGGGAGGAATTGTACATCAAAGTTTTGCACCCCTGGGGTTCCCCAACCCCAGACCTCAAAATTCTGCCAGTTAGTATGATTTGTATGTAATCTGAAAATAAAAAAAAATTTTTCCTAGCATAACTTCTTGCCTATCTATGTTTCTTTTTTTAGGGGGGTCTAATTTGCATCGGGAGGAATTGGGAAAAGGAAATCCTTCAAAAAAAAATGTCCAGCAATATTTGATATGGGTAAAAGAAAAAAAAACTATTCTTGTTTTGTTAGATGATGGTTGGTTTTAACATCCCCGTTTTTAATAAAAAAAATATCCCTTCCCCCATTGCAGCATCTGACTTACTGCCAACAAATTTGGCATACCCAACATCATTAGCTTTTTTTCATTTTTAGCAGTATATAATGATTATATCTTTCAATTATTTTAGAAAAAAAAACTCAGTTAGATTTCTGTAAAAAATTTCCCCTCCGGGGAAATGAACCATGCTTCTGCAATTGTTCAATTATCAAAACCCTTCTACCATTAGTTTTTGTTACATCATAGAAATTTGATTCTTTGTTCTTTGTCTGGTATTGACTTCATAGTTGGCTTTAAGTTTTTCCCCAAATCGATTATCCCAATTTCAATTCATCATTTTCTTCATATTCGGGTGATTTTCATGTTCTATTCACAAGACTCCTTTTTTAATTCAATTTGTCTCCTGTGTAGGTCAATTTTTTTTTGTTATAATTTTTAAGTTTTATTGTATTCTTGAGTGCTATTTTTCCCTTCTAAATCTTCGGCTGTCATTTTTTTTTAATTCATGTGGTAGGATATTTATGGTTTTACCCTAGAAAGTATTTTGTTGAGAATTTTGTCACTTTCCTTTCGTATTTCTCCACAGTTTTTATCACAATAGTTGCCCAAAATAGCAGTTTTTTTGTCATTTTTTCTGAGACCAGGGAGAAAGGCATCTATGGAAAAAAATCTATTTTAATTTTTTTTTTACTTGGAATTGTTTTAATTCATTTGAATTTATTTCTGGATATTGATCCGTTAACATCTGAACACGTTCACGTTCCATCACATTCTGAACATCCATCACGTTCTGAACATCATGGTTTTTCGTTATTTCTCAGTTAGTTTTACAAAATCATCAGGGATTTTTTAGAAAATAAAGCATATCTTGAAATGGTTGACCAGTAGGTGAGGTTTTTTTTGTTGACCAAGATCCTCCGTAACCTCTGATGGTATCTATAGAAATTATCTTGAATGGGACGTTGCTTGACCTAGGTGTGACATTAATCCAAATTTTGTTTTCCCTTCATGATTTATTTTTTAAACAGATGTCAAATTTTTAAATTTCTATGTTTATGTTATATTTTTGTTAAATAATGGTGTTACTTTTTTATCATCTCCCTCTTCCCAGGTAACAATAAATATTGTGTACATTTTTTAGTAATTTTTTACTAAATTCTTCTGATAATGAGAGTTTTTCTATTCTTTTAATTTTTATAAAAAATTTTCATGTTAGAATATTATTTTTTTTCATTGCTTTGAGTTCGGGCATCTTCTTTGACCCTTTTTTTTATGTCTTCTAATTTCACTAGTTTAAATTTTAATAGGTAAAGAATTTTCATCAAGCTCTAAAACGGGATGCCTGTTTAAACAGTCTGCCTTTTGGGTTTTAAATTTTTCCAGGATTATATTTAATTTTAAAATTGTATGGGATAGATAGTATGTAAAATTCCCAGTTTTTAATCGTTTGTATATTTAAATTTTTAAAGGTTTATGTTGAGGTACCAAAAATCTTTTCCCAAAGGGGCCAATTTTTCCCAATATATCACAACCTCTTTTATTGCCGCATTTTAAAAATTGTTTTTTTTTTTGAGCTTCACTAATTTTTTTTAAAAAAATATGCTTTTATTACCCCCTTTTTTGCCTTGTTTTTAAGCCCGATTTTTTTTTACGTGCGTTCATTTTCCAATTGTTCCCATTCTGATTCTACTGTATTTTAAAATCATACTTCAATACCAATCTGTACTTGCATTGTCAAGGGAAAATTTTAGAATTTTTTCCAAAAAACAGCTTCAACTTTTTTTAAAACCCTTTTTTATCCATTCATCTTTTGGGTTTCTTCCATTAAATATATTAATAATAAAATCATTGGAAATTTTTTCTCAAATTTTTATTTTAGATATTTTTGCTTACCTTCTAAAATTTTCTTTAAAGGTTTTCAATTGTTTCATCTGAAGTACTGGGAGATTTTTTTTTTTCCTCTGTATAATTTTTTTCTATGTAGTAGTTGTAAATTGAAAATTTTTCCTCTTCACCCAAATATCTTTTGATAGATTTTCGGGAAAGAAATCCAGATTTTTGAAATTGATGTCTAGTTTTTAAGATTTCTTACCTTACCAAATATTTGTGATGTAATTAGCCCCTTTGTGAAGGTTTGTGTTCGGGAGTTCATCTGGTGATTTAAAGTTTTTATGAATAAATTAATAGCTTAGAACTTGCGTTTTTTGACACATCCATCATTCATCAATTGTTTTCCCTTTTTTGAAATCAGTGGCCAGGTGCCTCCATTGCGGTGTCAGGTATCATTAATTTGTTTAGTAGCTGGAAGTTTCGAATTTTGGGAAACGACACAAATAGTCTCTTTTTCCCTTTATACACATATAGGGATATATACATGTGTATACATATTTTGTACATAGAAACAAAGGCATGCGGGCTGTTAATATTTGTTTTTAAGTTTAAATGCGGATTTTAATTATAAAAATTATAATTAGCAGAGAAGTGATTAAGTTGCCCAAAAACTTGCCAAATACTTGTAATAATACCAAATGTTTATTTGTTTTTTTAATTAAAAAATTTGACAGATTTAGTGTCCTTTTTTTTTTTTATTGTCAAATTACATAAAGTCCATTGAAATGTATTTATATACATTTTAATTACAAATCCTTTCTTTCACTACTTTCTTAACTTTTTTTAGAATTTGTTGATTGTCCCCAAAAATTGTCAATAATATGTACATAAAAAGAGTGTTAACTGACCAAGTTTTGTAGTGGGTTTTGAAAAGTTCCTGAACATCGGTTTTTTTTGTTGTGTTTTTCATTGGTTTAAATAAAGACTTGTATTCACCTATCTATTTAAAAAAGGCGTATCCCCTTTTAAAATTAAATGCCAACATACCAGTTTTTCCCAGTATTCCTTTCATTGAAAACCCAAATTTTTGGGAAGAAGTGATGTAACAAAATTTCCCCTACACCAAGAATAATTGACTTAAGGAACTAAACCATAACATCAGACAGTTTTTTTGTGAAAATGTTGAAAAATAAAGAACCGATATATGGATTGCTCATATAAAATGAATACAGATCTGTTATTACCCAATTTTCAATTTTTTTTTCGTGTTAAGATTCTGGTTCTCATTATCTTTTCCAAATATGTATATTTCTATTGTATTTGTTTTGGTTAATAATTTCAGTGCTGTTCAAGAGATCATTTTTCCCCTAAAAAAATTCTAATAGATTTGTGCCTAATTAACTTTGACTTTCTTTAAAAATGTCCTATCCCTGTATATACGCACAAACCAAAAAACTTTCATTGAGATATCAAGGGGAAAAAACTTCAAATACGATTAAATTATTATCATATTTATTATTATGTTATTATTAATATTATTATATTTATTGTATTGTATTTATTAAAGTTTTTTTTTTTGAAGCATTTGTTTAAAGCAATCAGGATTTCTCAGTAGTAGGGTTTTGGGGTTTGGTTTTCAGATTGGGAAGCGATGTGATCTTCACTGATTGCAAAGCCATTAATTCCACTGGTTCAATTATATGTCACAGATTTCACTGATTCAAAAAGTGAACCGGTTTTTCACTGATTCGTTCAGTTCAAATTCACTGATTGGCGGGGGGGGGTTATAACTAAAAATCCCGTATTATCATAGTCACCGTCAATCAGTAGTTTTTCATGATTCAGGCTGAAAAAAGATGCCATTTCAACTGACATAATTTCTCGGTGGGAAAATTTACCGTACCTAGCAAGATTACAGGTTTCGATCAACAATTCAAGGTGCCGATAATTAAGGACTACCTTGTTCCGATTTCAAGAGTGGTGATAGAACTGTATTAGCCAATTATAGACTAGTAAATCTCCGTCAGTTGTATGGGTAATGGAGAATTTTATAACTAGCTTTATTAGACAAGAATGGGAAAGAAAAAAATGGCTATTTCAGGGACAGATGGTTTTGGAACGGTTTCTCCTGGGGAGTCAGATAGATCATTGTTTCAGGATATAGCTGAGAAATTGATAATTTGGGGGGGGTGGATGCCGAAAATAGATTTTAAGGGGCATTTTTTGTTGTTCCACACGATAAACTGGTTCATAAATTAATGCAATCGGGGATTGACCCCAGACTTGTGGGGTGGATTGATGAGCTTTCGAGATAGGGAAAAAGAAAACCGGGTTGGGCAACAATTTTCACACAAGCAAAAGTAACTTCAGGGTTCCCCCAAGGAAGCGTTATTGGGCCCTCCTGTTTCTCGCATTTTGGAATGACCACCAGACAATTT
Source organism: Teleogryllus oceanicus (assembly GCA_964035755.1). NCBI lineage: Eukaryota > Metazoa > Arthropoda > Insecta > Orthoptera > Gryllidae > Teleogryllus > Teleogryllus oceanicus. Next base: position 343,798,009 of record CAXIVR010000001.1, on the reverse strand, counting down.
ATATTCAAAGTGGACTATTTGCAGTTGACTGTATAATATATCGAGTTATTCAATCAAATGTAGACGAGGATATTTTTCAGGGGATCTAGACAGATTACATTTTTGGGGAAAAAAAAGACACGACAATAAATAGTCGAAAAGCAAACCATCACGTTTGGTAGAGGCCGCAATATAATGAAACTCAATACCGTTTAGGCAACGAAAACATTCCAAGAGTCGTGTCTTGGTACCCGGAGATAATTTTTGATAGCAAATTGAGTTGGGAAAATCAGGAATTGTGTCGTAGGGAAAACCTGGAGGTCCTTCCATTTTACATGCGAATACTAAAAAGAGACTGGGGCGAGAGAAATTAGCTTTTTTATATCTAGTTCGTCCATTAATGGGAAAGGGGGTGTTTGTTGGGGCCCTTTTTAGAAATTCCCAAAAGGGAAAATTTGAATATAAGAATGTAAGAGTTGTCAGAAAAAGGGCCCGTGAACTACAAAAAAAAAGTACAAAAAGAGCGTATCCATTTACTTTCCGGGGAAAGGGAAAAGGGAAAAATTAGAATGGGAGTTATAGAAATTAGGAGAGTTAAGGCAAGACTTGTGCCCCATACAAAGGTATGCCGGTTATCCAGCTTGAAAAATATCTACATACGATTGGGTAGACCTTCTACTTTAGTAGAGGATACAAACACAAATTCAGTTTAGGCCACAGAGAAAGATGTTGGAAAATTTTCTCAAAATAGAACAATAACGGACTGGAATAAGTTACCTAGACAGCCTTGAAACCCTTTCCTCTATGTTCAAAGATTTAAAAAAAAATTAATTAATGGTATATGTAAACTTTATTAATTTAGTAAGTTGGATTATTATATCAGTTATTATTTGATTATTATTGCTATTTTTATTGCTATTATTATTTTGTTAATTACTACTGAAACGCACCGCGTTTCCACCCAAAGAAACGGCGAGGCATCAAGCAAGAACGCGGCGAAAGGGGCAAGAGGGGGGCGCTAGCTACGAAAAAAAGGTTACGGGCCGGGGGGGGTCGTCGGTTGGCCGACCTGGGAACGAGGCCGCGAGGAGTCAGGTTCGGCCCGGCGGGGAAAGGGGTATCTGGGGTGCCCCGGGTCGAAAAGCAAACTGTATCGCGAACGAACGAGTGCAGAAAGATTTAATTTACGGACAATTTTGCGGGTAACAATCAATAGTCGATCGGACATATTGCCAAAGTGATAGCTGCTATTTGGAGTAACATAGATCAAAAAAACGTCGAGGGATCGGGGAATTGGGAAAGGGGGACGTCTTCGGGAAGCGCCCCTCACCGGCTGGTCCCGGAAACGCCCCGGGAAGCAGCGAAGGAGCGCGAGGCAACCGGGGGCCCCGAAGGGCCCACGCTCGTAGTGGAAAAGTAACGGTAAAAATTTTTTTGATCGATAAGATCGAGAGATTAACAGTGATTCTGGGGTTTTATGAAAGAAAGGGTAGAGACCACCATGATATTTATCATTAGTGATTTGTATAGAATTAATAAAAGTTCAGTTTATTTTGTTCACGGAACAGTGGTGTTTGATTAATAACCCGGCCCATTCACGAGAAAGAACACCTGTCCCCACAAATAAATTTACTGAGAACAAGCCGGTACCGGTACGTCACATATTAAATGCGTTCCTTTTTTAATTATATAATTATATTCAAAGTAGTAGTATTGAAGTGTGGTGACGTGTTGTGCAGTGTAGGGGTATAGAAAAAAAGAAGTGAATTTCAAATGTGAAGGGTTGTTGTTTTTTTTTATTATTTCTTTAAATAATTTAAAGTTACGTTGTTGAATTTAAAGTTAATACTAGTAATATGTAAATTGCAGAGTTCTGCCACCAGGTTTCATATACCTATCTCAGAAAGTAAATAAAATCCGTCCGCCCGTCCTTCTTTCTTTCCTTAAAAACCAGCCAACAGCCCGAACCCTTTTCGTCTCGATGGGGCGATTGTCGACCATATACTACACCAACACCGGGAACGCGAGGCCCCCCACGACCCTTACAAAGTCTAGGGGCAAACAAACCCCCCAAAGGGGACTGAACCCCGACACTTCGGACAGCCTGTCGGATTTCTCAGCCAACTCGGGATCCAGGTCGGGTTTTTATATCATTATGAAAATTTGTAATAAATTGTAAACTTTTTTTGGGAATTACATTTTATAGGTTTTCAAAATAATTTAGATAAAATAATTCATATTTTAAAATATATATATTTCATCCTAAATAATAATAAACTTTTGACAGATTACTAATAAATAATCATTTATAAAACATTATTTTTCCAATAAATTTTTTAAAAATTTTAAATTTAAAAATTTCGTATTATCTTTTGTAAAATATTTAACGATAAAAAAAAATTTTGGCAAAAAAAGACACCCTTACAAAAGTTTGGCTGATATTTATGGACATCGACTAGCAACATGTATCACAATTTTTTTTGGTCATTTCTTCTGATATTGCGCACCGCTTCATTTGAAGGTGCTTGTGGGTTACATTCAGTACTGGGGATACATTTCTTCAATATTACTGAAGTGGTTCCACGGGTTCTCTAACATATTAGTATATTGGGATTCTTGTCGACAGTCATACCCATTTTTTAGGTCTTCAGGGGCACTATAATTCTCCCCATTTCTCATATTCATCTTGATAAAGCAATATGATTGTCCGTGTCAACACAAGAGACAATTTTTGATAAAAAAACATTTTAAAGACGTTCTAACTGGCGGGTAACCGCTGTGACCCCCAAAAATATTTTCTCTCACGCCACTGCAAAACCTGCACGAAAATTCAAAAGAACTTCTCAAATGAAAAAAAAAACATTTTTTAAGGAATCAGCATACCAAGGTTCTCATTTGAAATATAGGCAGGGTATTTACTTCGAAATTAGTGGGGGCAAAAGGGATGACTCGCAGTTGAGGGGTTTAAAATAAACAAATTATTATTTCAGTGGTTTTTTGGGGAAACCCAAAAAAGTTTTCTGAAATTTTCTCAACCGGTTTCCTAACAGAAAAAAGAAATATTGGGCGCTTTTCTGAAAACGCAAAATTTTTATTCATTTTCACAGAAAACTGTTTAGTTTTCGAAAAATTTATACGACATTATTTAAATCACAAAACCAAATGCAATTAGACCATTGCTTGTCGCCCTACCCCAAATTCCCTCCCGTCACGCCAATTAGGGCGCCCCCATCGACAGCTCAGCGCAAGACGCGCGAACACGCGCCGTCGTCCTATTCTCAGTTTTCATAGGTGGGGTCGTTCCCCGGGGCCCCTCAGGCAAAGGCGGGGGGCTGCCCCGGATTGTGCACACGTGGCGGGAACAGTTGAATTACAGAGATCCCCCACTGTTTACGTAATCCCAGGAAAATACAATCATCGCGGAGACAGCAGAGGACTGCTTTGTCCATCTCTGGGTTCTGGCCAAAACCAAAGCACAACAAAGACCACCAATCAGGGCCCCGAAAATGACGTTAGTTAGAAAAAGCTATGGCTTGACTCGCGTCGAATATTCTAGAAATTGAGATTTTGATCAAAGCATTTTAAATTTGATCACGTGAAGGAGCGATGGGGTTAGAAAAGAGTGGGGATGTGAAGCGGAAGCAGAGAGAGAGGGTTTTTTTTGAGAAGACAGATAGAAGGCGAGAGAACGGGAAACAAACAGGCTGATGTGTTGAGGGGGGTTGGGGCCAGCGATTTGGTTTGGGCCCACCAAGGAGGAGGGGCCCCTTTGGGTCACGAACTGGAATTTATTTTGTTTCAACGGATCGGCGTAGATCCGTAAGGGCGATAGTACAAACCGGGGTTAATCGAGGCGAACTGATCATAGGGTGGCGTATTGGCCCTTTGGGTATCCACCGATTGCGGCTCACTTCAACCATTTCCTGATACGAGCGTCGGATCTGCGGGCTGGAACGGGGAAAAAACGGTGGCGCCGAATGAACGTTTTTCCCGGCCTTCTGCAACGCGGTTCGAGCCAGGTTTTATTTGAGGGCGACCACAGGGCAATCATCGAAAATGAATCAACGACCATTATTTTTGTATCCATTCTAAAACTTCAAAAAGTCATCTATTGTAAAAATAATATTAGAATTTAATTTAAGAAAACCCTTTAGATCAAAAAAGTATTGTAACAAGCAAAAACATATTCTCGCCCTTCAGGCGATTAACATTAAAAAAAGGGAAAATAATTTGAGTTTTTTAACTTAGTAGAGTAGGGCGGTGCATGCCCTCATTCACAGGTGCTCACCCCTGAGGTGCTCAAACCCGTGTTAGGTGTCCCGGGAAGTTCCCGTTTTGGGGCCCTTTATTTATAAATTTAACGCCCCACCTGTCATCTGATTACCGACACACTTCGGGATGACGGTCCCCACCCCTTTTTTGGTCTCCAGGGCCCTGTGCTACGCGCATTGCTCACATGCGTGGGGTTTCCCATTGGCAGGCCGGGTTTTTCACAAAAATATAATAAAGATACAAATTGCGGTGTAAAATTTAAACATGAGGGCCAAAAAATTACTAAAATTTTTAAAAAAAAAAAATAAAATATATAGGGTTTTTCTCTTTTATAGATGATTTTTGCTATTTCTACAAAAAAAAAATTTAAAAAAAAAATTTGGGGCCTTTTTTAAAATATTGTGTTTTTTATTTTTTAAAAACGCACATATTGGGCGAAATATTGGGAAAACTACAAATCATTTTTTTTAAAAAGAACCTGACCTTTTCTGAAAGAACTAAATGTGGAGAATAAATTTTACTTGAAGGAAAATATCTGCCTTTTAATTTTTTAGGTGTAGAAGACACCGAAGGAAATTAACTTTTATATTTTCGAAAAAAATTTATTTAAGCGTTAAATGGGGTCTAAGCCATCTATATAAGGGATTTTTTCTCTAAAGTTTGAAAATTTTTTTTGAAAATCTATATCTTCAATTTTGTAATTTTAGGGAAAACCGAAATAATTTAAATTTTTGAAATTTTTGAAATTTATGGGCTAATTTTATAATCGGGTTATCCATATTTATAAGTGTATTATACTTATTCTTTCAAAAAAAAGAAAAAAAAATTGAGCCTTTCAAATAATTTGAAAAAATCCGAGAGACTTAATGTAAAGTATTTTCCCAAAATTTTTAAACGTCACGTATCTTGGGGGTCGCAAACGGGCAGACAGTCGGAAGATTTTTAAAAAAATTTTCGGGGTCATGGGGACCAAAAATATTACAAAATTGAAATCGTTCAAATTGAAATCATTTTGGGACCATTATTTAAATTTTCTATATTACGTATATTATTCCCAATATACGCGTATTCCAGAAAGAAAAAAACGTGTTCTTTCGTTCTGGGGTTTTATTAAAAATTTTGACTTTCACAAAACATTCATCCAATTTAAGAATATGGGAAACTTATTTGGGAAAAAGAATTACATTTATTTGTATAAAAACAAAAGATTTAAATAAAATGTGTAAGTAAACATGAGAAATTGAGTAATGATAAATTATGTCATTTGTATAATGGAACGTTAAAATAATGTTAAATACACAAAAATCTGCAAATAATTTCCCTCTTGGGAAACCCGTTTTATTAAAGGAAGCAATAAAGTCAAAGGGAAAGGGAATAGTTTTTGGGATGATCCGTACATCCAATAGCTTTCTATTTTCCCAAAAAAATCCACCCCTATTGAATAGGAGAACAAACAGTACTAGGGCCCTAAAGTTCATACTGAGATAATTGTCTTAATTTTTTATTAGATATGACGAAAGATTTTTGAATTTTAAAAAAAAATTTTTATTTCAGAAATGTCCAAGTCATTCGAAAAAGTTCTGAGGATTAATTACGATAAATCTGTTTAATAAAGATTATAATGTCAAAAACCATGGGGGCGAAGATTACAAGAATATACCAACCAAAGTGTATAGCCCAATAACGCTGTGAAAAATGCCCCGAAAAAATCGATAATCGCGATGTTTTTGAAAAAGAATAAAAATAACGTAGTCACAAAAAAATTTAGCCCCTAGGGCAATCTGTTGAGATACGCGAAACATGTTTCCCTGTTTTATTTTCCTCAGCCCCTATTGATGTATCAGGCTGAAAAAAATGCAGAGGGAAAAATAGTTTAATTTAAATATTTTTTAACAAATTTTAAAAATTCAAAAAAAATAAATACATTTTTTTAAAATTTATTTTCACCCAAAAACCACATTTTTAAAATTGTACGAGTGCAAAGTAATAGTGTTCATATTTTGGTTTTTGTTGAAATTTTAAGTAGAGTTCTTTTCTAGACATTTTCCTTTTCAACCTTTTTTTTTAAACAGGTGTGTTTTTGTGTTAAATCATAACGTACAAAATTCAAGAATCTGATAAGTATTGTCAAATTTTTGTTGGAAAGGATTCCTGTGTTCTTTTATCTTAACGATTTTACTTTATAGCATGATGTCTGTTTTTTCTTTCCCCATCCATCTTTCAGTCCCTCGACCGGGGGTTCTAGGTTCCGCCCCCCTGTTCAGGGTTTTTGACATTGCTTGTCAGCTGGCGAAACAGTCGTGTCTGGGGGAGAATTGAGCGACTGGCTGCTGTGATCGGTTGTTTCCGTGGTTTTTTTGATCAAAACCCGGCGAATACTGGTCGTATCCTAAAAAAGACACAGACCCGCGCGATCTTTCCTTTTCTTCCCCGTCCTATTTCTCCCTTAAAGCATCACTACCACACCGGGATGCCGGGACCGGTCGGGGGCTTAGACAGGGTGTCCGCGTTCTGGGATTTTGAAAATCAAGGTTTTTCCCCCGGTTTTCCAGGTTTAAGATCATTCATTTTCCAGGTCCTGATTCACATCTTGGTCAATGGGATCCGAAGTAATGTGTAACTTTTATCTCTATCAAAAAATGTCGCCTCATCATTAGATCAAAACGAGGCACCTATTGGATTATTTTTAGATCTTTCAAAAGCTTTTGACGTCATTGATCATGACATTTTACTTTCCAAATTACCTTCATATGGAATTCGTGTATTGCTCTAGATTGGTTATGTTCGTACTTTAAACAACGATCTCAGAGGTTGAAATACCTTACTGGAATGATGGAACATTACGTACGCACCTTTCCGACTCTTTGCCCGTTGCATGGAGTTCCTCAAGGATCGATTTTAGGCCCTATTCTGTTCCTACTTTACGTAAACGATATGCCTCGACGATTCAAAACGGAAGAACGGTTCTCTTTGCAGATGATACGACCATCCTTGCGTAATAAAGAAACCTAATAGTACAATATCAGATTTTCAAATTGGTTCCGAAATAACAAATTAATAGTAAACGAAAAGAAAACGGTTGTAATGCAGTTTTCCATTACAAATAAACAATTCTGTGCCCCATTGAAAATGAACAGTGTACCATTGACTGATGTTAAGGCAACAAAATTTTTAGGTCTCTAATTCAGTCAACCTTAAATGGAACGTCCATTTAAATGAATTGAACACACAATTAAGTTCTTGTGCTACGCGTTCAGAATTCTTGCAAATTCAGTCAGCCTTCATACTGCTCGTTGTGTATACTTCGCGAATGTTCATTCGCCTGAGATATGGCATAATATTCTGGGAAATACATCTATAGCTCCCAGACTTTTAGATTACAAAACGAATTGTACGAATAATAACCAAATCCCACCCACGTGATTCATAAGCCTCTCTTCATTAATCTAGAATTCTACCATTACCGTGTCTTTTATTTACGAATCAGTGGTGTTTGTAAAAAATGACTTGCTCAAGGGCGGGAATATTTTTTCAGAAAATGCAGAAGTCTATTACTATAACACTCGACGTAGAAATCATATTCATCAGGGGACAGTATCAACAGCTCATTACAAAAAATTCACATACAATACTATGTACATTATTTTACAACACTTTGCCAGATGACATTAAACGATTAAATCATAGAAAAGTTTAAATCCAAGTGAAATCGTTTCATGATAACTGTTTCTATACAATTAGAGACTATACTGAGCATAACAAGAAAAGTAACATTAATTTTAACAATGATACATAATGCATTATTTACCATTTGGACTGTATAAATGAGTATAAACAACCTGTAACAACTATTGTACTACAGCTTCCGGGTCAATGACCCTATCTCGATCAGGTTTTTCGTCCAGTTTCCCTGATCCATTGAGCAAATGCTGAGATGGCCCTTGTTTTGCTTCTGGACATAAATGTAACTTCATTTTCTGTGCACGTCTTCTAGAATTCAGTGGGAAATACAATTATTCAAATTATCGTTTCCATGTTGTCGGCAGGAAGTAATAAGAGCCAAAATTTATTGTTATTTATCTTTGACAATAGATTTTATTACATGGGAGTTTTTTTGTTTTTTTTCTCCCTTTCAAAATTTCAAAATTCAAAATTTATTGCTTATTTATCCTTGAAAATAGATTTTATTACATGGGAGTTTTTTTGTTTTTTTTTCTCCCTTTCAAAATTCAAAATTTTATTGCTTATTTATCCTTGAAAATAGATTTTATTACATGGGAGTTTTTTTGTTTTTTTTCTCCCTTTCAAAATTTCAAAATTCAAAATTTATTGCTTGTTTATCCTTGAACATAGATTTTATTGCATGGGAGTTTTGTTTTTTTCTCCTTTCAAAAATTCAAAATTTAAGTAGTATGAGTAAGTGTAGGGATCACAGAATTTTGAAAATGTGCACACAATTCACTTTTCCCCATAGCATGTCATACGCAGTTTTTAACTGTTTTTCTGACGTAAAATAAATAAAAAAAAAATAAATAAAAATATAGAACATGGTCACATTATTCACATAAACACCTAAAACGACCTTGATTTGCATCATTTGACCTGTTTTAAGAATTGTTTTAAAAAAAAGTGTGTCCACTAATTTTCTAATAACTCATACCATTATTCTAGCTATCTCTGATTATTAAGGATATTCTAAATCTATTGCAGCCCGTAGATTATCGATAATCTCAAAATATCATTGAGACCGCATATACCATTTTATTTTTACTGATTTCGTAAATCGCCAATCAGATTGACAAGAGAAAGGTCTCTACACGATTTCAATGTGCCACAATACTGCGAACTGCAACAATATAAAATAGCTTTGCAACACCACATTATTTAATTGTATTTATTAATTGACAAATTCTCTCCACATGTACAGTAGGAGGAAAAAATATTTAAAGTGTTATCTTTATTATTGTAAACGAAAGTCCACAACATGCTTCCCAAATAGCTTCAAAAGCAATTCAATTGATAAGTAATTGTAGTAAGGGAATTAAAAGTTATGTAAATAGTGATAAGATATAATAACGAAAAGTAAATTGATATTTTTTTATATATAGTCAAAAATATACAAGGAACATAAGGGTGAAAACAAATTTTATTGTTTTCTAATACTCTATATTTTAAAAAAATAAACCTCTTTTGGTGTTAATGTGGACTATCACTGTTGTTTTGTAAGCTTTTTGGTCGGTCACCGTGGAAAATTTTCCATTTATGCCACTTAAAAAATATTTCTCAACATTTCTTGCACTCCATGGAACATGGAGACAGACGTCTGGTCTCGCTTTTCAAACGAAGTGGTCACATGGATCATTGACAGAAATTGGTGTTGCGCAGAACGAACAAAAAATCGGTTCACCGGAGTAGCCCACCCATCTCTTTCCGCCATGGGAATATCGGGAGGGAAACGACATTGTCAATGTGCATCCTGGGATGCTTCCCCCACATAGCTGCAATCTCTTAAACTCTCATTTGGCACACGCTCGTTACTTGACGAAAATTGTTAAACAAGATGCAGTTATAAAGAATGATAATTTATGCATCTATTAAATTAAAAAATTTTTTAATTAATTAAAATTAATAAATCTACAAGTAAGTTATTTGATTTATATTATACAAGCATAAATGATTAATATAACCAAAACCGACTAAATTGATGTATATTAGAAATAATAGATAAATTTACTAACAAATGGGATGCAATATTTATATTTCGATAATCTAAATACTTTCCACATATAACAAACATTTTTCAGCAAAAGTTCCAAATAATCCAGGTAAGCGAGACCTTTTAATAATTTTAATATAAACTGTTAAAACACTGGTGAAACAACTTTTTCCAAATCACATTTTGGCGCGAATTTCAAATGTTCAAACTGAAAACAATTGTTTTAATTTTTACTACCGTCCACATTGTTTAAAAAATCTGAAAAATTATATTATAGAATGTTATAAGACCCATTTTAGGGGAAAAATGGAGTCAGTACTCTAACGTTATCACGTCGCTAATTAATTTCAAAAATTTATTAATTTTTGCTGTATGAATTTGGCGTCAAAACTGGTAAACAAAATATATTAAAGTTCAGCAATGTCTCCGCGTCTCCAATATTTTTCAGCCTGATACACGCAATAGAAACCGAGAGAAAACATGGAAACACGTTTCCCCCTGTATTCTGCAACAGATTGCCCTAGGTGGCTGATATTTTGTGAATCTACATAATTTTATATTCTCTTCGTTTTTGTTCGTATGAACATCGCGATTATCGATTTGGTTTGGGGGCACTTTTCATCGCCTTATTCGGCTATACCCTTTGTTCTCCATATGCATTCATTTTTTGTCTGAAATATACATTTCTTTGAATGATTGCATAACCTTATGTTACCTGCACCATTTTCCCCACCACAAAGAGTGTAGTAATTTGTATAAGAGAACTTGAACAAAACTCGTGGAATTATTCGTCCAACAGAAAACACTAGTTCCCAAAATGCAATGAGGAATTTTAGTATTTTACATGACCGAAACTGACGCTAGAAGAGACTCTCATAGCTCCAAATTTACACTCATCAACTTACACTACGTTTGAGCAAAACATTTATTAAAAAATATACGTGAGGGAAAGTGAAGTTAGAATCTCCAACAGACATTTTTATTTAAACAAGTTGTCAAACAAACTTTTAAAACGAATTTTAAAAAATAGTAAAACACGCATATCCTCAGTTATCCTCGAGGCCATAATAAAATAATACATCACTTTACATCAATTCCTAGTAGTTTAATATATCATTTTAAATCTAAATTCAATGAATGAGACAATATCACGGTATCGAGTTTTTGGAAGATTTTATACCACAACATACTTAAATTCACTGAATTTCAATCAAAACATTATTCAACTACGTCTTATTTCACATTTGCTAAAATATGACCTATATCACATAGGTCGGGGAAATCTCAATTTTCAAAACAACCAACATACTAATGCAAACGTGAAAGGATTACTAACAATCCTACAGAATATATGTATACAGTTTTATTTCGTTGGTTTGAAAATAAATATTACATGTGTTACCTTGTGATCTACCAGAAGATCCAGAAGAACTGGAAGTTCCTGGCCTTTAAAGAGTCCCACGCTGGAGAAACGCTTGACGCTTTTATTTCATTTTAACAAGTGGTTTAGTCATCCAAAAATAAAATTAAACATTTCACGAAAAAACAATGTATATAACACGAGGATTAGATAACGTAATTGATTTTCTGCTTCTTCATTTGCCATGGCTGGATTTCGTGAGGTTATATTATTACTTGAGTTCAAATTTCATGATTTAAGACTTCTACTATTCTACACTTCTTCACTTCCCCAAAGTTCCTAATATCTTCGTCGCCGGATTGTTAGGTATTTAATTAAATACACAAAGTTTAGGATCTGAATTGTATGTGGTTATTTTGCTTCTATACAAAACATAATACAATTTATACTCGCGCCCTACAATCCGCCAAAGAATACTTATCTCGATCTTCACACAGTCACAAGACTTTACTAAAGGTTGAACACATTCACAGAACGTACATAACTACTCGAAAGCCAGATCAATACACAATAATTTCTGTATCTGATTTCAACAAGTAATGATCTGAAATTGTCACTTCCTCTATATATTCGTGTATCTGTGACCTGACTTGCTAATTTCTTATTAACAATTATATAACCTATTATTGACCTCGGACTTTTAAGGCTGCTGTCCATATATACTTATGAATGCCTCTTCTTCCGGAAAGAATGTATTCGTTATCTTTAAGTTGTTGAAGGTCAGTAAATTCTCTAAGTCTTCGTTCATTTCTATTCAAGTGATTATCTCTAAAAAGATCCAACTATTTTGGGCAGATAGGTATATTACCTGAATTCTTGGCTGGTATATTACATACTGTGGCATTGAAGTCCCCTACCAAATTATATATCCTTTTATTGGCTTTTTGATACTGTTGGAAGAACTTCTTACAGAATTCTTTCAGTTGGGTACTCCACTTGCCTTCTTCAGGAGCATATATACAAAATATAGAAAGATACCCTCTTTCTATTTTTAAGTGCACTATCAATATTCTATCATTAACAAACAAGAAATATCGCCAAAGAAATAGAAAAGCTCACCAATCAGCTTGGGAAAGATTTATAAGCTAATTAGAAAATGACATTCCATATAAAGTTTTTAGGTACATAAATTGTGAATTAAAAGACACAGCTAATTTGAACATTATGAAAGAATGTCAAGGGGTTGAACATTATCAAACTTTATGGTTTAACCTTGAAGATGAAAATATTCTATGTGAATTGCCTGTACATGCTTCGGTAGATGATATTGATGTAGAATTATAAACATCAATAACGGAACTAAAAAATCGAAAAGCTCCGGGACTTGAAATAAATTCCGAACTAATTAAACATGGAGGTTTACTGTTAAAACTAAGACTCCTCCACCTATTAAACTTATGTCGGAAGCAATGCAGTGTCCCTGAAGAATGGCCAAAAGCAAAAGTGATTTCCTTATTTAAAAGGAAAAGAAGCGACTGTGGCAACTAGAGGTATTAGTTTATTATCCACATGCTATAAAATATATGCAAAAATTTTAAATAAACGGCTTGTTAATATCTCTGATATTTTAATAATAGAAGAACAAAATGGTTTTAGAAAACGCTCCTGTACAGATAATATTTTTACCATCCGACAACTAATTAGAAAAACGTAGGGAATTTAATCTAGAGACCCATTTAGCTTTCATCAATTAAGAAAAAGCTTTCGATAAATTGAAACGCTCTACTTTATGGAAATTATGAAAAATCATTAACACTAAATTTCTGAACCAGAATACTTTCGTCATCTTAGAACTAGAAGGAAAATATTCAAAAGAAATTATTGTCAGTGGATAAAACACGAAGCACTGCCTCTGTTAATATGGTTTATTACTAGGGAACGTCAGTTCTCGCCCTACCGCCGTGGTGTGCGGATCGTGTCCGCAGCTCCGTTGTGCCTTACCTTGTCGCCTGCGAGTGCGCCAAGATAAGGAGAGGGTCAAGCGACAATAAACCTGGGTGTGCAGCAGTTCTATGAACAGTTATTTGTGCAGTGAAACGGTGCAAGTATTAATTTGAAGTTCTACAAAGACAATTTATATATAAAACTCCAGTGATTACAGAAGTGTACTGCAGGCCTTGGTAGCAGCTGGGAAAAGGATCGCACAAACTACCAATACCCGGAAAGTTACGTATCTCAACAAATGTCATTAGAAGAATCAGCAAGCAGCGGCAGCCACAGCATGGATCTTGATTCATCTGATCCTGTGAACCTGACACAGAATGCATGGCAAACATACGCACCAGCTGGGTCAAAAAGACCGAACCCAGACGTCCTCGACCCTGATGTAAATAGAAGGGTAAGGCAAAGACAGCGTCTTGCGATAGTACACAGTATTTATACAGTTCCCTACCAAGAATCAATTTAGTGCTCTCAATACAGAAGATGCACATAGAAAACAATGAGGAAACTTCTCCAAAAACCACAGTACCTCCAATTTTTGTGCCAAATGTAAATAATGTTCCAGCCATGATTAAGTTTATAAAGGATGCTTTAAAAACCGAAGACTTCGAAATAAAATCTCTGGCAAACGACAAAATTAAAATAGCTCCAAAAACTCCAGATGTTTACAGGGGAATAGTAAGACATTTATCAGGCAACAACTACGTATACTATGCATACCAGTTGAAACAAGAACGTGCGTATAGAGTTGTTTTCAGGCATATACATCATACGGTAGATGTAAAGATATCAAGGCTGCGCTTTAGAAAAAAAGGACCATAAAGTTAGAAACATAATAAATGTCCGCCATAGGTTGACGAAGTTACCTCTGAAGTCTTTTGTAGACCTTTGAGCCCAAATCTAACAAATAAAGAAGTATTCAAAATTAACTGACTACTAAATTGTGTCGTTGCATCGAACCAATTACGCCTGAAACGAGAGAGATAGTTCAATGAAAAAAATTGCCAGAGATATGAACATACCAGGTCGTACTGCATACCTGTTTCAGTGTGTTAAATGGAAAAGAACATGATCCAGAAAAGTGTCAAAAGAAAAGGAAAGTCAACTGACATGTGCGCTGTGCGGCGGGAATCATCCTGCCAACTATAAAGGTTGCTGGCATATCAAGAAATACTAAAAGGAAAGGGTACAAAAACTCAAGTAAACCCAGATCATTTCAACAAGAGATGCCTATACAGACACAAAACAACAACATTGGAACTACTTATCCCCAAGAAAACAAAAGAAGTCTACAAGCAAATGAAGGAACATGGGCCGATGTTGCGCGACCAAAGCCATCAGAACGACAACAACAACATAATGAACAACATAACGATAACCACTCCATTATGAACATTATACAGCACTCCTTTGAAAGATTTGAAAACATATTAATGCAACAAAGTCAACAAATAAACTCTCTAATTAACCTCTTAACGACGCTTGTTTCCAAATTATCCAATGCCTAAATTTCTTAGCATTGCAGCTTGGATCGCCAACGGTTTGGCAAATCATCGCCAAGAAGTCGAAATATTTCTCAACGAAAACAAAATAGACATTCTACTCATCTCTGAAACTCATTTCACAGAAAGAAGCTACTTTAAACTAAAGAACTTCACATTATACGATACTAAACATCCTAGTGGCAATGCTCACGGTGCGCAATATTAATAAAAGCACCATTAAGCATCAAGAACAGGAAGCCGTACTTGACCAAGATATTCAAGCAACATCTGTACAAATTACGGACTGAAATGGACCAATCACCATCAGCGCCATCTACTGCCCTCCCAGATTCAAAATAAACAACGATTTGAAACCTATTTTAAGTCACTAGGAAATAGGTTCATGGTAGGTAGAGATTTCAACGCCAAACATAATTAATGGGGATCCAGGTTCATCACCCCAGAGGAGAGAATTGCAAAAGCAGTTACTTTCTACAGCTAGAAACCATTTCTACAGGAGAATCCTTACCTACCGGGCTCACTGACCAAAAATAAAATACCAGACCTGATCGATATATTCATAACAAAAGGAATCCCATCCACTAACTGTATCATTGAATCTTCCCTCGAACTGTCCTCAGACCACACCCAATAATTAACAACGTTTGTAACAAAATTATCCTTCACCCTCCTGGTGGTGGAGGATAATACAGATGAAGCGACCGAACATATAACCCAAAATATTCAAGAAGGCTTGGTTCGCTACACCGCAACTCCTTACCACACCCAGAGCAGCATGAAATACCCAAAATTTTTAAACAAAATAGCTGTGAAAAAGAAGACTACGAAGAATCTGGCAAGCTTCAAAATATCCTGCAGACCGTACCAATTACAACATAGCAACTAGGCAACTAAGGTGCCTCCTAAAAGATTTCAACAGCAACAGGTTTCAGGATTTCATAACCAGGCCCACCCCAACAGGAGATACCACTACTCTCTATTTAAAGTCACCAGGAAGCTGAAACAACTGACCAAACTAACCCTCCAATCAGGGATGAAAATATGCCATGAGAAACGCCACTGAGGAAAGCATCTACATTTGCCAAATTCTTCAAGTAATGTATTCTAGACTCATCCCTTTTCAAATACAAAACCAAGACTAACAAATCAGGGATTACCTGAACTCCCAAACCAAATGACGCTTCCAATCTCCACATTTTACTCCCAGAGTAAATTACAAAACCATTAACGCCTTTTTATCAAGCAAAAAGCTCCTGGCTGGTGACCTAATCAGACACCTCTTCTCAAAGAACTACCAATGAAAAGGCAAGACTATAATTACTGCACTATTCAACAGTATTCTAAGAACAGGGCACTACCCGGAACAATGGAAAGTAGCCCAAATTCAAGTTTTTCTCAAGCCTGGGAAACCTCCACATGAACCCTCTTCTTACCGTCCCATCAGTATACTTCCAATCCTATCCAAAGTGTTTGAGAAACTTCTTCTATCAAGACTACGTCCACACATAGCAACAAATAACCTAGTCCCTGACCATCAATTTGGCTTTAGACAACAGCATTCTACCATCGAACAAGTTAATAGAATCACCAGCTACATTGAGAATTGTTTCCAAGAAAAGAAATATTGTTCAGCCGCCTTTCTAGACATCGCCCAAGCGTTTGACAAAGTCTGGCACGATGGACTCCTATTTAAACTCAAACATTTCCTACCATATCCCTTCATCAATATCTTCAGATCTTATCTATCCCACCGCACTTTCCAAATCAAATATCAAAATGAATTATCTGAATTCCATCCAATCAAGGCCAGAGTACTACCAGGTAGTGTTCTTGGCCCTATTCTGTACCAACTCTATACGACAGATATACCAGAAACAGATAAAACAACCATAGCCACTTTTGCAGATGATACGGCCATACTAGCTTCGGATGACGACCCAAATGTCGCAACAAGACACTTACAAGAACATCTTACAATGATTGAAAAATGGGCCAAGAAATGGAAAATAAAAATCAATGAAAACAAATCAGCCCATATAACTTTTACCCTGAGAAGAAAGAAATGTCCCACTGTCCACATCAACAATAATCCAATATTACAAATGGAAAGTGTAAAATACTTAGGGATACATCTAGACAAACGTTTAACATCGAAGCATCACATTTTAGCCAAGAAAAAGCATCTACAACATCAAGTAAGAAAATTATACTGAATACTAGGATACCACTCAAAACTATCACTGGAAAATAAACTATTGCTTTATAAATCCATAATAATTCCAATATGGACCAACGGCATCCAAATCTGGGGTACAGCAAGCAAGAGTAATCTCTCCATCATCCAGAGATTTCAGTCCAAGACCTTAAGAATGATCGCGGCAGCGCCTTCGTTCATCACAAACACAGCATTGCACAAAGACTTAAAAATGCCCACTGTCTTGGAAAGAATAGAATCAATCAGCTCAAACTATCTCCAGCGTCTTGAAAACCATCCAAATCACTTAGCCCTCAACCTCCTTGACAATAGTGCTGATATCCATCGTCTAACCAGAACCTCACCCATACAACTCCCATACAGATACTCAAGAAGTAACTGAAACATGATCACCACCAAATTATCAATTCCAAGAAGGCTGTCAACCTAAAATAATAATTATTGCTTTTTGTTATAGTACGAAGAAGAAGACAAGAGTAATTGATGGGGATACCTTCACTACTAATCATTGTCATAATAATTCTACAATAGACATCACATTTACTTATTATTTTGTAAAAAATAGATTGTAAATTTATTAAAATATAAAAACTAGGGAACGGATTTTTATGTAAATACATATTTTTACAGGGACAAGATACCTGCATTCACTAATAATTTGTACACTTAACTTGACATTCGGAACTAATTGGAACTATTTTTATTTTACATATTTTTACACATTTTGGTATAATTACATATTTTATTTATAGCTACATATTTCGTTACATTTTAATATATTTATAGGTCGAAAATAAACATTTCACTTGTGATTTCAAACTTCATGTTACTTGGAAAAACTAACTTTGTCGCTGAAATACTTCCAAAGCCACGCAATGCGCTTGTATTAACGCTGAACCTTCGCTATTAGTGGTCAAAGTTACCCCTCCCCCTCGCCCCCATCTGCTTAATGGAAACAGCGTAGTCGAGATCAACGATGAGCGGATGTAGTGTGAAGCAGAAGGAACTTCAACCACGTGCTTACTCGTGTTTCATAGACCCCATGCGAAAAGAAACTCGATAAAAAAAATCAGATCATTGTCTTATTCCTTTTCTGGAGTTGGGGAGGGAGTATGCTACCTTTACCCCCCCCCCTTCTATATCACAGGCTACACTTGAGCTCCGGCTCCTCGTAAACAACATTGTATATAATACGAAAGTATTATGTTTCGGAAGAAACTAGCAAATAATTAAATTCTGTGGTGGCAGCGGAGATTTTGTGGTATTCCATGATAAAATCTGGGATGAATGAGGTATCAAACCACACAAAGACTAATACTTATTTCACATAAAATTAGTTACACATGGCTTGTGATGTTCTTCCACAGTGGTCGATATAACAATAAACATAGTGAAAATAATATTCACATTTAGCGCAAATTTACTAAATAAAATTATTTCAACAAGGAACTTATTTAGTAAATTTGCGCTTCATTGTAGATATTGTTTTTCATATGTTTATTTGTTTATGTCATTTTATAGAGCCACTGATGATGGGAGAACGCTCCTGAAACACGTGTATGGCCTAATTTTATGTGAAGTAAAATTATTTAGTCTTTATTGTGGTTTGATACCTCATTCATCCCAGATTTTAGCGAATAATTGTTTCTGTAGATGTAAAACTTTCATTCAGCCTCTCTGAAGCCATGTAAAGTTCTGATCGGCAACGTACTCTGCTCGGAAAACGCTTGAAGTATGGAATTGTAAACATTATAACGAATATTTATTTCACATATTTTCTATTTTTTCTTACATATTTTTGAAAAAATAAGTACATATATATGTACATATTTTGCTTTTTTTATTACAATAAAATCCGTTCCCTATTTATTACAGTCAAAAACGTTCGATGGGTACAAAAGAACAAACAAATAAGAGAAGCATGGCAACGGACATTTTCGAGAGAACCCAAGAAACTAAATGAAGGTTTTTCTTCAACAGAAATAAAAACAAACCAAGGACTTCGCCAAGGTTGTAGCCTTTCCCCAGCATTGTTTACCATATACTTGAATGATGTCATTCGAGAATGGAAGAACAAAATTAGCCTAGGAATTAAGCTTGAAAATGAGAGAGTATTTAAATACACTCCTATTCGATGATGATCAGATTATAATTCAAGAAAGTCAGGGCAACTTAGGCCTCATTCACAATGTGCAAACTTAAACGTAACTGCACGTAGCCGCAAAACCTAGAAATGCTATACAGCGAGATCATTCACAATGCCTTGACGTAACGCAGATGAGACGTAACAAAGAGCTCGCAAGCTCCAAGCTTCATGTTTAAGCTACGTCGAAATTCTACCGAAGGTTCAACTAGAGAGCAGCATGAAACAAATGCACAAACAAAATCCGCGCGAGTAGCGAAGGTCGACTACACTCCAGATCGATTCTTGCTTATGCGTGTGTATTGCGTGCGTTGCGTGTATAGTTGAAAGGTAGAGCAGAGAAGTTTGTGGAGTTTTAGTACGAGGGGTCGAAGTGTTGATTCGAAAATGGCAAACGAAATAAAGCGACCCTAAAATTAATGCTGCAGAAGCTTGCAACAGCACAAGCTGCACGCCCAAATCTCTCTCCATGACAAAATCTGAACGTGGCGTTAAATATATTTGCGGTACACAATTTAAAGCTCACTGCTCGCATATAACCTCAATAGGTAGGGACGCAACAGCTGCTCGCAAATGCAAAACGAAATCGATAGGAGAGTCGAAAAAAGTTAGAAACGCATCGATCAATCATGTTGAATTTGATTGGTTCAGGCAAAACCTACGTTCCAGCTACATACGTTTGCCAATGTGAATGCTCGTTTTTACGTGAAAAGTTTACTGCATACGTTTACGGCTTACGTTACGTTTAAGTTTGCATTGTGAATGAGGCATAACAGAGGTACATTAATCAATTAAACCAAACTTGCAAGGGATATAATCTAAAGATTTCAAAAATAAAGATCAAAACAATGGCATTTGTTGGGAAAACATTAGGATGTTACGCACCAAAATAATTTTGGAAAATACGCCGCTGGAACTAGTTAGCCATTTTAAATATTTGGGTTGCAACATAACGTTCTAAACAGAAGTGGATACATGAAAAAAATATCCATATCCATATGTGGAACCATTCGGCGAACTCTGAAAATAAAAATACGCCGAGATACTCAAATGACTAATGAGGATATATAAAGCAATGGCTGTCCTGTCTCTGTTCGGAAGTGAATGCTGAACTGTGAAGGAGAATGATACCAGGCGTTACAGTCTGCAGAAATGAAATTTTGAGATCTGTAAAACATTTTACTTCAGGCTAGATAAACTTCAGAAATGAGTAAATCTGGAAAGAATCACCAAGCAATCAAAGCAAAGACAAGTGTACTATGTTACAGACAGGAATGGTTACAACATGTGGAAAGAATAGAAGAGACTTTCATTCCAAAGCAGGCTTTTAAGTATAGACCTGAAGGCAGAAGAGACCCAGGATGATCGATAAAAAGATGGAATTTTTAGAAGCCGGAACAGAGATGGGTCGTGGCATAGAGCAAATAAGTATACCTATTTAGTCTATGGTCGCAGACCTATCCTTGAGAAGAAGAAAAATAAATTTAGCAACTAGATTTATCCACATTTGTCCTCCTTTTTAACATTTTCCTCCTGTCCTCCCTCCTTTTTTAAATTTACTTGGAATGTCTTCCTTTTTGTTTCGTTGAATTAAAAATATACTGGCATAATTTTAAAGTAATTTAATGAAATAAAGGAACTTCATGTCTTGAATATCTACATTTTTACTCGAATAAATGGCCTGCGTAATAATCATTAGGCTTATTTTGATATAATAGTTATTTATGTATCAAGGGCATTAAGTAGATGTTTTTGTCCCGAAGGCGACTTCCAAACCCGAGATCCTCTGGCCCGAGGTTTGGCCGCCTGGAAGGGCAAAAAATCTGAAATGCTCGTGGTGCAAAACTTTATGGTTAACTAGTTTGTTGCTGAATTAAATGAGAATTCGAAACATTTTTCAATTTTTTCTTGCGTCTAAAGTGAAAGGATGCATTGTAATCATTTGTCACAATGACGTCAGATAAACAAAACAGTGAGTATCTATTTACTATTGCATAATTGTTATTGGACTGATTTGTTCGTATAAATTGAAAGAATATTGTGAAGTTCTTGAGGAAATTCCCGGAAAACTAACAGGACTACAAACAGTGATTTTCAGTAAAATTTCGAAAAATATATGAAAATGTTTATGGTATTGGAGTGTGGAATTGAGTTGTATCTTATGTTAACAGCGTGAATTGCGTTGATGAAACGCTACTTTTAGGTTATTTGCTTCTATTGCCAAAAGGAATTTAGAATATAACACCAAAAATAAATAACATTTCTAGAATGTTAGCCGATGTGCCTTATACATCTTATTACTACGAGTAGTACTGCTGCTGAACAAGCACATACTGTCTTAAAAAAGGTGACACACAACAGTGAAATATGAGTGACTTTTTATTTTATTTATTTTACGTAAAAAAAACAGTTAAAAACTGCGTATGACGTGCTATGGGGAAAAGTGAATTGTGTGCACATTTTCAAAATTCTGTGATCCCTACACTAATACTACTTAAATTTTACTACTTAACTAAGTCTAATACTACTTAAATTTTGAATTTTGAAAGGAGAAAAACAACAAAAACCCCATGTAATAAAAATCTATTTTCAAGGATAAATAAGCAATAAATTTTGAATTTTGAAAGGGAGAAAAACAAAAACTCCCATGTAATAAAATCTATTTTAAAGGATAAATAAGCAATAAATTTTGAATTTTGAAAGGGAGAAAAAGAAACAAAAAAAACTCCCATTTAATAAAATCTATTTTCAAGGATAAATAAGCAACAAATATTGGCTCTTATTACTTCCTGCTGCGACAACATGGAAACGATAATTTGAATTTCCCACTGAATTCTAGAAGACGTGCACAGAAAATGAAGTTACATTTATGTCCAGAAGCAAAACAAGGGGCTATCTCAGCATTTGCTCAATGGATCAGGGAAACTGGACGAAAAACCTGATCGAGACTGGTGGCAATTCCAAAATTGCAAATTAAGCAAAATAAGGTTTATAACGAGTTATTTTACTTATTTGAGAATTATGCCATTTATTTATTTATTTGATTGCATCGTAACTTTAATAAATCGAATTCATAAAAATGGTGTATGTGTTGTGTTGGTATTAGTGGGCCATAAAGTAGGCAAAAGGCCCTCGGACGTAAAAAATCAGAAAGGTCCGCAAGACTATATATTAACATTACCGTTACGTGTTTTGAGGTCCGTAAACACACAGCCATGAACTAGTAAACCATAAAATTTATTTATGTTTATTGTTTTGTGGATAACAAAAGTGAGTGCGGGGGCGAAGTTATCCAGTCGGGGGCTTTCATTTTTAATGACGCAAAGTCTTGAGATGATTTTCAAAGACTATTTAATGGGTTTGAAATTGTTGAGTATATTTGTCTATACATCGTGAACTATAAAAATGTAAAATGTCCTTCTTTTGATTGACATGTCCTCCGCTGGGAAGAACCCGGCAATCAAATTTTTCCACTGAAAATTCGCCCTAATTTCGCGTAGCATTACATAACTTTCTCTATTCTCCGTACGTATACGAGAAAGTAAAAACGGGCCTGGGGCAGTACACCTCCGGATCCCCTTTTTTCAAATACCCCCCTCAAACAAAAACAATTCACAGAATTAATTTCGCCACGCAACAGAAATAACTTTTAGCCGTTAATTCGAATTAGAAAAACTAGTGGATGTCAAAATATACATTGGATCCCAAAATTATGTCGGGGTCCACAGCAAATAGTCTTCCTCCTCCTTGGTGTTCCCTGTTATAGAGAACGCATTTACATTTCTAAGTGTGGCACGACACAAATAAAGGAATGGAGGGAAAAAAGGGTCAGGTTTTATAGTTTAAAAAACCATGCAGTTAAAAAGAAATAAACTGGCAAGACAAACCTACAAGTTGTTATGTGTGAAAATATAACATCCATTGTTGAACTGATTTGTGTCTGATAATCCAAGTGCAGTTCAATTTCAATTTTGTAGGTTATAACATCTAATGAAAACAATTTTGTGGATAACAGCAATTGGAACAAATTGATTTTCTGTAACCTGATACTTTTGATTAAGCAGTCAGTTTTTGTCACATCATTAGTGACTGCCCTTAGAGAGGTTTCACTGTGGGCGTCATTTTGAAGTATAACTAGTTTTAACAATATAATTTTCAAACTTGACATCAAAATGTTTTGATGTCGGTTTAGCGCTGTTCGATCTGATAATGCTTGATCCGTCAAAACACAGAGTCAACACCCACACCATAACATCACCATTCACCAAACACAAACTGAAGTAAATAAGTTGCTGACAGGACAGAATGTGAAGATCTGTTGGTGCCAAGAAAACTTTGAGATAACTGATGATTACCATTGTTCCAGTAAGTACAAGCAAATATTTTTTTGTAAATATTACATCTTCATAAAAATTATAAAGTTTACTTATTTTCTGATTAATTTGAAAATTATAATTTTCAATTCTAGAAAAAAGAAATTAATAGAAATAGAAAGTAACTTCAGGTAGCAAATTAATCACTAGGCCAATTACAACCATCCAACAAAGGATTACAATGAACAAAAAGAACATCAAAATGTACTAACACTTTAATGCTTAACTCTTTTGAGATATGTCTTTTAATATTAATTTTGGCCACTTAGGTATTGATAAATAATATGAAAAATCGCCAAAATATTACAAGTAAATAATGATTTAAAATAAATTCATTAGAAGTCTTTCATATTTGGAATCTATTTCATAACATGCAATAAAAAAATTTGAGAATGAAAATGGCTTCAGTATTTTAATGTAAATAAGATTGTTCTTGTAATTTGCTTAATTTTACTGACATGTCTAAAGCAGAGACTTCAAATCACCTGCATGATTATATTTATGAATTAATATTTATGTTTGTTGTTTCAGTGGGAACACCATTGCTACCATCTGCAGTTTTAATATTAATATCTCTATCTGCACTTTTTATGGATGAGACAGTGCAGAAAATAAAATATTGACTAAACTTTAGCATAAAAGATTTTATATGTCAGCCATAAGGAACAATTCAGCTGTATCAAACTATCAATTTAAATCTGAGCTAAGACAATTGGACATTTATACAAATGAAACAAATATATACTTTACATATGGAAATGCAAATTAATCAAATTTTCAGGTTTCATTCAGTGGTTACAACTGTGTGCACTCAATATTGAACTTGCATACACGATTTCAGGTATTAAAATTATTCCAAGATAAAATGCATCTCACAGTGCATTAGTGAATATTTAAACAAATATAGTTAAGTTGTCTCAGCAGCTTATTTCCTATTTATTCATATTCTGAAATTATAAGTCCTATAGATTTATATTTCATTTCCTCTATTCATTCCAACAGGCCTCTCACCTGTATTATTTCATTTTTATACTGCCATGTTCAACTGGTTAGAGAGAACTGAGACCATTGTTAAGTAGTAATAAAACAGAAACTTAAAGATTTTTTATTCCCTTAAATGTGCTTGCATTGTTATTTTCATGAACAGTCCATTAAATATTCAACTAATTGAACATTTCACATGTGAGAATTATTAATTGTCTTTTCAAATAAGCAATATTTAGTGATAATACATTTTTACTGTTTAATTACGTAGGCACATGTATACATATTTCAGAAGGATATATAAATAATGGCATAAGAAATATTTAAAATGGCAATTATAAACGTGTTTGTACATATGCAAGATATTTTGCACAATTTTTGGAAAGTAAAGAAAATAAACATTTCTATTATACCCCATACTTCTTTCTTCATGTCTGCACTGTAAGCACTAAAAGTCTGTGTAAAATGTAATTAATATCAATAAAGCACACTACAGCATCTTTCCCTTTCCATAACCATTTGTGCTGATCTCAGCACTATGTCCTGCAGAGCCGAGCAAGGAAAGTAGACAAATTTGTGGAAATAGTCTCAAAATATACTCCTGTGAAACACTACTGCACTGCCCAGCCTTCCCTTGTACCAATCTGTAGTGGATTGTTTTAATAGTTAATTGGTAAATGTATACAATATGTACTTCTGCATGAATCCAGTGACACTTTAAGTATTCCATAAAAAACTGCAATGCATGTATTGCTGAGAAAGTCAATTTACTCCTTACAATATCAAAATACAATTCTATGAAGCTTTTGAAATCTTCATATAACATCATTTTATGTTCATGGTTGTATATTAACAAAGTTATTTCACTTTATATTATCATCAAAAGTTAAAAACAGTGTGATGCACTATGTCTAAGAACTGCAAATAAAAAAATGTGAGAAAATTATATATTTACCAAGAAAGTGAGATATGGTAAAAAATATAAGATATGTCAAGGAGGGAACCCATTTGGAGCGGCCAGCACGGCACAGCCCAGCCCCGGCCGAAATGTTTCGCATGCTATTCAGTTAGACGCCACCCAATGCGACCGGCCGGCCGGCCCGACCCCGCCCAGAATGCTTCCTCGAGAATAAAATCCGGTGGATGCGGCCAGCCGGGGCGGCGCGGCGAGTGGCCTTGGGAGGGGTTGACGTGCCCTTCCAGGAACTAACGGCTGCATGGGTCTTGCAAGCGCTTGTTATCGGGTGTCTCTCACCATCTTCCTTCCTCACTATTCCCAATGCAGTCACAAATTCTTTGAGATGGTAGATTTTAGCAATTGATAAAAATGCGACATGTTACCAAATACTAAAAAAACTAGTAATTGTATGTTTGGCGGTCGGTGGAATATATTTGTGAAGGTTTTCAATCTGCGATAAATGCGAAATTATCTGCAAAATGCGAAATGGACGTGAATCTGCGACATTTCATTATTTTCTTCGTGGTTTCTAACTAGGGATACGACATCAACAACACATCGATGTTTCAAAACATTTAATTACGGCCAAGAGTATAGTAGCTGAACGATTTTTTTGTCAATACAGTTTCATTGTTACTGATAGAAGAAACAGGTTATATGGAGCCAACAATGAAATATGCTCTCCGTTAATTTTTCATTGTTTGTGTTACATATTATAGTTATTTACATAAATTGATTTCATTTGACAAAATACATAACCTTTTATAATAATGTGTTGTTTTAATATGTATTTTCAAATTGCGAGACATTTATTTTCCTCTCCTTTGAATAATGTTACATAGAAGCATGAATTTCTATACAGACAGGAATTATTCTATAAATTTAAAATTGCGTCTTTAAATATTTATTCACTAATGGTGAAATGTTAAATAACTTTCGCTTATTTCCTCATTTTAATAGAAAAATCTAAAAAATACCAGAATATTTTTTTATTTCAAAGAGACCTCCCGTAATAATAATTTTCTAAACAAAAAACTACAAAATGCTAAATCTTAATTTTTATAATGCTATAGTCTTCTTTTCTAAACGAGATTTTTTAAATTTAAAGTGCTAAATTCTACGATCACTACAAATACTTTATGATTGCGGCGGCGATGGTGTAGCGGTTAGCGTATCGGACTGTTGTACCCAAGTTACCGGGTTCAAACCCGATCGAAGCCGTGGATTTTTAAGGGCGAAAAAATCCTTCGGAGGGGAAGTAAAGCCGGCTGTCCCATGTTAGTACATTTACTGCATGTAAAAGATCCTCAAGCCTAAATGATGCCTCTGAGCTAAATTCAAATCGCCTGTTTCGTCGCTCAAGTAATACCTTCTTTCTCCCATGATTGGTGAAAGGAGTGTAACGAAATTTGCGTGGTCAGACGGAAGAGCAGGCCTCATGGCCTGAGTCTCACCACGTAAAATAAGGCAATCAATTCAATGATTCATAATGAATATCAAGGGGGAGATACGTTTTTTTTTAAGGTGATATGCATTGTTTCTTCCAATATTCAACTGAGGAAATTTATAATACGAGTACATAGGCATACAATAATTGATATGTACAAGCAGATGTCTTATGTTAAATGTGATGTAATTAGTAGTTTGGTATGAGCTTTTTATAAAGTACCCTTAAATATATAAAAAAAAACTTTAAAACCGTGGGTCCTGAAGTTGAGTAAAATCAAATGGATTTTATACTGATTTTGGAAAAGATCCTGATGCTTTCGAACTAATATTTTTCACAGCATTTGTGTTTACGCTGAGCACATTGTCCTCCTTGCTCCCGCTCTTCTTCCTCCGCAGCTAATATCATCAATTTCTCTAACGAAAGAATTAAACTCTCCATTGCTACTGGAACAAGTGGGGTTTCTGTCCAAGCCAGGCAGTCTGTAATGGGTAACTGGTAGGCCGAGCCGAGCGACGCCGTGCCTCGCCAGGAGCTCCTAGTGGGTTTCTCGCTTAAGGATGTTAATAAAAGGGAAGAGTATTCAAACAAGTAGTGTTGCATCATGATGGAAACTCAAAAAACTGAAAAATTATACTGACACTATTACAGCAATATTATCTATTTCCAAAACACACTTCAAATACCTACGGAAACACATAAAAGCATTACTTACATTATCTTAATAAGTGCCAATCACAACAAAACGCAATGTATCAGGAATTGATGAAATAAAGTTATTCTTAATATTGAGGGGTTTTCACCATTTTCTTTTACATTTAAACAGTTTTACATTGTGGCATAATTAGTTTTTGTGCCAACATTTTGGTCTGGATTTGAACCTTCATCATTGCTATATATGTCATGATACTATGTCATATGATAGATTCATGTAATAGTATATATTAAAGTACGTGCAACATCATACCTTGTTTAACTTTATAGAACATGAAACAGCATTGTAAAGTGCCTACCACCTAACTGGAATCATCAACATGCTGCACTAAGTGCACTGAAGCAAATGGAATGGAGTTCATCCATGTGGCATGGGGATATTGTATGGTATCTGCACCATACACCCACTTAACAAAACTATTTACATTACTATTGTTAAACAATTCACATATAATATATGAAGGGCTTGGCTCTAATAGTCTTACCCCACATCGAGTTCCTTCTAAGAAATAAGATAAAGGTTTTAATTCTGACATTCCTTATCACAATAATACTAATAATAATCAAAAAAAGTATTTATAAACGTAATACTTGATGTGACAAAAAACTTGAAGAATTTTGTTAGAAGGATCTTATATATTCTAATTACTAATTGTGGCACAATCAGAATTTGGGACTTTGTAAAACTTCAGTCGTCTCTTTCATTAATTTTTTCTTTGTTTCTTTCTTTATAATTTATTTTGAACTAATGTTTGTTTTTTCTATCTTGAAAATAACTGACCAAAGAACATGATTGTGTTCATGACTTCATTGAGATCATACACAGTAAGGAAGAGGAAAAAGGAGAAAAAAAAGTTTAAAAATATTGTTTATTATTTATTATACAACAAATAAAATAGAATTGATCCAACTATTCCTTAGAAACCCAAATTGTAATGATGCATTAGAAATTGCTTTCATTCACTTAATATATTTTATTCTGATTTTCAGTCACGAATTATTGCAGAAGTTCAACAAGATGTATTTTTCCACTAGATTTTAACACTATGAAAATGATAGTGCCACTTCAGTTGCACTTTTATAGTCCAAAATGCGACTTCTCATTTCTTTCAATTTTCCAATACCGTTTTTATGGATTTTTGTTTTCTCATTACGATAATATACTTCTGTAATTAACTTTTCAAGAATGTAACTCAGCCACAAGACATTACTGTAAGGTTGAAAAACTTGCCAGTTGTTTCTGAAAGCAAGCGAAAACATTCGACAATTTCATTTTATGCTATTACACAAAATTTGTTGTACATGCTCTTCCTCTGGCAACATTTACTCCTTCGGTATCAAAATCATAAACTACATTGGAAATTGTACTTACTCAGTTTTGTCTCGCATCATGCGATAAATGTCAAATTGATAATCCCCTTGTCCTTCAAAAAGAGTAGGATCTTCAGCGATATTGTTGTATATGCAACAACCATCATATGTTATTCGTGAAAGTGTAAAATCAATCACTGAAGCCTAGAAAACCAATCCCAAACAATTTTGTTACTCTTTCTAATGCATATTGAACAATAATATTATTAACTTATTTACCCATTTACAGGCAACATAATATATTTTAAACTTAAATCTGTACAATAAAACAATTTTAGAACGTGGTAAACTAATTGCCCAAAAGTCAGCAGCAGTCATCATCTTGGCAATAGAAGTTATTCTGCCAAAAATTCACAGTTTTCCAACACGATATTACATAACTTTCTCATCATTCGAAAGTACTTTGTAAGGAAAGAAAGTAAAACTATCATTCATAATTGTAGTTATAGGAAAACTCCGAAAAGTTTTCAATTTTTGCAATTTTTGAAAATTCAGGGATTTCAACGAAAATTAGATTGCACCATTCTCTTAAGTGTCCCTTACACTATCCGAGGTCAAAATTTAATCAAAACTAGTGGGGCTAAAACAGCACATACTTTTTCACTCTTAGTAATGGTAATATTATTATTACACCTCAGATTTTAGGAAACATACCTATTTAGTTCCTTTAGGATATCGTGGAAAATAATTGCAGAACTTTAAGAATCATACAAAAAATACATCTTCTGAATGCATAGCAAGTGGTAGATTTGTAGGCTTCCGAAGCTGGGGTCATTGTATTCTTGGCTGGCTGTACAGGAGGAGCCACGTCTCAGTCAATGGAGCTGACATTTCAGCCATCTTGTTGTGGCCTTCTTCAGAGCTATACTGTTGAGCAATATAGCTCTGAAGAGCTCCATTGACTGAGACGTGGCTCATCCTGGACAGCCAAGAATGCAGCAAGTGGTATTTTATGCCTATGGTTATGGCAAACCACTTGATGATTATCAACCTAATTGAAAATCGAGTTACACCACTTGGGTTTTAATAGGCTCATTTGATTAATATGTTTTCCCTATTTTGATCTTTCCAATTATTAGATAGTATTTTCAACATTTTTAGTACATGTGTATGTACATATTTATCTGCAAGTTATTCAATATAAATTCTCGTCCTGGTTGACCAAAGTGCAACACCAACTCCATCCCAGATGTCTCCTCAGCATATCAACAACTGACGAGAGCAGCACTTGGGCACTAAGGTCAGATCCTACGAAAAGGAGACTCAGCTACCTTCAGTTAAATGTCATCAAACGCAAAGCTATTTTTCCCACCTGCGAAATGCAGGTACCAACCCATAAGAGATTTTCCATGCTCAGAGAAGAAAGCTCACAACTCTCCACTGAACTTAATGCTGCTCTGAACAAAACCAAACAAAAACTACTACCAATATTTATTAATAAAAAGGCAAACTATACATGTGTAACTTATTGTACGCTCCACTCACAATGGCGCTGCGCCAAAGGATTAGGCGTCAGGAGCCAGGCAGGATGTGAGAACAATGCAAATTGGGAGAATTGAACAAATTGAACAACTGAACAAATTGGGAGAATTCCGAGAGCTAGGGAAAGGGATGCCCAAAATGAGGGACAGCGCATTTGCCGCGTGCAAAATTCTTAGAATCCAGGGCAATGGATGCCCAAAATGCCTGGCAACGCAACTAGCGCGAGCCGTGTGAAAAACCCAGTGACGTTTCAGGTCACGTGGATGGGAGCTATGTAAGAGCGAACGCAGAGCGCGGGGGTGGGGTTTGTCGAGCTGAGTGGAACCCTCGTGCGAACACACAAAACTTGCGCCCAGGGCGGTGCGGAGCCGAGCGAGGCTCGTACGGCAACCCATGTGTTGGGACGCCGGTGTGAATATGTCCACGAGTGACCTAAGTCGCTGGAACCACGTGCTGTGTGCATAAGGTTCGCTGAGGAGTGGCGCGGGCCACGAGTCAGATTACATTTTTTAAGGATCGCCTCCCATATGAGGGGAGTAAACGTTCACTAAGAGCTAAGAGTAACTTAAATATTTATTGTACATATTGTGAATAAACCTGTACATATTTATCATTGAAGCTCGTGTCTGTGTTATTGTGTATTCCCACGACGTCACACATGACATGTTAGTAAGTTATTTCTAGGGAGTGTTCAGAAGAACTATTCTAAAAACCATGTATGTCAGAATGTTTTTTTATTGAAATTGGATTGTTCTGATTTACATCAGATTCAATCTGTAACATGTGTCTAAAGAGTTCATTAGTTTTAATTATTTTAGTATGTTACTCTACACTAGTGGTCTCTTTTTATTATCATATTTTAGAAATACTATACAAGTAAGGACTTGTATAGTTATTTTTAAAAGATGCATTGGATGGCCATTTACATTTGTTTTAAGCATAATCAGTAACTGCTGGATGAAAATATATTTGAATTTAGTTGAATTCATTCATTTAATAACTAAATTTGTATTTAGTTATTAACAATCTTTACATTTACATTTTACGTTATTAAAACAATCTTTACATTTCACTAACTTGCAATTTCATATTATTAAATTAGTTTTGAAATCACTTTGACTTAGTTTTGACCTTAGGGCTTACTTTTGAGCAGCAACATCCTGTTGTTATGTGAGCTATTGTATGAAATCTATGTTTCATATATCTGGAGTCATGGGGAAGAGTTTGGCTTACACAACACAACTCAAGAGGCTACACAACTCAAGAGAGTGGCAAAGCAAATCCCTCTTCTCCCAGGGAGGAGCACGATTCACCTCCAAGAACACCTCATCTGGGAAATGAAAAACGCTGCCAAATTTTTGAACCTTACAAATAATCTGTGGAAGTTTATCTTTGTTACATTGATCATCAATTTCTTTTAAATTTATAATCATTCTGAATAAAATGTTTAGCAAAAACATATCTGCAATTCTAAATCAATTTATAATTTTAGTTCTTGAAAATTAATATAACAAAATAAATATTTAATATAACAGTTAAAAAATTATTTAAATCAGTTTTTAAAAAAAAATTTGATTTAAATAATTGAAACCCTAAAAACAAAATAGCTTTTTGGACCAGAGTAAGTAGCAGTATTACATGTTGCAATACCCATCAACCAATAACTGTGTGCAAACTGTACGTCAGCTTCTGGGTCAACGACCCCCATCTCGGTCAGGCATTTTGTAGTTTCCCACATTCTTCAAGTAAATGCTGAGATCCCCGTTTAGCTTTTGGACACAATACACTATCCAGCACACTTTGACTTTGTAGCACTGATATCTGTATCATCTCATCAACTGGTGGTAATCCACTACACTCTAACATTAGCATGGCAATGTCCAGAGCTATTCTCTGGTAGCTTGATTATCTGGATACCCATCTGATAATTTACAAAATATTAACTTCAATTCATTGTAAATTAAATTGCATGCTTAGGGTAACCAACATTGAAAAATATATATAGAAGAGACTTTCTATGCTGCTAGTTTGATACATTAAACAAATAAAGCCCACTTTCATTAATGAACAGCAGATGTTTCCAAAAAAGATTTTCACTTTGCAACGAAACAGTTCAAATGCTTGTCTACTAGTTACTCTCATACATTTACATTGATTTTCAAGCACATTATGAACTTCTTGTTTTACTTTACCAAATTAAATGCTTTCGTTTTTCAAAATTAAATTTAATAATTATTAACGAATGAATGACAATGTTTTAAATAAACTCCCCACACGCGATATCAATTTTCTTACGTCTTTTCTGACCTACAGCAACTCTGATCAAAGTCCAAAAAAAAATTATTCCATCTGGAACGTTCTTCCATAACAACATACAGATTTTTCCTACGGGGTCGTCTGGTTGAAACGGCCTCGCGTCGTCTCCCTGCAGCTCCGCGGCGTCTTGGGACCTTGAAGGACGGCTCGTGTCCGTTATAAAAAGTGTAACCTGGCCGTCACGCGTTCGCTTGCGTATGGATTCGTGCAAAATTTTCAGATGCAACGAAATACTACGTAACAGCAACATTGCACGGAACAGACCTCAAGACAGATTAAAACCAACTCTTTCTTGTCTTCTCCGAAGAGCTTTTCTGGCGCTATTTGAAACGGATGCTCCTAACGATACTCTCGTAGTCCGATCTTGCAATACATTTTTTCTGCTTGACGGTTCGCTCTCAAAACAAAAAGTTGCAATGTATTATGCCGACTTCCTTCCTATCGGCTACAGTAGCGAACTCTCCCGTTACATTTTTGCACTTCCTCTTTTGTTTTTGTGCGCGCGTTCAAACTCGTTTAAAAACCCTTCTGGACACAGGCAAAAGGATGGGACAAGATTCGCCGGATTAGTGGAAAACGGATGGTCCCATAACCCCTCCTTAAAAAGTTTTCTGTTGCCCAGACCATAAATACTGAAATATCAGGAACGGCCTTCGTTTTCTTAGTCAGATGTGTTGTTATTCTTGATATTAAATACTTGTAAAGTTCTATTTAATAAGCTTTTACTTTCTTATTCCTTGCTTATTCACTCTTGATAAGTAAGTGTAAAATATACAAATGATTCCTCTTGTTAGTTAGTCACGTAGCAACTATTTGTAAATATTTCTTGAACGTACTGACAAATATTTTGCAAATGTATATTCCTGCCTGAAATTGGCAATATTTTGGGAAGCTCATCCTTTAGTGCTGACATTTAGATTGCAAAGAATATTATCTGAATAATGAAACATCCCATCCACGTGATCACCAAAGCCTCTTTTCATTGAGCTCGGAATCTAACTTGCACTGTTATTTACAAATCTAGTATTTGTCAAAACTGACAACAGTGGGAACTAATTTTTATGTAATGTGATATTATAGTTACAAGTTACATGATTACACATTTCGCAGTTACAGGTACCAGTTACACAGTTACACAGTTACACAGTTGCACAGTTGCACAGTTGCACAGTTGCACAGTTGCACAGTTACACAGTTGCACAGTTGCACAGTTGCACAGTTACACAGTTAAACAGTTACACAGTTACTACAGTTACACAGTTACACAGTTACACAGTTACAGTTACACAGTTGCAAAGTTGCACAGTTGCACAGTTGCACAGTTACACAGTTAAAAGTTACACAGTTACAATTACACAATTACACAGTTACACAGTTACAGTTACACAGTTGACATTGCAGTTGCACAGTTGCACAGTTGCACAGTTGCACAGTTACAGTTACCAGTTACGAGTTACCAGTTACGAGTTACCAGTTACGAGTTACCAGTTACGAGTTACACAGTTACACAGTTCAGTTACACAGTTGCACAGTTACACAGTTACACAGTTACACAGTTACACATTCACAGTTGTACAGTTGCAAGTTGACAGTTACACAGTTGTTACAGTTACACAGTTGCACAGTTACACAGTTACACAGTTACACATTTACACAGTTACACAGTTACACAGTTACCCAGTTACACAGTTGCACAGTTGCACAGTTGCAAAGTTTCACAGTTGCACAGTTGCACAGTTGCACAGTTGCACAGTTACACAGTTACAGTTACAGATTCCCAGTTACAGTTACACGATTACACAGTTACACAGTTACAGTTACACAGTTACACAGTGTACACAGTTACAGTTACCAGTTACAGTTTACCAGTTACAGTTACCAATTTTGAGTTACCAGTTACAGTTACGAGTTACCAGTTACGAGTTACACAGTTACACAGTTGCACAGTTGCACAGTTGCACAGTTGCACAGTTGCACAGTTACACAGTTACACAGTTACACAGTTACACAGTTACACTTACACAGTTACACGGTTACACGTAACACAGTTACACAGTTACAGTTCCCAATTCGAGATTACCATGAGTTACCAATTACGAATTACCAGTTACAGTTACCAATTACGAATTACAATTACAAAATTACATTTGCACAGTTGCACAGTTGCACAGTTACACAGTTACCCAGTTACACAGTTACACAGTTACACAGTTACACAGTTACACAGTTACACAGTTACACAGTTAAACAGTTACACAGTTACACAGTTACACAGTTGCACAGTTGCACAGTTACACAGTTACACAGTTGCACAGTTACACAGTTACACAGTTACACAGTTACACAGTTACACAATTACACAGTTACACAGTTACACAGTTACGAGTTACCAGTTACGAGTTACCAGTTACATTACCAATTACAGTTACAGTTACCAGTTGCCAGTTGAGTTACAAGTTATTCGAGTTACAGATTACAGAGTTAAGAGTTACTAGTTACATAGTTTTTTGTTTTTTTTTCAAAATACAAGTATTATATGACAGTGTAGGGATCACAGAATTTGGAAAATGTGCACATACTTCACTTTTCCCCATAGCACGTCATACGCAGGTTTAACTGTTTTTTTAAGTAAAATATATAAATAAATAAACAAATAAAAAAAGACGTAGAAAGGTCAGTATCAAGAGCTCACTACAAGAAATCCACATACAATACATGTACGCTACTTTACAACGCATTTCCAGATGAAATTAAACAATTAAAATTGGTTTACACAAATTTAAATTAAAAGGAAAATATTTTCTCCTCTATAACTGTTTCTATACAATTAGAGCAAAATAATGTTTACTTATAACAATGATGTAATATAATGAATTAGTTTACATTCATATTGTATACTTTTTCCCAAAAAGACTTAATATGCCTGTAAAAAGTAATGTACTTCAGCTTCCGGTCAATGACCCCATCTCGATCAGGCTTTTGTCCTTTTTCCCTGGATCCATTGAACAAATACTGAGATAGCCTTCGATTTGCTTCTGGACGTAAATGTGCTTTACTATCCGCACGTTGTGTTGAGATTTTCTTTTGTTTGTAGTGGTGGCAGAGCTTAGTTAGTTTCTATTTTGTTGTAGAAAATCAAATCTGCAGTTCGTTTACCGTTGCCAGTAAGTTTTCTATAACTCGGAAACGAAAATATTTAGTTTTTGAAATGTTAATCTCTCGCTTTTTTAATTTATTATTACTATTACTATATTTTTTATTATTCAACTGTTAATAGTTAAATTATTGGGATGGGATTCTGAAATGCAAGAAAGCATGCACAGATGATTTTGTCACCCATACGTCACATACAGTTTTTTACTGTTTTTGACTAAATTAAAAATAACTAGTGGCAGTATTATTTACATTGTTAGTTGGAAAAATATACGTTTGACAAATATATTTTCCATTTTGTTTGTTGGGCTTCCGTTAACCTTGTGTTGTTGTTTTTTATTTTGTTTATAAAAATAGGTTGTTTTTTCTGTAACTTAATTTCTTTACATCGCGTGCCAGGTTTCTCTGTTTAACCACGATTTTCGTCTCTGCTACCTTACAAATATTTAAACTTCTCCCCGTTGCTAATTACACCTGCTGTTTGCCGTTTACAGCTTTTGTAAGACATTATTCTTGTCGGTTGATTTTTTCTTCACCCCTCTCCATTCCTTCATCCATTGTCGACACGAACTTTACTTATTAATAGGTCTAAAACTGTGAAAAAATTTTTCCAAATATATGTTCGCTGTCTTAGCAATGGAAGAAATACAGCTGTGTGAATTGCAGATTTAGGTATGCACCTTGCGTAATAATTAACGCAAACTAATAAACTTTTTAATTGCTTAGTATTCTTTGGAGGTGCAATCATATCTATCTCTTGAATTTTCTATAAATTCATCTTGACTCCCTGAGTAGTCAAATTATAACCAAGGAATTTTACTTGCTCTGTACAGAAATTACTCTTCTTTAAGTGCAATTGCAAATTTTTTTCAATTATCCCTTTAATAATGTATCTAATTTGACTATATGTTCCTCAAATGTTTTGGAATACAATAGAACATCATCTATGTATATTAAAGATGCCAGTCATTTCTCCCAATGACCATGTCCAAACATTGTACTAGGTTGATGCACTATTCTGAGCCCAGATGGTATACGTTTGAAAACATGAAATTCCTCGACGGATAAATCCCGTGTATAGTCTACACTTGGGTGCAATTGCTACCTGCTGTTAAGATACTGTTAAGTCTGTGTCCTGATACTGTCCCGTAAGTCTGTGTAACTCACCCACTTAATGCAGTCTAATTGATTTTTAACTCTTTTATTCGCGCGATCTATCTCCTCGGTAGGGTTACTTAAATCAAACGACGCTCATCTAGTCAGAACTTTATCTACCCATTACTCTCTTCACGAGCACTAACGGATTGAGACAGGATGTCTTAAATTTCCCATTGTGATGCCGTCTTCGACCGTAGAAGAACTTATCCACCTCTTCCTTATGTTTCTCGGGAATGACATACTGATAATCCGTGAATGGTGTTTTATCGTTAACCGATTTCAAATTGAAAATCTTTTACAGATTACTGATTTGTACAAATTACTCTTTGATTTCTTATCAAAATTTAGTAAATTTCCTTTTCTAGTCTTTGTCTAGATTAGAAT
Source organism: Teleogryllus oceanicus (assembly GCA_964035755.1). Classification (NCBI taxonomy): domain Eukaryota; kingdom Metazoa; phylum Arthropoda; class Insecta; order Orthoptera; family Gryllidae; genus Teleogryllus; species Teleogryllus oceanicus. The sequence goes on along the minus strand of CAXIVR010000001.1, from coordinate 343,760,478 downwards.
TTTCCTGAACGTGAGAACGAATCTTCAACTCTACATATACTTCCACAAGACAATTTGCTTCCCAGAGGTTCCAGGTGAATGAATTGAAATCCAAATTCATCTGATTATTTAGTTTTAATGTTATAGTACTGTTTTCTAAGTTAATGACAACACAATGCTGCTTAATGAAGTCAACTCAAGAATAAGCGGATAAAAGTTCTTGTGCTATCAACCAAATAACCAGTACATACTATTATCTACCTCTACGCCTAAATAGGCTTGGGCTATGATTTGATTTTCTTCCATTGCTCCTATCAGAAACGACTTTACAGTGGCAATGTAGGTATCTATACCCTACTTGGCATCTCATCAACAAACTTTGAGATATAAATAAATTGCACAACTCGTTCCACCAAAACAGAAATATCAGTACCCTCGCATCTCCTTTGATCATGAGCATTGCCTCCTGGATGCAGGAGGATCCTGGATTAGGTTTACATCAGGATGACTTGTCGAAGCAAACCTGATATTTTCGATTCATGTCCGCGAGATGTATTAGGATCGCGTTTCTTGATTGCAAGCCTCCTCTGTGAATCGACCCTTTCTCTTCTATCTCTTGACGTTTTTCCTATCTTCGGGTTTCGTTACTGCGTTTTCTGTTCTTAAATGCCTTTATCGTTCTCGGAATGTGGTCATATTGTTCCCTAAAAAACCTTGAAGTCCGTCTACATTTGTTTCCTTATATTGCCGTACTTTTGTTCCTATCGTAATGCCTTGAAATATTTCTAAGGCAAGGAGGCCTGCTTTGTGATTGCTAATCCCCTCAACAACTTCACAAGATATGAAACATTCTTTCAGCCTAATTCAGGAACCGTCGAAAGAGCATCCTGTCGCTTCACGTCGAACTACTAGAGTTAATCGCTGTCCCAAGCTGACTGTTGACAAGTGTTTGGACTTTCCATCGCCATGGCTCCCTCCCAGTTTGCGCTCGAAATATTTAAGTCGCCTCCCAAAAACATTAAGATGGCCATTTTCGTTTCCGTTCTCTGAATGATGTCTTTAAAACGTCATATTCATCGCTCGAGAGTCCCCATCATGCAATAATTCTAATATGTTTCTTGACGTAGTCATTTCTATTCCATCATTTCAAACTCTGTACTGACCCAATCTAATCTAACATCGATGTCTGCTTTGACGCAAATAGAGATCCGCCCCTCTACTATTTCTATCCTCCCAAGATCTCAGAAAGAGAAAAAAAAATTTCAAGGCTCCGATTTCTCGGTTGTGCGACTCAGTCCCTACTCTATGTCGGAATCAGGCATCAACTAGATTCCCAAAATCTCTTTCTTTATTGATTATACTTGACAGTTCACCCGTAACAACTTAAGGATTCCTTTCTTCGTCTAAGAAATATGCTATTTTTCTTCCCCCATATCGTCAAAAAAAGGACTCACTGCCGCGAAAACAGCAAGAACTAATATTTGTACATTCCACTAACTGCCTGAGTGAGCACAGAAAAAGCCTATTTTGCGCTTATGTTAAGGGCGGAGTAGCGGGAAGTGTCTCACCAGCCGCCTCCTCCGCCTCCGCCGGCGTGAGGGCGCGCGGCCGCGGCGCCAGGAGGTCCCAGCGCACGTCCGCCGCCCCCAGCGGCAGCCTCAGCAGCCACAGCAGCCACAGCCGCCACAGCAGCCACAGCAGCCACAGCCGCCACAGCAGCCACAGCAGCCACAGCAGCCACAGCAGCCACAGCAGCCACAGCCGCCACAGCCGCCACAGCACGGCGATTCCTCTCATCCCCTTCACCTACAGCCACAAGCACCACTGACTCAGCCTCACCTTTTGGATTCGGACAAACGCTACTCTGGCGTTATTAGTGGATTGGACAAAATCTCGAGGGCTTTCTTCCAGGTCGCTCAACACCCTTTTTTGATTGGTCCCACGAGGTCAATTATCTTGGTCAAGATGTGTGTAATAATTTAAACGGTTTGTTAAATAAATTATATTCATAAAGTGTTGAGTATTAATTTTTCAATTATGTATATATATTCTGACAAACATACAGGAATTCCTAGGCGCCTGTCGGGAATTCGCAGATATCATGCTCTTGCGAGCTTTGTGCTCAGGGCAGTGGGATCTTTTTGGGTGTCGAGAGGATATCCAATGAAGTACATATAAATCAATTAAACTGGCTTGAATATTTTGAATCACTTTTAAATGGTTACACTGAACACACATTGCTGTTGAAAATGTCTTATGTTTTCGGGGAACTTGATGGAACACCCCGAAGTTACTCTAGTTTTTCGCTGCTTCAGTACGGTATTTTGGTTTCATTTCAGATCAAACGCGATCCTGTGTCAATAGCACTCACTAACCACAGTTTTTTACTCTGGTCAGAGTAGACTCAAATGAACTTTTATCTCTGAATGGTGCCCCGGCAAACTGGTAGATGGCGTTCGGAAGACTTTCCACCACAATCTACATTGCTCATGCTGAGGCACATCGTAAGTTCAAAACAGTGAATGAAGACGCAGCCTGTCTTGTTTTGGCAGGTATGACCGAGAGCCAAAGGAAGAGGGGGTTGGAAAGGAAGAAGATTGTGGGTGAAGGGGTTGTCCGAAATGCAGTCAAGGCTGTCCAAAGCAGTTGCATTTCTTCACTTTTCTCTCAGGGCCTTGAACAGGGTTGTGGTTAAAACTGATCACTCGCTATAAAGAGTACGCGCCCCGTTAACTGCCTTTTACCCCATTCGCGAAAACCGGCGACGCGAACTTTAATGGACGAGGCATTTTTAGCGCTTGCTCTGGGCGGGCAGGTCCATCTGGGAAAACAAAGCCGCTGCCTTGAAACTACTTCGCTGCGCCTGGTTTGGCGGGCGGATCGCACCTGGGGCTGAGTTGCAAAAATAATCGCGGCGGCGAGTCCTGCGGGTCGTCAACCTACGCCTGTGCCGTGGCGGTCGGGCGGCGTGGTCGGCGGTTGTCGGCGGGAACGGTCGGTGGACGGCGGGGAGAGGGTGGTCGTTCCAAGCATCTGCTGCCGACAGGCCGCGCAGGTAGCGAGCCGAATAGTTTGATTATTAAAATCGCCGGTGCGGTTTATTATATCCGTTCTCGGAAGTGTGGTATTGCAATATATAAATTTTAACGTCCATAATTAAAGTTATATCATTCGCCATTTATCGGTGAATTTGTTTATGAAATTCAAATTAATATTTTATTGGGATTCAGTCTAATGAGATGCTTACTAACTGGCCTTTCTAAATGTACTTATTTATTCTTGTAATTTCCTATTACAAATACGGCATTCATTTCAGCATACAAATCAAATTGTTGGATCCAGTTGATACTCTTTATTTGCTCATTATATCTTCAAGTATATCTTAAAGTTCTTCTGTACATATGTTGTAAATACCAATTAGGTCTCAGGACGACTTTTTATTGAATCTTCATATCTTGATACGTGCTCCGAAACGAATTCAGTACCACCGTGAAGTGTTGATTGTATATTTGAGGTGTTTTGAGTGTGAGTGTGGTGGCGCTGTTCTACCTTCAGTTTTGGATTCAGTGCGTCGACATATGAAGAAAAATGTTCAAGTCTTCAGGTCTGACAACAACTCAGAAAACAAAATAAATTTTCACGATGTTTTGTCGCACGATTACGGCCAACAGTATACTTCAGAAGAGCGGTTCACGTACATGAAATTAAGACAAGAATACGAAAACGGACGACGGAAATTTTCATTTACAAACCGAAATATTAGAGACTGAAACAGTTCCCCTGCGATAATCTTAGAACCCTTTCCTCAAAGTTTGAACAAGTATAAAAATAGATTAGTTTTCTAGATAATTATATTTTAGGTCAATGTATCAGTTTTAAGTTTCTACTGTTAGATTAGTTGTATTTCCTATTAAGTAAGTTCTTTCATTGTTAGTATTAATACCAGTTGTAGTAGTATTGTTATTATTATCTTTATTATTGTTATCATTTTTTACTATTTGTGTAGTGTTGTGTAGGGCAGCGCAGTGTCGTGTTATGAAGTGGAGGGAAAAGGGAAAGCGGAAGAAATCGTGGCTCATTGCAAAGTTCAACCTTTCACCAGTGAGATCCGGGTTCGATTCCATCAATCTCATGTAATTGTTCCAACAAAACGAGTTCGGTTGTTTCACAAGGGGTAGTCAACCCTGTGAAGTGTCCTAAACCCTACCGTATCCTTATTCCTTCCTAATTCTGGCCGCTGGGTAGTGACGCAGGAGCGCACGGTAGGAAAAGGGGCGTACGCGGAGATGCTACCTGCAGTCCTCTTGACAACCGACTACGACGAACGCGACAGACAATGTTAACGGAGGATTACTCCGCAAGCGCAGTAATGGGAGGGTTACTCAAAGCGCAAGCGCTCAACGCCCCCAAGGGGCTTGGAACCCTTGCGTCAAGTAGACCAACAAATAAAAAATAATAATATTAAAAATAAAATAAAAGAAATGCGTCACAGTTAAGTGTCGTTCAGTGCAGTGAAGTGTAGTAAGGTTTGCGTGGTGATATTATGTACTATTCTTTTTTAATTAACTACTTTTGTAACTTATTGTTAGTGAATGTAAGCTTAATGCATGTAAAGTTAAGATATTCCCAAAAGTTATACTTAATTGCAGAATTAACCACATAATCTAAACCGGATATTGTTATCCAGGATTCCGAAGAAAAACGTGTCTACTTGTAGATGTTGGCTGTGCCGTGCGATCAATACGTCATAAACAAGGAGGCAGAGAAAGTTTTAAATTCAAGAGTTTGGAAATCGAGATCAGCCAATGTGAGGCGTTAAGCACAGTTCGTCTTGATAGTAATCAGGGGCTCTGGATTTGTTCCCCAAAATTTGTGTAAGAACTGTATAAACTCCCAGGTTATTGAAAGATTGGAAAGTGAAAGATATTTCGTTATTGTGCACAGTCCATATTTTGCGCAAAGTATTGTAGAGGCACCGAGAGCCATAGAGCTGCTCCTTAGGAAGCTAGTTGCAACCCGGACTACATTTTATAACCAACCGACTCATAACATCTTTAATCGTGAATTAGAGGAATAACAACTACAACATCAACAACAACAACAACAACAACAACAATAATAATAATAATAATAATAATAATAATAATAATAATAATAATAATAATAATAATAATAATAATAATAATAATAATAATATGCAATGTTAATAAATTTTAATGTTAATATAATTAATAATTTCAACCAATAGTGCAAATAGCGATAATGATAAAAAGAGAAAATTTTGAAAATCCTAAATTCTCCTGTTTAATGAGTGTATTGATTTTATCTCAGAAGCGGGTATGTCATTTACTTTAAGTTCACGTTCGTTGGGCAGACCTACTGATAGAAAGCATATGGATGTGCACGAAATGTGATGAAAGTTATCAGAAAAACAGTATTTACATACCTGATCTATGATAAATGTATTGAATCGCTCCTAAAATATGTAAATTATCATAGAAAATAGCTGTGAAACTTCTGATCCTCGATAATTTTGATTTTCGTGACGAAGTTTGCCGAAAACTACAGCATTTCTTGGTATCACTGTTAATAACCTAAAATATGCATTTCTCTTGTGAGCCTGATTCTAGTAACAATCGAGGAAAATGAAGTGTGCCGTTTTACGATAGTTATACCATTTTAGGAGAGGTATTCGTGCTATAAAACAGGGGTTGTCATTATTGTAATTTTTTGTATACAAACTAGAGAAGTGATTAAGGATACCGTTCATATTATACATAGGGACGAATCAATAACATTGTTCAAAGCCTTTTTGCCATTTTACGTTCTAAGAAGATACAATTATGCTAAAATGTCAAAGATATTGATCATTCAAACACAGATAACATCTTGGCATATCGATTTACTACCTAACATTGTGACGAACAGTTTGACGGCGAGTGGGATTGTGTTTGCTTTTGGAGTAATTTGGAAGTCAGCGAGAAGTTGGAGACCATGAAGCGTTGGTTGCTTGTAGATCGCTTCTTACTAAAAGGTAGGGATAATCACAACAAAGATAATATGAATGTTTTCCCTTCATACATGGTAGAAAAAACTTAGTACCATATCGTCAACCGACAACTTTGCCTGTTTTGAAAATTGTTGTTCGTGCCTGCAAGTTCCTGATCAACAAATAAACACCAATATTTTCGTTGCACAAGGGCATTGAAGAATAGTTGCGTTTTTTTGTGCATACTTTCAGCCTTATCCGTTGATTGCAAAGCATTATCAGCGTTCTTTGTTTTCGACATGTGAAAGAGCATGTTTTTTAATAGTCTCCTCGTACTCCTTCTTCAATCCAATAAAATTTTAAGAATTTTTGTTTAACATGGTATATAATTTCTTTTCAATATCTCTTTAAGATATTTAATATAAATGTAACATGCTTATATTATACTACTTTACTATACTTAATACTTAATATTATTACGTGGCAATGTTGCATCAGAAAACTTGGTGAAATTGAAACAATTGCAAATCCAGAATTTCATTATTTTTTGTGAAAATTGGCATACTATTGTCAAATTGTGTTTTTTTTCTTAAAAATTCATGCTAAATTTAGATTTTATTGTGATTTTGCATAAATAAAAATAAATATTTTTCAAGATTTTTGTTATATTACTTAAATATAAACCAAACTTTAATCACTAATAATAAAAATCACAATCAAGTTGTCAATCAACCTTAAAAATTAGCCAATGAACAAATATCATTAATTTCAAATGCATTACAAATGACTTTCAATGAAGTACCAAAATATTGATTCAGTGGTGAGTTGTAGTTGACATTTACATAATAGAAATGATTGAAGACGTTGTCCTTGTCAACAATAGTACCAACCATACTATTGTTGACAATGAAAAAAACTTAAATTTAAAACTGCTAACAAAAAGTTTGCCCATCGAACAATGTTTCTGTATTGTGTGAAATCCACCACTTTGATATACAATAGATGCACATTCTGAATGAAACTTGTAGCAAAAACAACACTTCTAATATTGTAATCAAATGTTGCCCCATGAATTATTGCATGGTTTTAGAATTTACTCCCACATTTATACCAATGGATCAATAAATAATTAAAAAGGGCCACGTTTCCATCTTTGAAGATCAAGAATTTTTATTTAAATTATTCACATTACCTTAATATTTTCCTACAAGTCTTGTTCACAGAGATAATCCCATTTTCATTAAAATAAACCATGATCATCACTAATTCCAAATGAACTTTAGAAGAATTAGAAAAAGACAAGAATAAAAATTCAGTTAACACAAAAACTTATATTTAATTCAATGCAACATCAATATAGTCTTTGCATAGTTTCTGGCTCTTCAAAGGATCTCAGGTAATGGAAAGAAAGAAAGAAAATATAACCTCAAAAATAGATTGTATACAAGAACCTATCACCTACCTGAAAACAAAGAACCATCAATCAATGCATCTGGCAAAGATGGAATAACAATTGAATAAACACAAGACTCAAACTACACATATTACAAAAACCATATATTTACACTGTGTGAGATGTGAGAATATCAAAAACAAGAATATCTAAAGCATTGTAACCAGATTATCTTATTTTATTTTGTATTAAGGCCACTTCAGCTTAATTACACATTCATTTTCAAATATTGACAAACAGATGCCCAAAATGTAGATCTGTAATTTATTTCCTAATTATTAAGAAGTGCAGCATTTACCTGCATGCAACAACAGGACTACCTTCCCAACAAAAAAAGTTGTTTAGATGACATAGGAAAAATGCTTGTCCTACTGGAATTTTAAAAATATATTGAGATAATTTAATACGAGATCAATGTATAATTGCTTTACAAATTGTCACTAACTACCAAAACTATGAATGTAAAATGTAAATAATAGAAATTTGAATATAAAGTAATCCGACATATATTTGAACAATTTTTTTTATTTCATAAAATTATGATTCCCTTACCCTATTTAATTCTAACATGTAAGATGTTTCCATAGTTTAAAATATCTTTTTTTCTATTACTTTATTTTTATATTTAGTGGTTTGAACACAGTTGACAAAGTTCCCTTGGTTATGAGTTGATGTTTGATACTTGTGCAAAGTTGTTACAATTTCCAGGTGTGCGTAAATAACTAGAAAACTTACAGTGTGGCTTGTCTCTTAATTTATTTCCATGTTTCATCCTCAATGTGTGAAGTAAATGTGCTCATTTTGAAAAATGTAGATATCTTAATTGCATAGAATTCATGTTTGAATATAGAGATGAACATTGAACAATGTATTCATAATGTCTGTGTCAAAATGTGTATACTTCCGTTACACTGTTATTGTCTAGATCACATTTTCTTTTTGTGAATTCTTACATTGCTGACAAAATTGAATAAACAATAATGGGAGCACACCATAAACTATATCTTTTTTTGTGCTACCCAACATCAGAAAGGATAATTAATAAACATTAAGTATTATATAAAAAATAATATTGGAAGGTACTGTTAAATGAATTATACCTTGAATGTACAAGTCATAGTACAAATTTAGTTGCAATGCCATACTGAGGTTTTACTGGCTGACTTAATATGTATTGAAATTGAGTAAGTATGAATAAAGATGTATTAATAAAAATAATAATTTTTGGAGTCTATATTCAATTACAATCGTGTATGATGTGTCAAATGTGATGTATGTGTGGAGAGACTACAATTGCACACATCTCCTGCAGTGCAGAGAAGATACATTTATTGTCCACAAGCAGAATAAGGGGCCATCTCAAAATTTTCTCAAAGGACCAGGGAAACTGGACAAAAAAACCTGATAGAGATGGGTATACTAAATTACTTATTATGTAGGAATTATACTTGTTACAGATAGATTAAGATATTATATAGTAGATAATTATTTTTAGTAGCAAAATAGTTAAACATAATTTAATTTAATTTAAAATAATTTAATATTTCAAGATTTGTTCTTTCATTTTCACTCCCTTGTTAATACCTAAGATCATATTATAAGGACATTGTGATATTCTTAAGATATCTTAAATTGTATTTCTCTAAAATTCTAAAAGATCATGGGTGTCTAATATATGCAGATAAATTAATCAACTAATTGAGGACTTTTCTCAGTATTTTATTTAGTTCTAAATTAATTTGTTTTGTCTTTCTAAAACAAAAGTGTTGTTGACTGTTAAATAGTCCAATGTTAAAGGTTTTCATTTTGATGAAATACTAGGGAGGAAGATAATGCAAGAATTCTGCGCCCTATCACGAATTAAATCTCGACGCTTCGCGATCTGAGAACGAAAGCGAAGAACAAAACACTGAAACCACCGTTGTTTAAATATGGAATGGAAATTACGAATTGCGTAGACTCGAAGCCTGGGATAAATCGCGGAGGCTTGTCCTTGCAGCAAAGTAGGACGCGCCTTAATTTTATTATAGGTCATAATGCATAAGCACTCTAGAGAAGCTATTTCTGTTTGTGGGTTCATATTTCCGTGACTGTTTCTCACGATACATAGGATTTTAAAAATCGATACTTCAAATGGTTGGCATCTTGAGTGTTGAATTTTTATTGATGATAAATAGCACATACTTCATTTCAATATTCCTTTCGTATGATGAATGATTACCAACAGTCACGCAATGGTAGTATAGTTGTAAAATAATTGCATAAACTAATACTATATGACAATTAGACGGAGGCGATTTTAATTATGTTCCTTCAAATAATAAAAAATTAACATTTCTTTCTCCATTAGCTCAGGTTCGTATCCAGCGTTCAGGATCAGGGGAACAAGGTTATAGGAGGGACAAAAATTTTACCATCCACGAGCGTCGTAACAAAAATTCTTATTCATAAACTTTAAGTTTTATTTTTAAAATAAGAAACAATGAAGGAATGCTAAAGGTGTACAATTTGAGGTCAACTGTTGCAGAATCTTTTCTGTTAATTTTCTCTAACATCTTTCTACGACCATATTTCCTGTTTACTTACATGCTAAGAATATATCTACTTGACTAATATAGTATAATAGTGACAAGCAAGAGATGGAATATTGATTTACGTGACAAATTAAAATGATCAAATTGTTGGATGTAACCTACGAATTTATAACTAAATAGTACATACTTTTGTAATGTATGTACAGAACATTCCGGATGCTACTAGTACTAATCCTCATCACTAGATATCACAAATGCGACATCGAAGAAGCAGCAACACGAAATTTTGCAAGGATGGCCGCCGCAATGTTACTGCACATGAAATTTCGAAGTGGTTTGTTGAATCTGTTTAACGTTTTTGTTAGGTAAATGAACTCAGTATTATTAACGCCTTATTTTGCTATCCTCTAGCTACAGGTCAGAATTTTCTTGTTAATGTCGCGTATGTTGATGTTGGGAAGTTGAATTCAAGGAAGCCTCACTTGGTAGCATTGAAAATATTTTAGCCTAGGTTTCCGCAGCGCTGAGTATAGTCAATTGCAGCGTTGTGATCTTTGATTAGCGGTTGGCTAAACGAAGAGAGACATAGAAGATTTTAGGAAGAAATACATCCTGTAGGTTTAAAACTAAAAGACATTTGTATATTTTAAGATGGCTGTTTTCTATATTATGATGTGTACACGAACTTTCTTTTATTTTTTTGAATCAGTTTTAAATATGTAAGTTTGCGGGGCGTTCGGCGTTCAAATGTTAATTAATGGGGTTATAAACCACAATGCCTTGGTACTACATTAATGCCTACTACTGGAAAACGCTTAATATATATTTTAATTGAAAAAGTATCTTTAATTCCCCTGCAATGAAAGAGACTTTTTAGCGGAGCGTTTACATTAGTGTTTAATTTTTATTGATATTGATAAATAGCACATACTTCATTTCAATATTCCCATCGTATGATGAATGTTTACCAAACTGCATTACATTGTTTCGTACACAATGTATGAATGTTTAGCAAACTGCATTACATTGTTTCGTACAAGGTTAGTTATATTCAGCGATTTGTGTTCAAGTGTATCATGAGCGGCTCTGGATGTCAAAGGTATTTATTTCGGTTTCTAATAATATCTACAAAAGATAGATTAATTTAGCTTCTTACAATTTGAAACCTGTTAAATGTAATAAATATATTTAATTTGTTGTATTTTACCTAGTACGTCATGTTACGTTTGTACACCAATCCCTGGCATAGTCTTTGTTACTGTCAAAATTGCACACGTGATCGGTAAATTATTGATACTGACAACATGGATGAAGCATTCAATTCAAATTGGAGAAATATTACCTACGTATTAAATACAATGGAATTTTTTTGAAACAACGTTTGTCACGTTCCATATGTAGACGAATGAAAACCTTCGGCCTTTTGGCTTTGGCCCTGAAATTGGCAAGGTATGTTTTGAATCCTGGAAGATCAATACAGATGTAAAATGTTATTAACTAACCTTCAGAAAAATTCTCATATAAAATTGAATGATATATGAGAAGACAAATGGAAATATTTTGTATTTTCTTGGGCTTCTATTCACAAGTGACGCAATCTGCTCATTAGATGAAAAATTGTTTGTGCGTGCGCGTTTGTACGTTTGGTTAATTAGTACTGAGGCTATTTTTAAATATTTAAGTATATGTACACTAAATAAGTCTCTGGTTAAAAATGCAGTAATTAACTTCAAAACAAATAACGATAATAAGCTTTAATCGGATGGTTTGTGCAATGTTTTGCCAAAACGGCTTGTAATTCTTCAATGTTTTTGAACTTTCAGAGAATGTCACAAAAACGTTGCTTAGTCTAACATTTACATTTGGCGCATCGCATTGCGTACATTAGCGTTCAAACTGAATGTTTGAAGAAAGGACAATCGTACGTCTTTAATCCAATTCAGAATATATATTTGTAATTTTTTCCATGTGTGTACATTGAGCAATCAACTCATAGTTTGCTCAAGTATTTAGGCAATGCAGACACTGGCAAATTGAAGATCACACACAAGAAATCGGATAACGCTAACAAATCAGTTGTATGATTGTGTGTGATGTCATGTGTAAGTAGGTTACTTTTGTGTACAGGCATATACATTATGTAATAATTCAGGTAAATAAATTCATGAGAATTTAGAACAGAATGGTTTAATTTTTAAGTGAAGAGTATGATTTCTGTATTTTCTAGGACCATTATATAAGTACATATTTAAATTAAAAGTAGAAGCGGGGTTTTGAGATAGTTTTATATTTTTTAATGCCCATATTTCACTCAAATTGCAAGAAAACTACTAAAATTTAAAAAGAGCATGAATGCCGTTGATGAAAGAACCAATAGTGAAGAACAATTTTTTTTTGAAAAAATTATCTCTATCTTCAGTGCTAAAGTTGAAAGACGCCCAAAAACTTTCAAACTCTTGCAATTTTCGAGAACTTTTACCAATGATAATCGGGACTTAATAATACCTTTAAATTTCTCATGTGAAATACATTTATAAAAACACTCGAGCCACATTTGAGAAATTAAAAAGACTCCGGGGCTTCAAAGTATCCTCAAAATTTAAAGGAAGGTTTTCAAAAACGCAGTTCCGAGAGATCGGCCAATGAATATTCATTTTGGAAAAAAATTCTACGAATAATTTGCCTATTAATGTTCGAACGGACAAAAACACGAACGTAAGGAAGTTATAAAAAGAAAAATTCTGTGTACACTACTGTATGTACGTACCTACACGAGAAAATAAAGTGTGAAGTATGGAAAATGGTTATTGCGAACACTAAAGGTTATCTTTCTGTCTTGCATTTCAACTAACTCTATTATAATTCATAATTTTTTCAGTCGAAAGGTGAGTGATGAAATTCGTTTCTTTCAGTTGTTTTTATATTTTCCATCGTCCAACGGATCCACCTGCTTGAAAACCGCTTTAAGACATTTCCAGAAATGAAAAATAATTTTCATTAAAACTATTGTTCAAAAGATTGCGAATCGCCCAGATTACGGCCGGTTGTAACGGAAGAATACAACATTAAACTTTATTTCCAAGCCCTGTCTTTTACAACCAGCTGCTACATCAGTGTTTATGCTCTCGGCGGTCTATTCTAGCAATATTTGCTCACTTCTGTGAGTGTCATGGCAGAGGCCATTACGATCCTCTAAAACTTTCACCTTTGACGCAGTGTACATCTCGCTTCGGTCTCGTATTTTCGTTTTGAATTAAAACTAATTTTTAAGGCATGAAGAAATATAACTGGTTAAGTATTGTTTGTTTTTTATGCATCCACATTGCTACTGCGCATCTGATTTTCGGGTTCCGTTTTCTGCAGTAGATTGTTTCATGTAGAGTATTCGAGCTTGAAGACTGGTGCGTCTGCATTTGAGGCGGAAGTCTACAAAGGACGCAACGATATTGTGACGTCGGGTTGAACAAATCGACAAGATGGCTTTGGTATTGAAACAAACTGACTGATTTGATTTTTAAACTAAAATATTTCCTCTGTCCTTCAACATTATTAAACATAAATTCAACGTAAACCGTTCTTGGGCCTTATATTAGAATATAGGCGCTGTGAAAAGATAACGTTAATTCAATTATTAAAATTTCTTCAACTGCTATTTCCATTAAATTAATATCCGGCTAACTGGGCCGATGGTCTTATAAGAAATGATCGCTACGATCACAATAGCTGATTATTCGATCTGCCATCTGTAATAGAATGGCTGGCCAGAAAAGCAAATATACATTTCTAGCTACTCATTTGCTGGAATTGACTAAATTAAAATAATCTTTTATATTTTAGTTCTCTTCCATCCTCCGGAACCCCTTTGACCCACCACTTTATCCCTGAACCTAATCCTTGTACTACCTCTCCCATTATTCATTCCCACATCTGTAACCCTCCTTCCTCACCTCCTAACACTGCTGGGACACGATACTCCTTCGACCGCCGCACTTCGAGGTAAAAATGAGATAAATAAATAGCAACTACAGTCAGATGCAGCAAAAGAGCACATCCGTGTAGGTACATGCAAAAGATTCAAATACTGCATCATAATGTGCAATCTCTTTTAAAATAAAATTGAATTAATTGAGGCAGCATTAGAGGTGATTCAGTCAAATAGATGTTCTTTTGCTTTACAGAACATTGGTCATCTCAGCAATGATCTAAACACACTCCAAATTCCTATTTTTTACCTTTGCGATCTATTGTAGAGGGAGGGAATCAAATAAAGGCCCTGCTTACGGAGGTTCGTGTATTTATGTAAGAAATAATATTGATTCTACCTTCACTGAATTCAATTTATATGCAGTTGAAAAGCTTTGAAATAACAGTTGTACATCTTAATACGCTCAAAATTATCTTACTTTGCATCTACAGACCTCCAACAAAGCAAGCTTTAGATTATTTCAATTTCGTAGAAAATCTCGAGATAAATTTCTGAACAAAATTAGTAATCTCTCTCTTTAAATCCATTGTTGTATGTGGAGATTTCCCATTATTGATTTTCTGAGCGAATCCCACGAAAAAGAGCAGTTTCTCAACTTAATTCATTCTTTTAAATTAGATATTACAGTGAACGCATCATACCGGAATACCTTTAAATCACAAACAGCAATAGATCAAATTATAATTAACAAACCACAACTAGATATGAAATAATAACGAATAATCTAGGTTACAGTGACCACGATGCACAAATTCTTACAATTACTTACAACATGAATACTGACACAATAAATAAAACACGCATGCTGAGCATTTACTAAGCAGTTAACATAAAGCGTTTACGGACTACTTGCTGAAAGACCATGGGAGGTAGTTTATAATGCTATTGACACAAATGATTTCAAAAATTTATTCACTTTTCTGATATGAATATTTTTTCCCGTCTCGGTGATTTTTTCAGCCTAATACATTCAAGAAGCTGAGAAAAAATAAAACACGAAAAAAACGTTTATTGTTATGTCTCTGCAACAGCTTGCCCTTGGAGGCTGATTTTTTGTGAATCTACGATATTTTTTATTCTCTTTCATCTCAGCATACCGATTATTGATTTGATTTGGGGACATTTTTCACCACCTTATTCGGCTATACTCTTCATCTGAATTCATTTGCGAGGTAGGCATCTACAGCTTCATTCACACACTCATGGACCACTTCAAAATGGTTATTGAAACTAACTATATTGGGGTTTAAATTCAGCTCACTTTGGCTTTGGACACACTCTCTTTGGTGTCGACTAGATAATTTTTACTAATACATTTTATGACTCGAGTAATTTAATAAAAAGGTAATACAAATAATTATAAAGGAAATTATTACAAAAGATTGTAAGATATATTAAAAATCTGTAACCACATTTTTACTTTTCAGAAACTGGGTTTGGATGAAAAAGCAAACATATTAATTGCTAATATGAAGGCTGCTGGACTACTTGACTTCTGGGAAAAAGATTTTATTAGAAAACAAAGACTTGTCGAGGGTTGCCCAATAGAATATTTCTATGCCGAAGATAACGGACCTAAACCTTTTTCTAAGAAGGTGATGTGGCAGCACTTCCAAATATTAGGTTAGTATGTTTCAATTTGTATGGACAGAATGCAAAAAAATACATACTGAACAGTGATTTTCAGATGCCTGTGCTGTACATAATCTTAAGAGACAAAATGTTAAAACGTCTGAATCAAGGCCTGTAATTTTTTTTAAAATTCGAAATTGAAATTGCTTTGGTCATTGCTTGACACTCTCATGTATGCTGCACTGACTACGGAAGAATTCAAAACATGAATGAGGCACGAAATTTCCTTGTATGACTTGCCAACACTTTTATGCTCATAATTAAGACAAGAAAGACAATAAAACAAACAATCTCATTTATGGCAGTGATATATTCGAATTTACTCTATTAGAATTTACTCTATACTAATTGTATTGAGTTGAATCTGTAAACATCCTATTTGCTATTTGAAAAGTAATTATAACAGTCATGTGTAGCTTACAATGTTTGTTTAACATTAGAATTCCATTATTGGTCTTGGATTAGACGCAAACACAAAATGTAGATCTAAAAAATATTTCAAACACGTTCTGGCATCTTTGTACGTATAAAATCGACACTACATTAAATCACAATTATTACTTGAACCATTTCGTTAATTGCAATGTTATCAACAATATATCGTGTTCCTACACTTTCCTTAAATATTGTATGTTTTTAGCAATTCTATATTGATATTTACTTGAATATGTGAGTGGAAAAATAGTACTAGTCCGAACTTGGTAATTTTCGTTTCTATTGTACAGAAATTAGTTCAGAAAGCATGGAACGAAATGTTAAGATCGGAAACAGTTGAATATGGGGTCATTTCACTTTAAATTACCTGCGATTCCTCTTTAATGAGTAAAAGAACAGTATCTGTCCTGGATATGCACTGCTCTTCCGCTCAGGATATCAGACGACAGGCGATTCGGGCTGCTTGCAATTGATGGTTCACATTTGTGCCAGTGATATGGGACTGATGAAATTACTTGTTTAGTTTCTGATCGAGGATTTATTTACGAATCAGTGGTTTTCGTAAAAAATGACTTGCTCAAGGGCGGGAATATATTTTCAGAAAACGCCGAAGTCTATTACTATAACACTCGACGTAGAAATCATATTCATCAGGTGACAGTATCAACAGCTCATTACAAAAAATTCACATACAATACATGTACATTATTTTACAACACTTTGCCAGATGACATTAAACGATTAAATTCAATAGAAAAGTTTAAATCCCAAGTGAAATCGTTTCTGCTGCATAACTGTTTCTGTACAATTAAAGACTATACTGAGCATCACAAGAAAAGTAACATTTAATTTTACCAATGATACATAATGCATTATTTCCCATTTGGACTGTATAAATGAGTATAAACAACCTGTAACAACTATTGTACTACAGCTTCCGGGTCAATGACCCCCATCTCGATCAGGTTTTTCGTCCAGTTTCCTGATCCATTGAGCAAATGCTGAGATGGCCCTTGTTTTGCTTCTGGACATAAATGTAACTTCATTTCTGTGCACGTCTTCTAGAATTCAGTGGGAAATACATTTATTCAAATTATCGTTTCCATGTTGTCGCGGCAGGAAGTAATAAGAGCCAAAATTTATTGCTTATTTTCTTTGAAAATAGATTTTATTACATGGGAGTTTTTTTGTTGTTTTTTTCTTCCTTTCAAAATTCAAAATTTATTGCTTATTTATCCTTGAAAATGGATTTTATTACATGGGAGTTTTTTGTTTTTTCTCCTTTCAAAATTCAAAATTTATTGCTTGTTTATCCTTGAAAATAGGTTTTATTACATGGAGTTTTTGTTGTTTTTTCTCCTTTCAAAAAATTCAAAATTTAAGTAGTATATGACTTGGTGTAGAGATCAGAATTTTGAAAATGTACAACACAATTCACTTTTCCCCATAGCACGTCATACGCAGTTTTTAACTGTTTTTTTGACGCAAATAAATAAATAAATAAATGAGGATGCGACTGTAACGAGACTAAAAGCAAGAGGTGAGAGGAACAGAGCCAGTGATTTTCATTATTTTTCGTTGAAGCAATCTGTTTAGTAAAACTTGCAAATAAGCATTCACAAGCGTGAATGGAATATCACATATTTAGTTTCAACGACTGACAGTAATTATTTTCCAGGTCTGTCTCCAAATGATGGAAGACTGATTGATTGATTGATTGTTGTGATTGTTAGTGATTCCGCCCGCATGAACTAGAAGGGTAATTATTCCCTATGACTAGGGCATGTTTTCTTCTCGGGAGGTGGCGGTGTTCTTGCCCCGCTTGATGGAGGTATCCGGCGCCGACCTACCGTCGTCTAGCAGGGTTTTCCTCAACCATGTATCTTCCACCAGCTGAGCACAGCCCCAGCCGGGATAAACTCTAACAGGGTGGCCAGCGAACCTGGAATGCTTGAAAACCGAAAAAAACCGGAAATTTTAGAGAGCCTGGAAAAACGGGAAAACCGGGAATTTATTTTGAAAACCGGGAATTTGTTTTGAAAACCGGGAATTTTTCGTTATTTGTATTTTGAGCATCAAATGCACTGCATAAAATTGCAAATTTCAGGGTTATGCTAGATTATGTTCACCTATTAGATCAATAATGCATAAAATTACAAATTTCAAGGACGCTTTATTTTTTCCCTCACTTGGCTTGCTTAATCTATTGTTAGTGAATATTAAGTTATTCAGATTGTTACTTCTCTTGAATTAATTTCTCTTTCTTCTATCTCCTTGAATACGATACCTAATATTTCAAAGAAAAGATTCTCAGAATTAAGAAACGATATAATAAACGAACGACGCCTTTAATCACAGCCTGGCTTTCTACTTAACTGAAACAGAAGTCCACTCAAATTATGTTATTCATTATACATGCAGCTTGCGATCAGTTAAAATCCGTTTGTTCGACAGAAGAAAACGAATTTCATGTAATTTCCATTTATTTTAGTACGTACTTTGGTTTGTTAGGCAATGTTTTCCATAATTTGCCTCGTTTTCAGTGCATATTTTTTATATTTTACGTTTTTTATGGATGTTTTCCTTTATTTATTAAGTTTTTACTGCATATTTTGACGGCATAAAATCATATCTCTAATAATGATTTTTAAAAATGAAATAAAGGATTCTTTTGTTTTTACGTTATCTAATCCCTCGTGTTATATACATTGTTTTTTCGTGAAATGTTTAATTTTATTTTTGGATGACTAAACCACTTGTTAAAATGAAATAAAAGCGTCAAGCGTTTCTCCAGCGTGGGACTCTTTAAAGGCCAGGAACTTCCAGTTCTTCTGGATCTTCTGGTAGATCACAAGGTAACACATGTAATATTTATTTTCAAAACCAACGAAATAAAACTGTATACATATATTCTGTAGGAATTGTTAGTAATCCTTTCACGTTTGCATTAGTATGTTGGTTGTTTTGAAAATTGAGATTTCCCCGACCTATGTGATATAGGTCATATTTTAGCAAATGTGAAATAAGACGTAGTTGAATAATGTTTTGATTGAAATTCAGTGAATTTAAGTATGTTGTGGTATAAAATCTTCCAAAAACTCGATACGTGATATTGTCTCATTCATTGAATTTAGATTTAAAATGATATATTAAACTACTAGGAATTGATGTAAAGTGATGTATTATTTTATTATGGCCTCGAGGATAACTGAGGATATGCGTGTTTTACTATTTTTTTAAATTCGTTTTAAAAGTTTGTTTGACAACTTGTTTAAATAAAAATGTCTGTTGAGATTCTAACTTCACTTTCCATCACGTATATTTTTTAATAAATGTTTTGCTCAAACGTAGTGTAAGTTGATGAGTGTAAATTTGGAGCTATGAGAGTCTCTTCTAGCGTCAGTTTCGGTCATGTAAAATACTAAAATTCCTCATTGCATTTTGGGAACTAGTGTTTTCTGTTGGACGAATAATTCCACGAGTTTTGTTCAAGTTCTCTTATACAAATTACTACACTCTTTGTGGTGGGGAAAATGGTGCAGGTAACATAAGGTTATGCAATCATTCAAAGAAATGTATATTTCAGACAAAAAATGAATGCATATGGAGAACAAAGGGTATAGCCGAATAAGGCGTGAAAAGTGCCCCCAAACCAAATCGATAATCGCGATGTTCATACGAACAAAAACGAAGAGAATATAAAATTATGTAGATTCACAAAATATCAGCCACCTAGGGCAATCTGTTGCAGAGATACAGGGAGAAACGTGTTTTCCATGTTTTTCTCTCGGTTTCTATTGCGTGTATCAGGCTGAAAAATATTGGAGAGACGCGGAGACATTGCTGAACTTTAATATATTTTTGTTTACCAGTTTTGACGCCAAATTCATACAGCAAAAATTAATAAATTTTTGAAATTAATTAATTGTCTTATAACATTCTATAATATAATTTTTTCAGATTTTTAAACAATGTGGACGGTAGTAAAAAAATTAAAACAATTGTTTTCAGTTTGAACATTTGAAATTCGCGCCAAAATGTGATTTGGAAAAACTTGTTTCACCAGTGTTTTAACAGTTTATATTAAAATTATTAAAAGGTCTCGCTTACCAGGATTATTTGGAACTTTTGCTGAAAAATGTTTGTTATATGTGGAAAGTATTTAGATTATCGAAATATAAATATTGCATCCCTTTGTTAGTAAATTTATCTATTATTTCTAATATACATCAATTTAGTCGGTTTTGGTTATATTAATCATTTATGCTTGTATAATATAAATCAAATAACTTACTTGTAGATTTATTAATTATTGACAATTAGACATAGACAATTAATCATTGTCACTTTCTTCACTAACTGGGATCTTGCATTTGTTTATAAACAGTATACTCAAAATTTCTGTTTTTTCAACATTTCTATTTCAAAATACTTGTTTAACAATTTTCGTCAAGTAACGAGCGTGTGCCAAATGAGAGTTTAAGAGATTGCAGCTATGTGGGGGAAGCATCCCAGGATGCACATTGACAATATCGTTTCCCTCCCGATATTCCCATGGCGGAAAGAGATGGGTGGGCTACTCCGGTGAACCGATTTTTTGTTCGTTCTGCGCACACCAATTTCTGTCAATGATCCATGTGACCACTTCGTTTGAAAAGCGAGACCAGACGTCTGTCTCCATGTTCCATGGAGTGCAAGAAATGTTGAGAAAATTTTTTAAGTGGCATAAATGGAAAATTTTCCAGGTGACCGACCAAAAAGCTTACAAAACAACAGTGATAGTCCACATTAACACCAAAAGAGGTTTATTTTTTTAAAATATAAGTATTAGAAAACAATAAAATTTGTTTCACCTTATGTTCCTTGTATATTTTTGACTATATATAAAAAAATATCAATTTACTTTTCGTTATTATATCTTATCACTATTTACATAACTTTTAATTCCCTTACTACAATTACTTATCAATTGAATTGCTTTTGAAGCTATTGTTTTCTATATTTGGGAAGCATGTTGTGGACTTTCGTTTACAATAATAAAGATAACACTTTAAATATTTTTTTCATCCTACTGCACATGTAGAGAGAATTTGTCAATTAATAAATACAATTAAATAATGTGGTGTTGCAAAGCTATTTTATATTGTTGCAGTTCGCAGTATTGTGGCACATTGAAATCGTGTAGAGACCTTTCTCTTGTCAATCTGATTGGCGATTTACGAAATCAGTAAAAATAAAATGGTATATGCGGTCTCAATGATATTTTGAGATTATCGATAATCTACGGGCTGCAATAGATTTAGAATATCCTTAATAATCAGAGATAGCTAGAATAATGGTATGAGTTATTAGAAAATTAGTGGACACACTAATTTATTTGTATTAAAAAATTAGGATTTAGTTTGTAAACAATTCTTAAAACAGGTCAAATGATGCAAATCAAGGTCGTTTTATGTGTTTATGTGAATAATGTGACCATGTTCTATATTTTGATAGAGATAAAAGTTACACATTACTTCGGATCCCATTGACCAAGATGTGAATCAGGATCTGGAAAATGAATGATCTTAAACCTGGAAAACCGGGGGAAAAACCTTGATTTTCAAAATCCCAGAACGCTGGACACCCTGTCTAAGCTCTCGACCGGTCTCCCGGCATCCCGGTGTGGTAGTGTAGTGCATGTGTAAGGGGAGAGAATAGGACAGGGAAGAGAAAGGAAAGATCGCGCGCGGTCTGTGTCTTTTTTCTTAGGATACTGCACCAGTATTCGCCTGGTTTGATCGAAGAAAACCACGGGAAACAACCGATCACAGCAGCCAGTCGCTACAATTCTCCTCCAGACAGCGACTGATTCGACCTAGCTGACAAGCTAATGTCGAAAATCCTGCCAACATCAGAACCTTCAGAGGGACTGAAAGATGGATGAGGAAAGCATAATAACAGACATCATGCTATCAATGCAAAAATCATGTTAAGATAAAAGAACACCGGAATCCTTTCCAACAAAAAATTGCACAATACTTATCAGATTCTGTGAAGTTTGTACGTTATGATTTGAACACAAAAACACAGCCTGTTTACAAAAAAAGGTTGAAAAGGAAAAATGTCATCAGAGAAGAACTCTACTTAAAATTTCAACTTGAAATTTTCCCGAAATATGAACACATATTACTTGCGTGCACTCGTACAATATTAAAATGTGGTTATTGGTCGAAAATCAATTTAAAAAATGTATTTATTTTTTATATGAATTTGGCTTAAGAATTTGTTGACAAAAATACCTTTAAATTAAACTATTTTTCCCGTCTCTGCACTTTTTTCAGCCTGATACATGCAATAGGAGCTGAGAGAAAATAAAACATGGAAAACATGTTTCGCGTATCTCTGCAACAGATTGTCCTAGGCGGCTGAATTTTTTGTGACTACGTTATTTTTTATTCTCTTTCATATAAGCATCGCGATTATCGATTTGGTTCGGGGGCACTTTTCACAGCGTTATTGGGCTATACACTTTGGTTGGTATATCTTCGTTGTGAATCTTCGTGCCCATGGTTTTGTTGACATTATAATCTTTATTAAAGCAGATTTATCGTAATTAATCCTCAGAACATTTTCGAATGACTTGGTACATTTCTGAAATAAGAAATTTGTTTAAATCTCAACAAATCTTTCGTCATATCTAATCAAAAATTAAGACGAATTATCTCAGTATGAACTTTATGGCCTAGTACTGTTTGTTCACTCACTCATTCAATAGAAAGGGTGGATATTTTTGGAAAATAGAAAGCTATTGGATAGTACGGATCATACGCAAAAACTATTGCCTTCCTTGAGGCTTTATTGCTTCCTTTAATAAAACTGGATTCGCAAGACGTAGAATTATTTGCAGTATTTTTTTTATGTATTTAACATTATTTTAACGTTCCGTATTATACACAATGACATAATTGTATCATTACTCAATGTTCTCATGTTTACTTACACATTTTATTTCAGCATCTTTTGTATCTTATACAAAGCTAAATGTAATTCTTCTTCCAAATAAGTTTCCCATATTCTTCAGAAATTAGGATGAATGTTTTTGTGAAAGTCGAAATTTTAATAAAACTCCAAGGAACGAAAGAACACGAATTTTTACTTTCTCGAATACGTACGTATATTCGGAATAATATACGTAATATAGAGAAAGTTACATAATGGTGCGCAAAACTGATTTCGAGATTTGAACGATTTCAATTTTGTAATATGTTTTTAGGTCCCCATGACACCGAAAATATTTTTCAAAATCTTCCGTCTGTCTGTCCGTTTGCGACCCCGCAGGGGGAGATCACGATGACGATTAAAATTTGGAGGTACTTTACATTAAGTCTCCCGGACTTTTTCAAATTATTTTGAGAAAGGCTCCAATTTTTTTCTTTATTTTTGTAAGAATAGAGTATAATACACTTATAAATATGGCATAACTCCGATTATCACGGTAGACCATAAATTTACGAAAATTTCAAAAATTTAAATTATTTCTGGCGTCTTCCTAAAATTACAAAATTGAAGATATAGATTTTTCAAATAAAATTTAGCAAACTTTGAGCGAAATACACTTAATAGATGGCTTAGATCCCATTTACACGCTTAAATGAATTTTTCGAAAATATGAAACGTTCGAATTTCCTTCGGTGTCTTCCTACACCTACAAAATTGAAGGCAGAGATATATCCTTCAAGTAAAATTTGTTCTCCACATTTAGTTCTTTCAGAAGGTCAGGTTCATTTTTTAAAATGTTTTGTAGTTTTCGCGCAATATTTCGTCCAATATGTGCGATTTTAAAAAATAACAAACACAATATTTTAAAAAAAGGCTCCAAATTTTTTCTTTAAATTTTTTGTAGAAATAGTGCTAAATGCACTCTATAAGAAGAGATAAACGCTATATATCTCTATTTTTTTGTTTTTTCAAAATTTGCTAGTAATTTATTTGGCTTGCCTCATGTCGTTAATATTTACATACACCGCAATTTGTACTCTTTATTATATTTATTGTGATAAACCCGGCCTGCCACATACGGCAACCCACGCATGTGAGCAATGCGCGTAGCACACGGCCTGGAGACCACACAAAGGGGGGGGGGAACCGTCATACCGAAGTGTGTCGGTAATCAGATGACAGGTGTGCGCGTTAAATTTATAAATAAAGGGCGGCAAACGGGAACTTACCGGACACCTGGCACGGGTATATGAGCACCTCAGGGGTGAGCACTCTGTGAATGAGGGCATGCACTGCGTCTACTACTACTACTAAGTTATAATAACTACAAAGTTATGTTCCTTTTAATGTTAATCGCCTAATGGCGAGAATATACGTTTATTGCTTGTTACAATACATTTTGATCTGAAGGTTTCTTAAATTAAATTCTAATATTACTTTTACAATAGATGACTTTTTTTGAATGTCTTTAGAATGGATACAAAAATAATGGTCGTTGATTCTACCTCTTTCGATGATTGCACAACTGTGGTCGCCCTCAAATCAAACGCTGGCTCGAACCGCGTTGCAGCAAGGCGCAGCCAGCCGGAAGCAGCAGTTCATTCGGCGCCACCGTTTCTTCCCGTTCCAGTACTTCGCAGATCCGACGCTCGTAGTCAGGAAATGGTTGAAGTGAGCCGCAATCGGTGGATAGCGCAAAGGGCCGCCAATACGCCACCCTATCCGTATCAGTTCAGCCTCGATTAACTCGGTTGTACTATCGATCCTTACGGATCTACGCCGATCCGTTGAAACGGAATAAATTCCAGTTCGTGATCTCAAACGGGGCGGCCTGCACTCCGTTGGTCGGCCAACACTAATCGCTGGCTCCAACTACCTCTCCTCAACACATCAGCCTGTTTGCTATGCCGTTCTCTCGCCTTCTATCTGTCTTCTCATAAAAAAATCCTTCTCTCTAGCTTCCTGCTTCACATCCCCACTCTTTTCTAACTTCGCACATCGCTCCTTCACGTGATCAGAATTTCAAATGCTATTGATCAAAATCTCAATTTCTAGAATATTCGACGCGAGTCGGAAGCCGATAGGGCATTTTCTAACTAACGTCATTTTCTGGGCGCCTGATTGGTGGTCTTTGTTGTGCGTGTGTTTTGGCCAGTACACCAGAGATGGACAAAGCAGTCCTTTCTGCTGTCTCCGCGATGATTGTATGTGTCCTATGGGATTACGTAAACAGTAGCCGGGATCTCTGTAATTCAACTGTTCCCGTGCCACGTGTGCACAATGCGGGGCAGCCGCCCGCTCTTTGCCTGAGGGGCTGTCCCGGGAGACATCCCACCCTAGTCGTAAATCTGAGAATAGGACGACAGGCGCGTGTTCGCGCGTCTTGCGCTGAGCCGTGTCGAATCAGGGGCTGTCCTAATTGGCGTGACAGAGAGGGAAGTTTGGGCCCGGCGACAAGCAATGGCCTAATTACATTATGAGTACATGTGATTTAAATAATGTCGTATAAAGCTTGTCGAAAACTCAACAGTTTTCTGTGAAAATGAGATGAAAATTCTGCGTTTTCAGAAAAGCGACCAATATTTCGGTTTTTCTGTTAGGAAACCGAAAAGTTGAGCAAATTTCAGAAAACTGTACTTTGGGCTTCGCCAACAAAACCACTGAAATAATAATTTGTTTATATTAACCCTCGACTGCGAGTCGTAGTACCATTTTGACCCCTCTCGAATTTCGAAATAAATATCCTACCTATATTTCAAATGAGAACCTTGGTATGCTGTTTACCTTAAATAATGCCCTTTTCTTTTCATTTGAGAAGTACTGTTGAATTTCGTGCAGTTGTTTTGCAGTGGCGTTGAGAGAAAATATTGTTGGGGTCACAGCGGCTCTAGCACGCCAGTTACGCAACTGTCTTTGAAATGGCGTTTTTATCAAAAATTGTCTCTTGTGTTGACACGGACAATTATATTGCTTTATCAAGATGAATATGAGAAATGAGGAGTAATTATAGTGACCCTGAAGACCTACAAAATGGGTATGACTGTGGAGCAAGAATCCTGAATATACTAATATGTCTAGAGAACTCCGTGGAACCACTTCAGTAATATTGAAGAAATGTATCCCCAGTACTGAATGTAATCCACAAGCAGCCTTGCAAATGAAGCGGTGCGCAATATCAGAAAAAATGACCGAAAAAAATTGTGATACATGTTGCTAGTCGATGTGCCATAAATATCAGCCAAACATTTGTAAGGAGTGTCTATTTTTGCCATAATGTTTATTTTATCGTTAAATATGTGTATTCGAAAATGATAATACGAAATATTTAATTAAATTTTAAAAATTTATTGGTAAAAATAATGTTTTATAAATGATTATTTATTAGTAATCTGTCACAAAGTTTATTATTATTTAGTTGAGTGAAATATATATATTAAATATGAATTATTTTATCAAAATTATTTTGAAAATCCTATAAATATGTAATTACGCAGAAAAAGTTTACAATTTATTACAAATTTTCATAATGATATAAAAAAGCCGACCTGGATGGCCGAGTTGGCTGAGAAGGAGTACCGACGCAGAGCTTCGGTCCGAAGTGTCGCGGGTTCGAGTCCCGCCTTGGGCATGGTTGTTTGTCCCTAGACTTTGTAAGTGTTGTCGTGGAGGGCCTCGCGTTGCACGTGTGTTGGTGTAGTATATGGTCGACAATGCGTCCCATCGAGACGTAAAGGGTTACGGGCTGTTGGCTGGATTTTAAGGAAAGAAAGAAGGACGGGCGGACGGATATTTATTTACTATTCTGCAGATAGGTATATGCAACCTGGTGGCAGAACTCTGCAATTTACATATTACTAGTATTAACTTTAAATTACTTAACAACGTAACTTTAAATTATTTAAAGAAATAATAATAAAACAAAACAACAACAACTTCGCTTCACATTTGAAATTCACTTCTCTTTCTACTTCTATACTGCACTACACTGCACAACACGTCACCACACTTCAATACAATACTACTTTGAATATAATTATATAATTAGAACAGGAACGCATTTAATAGTAATTAACAAAATAATAATAATAATAGCAATAAAAATAGCAATAATAATCAAATAATAACTGATATAATAATCCAACTTACTAAATTAATAAAGTTTACATATACCATTAATTAATTTATTTTTAAATCTTTGAACACCTAGAGGAAAGGGTTTCAAGGCTGTCGTAGGTAACTTATTCCAGTCCGTTATTGTTCTATTTGTAAATGAAAATTTTCCAACATCTGTTCTCTGTGGCCTAAACTGAATTTTGTGTTTGTGATCCCCTCTACTAAAGTACGAAGGTCTACCCAATCGGATGTAGATATCTTTCCAAGCTGGATAACCGGCATACGCTTTGTATAGGGCACAGAGTCTTGCCTTAACTCTCCTAATTTCTATAGACTCCCATTCTACATTCTTCCTATTCCTTGGAAAGTAAATGGATACGCTCTTCTCTGTTTCTTTTTTTTTTGTAGTTCACTGGCCTTTTCTGCACAACTCTTACATTCTTATATTCAAATATTCCTTTTGGGAATTTCTATAAGGGACCCAACAAACAGCCCCGTATTCCATTAATGGACGAACTAGATATAAATAAGCTAATTCTCTCGCTTTCGCAGTACTCTTTTTTAGTATTCGCATAGTAAAATGGAAGGACCTCCAGGCTTTCCCTACGACACAATTTACCTGATTTTCCCAACTCAATTTGCTATCAAAAATTATCTCCAGGTACTTACAAGACACGACTCTTGGAATGTTTTCGTTGCCTAAACGGTATTGAGTTTCATTATATTTGCGGCCTCTACCAAACGTGATGGTTTTGCTTTTCGAACTATTTATTGTCGTGTCATTTTTTTTCGCCCAAAAATGTAATCTGTCTAGATCCCCCTGCAAAATATCCTCGTCTACATTTGATTGAATAACTCGATATATTATACAGTCAACTGCAAATAGTCGCACCTTTGAATATAAATTGTCTGGTAGGTCATTCACAAATGCGAGAAACAGGAGAGGTCCAATAACGCTTCCTTGAGGGAACCCTGAAGTTACTTTTGCTTGTGTCGAAAATTGTTGTCCAACTCGGACTTTCTGTTTCCTATCTCGAAGTAGCTCATCAATCCACGCCACAAGTCTGGGGTCAATACCCGATTGCATTAATTTATGAACCAGTTTATCGTGTGGAACAACATCAAATGCCTTCGCGAAATCTATTATTACGGCATCCACCCTCCCACTATTATCAACTTCCTCAGCTATATCCTGAAACAATGATACTACTGACTCTCGCAGGAGAAACCGTTCCTAAAACCATGCTGTCCCTGAAATAGCCATTATTTTCTTTCCCATTCTTGTCTAAAAAAGCTAGTTATCAAGTGCTCCATTAGCTTACATACAACTGACGTGAGATTTACTAGTCTATAATTGGCTAATACAGTTCTATCACCACTCTTGAAATCGGAACAACGGTAGCTCGCTTCCAATATCGGGCACGCTTGAATTGTTGATCGAAACCTGAAATAATCTTGCTAGGACGGTAATATTTCCTCTCCACCGGTTAATTATTCAGTTGAAAGGGAATAGTGAAAAACTACTGATTGACAGTGACTATGATATGACAGTGATTGTGGTAGTTATAACCCCGCCACGGCAATCAGTGAATTGAACTGAACGAATCAGTGAAAAACCGGTTCACTTTTTGAATCAGTGAAATCTGTGACATATAATTGAACCAGTGGAATTAATAGCTGTTGCAATCAGTGAAGTATCACATCGCTTCTCCAATACTGTAATGCACAAACCCAAAAATCCTACTACTGAGAAATCACTGTATTGCTTTAAACAAATGCTTCAAAAACAAAACTTTAATAAATACAATACAATAAATATAATAATATTAATAATAACATAATAATAAATATGATAATTTATGTCTGTATTTGAAGTATTTTTCCCTTGATATCTCAATAGTAAGATTTTTGGTTTGTGCAGTATAGTACAGGGATAGCGACATTGTGTAAAGAAAGTCAAGTTAATTAGGCACAAATCTATTAGAAGTTTTTATGGGAAAATGATCTACTTGAACAGCACTGTAATTATTAACTACAAAACAAATAATAGAAATATACAAATAATGAGTAACTAGAATCTTAACGCAAAAAAAATTGAAAATTGAGGTAATAACAGATCTGTATTCTATTTCATATGAGCAATCCAAATATCGGTTCATTTATTGTCTTCAACATTATCACATAAAAAAACTGTCTGATGTTATGGTTTAGTTCCTTAAGTCACATTATTCTTGGTGTAGGGAAAGTTTTGTTACATCACTTACTTCCGAAAAATTGGCTTTTCAATGAAAGGAATACTGGAAATACTGGTATGTTGGCATTAAGGTAATTTTAAAGGGAGATACCGCCTTTTTAAGTGAGATAGGTGAATACAAGTCTTTATTTAAACCAATGAAACACACAACAGAAGAAAACCGATGTTCAGGAACTTTTCAAAACCCACTACGGAGAAAACTTGGCCTGCAGTTAACACTCTTTTTTTATGTACATATTATTGACAATTTTGGTGACAATACAACAAATTCTAAAAAAAAGTTGGGAAGAAAGTAGTGAAAGAAAGGACTCTTATAATTAAAATGTATATAAATACATTTCAATGGACTGTTATGTGAATTTGACAATAAAAATAAATAAAGGACACTAAATCTGTCAACATTTTTAAAAGTAAAAATACAAATAAACATTTGGTATTATTACAAGTATTTGGCAAGTTTTAGGGCAACTTAATCAGCTTCCTCTGCTAATTATAATTTTCATAATTAAAATCAGCAGCATTGCCAAGCTTAAAATCGGAAATATTAACAGCACTGCATGCCTTTGTTTCTATGTACATATATATGTATACACATGTATATATACACATATATGTGTATAAAGGAAACAGAGACTATTGTGTGTCGTTTCCTAAGAATTCGAATCTTCCACGCTACCAAACAAATGAATGATACCTGACACCGCAATGGAGGCACCTGGCCACTGATTTCAAAGACAGGAATACAATTGATGAATGATGGCAAGTGTCAAGAAACGCAAGTTCTAAGCTATTAATTTACTTCAGGTAAAAACTTTAAATGGCTTACCAGATGAACTCCAAAACACAAACCTTCACAAGGAGCTAATTACATCACAAATATTTGGTAAGGTAAGAAATACTTAAAAAACTAGACATCAATTTCCAAAAGTCTGGATTTCTTTATCAGAAAATCTATCAAAGTATATTTGGATGAAGAGGAAAATTTGCAATTTTACAACTACTACATAGAAAAGATTATACAGAGGAAAAGAAAAATCTACCCGAGTACTTCAGATGAAACAATTGAGAAACCTTTAAAGAAAGTTTTAGAAGGTAAGCAACAAATATCTGAAGTAAAAAATTTGAGAAAAATTGCCAATGATTTTATTATCAATATATTTAATGGAAGAAACTCAAACGCATGCCAATGGATAAAAGAGTTTGAAAAAGAGTGTGAACGCTGTTTTGTGGAAGAGAAATTCTAAAATTTTCCCTTGACAATGCAAGTACAGATTGGTATTGAAGTATGATTTTGAAAAATACAGTAGAATCAGAATGGGAACAATTGGAAAATGAACGCACGCATAAAAGAAATCGGAGCTGTACTAAAACAAGTGCAAAAATGGGGATAATAAGCCAGTAGCATATTTTTCAAAAAAATTGAGTGAAGCTCAAAAGGGAAAAAAAGCAATTTACCTTGAGTGCTTGGCAATAAAAGAGGTTGTGATATATTGGAAACATTGGCTCCTTGGAAGAGATTTTTTGGTACACTCAAATCATAAACCTTTAAAAAATTTAAATATACAATATCAGATTAAGAACTGGGTAATTTGACATACTATCTATCCCCATACAATTTTAAAGTTAAATATAATCCTGGAAAATTAAACCAAGAGGCGACTTTAAACGGCATCCTTTTAGAGCTGATGAAAATTCTGATGACCTATTAAAAATTGTAAACGTAGTGAAATTAGAAGACATAAAAAAGGATCAAAGAAGATGCACAGAACTACAAAGCAATAAGAAAAAACTAATATTCTAACATGAAATTTATTATAAAAATTAAAAAGAATAGAAAAACTCTCATTATCAGAAGAATTTAGTAAAATATTACTAAAATATGTACACAATATTATTGTTACCTGGGAAGAGCGCAGATGATAAATAAAGTAACACCATTATTTACAGCAAAAAATATAAACATAAACATAGAGACATTGTGAAACTTGTGACATCTGCTTAAAGAATAAATCATGAAGGAAATCAAAATTTGGATTAATGTCACACCTAGGTCAAGCAACGTACCCATTCAAGATAATTTCTATAGATACCATCAGAGGTTACGGAGGATCTTGGTCAACAAAAAAATACCTACACCTACTGGTCAACCATTTCACACGATATGCTCATATTTTAACATCAAAAAAATCAAAACGCTGATGATTTTGTAAAACTAACTGAGGAAGTAACGAAAAACCATGATGTTCAGATGGTATTAACGGATCAATATTCAGAAATAAATTCAAATGAATTAAAACAATTCCAAGTAAAGAAAAAAAATTAAAATAGATTTTTACTGCCATAGATGCGCCTTTCTCCAATGGTCTCAATGAATGAAACTGACAAAAAAGCTGCTATTGCTATGGACAACTATTGTGATAAAAGCTGTGGAGAAATACGAGACAGAGCATACAGTGACAAAATTCTCAACAAAATACTTTCTAGAGGGTAAAACCATAAATATCCTACCACATGAATTAAAAATAAAATGCACAGCCGAAGATTTAGAAAGAGAGAGGAAAATAGCACTCAAGAATACAATAAAACTTCATAATGATAACAAAAAAATATTCGACCTACACAGGAGACAAATTGAATTAAAAAGGGAGATCTTGTGTACATAGAACATGAAAATCACCTGAATATGAAGAAAATAGATGAATTGAGAATTGGGCCATAATCGATATTGGGAAAATCTTAAAGCCAATCTATGAAGTCAATACCAGACAAAGAACAAAAGAATCAAATTTCTATGATGTAACAAAACTAACTCCAATGGTAGAAGGTTATGATAATTGAACAATTGCAGAAGCATGGTTCATTTCCCAGGAGGGGAATTTATTACAGAAA
The DNA here is from genome assembly GCA_964035755.1 of Teleogryllus oceanicus. Lineage (NCBI taxonomy): Eukaryota > Metazoa > Arthropoda > Insecta > Orthoptera > Gryllidae > Teleogryllus > Teleogryllus oceanicus. The sequence goes on along the minus strand of CAXIVR010000001.1, from coordinate 343,728,234 downwards.
TCCAACTGAGTTTTTATTTCATATTAAATAATTGAAGGATATTATCATTATATACTGCTAAAAATGAAAAAAATGCTAATGATGTTGGGTATGCCAAATTTGCAACCATCATCCTGAACAAAACAAGAATAGTTTTTCTATCCTTTCACCCATATCAAATATTGCTGGACATTTTTCTTGAAGGTTATTCTCCTTTCCAATTCCTCCAGATGCAAATTAGAGCCCTCCTAAAACAGAAACATAGATAGGTCAAGAAGTTATGCTAGGAACAATTGGTTACTTTATTTTCAGATTACATACAAAATCATACTAACTGGCAGAATTATTATGAGGTCTGGGTTGGGAACCTCAGGAGTGGCAAATGACTTTGATGTACAATCTGCACTCCCCCTCCACTCTGCCAAACTAGCCTCGCCATGTAAATGAGTAAAATATAATGTGTTTAGTAACTAAGGAAAGCAAGGAACACTGATCAAAATAAATCAGTATTACAGCAGTCTTTGGCAAATTAAAATACCTTTCAAAATATTCAGTGTTAGAGTCCCCAGTTAGCTCCAGCACTTTCTCTTACACTTCCTCAAAACTCCACTCCTGGACTGGTGTCATTAAACTAAATTGGAAAAACCAAAGAAAGAGTTAATAGTTTTCTGGCATGCCCGGCTCTGCTATGGTGTAATCGAGAGCATTTTGGACTTTTACGATTTCTGTTATTGAAAGCCTTTCGAGTTTTCCTCTTCAGACGTCGAATTTTCCCATTGTAATATTCGGGGTCTGAATTACTTTTTAAGTGTTTGTATGACACAAACGTCTTATCTAGAATGCTCTTAAACGCGTTTTAAATTCCCTCCATGCCCCCCTCTATTCTCAGAAAACAATCGTACTGTTCTCTTAGTTAGTGTTGAAGCCCCTCTGTATTAGCCTTTTTGAACTGCCATATTTTGGCTCCTTTAGAAATTCTTTTCTGTAAAATACTTATGTCTAAGTCTACTAACACCGCTTTGTGGTCGCTTATGCCATCAACGACGTCGCAAGATAAGAAAAGCTCTCGAGACCTAATGAAGAAAACATCTAGAAGCGCTTCCTGCCCCGTGGGTCTATCTACTACCTCCGCTAATCCCTCTTCCCAGACGAGTCTGTTCACTAACTGTTGTACTTTCGCTTTGCTCACGGCGCCTTTCCAATTTGCGTCTGGAGTATTCAAGTCATCAGCAATAACTATAAAATGACTATTGGGTTTTCTATTTTCTCAGAAATGCATCCAAAATCGAGTAATATTCATTCGGTGACCTATAGCAAGCAATAATTTCTAATACATTCCCTAAATCACTTATTTCTATCCCCATTATCTTCCCAAATTCTTTACTGACCGAATTTCGCCTTATATCTATTACATCCTTAACACAAATAAATATTCCCCCACCTCTAGTATTTCTATCTCTCCTAAACGATCTGTAATTCGGACGAAAAACTTCAGAGTTAGCTATCTCTTCCGTTAGCCAAGATTCAGTTCCTATTATTACATCAGGATCACAAGCATCTACTAAATTCCAAAATTCGATTTCTTTATTTTTTATACTGCGACAGTTCACCTGCAACAGCCTTGTGAAGCCTTTTCTCACCTGAACATTTACGGTGTCCACTCTTCCGTCCCGCATCGCGTAGTGTCCGTCTCCTCCCGCCTCGTCGCCATCACCGCCGCCCCCGTGCTGCAGCCACTGCTGCCAGTGCTCGTTGCTGCAGCCACTGCTGCTTTCGTAGCCGTCGCCGCTGCCGTCGCTGTCGTTACTGCCGCCGCAATCGCCGCCTCTTTCGCCACCACCGTATGAACTCATAGTGATCCCAAATTTCTACTTCCATGGTCAGTTAAAAAACATATAAGAATTGTTTTAGAATTTTTCAATTTTTTTGAAGCGGTGTATTTTGAAAAAGCTCAAAATGAAAATTTAAAATTCAAATTCAAAAAACATTTGAAAACTATCCCCTGTTCGGTTATGTATCATATAAAAGGCAACAAAGAAAGTTGACTAATGACAAATTTTACAGCTCAATCTTAATTTGGAGAGGTTCTACATCAATATTTTGGAGGAACCCATTTTTATTATATTTTACATGACTGTATTTCACAAACGGGTAGAAATATTTTACTTTTTTTTAAATTTAAGGTCGCATTGACATCTAGGTCATTAGCGACCAATGGAATGAACGTTATGGTAACTATGAAGGTGAAACGAAATGGGGATAAGGGGTGAAAGGACAAACACAAATACAACAATGTTCGAGGAGGGACTCGAACGTGCGACCCTTCGGTCCGAGATCTCTACGACACTACTGCCACCAGGCCGACACCCAAAAGATGTAGTTTTCTTATTATTCATTCATACTATTTATATGTCAAATTTCATCTGAATCTGAGATGGTGAGGCAAAATGACTATTGATTGAATGTGGAAAGACCCTGGAGTGTTTTGCGGCCACTGCTTGTTTGCAGGCTTGTGCCTTTTCCAATGCGAGAAAGTACGTGCGGTTTTAACGCCAGTAGCTTCTATTCGTGTGGCATAAATAATGGTCCCGGTAATTCTCAGGCCAGAGAGAAATAATAACGCATCATCTTTAACTGATAATACTTAACTCAAATGTCTCTTAGGTCAAACAACGCTCTCAAATGTTAACAACCTGCATTTTAGTTTGTGGTATCCTGCTGGCAACTCTTGCACTGGTAGTCGAGCTTTATGCCGGGGAGAAGAATCTGCAAAGTCAGAGAGGCCGGAGACAGAACAATGAAGTGGTCATCTCTTTAGGCCAACAGAAGGACAATGACCAGGCGGATGAGAAGTAGGAAGAGGGGGAGAAAGAACGGAGACGAGGAGAGGCAGGAAGACCATTAGAGGGGAGAGAACTGCCCCCTCCAAGGAGTACTCAGCAACAGCTGCTCTGCGCGTCCCGGCAGGTAAAGTTTCAATTGAAATGTTGGGCGGAATAGCTGTCAATATTACGATTTATACATTTGAAAGCACAAACAGAAACGCTGTATTCCATTTTTTAAGAATTTTAGAAGTACACTGTTAACTTAGAGCTTTATCCCATAAATTTTTTTCATTATTATAAGCTGTATGTACTACATAAAATGTAGTGAAAGTTATGGTAATAATAATAATAATAATAATAATAATAATAATAATAATAATAATAATAATAATAATAATAATAATAATAATAATAATAAAGGGCCAGAACAACTTCGCAGCATGCTGACACTAGTAGAAAGCTTCAGCAGCTCTGTTTGTATGGATCTTGGTTCTGGAGAAGTGCGCAGATTCACGTGAAGAGAGGAGCGTCCAGAATACAGAGAATGAACCTCATTTGATGGAAGATTTGAGAATTCAAGAACTCTTCAGTGGCGATGAATACAAGTATTGGAGCCTCCAGCAGCTCCTAGGAACTGCTGGATGAAAAATAAGAAAACAAGTGGAAAGAAAGGTTCTCTCGTGTGACGAAAATCTGCAAGTCCTGTATTAATTCAAGAAACAAATTTACAGGAATTAACACCTGGGCTCTTTCAGCAGCATCACATACATTTGGAGTTGTCAAGTGGTCTGAGACATCTTTGCAAGCTTTCGATAGAAAAGTCAGAACACTTTATCAAAATATCGGATGCATCATCCTCGAAGTTCCACCGAAAGGCTGTATCTTTCAAGACATCATGGGGGCCGTGGACTGTTAAATCTTGAAGTTATGTGTCGCCAGCAAGAAAAACAGCTCAGAAATTATTTCATCAACAACGAATCCATGACGGCCATTTGTGCACAAGATCACGGCTATACACCTCTGAAGCTGCTCCAGGAAGATCACAATCCAAGAGTTCCGAAACCTGTGGACCGAATTGAGCAGTGGAGATCAAAGGAACTCCATGGCAGGTTGCTACTGCTCTTCAAAGTACTCCATAGATATGAAGAGATCGACTGAATGGCTGAGAACAGCTGGGCTTTTTGGCGAAACGGAAGGATTTGTACTGGCCATTCAAGATCAGGTAGTAGCCACTAATAACTACAGGCGATATATTATGAAAGAGAACATCAGTGACAAGTGTCGCCTATGTAAGAAGGCCACCGAATCTATCCAACATATCTGCAGTGGATGCTCTCAGTTGGCACAAACAGATTATTTACAACGTCATAATAATGTAGCCAAAATCATCCACCAAGCTCTTGCTAAAAGATCGGACCTGATAAAGGAAAGCCTGCCATACTACAAATATCTACCAGAACAAGTTTTGTCTAATGAGAGAACAAAAATCTTGTGGGATACTCCCATTGTTACAGATAGAACAGTGGAAGCAAATAAGCCTGATATTGTCGTATTCGACAAAACTACTCGTAGGGCAATAATAATTGATATCGCAGTCCCACTGGATCATAATCTGCTGACAACTATTGCAGAAAAGAGGAGAAAATATCAGCCACTCTCAGTTGAGCTGAAAAACTTGTACAAACTAATAGAGGTAGATATTGTACCAGTGGTTATTTCAACTAATGGGCTTGTGGCTGAAGATTGGAGGATTGTGAAAGAAAAACTCCATCTAAATGAGTGGCACCTCAGAACCATGCAGAAGGCAGTGTTGCTGGCAACCACCAACATAGTGCGCAAGGTTCTCTCCTAAATCATTGAAGGGAACCTGAGTGCACTGGAGCAAGAACTTCTACCATCTGTCTCACCATATGTGTTGACGTTCTGTCCTTGAGTTATACTTGAAAACTCCGGAAGAGCGTGAAATTTTGAAATATGATAATAATAATATTAATAATAATAATAATAATAATAATAATAAATAAAATTGTCATTATTTGTGGCGAGATTAGGTCTTAGGGCCTACTCGTCCGTGAAATTACGTTAATGAATTGGCAATTTCAAAAACCACAGTTGAGGCGTTCGGACGTAAATAATATTTACTTCCATTTCATATCACAAAGGGAAAAAAGAAGCAATTTGAGACTACCATCTACACAAAATTATCTGTGCGGGCCATGTGAATTTATTGTTGTTTTTTGTTTATTCTGGAAATTTTGCAAAATGGAAAGTCATGATACAATGAACGTTATTAAAATAAGATAAAATTCTACTACTTATCGCCCTTGGAATCAATAATAATTTCGCCCAAAATATGAGTTGTTATTATTTATACCCGAAATGTCTCAACTCTGAACAAAAGGGGGATATATTTTTCATTTACGTCTGGGATGCAATACTAGGGACCGTCCCGACATTCACCTTAAGCTATTGAATAAACCCAGAAAAAACTCAATTAGGATGGCGGCTTAAGGCCGAACATTGAAAACAAGATATAACGAAGATGAGAGTGCAAACTAAAAGGAAAGGGGAAGAAAAAGAATAGATGGAGGTAGCAAGAGGAGAAAGGAAGATATGATAATAAGGATGAAAGGAAACAAGGAGATCAGAAGGGAACACATAGTACATATTAACTACAATTTCATAACAACAGATAGTAATTGAGGACATATATACAATACATAATTTCTAAACAAAAACGTGGAAAACTATCACAATAATTTAGTAAAGTCAATTGCAAAAGGAATCTTACGGTACGATAATTATTATTATTATTATTATTATTATTATTATTATTATTATTATTATTATTATTATTATTTTATTATTACATATATACATTTCTAACTGAATATCCATTTCCCGCTACAATCTTCTCTATATTTGAATAATATTTTTATTTATTAATGGCGATCATTATGTGCTTGCCTAAATGGTCAAGGGGATTGCTGCATGGTTCAGAAGAAATATTTTGTTCGCGGACCGACAGAGTAGTCCATATGGAATTGAAGGATCAAAATTATCGCGTAAGGAATTCTTCCCAAATAATAAATCGAAATCAACTCGACTTGCTGACACAAAACATTTATTATTGTGACTTCAAATTCCGCTGACTTCTAAATGTCATTACACAAATCGGAATCGTAACACATAAACATAGTATTTTTACAATCAATTTCTCACTCACATAGTGTATATTACCGTTCATCCATTTTTTTAGTTACACCCTCGCTCATGGCCATTCTACCCTTCCGATGCTGAAATCTATTCTACCATATAATTCAAAATAGTACTTGATTTTCTCTGCATCTCAAAACAAAAAATACTATTAATAGGCCTCACTTTCCTTTCTGGTCCGTTGCACGTTCAGACGATGCACCTCAGGCGTGGATCCCACGCACTCCAATGTCTTCGTCCAGCAGTTTTCACAAATTTGTATTTCAAATATATATATATATATATATATATATATATATATATATATATATATATATATATATATATATTATAATGTCAAACTCCTGATGCTTTACCACAATACTTTTTTACATTCACCGGGAGCGGTAGCTCAGTGCACCAACTGATGTCACTCCAGCACCTATGACTGGCAGGTCCTAGGTTCGAGTCCTGAGGGCGGCAGGATTTTCGACAATAGCTTTTCAGCTAGGTCTAATTCAGTCGCTCTCTGGAGGAGAATTCTAGCGGCTGGCTGCTCTGATCGGTTGATTTCCGTAGTTTCTCCGATCTACACCAGGCGAATACCGCAGCAGTATCCTAACAAACGGACCACGGACCGCGCACGATATTTCCTTTCTTTTCCTTGTCCTATCCTCTTCTCTTACATATACATACACACACACTTTTACACAAACATGCACTGCACTACCACATATTCCGGGAGACCGGTCGGGAGCTTAGAACTCGTCACGGCTGGGGCGGTGCCCCGCTGGAGGTAGAGTCTCGGTTAGAGGGAAACCCCACTGGCCGACGGTAGGTCGGCGCCGGATCTTGCCATCCAGCGGGGGAAGATCACCGCCATCTCCCGACAAAATGGCTAAAGCAGTTGACGCGCCCGGCAACACGAAAAAATCAATCAACTTTGACATTGTACTATTGCTCACGCTGTTCGGGCTGTTAAACTGTTTCGACATGTCCACCCTCCGATCATTGCTCGCGCTATTCTGACCTGCCGTCAGCTGCGAGCGCCTGCGCATCGCCAAACACACATCATGGCCCGCGCTCCTTCAGCAGGAGCGGCCCAAACACGTTTCATGTTCATCAATTCTGCAAATTTTCTCTATCGTTTAATGTCTATGCTCTTCCGCATTGGCTAACCCATTCACCTCTCTTCTCTCTCCATAGTTCATTAAATTACTTACAGTTCACGGAAATTTCTCACGTGTCCGTGACTAAACTGATTCCTAAAATCAACACTATTCTTTATCGTATTATTATTACCTTTCCCTCTCCTCATTCTTTTGTTATTCAAATAATCATTTCGCAGCTAATGGTGATTACTACATTACTGCTGTGTGTAATAATTTGGTTATTCGGATTTAATTGTGAGCCTTATCGAACACCAAATATCTCGTCACAGTAATAAGAGCAGCATGGTTATTATTGTAGAAAAAAATGCGAATAGAAAAGAGGGCGTATATAAACTACCCTTCATTGTTCTTTTTATCCAGACACCAAGTTGAGTTAAAAATTTTCTAAAGTTGTTAATTTGCTTAGGTAGAGATTTGCTTGTTTGGGTTGGCAATGATGTCAACGGTTTCATTCATAATTATTTTCCATTGATGAATATTGAATATTTTACAATTGTGCAAACGTCCAGCTGGCACTTCTTTTGTTTATTACCATTAATGTTTTAATCAAAATGACCCAATGATCTCAAATAAATATAGAAAAATTAATAAACATTGGCCAGAAGTACGTCAAATTTACGATTAATTTACATTTTCTGTCTAGTATAATTCTCAAGAAATCAATTAAGGATAGTTTAATGGTAATTTGTAAATAAAAGTAATAGTTAACACATAACAATTGTTTTCTTCTTTATTGAGTCGTTCCTTTATATTGATAATTGAACAAAAGGCCAACCGGATACGCATGGTTTGTGGCATGGAGTGGCTGTAGGACCTTGGCAAAACACGTTTTTCATTCACTTACCTTCGGGACGTGGCGTGGAATAAACCCGTGTGCTGTAGCAACACCATGATGGAATTGGTCTGGAAGCAGCATGAAGCTTCACCGTCTTGTATATTTGTGAGGTGTGTATAGTTTATATTACTTTGGTTTTGTATTTTTTTTCGTTTTCACATATGTTAGTTTAGATATATATGATGTAATCATGATGACATATGATGTAATTGTAAATAATATTGTTCAGTTGGTTGTCACCTTTCCTTGTGATGTTTGTGTTGCGGAAAGAATTATATATTCCGAATGTTATGTATCTTATTTGTGTTCTGTAACCAAAGAGTTTCTTGTTTCTGTTAAGTGGGAACACATAAATGTTGTTGTTGTTTATTGCCATGTTAAATAATAAATAGATCGTGTTAAAAGTGAAGTCGTGCAATTTAATGTAATATCTAATACAGAAAGTATTATGTTTCGGCGAACTAATGTGTTTCATTAATTGACCAATCCCGAATCCAAATCCCAAATTTATTAATGGTCGTGAATTCAACAATAGTAATTTTTTAAGCAATATTGAAAATAATATTTAAAACCTTTTCTAGATTGGCGATCAATTCAATAAAAATGTTCGTGAATTCCTAAATGCTTGAAAATAAATACTTCTAAAATTCAATTATTATAGCGTCTTAAAATATAAAAAAGACACGTAGTTGGTAAAACGAGTTGTTACTACTAAAAGAAAAAACATGGTAGAAGAAATTCGAAAATATTTGGCGTTTATATTTACAATTTAATAATTATCAATGCAGTAACACTTTCCAGTGAGAATACAACGGAATAACGACAATCCTGGCTGCAGATAAACACAGTTACAATATCTTTGTACAAAAAACGTTACATACCTTGCAACCACAACATGAAAACATAATTAATACATGTGCTGCATGCACCTCAATCTCAGGCGCCTCTCAGGGAGTGAGTGACACACAATCCCCCTCACCACACCAACACACACCATGATGAATATGATACCAGTAGAATGGGAATTAATTGCCTGAGTGAGGTACACACTAGATTTCTCACTCACTCACACACTAGTACCTGCAACAATTTATTTTTTTATATATTAATGTATTCAGCAATGGGTGTATCTGTGAGGTAATATTTACTCTGGCGGTATCCTCTTTTTGTTGTATGTAAACGATATGCCCTCATCTATTAAAAATGGAAGAACAGTTCTGTTTGACGATGACACGAATGTTCTTTGCAAAAAAGAAACAATAAATAGTACAATTTCGGAAGTTTCAAATTGGTTTTGTAACAACAAATTGTCTCAAAATTTTTTAAAGGTTCCTTAAAATGAACAACATGCAATTAGCTAATGTTAAGGTAACAAAATTTCTAGGTCTCTCAATTAAATCAAACCTCAAATGGAATGTACATATAACAGAATTAAATACTAAATTAAGCTAATTATGTTATGCCTTCAGAATTCTTTCTAATTCTGTCAGCCTTCATGCAGCTCGTTGCGTGTATTTTGCAAATGTACATTCCCGCCTGAGATATGGCGTAATATTCTGGAGAAGCTCATCCTTTAGTTCCCAGACATTTAGATTGCAAAAGAAAATTATCCGAATAATGAAAAAATCCCATCCACGTGATCCGTGTAAGCCTCTTTTCATTGAGCTTGGAATTTTACCATTGCCTTGCCTATTTATTTATGAGTCTGTAGTATTTGTCAAAACTGACTTACTTAGCGGTGGGAACTTAGTTTTATGTAATACTGATATTTATAGTTACAACACTCGACATAGAAATCATGTTCATCAAGTGTCAGTATCAACAGCTCACTACAAGAAATCCACATACAATACATGTACGTTACTTTACAATTCATTGCCAGATGAAATTAAACAATTGAAATTGGTACACTAATTTAAGTTAAAAGTAAAATCTTTTCTGCTGCAAAACTGTTTCTATACAATTAGAGACTATACTGATCGTCAAAAAGAAAAATAATGTTTACTTTAACAAAAACAAGATATAGTATAATGAATTAGTCTACATTTGCATTATATAATTTTAAAAAAGACTCAATATGCCTGTAACAAATAATGTGGTCAATGACCCCCATCTCGATCGGGTTTTTGTCCAGTTTCCCTGATCCATTGAGCAAATGCTGAGATGGCCCCTTGCTTTGCATCTGGATGTAAATGTAGCTTCACTATGCGCACGTTTTGTTGAACTCTCCTTTTGCTTGCTGTGGTAGTAGAGCTTAGGGTGAGTTTTTATTTTGTTAACAATACAAAAAATCATATGTTTGTTCCTTTACTGTTAAAAATAAGTTTTCTGTAATTTTGCAACGAAAATATCTAGTTTTTGAAATGTTAATCCCTCGCTTTTTTAAATTTATTATTATTATTACTATGATTTTTTATCTTTCAACTATTAATAGTTAAATTGTTGGGAAGGGATTCTGAAACTCAAGAAAGCGTGCGCAGATGATTTTCTCCCCCATACGTCACATAGTTTTTGACTAAATAAATAAATAGATAAATATAAATTGTAAAATATTGCTTGACAATGTAATCACGAAAAAAGTTGAATTGAGAATAACACATTCATCAAGTGAAAATTACAGATACAGAAAACAGAATTACAGACCAGCATTACAAAAAACAGCATTCCATTATGATAGTAACCAAGAAAGATGTTTTTTGTGAAATCCTTTTAGGTTTTAGCAATTTGCATTATTCATTCCTCCCTAGTATTTCATCAAAATGAAAACCTTTAACATTGGACTATTTAACAGTCAACAACACTTTTGTTTTAGAAAGACAAAACAAATTAATTTAGAACTAAATAAAATACTGAGAAAAGTCTCATTAGTTGATTAATTTATCTGCATATATTAGACACCCATGATCTTTTAGAATTTTAGAGAAATACAATTTAAGATATCTTAAGAATATCACAATGTCCTTATAATATGATCTTAGGTCTCAACAAGGGAGTGAAAATGAAAGAACAAATCTTGAAATATTAAATTATTTTAAATTAAATTAAATTATGTTTAACTATTTTGCTACTAAAAATAATTATCTACTATATAATATCTTAATCTATCTGTAACAAGTATAATTCCTAGGTAATAAGTAATTTGGTATACCCATCTCGATAAGGTTTTTTTGTCCAGTTTCCCTGTCCTTTGAGAAAATTTTGGATGGCCCCTTATTCTGCTTCTGGACAATAAATGTATTTCTCTGCACTGCAGGAGATGTGTGCAATTGTAGTCTCTCCACACATACATCACATTTGACACATCATACACGATTGTAATTGAATATAGGACTCCAAAAATTATTATTCTTAATACATCTTTATTCATACTTACTCAATTTCAATACATATTAAGTCAGCCAGTAAAACCTCAGTATGGCATTGCAACTAAATTTGTACTATGACTTGTACATTCAAGATATAATTCATTTAACAGTACCTTCTAATATTATTTTTTATATAATACTTAATGTTTATTAATTATCCTTTCTGATGTTGGGTAGCACAAAAAAAGATATAGTTTATGGTGTGCTCCCATTATTGTTTATTCAATTTTTGTCACGCAATGTAAGAATTCACAAAAAGAAAATGTGATCTAGACAATAACAGTGTAACGGAAGTATACACATTTTGACACAGACATTATGAATACATTGTTCAATGTTCATCTCTATATTCAAACATGACTTCTATGCAATTAAGATATCTACATTTTTCAAAATGAGCACATTTACTTCACACATTGAGGATGAAACATGGAAATAAATTAAGAGGCAAGCCACACTGTAAGTTTTCTAGTTATTTACGCACACCTGGAAATTGTAACAACTTTGCACAAGTATCAAACATCAACTCATAACCAAGGGAACTTTGTCAACTGTGTTCAAACCAGTAAATATAAAAAATAAAGTAAAAAAAAAATTTTAATAAAAAAAAAAATTCAAATATATGTCGGATTACTTTATATTCAAATTCCTATTATTTAAGTTTATTTCCCCAAAAATGTATTAAATTTAATCATTGGAAATATACACTTTAGTTTGTAGTAAGAGCAGATTATGATAATTAAACGTATATGTGGATAAATAATTCCCAATTTTTTTTTAATTATTATCTTTTCCAATTTACATATGGTCATGTCAAGGACTGATTATTAACCACCTTATTTACATTTTACATTCATAGTTTTGGTAGTTAGTGACAATTTGTAAAGCAATTATACATTGATCTCGTATTAAATTATCTCAATATATTTTTAAAATTCCAGTAGGACAAGCATTTTTCCTATGTCATCTAAACATTTTTTTTGTTGGAAGGTAGTCCTGTTGTTGCATGCGGGTAAATGCTGCACTTCTTTAATAATTAGGAAATAATAATTACAGATCTACATTTTGGGCATCTGTTTGTCAATATTTGAAAAATGAATATGTGTAATTAAGCTGAAGTGCCTTAATACAAAATAAAATAAGATAATCTGGTTACAATGCTTTAGATATTCTTGTTTTTGATATTCTCACATCTCACACAGGGTAAATATATGGTTTCTGTAATAAGTGTAGTTTCAGTCTTGTGTTTATTCAATTGTTATTCATCTTTGCCAGATGCATTGATTGATGGTTCTTTGTTTTCTCAGGTAGGTGATAGGTTCTTGTATACAATCTATTTTTTGAGGTTATATTTTCTTTTTTCTTTTTTTTTATGTTGCATTAATTAAAAATTTTTAATTCTTCTAAAGTTCATTTGGAATTAGTGATGATCATGGTTCTTTTTAATGAAGAGATGGTGATTATCTCTGTGAACAAGACTTTGTAGGAAAATATTAAGGTAATGTGAAAAATTTAAATAAAAATTTTGTTTAAAATGAAATCGTGTTGTTTTTAATTTTTATTGTATATCAAAGTGGTGGATTTCACACAATACAGAAACATTGTTCATGGGCAAAACTTTTTTGTTAGCAGTTATTCTTTAAATTTAAAGTTTTGGTACTTCATTGTCAACAATAGTATGGTTGGTACTATTGTTGACAAGGACAACGACTTCAATCATTTCTATTATGTAAATGTCAACTACAACTCACCACTGAATCAATATTTTGGTACTTCATTGAAATTCATTTGTAATGCATTTGAAATTAATGATATTTGTTCATTGGCTAATTTTAAGGTTGATTGATAACTTGATTGTTAACTTGATTGTGATATTCATATATTATGTGATTAAAGTGATCTGCAAAGAAATTTTTAAAATATATTTACGGTCAGATTTAACATTTGGTTTATATTTAAGTAATATAACAAAAATCTTGAAAAATATTTATTTTTATTTATGGAAAATCACAATGAAATCAAATTTAGCAGAATTTTACACAATTTGACAATAGTATGCCAAATTTCACAAAAAATAATGAAATTCTGGATTTGCAATTGTTTTAATTTCACCAAGTTTTCTGATGCAACATTGCCAAGTAATAATATTAAGTATTATTATAATATAAGCATGTTACATTTATATTTAATATCTTAAAGAGATATTGAAAAGAAATTATATACCATGTTAAACAAAAATTCTTAAAATTTTATTGGATTGAAGAAGCGAGTCACGAGGAGACTATTAAAAAACATGCTCTTTCACATGTCGAAAACAAAGAACGCTGATAATGCTTTGCAATCAACGGATAAGGCTGAAAGTATGCACAAAAAAACGCAACTATTCTTCAATGCCCTTGTGCAACGAAAATATTGGCGTGTTTATTTGTTGATCAGGAACTTAGCAGGGGCACGAACAACAATTTTCAAAACAGGCAAAGTTGCTCCGGTTGACGATATGGTACTAAGTTTTTTCTACCATGTATGAAGGGAAAACATTCATATTATCTTTGTTGTGATTATACCTACCTTTTAGTAAGAAGCGATCTACAAGCAACCAACGCTTCATGGTCTCCAACTTCTCGCTGACTTCCCAAAATTACTCCAAAAGCAAAACACAATCCCACTCGCCGTCAAACTGTTCGTCACAATGTTAGGTAGTAAATCGATATGCCAAGAGTGTTATCTGGTGTTTGAATGATCAATATCTTTTAAGCATTTTTGTAGCATAATTGTATCTTCTTAGAACGAAAGCAGGCAAAAATTTGAACAATTATTGATTCGTCCCTATGTATAATATGAAGGTATCCTTAATCACTTCTTAGTTTGTTACAAAAATTACAATAATGACAACACCTGTTTTATCTCTCCTAAAATGGTATAACTATCGTAAAACGGCACACTTCATTTTCCTCGCTTGTTACTAGAATCAGCGCTTCACAAGAGAAATGCATATTTTAGGTTATTAACAGTGATACCAATAAATGCTGTAGTTTTCTCGTGCAAACTTTTGTCACGAAAATCAAAATTATCGAGGATCAGAAGTTTTCCACAGCTATTTTCTATGATAATTTACATATTTTAGGAGCGATTCAATACATTTATCATAGATCAGGTATGTAAATACTGTTTTTCTGATAACTTTCATCACATTTCTGCACATCCATATGCTTTCTATCAGTAGGTCTGCCCAACGAACGTGTGAACTTAAAGTGAAATGACATACCCGCTACTGAGATAAAATCAATACACTCATTAAACAAGAGAATTTAGGATTTTCAAAATTTTCTCTTTTTATCATTATCGCTATTTGCACTATTGTTGAAATTATTATTATTATTATTATTATTATTATTATTATTATTATTATTATTATTATTATTATTATTATTATTATTATATTGTTGTTGTTGTTGTTGTTGTTGTTGATGTTGTAGTTGTTATTCCTCTAATTCACGATTAAAGATGTTATGAGTCGGTTGGTTATAAAATGTAGTCCGGGTTGCAACTAGCTTCCTAAGAGCAGCTCTATGGCTCTCGGTGCCTCTACAATACTTTGCGCAAAATATGAACTGTTCACAATAACGAAATATCTTTCACTTTCCAATCTTTTCAATGACCTAGGAGTTTATACAAGTTCTTACACAAATTTTGCGGAACAAATCCTAGAGCTCCGATTACTAATCAAGACGAACTGTGCTTTAACGCCCCACATTCGGCTGATCTCGATTTCCAAACTCTTGAATTTAAAACTTTCTCTGCCTCCTTGTTTATGACGTATTGATCGCACGGCACAGCCACATCTACAAGTAGACACGTTTTTCTTCGGAATCCTGGATAACAATATCCGGTTTAGATTTGTGGTTAATTCTGCAATTAAGTATAATAACTTGTTTGCGGAATATCTTAACTTTACATGCATTAAGCTTACATTCACTAACAATAAGTTACAAAAAAGTAGTTAATTAAAAAAAGAATAGTACATAATATCACCACGCAAGCCTTACTACACTTCACTGCACTGAACGACACTTAACTGTGACGCATTTCTTTTTTATTTTATTTTTATTATTATTATTTTTTTTATTTGTTGCGTCTACTTCGACGCAACGCGTCCCCAAGCCCCTTGGGGGGCGTTGAGCGCTTTGCGCTTCTTGGAGTAATCCTCCCATTACTGCGCTTGTGGAGTAATCCTCCGTTAACATTGTCTGTCGCGTCTCGTCGTAGTCGGTTGTCAAGAGGACCGCAAGGTAGCATCTCCGCGTACGCGCCTCCTACCGCGCGCTCCTGCGTCACTACCCAGGGCCAGAATTAGGAAGGAATAAGGATAGGGGTAGGGTTTAGGACACTTCACAGGGGTTGGACTAGTCCTTGTGAAGCAGCCGAACTCGTTTTGTTGGAACAAATTTCACATGAGATTCGATGGGAATCAAACCCGGATCTCAATGGTGAAAGGGTTGCAACTTTGCAATGAGCCACGATTTCTTCCGCATTCCTTTCCCTCCACTTCATAACACGACACTGCGCTGCCCTACACAACACTACACAAATAGTAATAAAATGATAACAATAATAAAGATAATAATAACAATACTACTACAACTGATATTAATACTAAAAATGAAAGAACTTACTTAATAGGAAATACAACTAATCTAACAGTAGAAACTTAAAACTGATACATTGACCTAAAATATAATTATCTAGAAAATTAATCTATTTTTAAACTTGTTCAAACTTTGAGGAAAGGGTTCTAAGATTATCGCAGGCGAACTGTTTCAGTCTCTAATATTTCGGTTTGTAAATGAAAATTTCCCGTCGTCCGTTTTCTGTATTCTTGTCTTAATTTCATGTACGTAACCGCTCTTCTGAAGTATACTGTTGGCCGTAATCGTGCGTGACAAAACATCGTGAAAATTTATTTTTTTGTTTTCTGGAGTTGTTGTCAGACCTGAAGACTTGACACATTTTTCTTCATGTATGTCGACGCACTGAATCCGAAACTGAAGGTAGAACAGCGCCACCACACTCACACTCAAAACACCCTCAAATATACAGTCAACAATTTCACGGTGGTACCGAATTCGTCGGAGCACGTGTATCAAGATATGAAGATTCAATAATAAAAAAAGTCGTCCTGAGACCTAATTGGTATTTACAACAGTATGTACAGAAGAACTTTTAAGATATACTTGGAAGATATAATGAGCAAATAAAGCAGTATCAACTGGATCCAATCAATTTGATTTGTATGCCGAAATGAAATGTCCGTATTTGTAATAGGAAATTACAAGAATAAATAAGTACATTTAGAAAGGCCAGTTAGTAAGCATTCCCATGTTAGACTGAATCCCAGTATAAAATATTAATTTGAACTCATAAACAAATTCACCGATAAATGGCGAATGATATAACTTTTAATTATGGACGTTACAAAATTTTATATATTGCAATACCACACCCTCCGAGAACGGATATAATAAACCGCACCGGCGATTTTAATAATCAAACTATTCGGCTCGCTACCTGCGCGGCCGTCGGCAGCGGACCGGCTTGGAACGACCACCCCCTCTCCCCCGCCGTCCCCGACCGTTCCCCGCCGACAACCGCCGACCACACCGCTCCGACCGCCACGGCAGCACAGGCGTATGGTTTACGACCCCCGCAAGGACTCGCCGCCTGCGATTATTTTTGCAACTCAAGCCCCAGGTGCCGATCACAAGCTCCGCCAAACCAGGCGCAGCGAAGTAGTTTCAAAAGGCAGCGGCTTTGTTTTCTTTCAGATGGACCCGCCCCGCCCAGAGCAAGCGCTAAAAAAATGCCTCGTCCATTAAAGTTCGCGTCGCCGGCTTTCGCGAATGGGGTACAAGGGCAGTTAACGGGGCGCAGTACTCTTTATACCGAGTGACCAGTTTAAAACACAACCCTACTGTTCAAGGCCCTGAGAGAAAAGTGTAAGAAATGCAACCCTGCTTCTGGGACAGCTCCTTTGACTGCATTTCTGCGACAAACCCTTCACCCACAATCTTCTTCCTTTCCAACGCCCTCTTCCTTTGGCCTCGGTCATACCTGCTCAAAACAAGACAGGCTGCGTCTTCATTCACTGTTTTGAACTTACGATGTGCCTCAGCATAGAGCAATGTAGATTTGTGGTGGAAAAGTCTTTCCGAACGCGATCTACCAGTTTGCCAGGCACTATTCAGAGATAAAAGTTCATTTGAGTCTACTCTGGACCAGAGTATAAAACTGCGGTTAGTGAAGTGCTATTGCGACACAGGGATCGCGTTTGATCTGAAATGCAATTGCCAAAATACCGTACTGAAGCAGCGAAAAACTAGAGTAACTTCGGGGTGTTCCATCAAGTTCCCCGAAAACATAAGAAATTTTCAACAGCAATGTGTGTTCAGTGTAACAATTTAAAAGGGATTCAGAATATTCAAGCCAGTTTAATTGATTTATATGTATTTCATTGGATATCCTCTCGACACCCTAAAAGATCCCACTGCCCTGAGCACAAAGCTCGCAAGAGCATGATATTTGCAAATTCCCGACAGGCGCCTAGGAATTCCTGGGCGGGTATGTTTGTCAGAATATATATACATAATTGAAAAATTAATACTCAACACTTTATGAATATAATTTATTTAACAAACCGTTTAAATTATTACACACATCTTGACCAAAAAAATTGACCTTCGGTGGGACCAATCACAAAAGGGTGTTGCAGCGACCCTGCGAAGAATGCCCTCGAGATTTCGTCCAATCCGCTAATAACGCCAGCGTAGCGTTTGTCCGAATCCAGAAGGTGAGGCTGAGGCCGTGGTGAAGGGGCGGAGAGGAATGGCCGTGCTGAGGCGGCTGTGGCTGCTGTGGCTGCTGTGGCTGCTGAGGCTGCCGCTGGGGGCGGCGGACGTGCGCTGGGACCTCCTGGCGCCGCGGCCGCGCGCCCTCACGCCGGCGGAGGCGGAGGAGGCGGCGCTGGTGAGACACTTCCCGCTACTCCGCCCTTAACATAAGCGCAAAATAGGCGTTTTCTTGTGCTCACTCAGGCAGTTAGTGGAATGTACAAATATTAGTTCTTGCTGTTTTCGCGGCAGTGAGTCCCTTCTTTGACGATATGGGGGAAGAAAAATAGCATATTTCTTAGACGAAGAAAGGAATTCTTAAGTTGTTGCGGGTGAACTGGCAAAGTATAATCAATAAAGAAAGAGAGTTTGGAATCTAGTTGATGCCTGCGATTCCGACATAGAGATAGAGACTGAGTCGTGGCTAACCGAGGAAATCGGAGCCTTTGAAATTTTTCTTTCTCATTCCGAGATCTTTAGGAGGGATAGAAATAGTAGAGGGGGCGGAGTCTCTAATTGCGTCAAAGCAGACATCGATGTTAGATTAGATTGGGTCAGTACAGAGTTTGAAATGATGGGAATAGAAATGACTACGTCAAGAAACATATTAGGAATTATTGCATGATGTGGACCTCCGAGCGATGAATACGACGTTTTAAAAGACATCATTCAGAGAACGGGAAACGAAAATGGCCATCTTAATGTTATTGGAGGCGACTTAAATATTTCGAGCGCAAACTGGGAGGGAGCCATGGGCGATGGAAAGTCCAAACACTTGTCAACAGTCTAGCTTGGGACAGCGGATTAACTCTAGTAGTTCGGAGCGTGAAGCGACAGGATGCTCTTTTGGACGGTTCCTGAATTAGGCCGAAAGAATGTTTCATATCTTGTGAAGTTGTTGAGGGCATTAGCAATCACAAAGCAGGCCTCCTTGCCTTAGAAATATTTCAAGGCATTACGATAGGAACAAAAGTACGGCAATATAAGAAAGCAAATGTACACGGACTTCAAGGTTTTTTAGAGAACAATATGACCACATTCCGAGAACGATAAAGGCATTTAAGAACAGAAAACGCAGTAACGAAACGCAGAAGATAGGAACACGTCAAGAGATAGAAGAGAAAGGGGTCGATTCACAGAGGAGGCTTGCAATCAAGAAACGCTCTCACGCAATCAAGAAATACATCTCGCGGACATGAATCGGAAAATTACCAAGGTTTGCTTCGACAAGTCATCCCGATGTAAACCTAATCCAGGATCCTACTGCATCCAAGAGGCAATGCTCTATGATCAAAGCGAGATGCGAGGGTACTGATATTTCTGTTTTGGGGGACACGGGTTGTGCAACTTTATTTATATCTGAAAGTTTGTTAAGTGAGATGCCAAGTAAGGGAGTATAGATACCTACATTGCCACTCGTAAAGTAGTTTCTGATAGGTGCAAATTCAAGGAAATCAAAGCCTATAGCCCAAGCCTACTTAGGCGTAGAGGTAGATAATAGTATGTATCAAGTTATTTGGTTGATAGCACAAGAACTTCTTTATCCTCTTATTCCTGGAGTTGACTTCATTAAGCAGCATTGTGTTGTCATTAACTTAGAAAACAGTACTATAACATTAAAACTAAATAATCAGACGAATTTGGATTTCAATTCATTCACCTGGAACCTCTGGGAAGCAAATTGTCTTGTTGAAGTATATGTAGAGTTGAAGATTCGTTCTCACTTCAGGAAAATTCTAATCTAGACGAAGATTAGAAAAGGAAATTTACCAAATTTTGATAAGAAATCAAAGAGTAATTTGTACAAATCAGTAATCTGTAAAAGATTTTCAATTTGAAATCGCGGTTAACGATAAAACACCATTCACGGATTATCAGTATGTCATTCCCGAGAAACATAAGGAAGAGGTGGATAAGTTCTTCTACGGTCGAAGACGGCATCACAATGAAGTTTAAGACATCCTGTCTCAATCCGTTAGTGCTCGTGAAAAAGAGTAATGGGTGGATAAAGTTCTCACTAGATGAGCGTCGTTTGAATTGAGTAACCCTACCGTACCGAGATATATCGCTGCGAATAGAAGAGTTAACAAATCAATTAGACTGCATTAAGTGGGTGGTTACACAGACTTACGGGACAGTATCAGGACACAGACTTAACAGTATCTTAACAGCAGGTAGCAATTGCACCCAAGTGTAGACTATACAAGGGATTTATCCGTCGAGGAATTTCATGTTTTCAAACGTATACCATTCGGACTCAAGAATAGTGCATCAACCCTAGTACAATGTTTGGACATGATCATTGGTAGAGAAATGACTGGCAATGCTTTAATATACATAGACGATGTTCTATTGTATTCCAAAACATTTGAGGAACATATAGTCAAATTAGATACATTATTAAAGAGGATAATTGAAAATAATTTGCAATTGCACTTAAAGAAGAGTAATTTCTGTACAGAGCAAGTAAAATTCCTTGGTTATAATTTGACTACTCAGGGAGTCAAGATGAATTTAGAAAAAATTCAAGAGATAGATATGATTGCACCTCCAAAGAATGCTAAGCAATTAAAATGTTTATTAGGTTGCGTTAATTATTACGCAACTTGCAACCATGGAACCATGGAACCATGGAACCATGGAACCATGGAACAATGGAACCATGGAACCATGCAACCATGCAACCATGCAACCATGCAAACATGCAAACATGCAACCATGCAACCATGCAACCATGCAACCATGCAACCATGCAACCATCCAAGCAACTACGCAACCACGCAACCACGCAACCACGCAACCAAGCAACCAAGCAACAACGATATAACCATGTAACCATGTAAACCATGTAACCATGTAACCATGTAACCATGTAACCATGTAACCATGTAACCATGTAACCATGTAACCATGTAACTATGTAACTATGTAATTATAAATATCATTATTACATGAAAATATTGTAACCATGTAACCATGTAACCATGTAACCATGTAACCATGTAACCATGTAACCATGTAACTATGTAACTATGTAATTATAAATATCATTATTACATGAAAATATGTTCCGACTGTTAAGTCAGTTTTGACAAATACTACAGATTTGTAAATAAATAGGCAAGGTAACGTTACGATACCGAGCTCAATGAAAAGAGGCTTGCAGGGATCACGTGGATGGGATGTTTTCCTTATTCGGATAATTTTCTTTTGCAATGTAAATGTCGGGGCGCCATATCTCAGGCAGGAATGTACATTTGCAAAATATTTGTCAGTACGTTCAAGAAATATTTACAAATAGTTGCTACGTGACTAACTAACAAGAGAGAATCATTTGCATATTTTACACTCTACTTATCAAGAGTGAATAAGCAAGTGAATAAGAAAGTAAAAAGCTTATTAAATAGAACTTTCTACAAGTATTTAATATCAAGAATAACAACACATCTGACTAAGAAAACGAAGGCCGTTCCTTGATATTTCAGTATTTTATGGTCTGGGTTACCAGAAAAACTTTTTTTAAGGAGGGGTTATGGGACCATCCGTTTTCCCACCAATCCGGCGAATCTTGTCCCATCCTTCGCCTGTGTCCAGAAGGGTTTTTAAACGAGTTTGAACGCGCGCCCAAAAACAAAAGAGGAAGTGCAAAAATGTAACGGGAGAGTTCGCTACTGTAGCCGAAAGGAAGGAAGTCGGCATAATACATTGCAACTTTTTGTTTTGAGAGCGAACCGTCAAGCAGACAAAATGTATTGCAAGATCGGACTACGAGAGTATCGTTAGGAGCATCCGTTTCCAAATAGCGCCAGAAAAGCTCTTCGGAGAAGACAATGAAAGAGTTGGTTTTTAATCTGTCTTGACGGTCTGTTCCGTTGCAATGTTGCTGTTACGTAGTATTTCGTTGCATCTGGGCAAAATTCTTGCACGAATCCCTACGCAAGCGAACGCGTGACGGCCAGGTTACACTTTTTATAACGGACACGAGCCGTCCTTCAAGGTCCCAAGACGCCGCGGAGCTGCTGGGAGACGACGCGAGGCCGTTTCAACCAGACGACCCCGTAGGAAAAATCTGTATGTTGCTATGGAAGAACGTTCCAGATGGAATAATTTTATTTTGGACTTTTGATCAGAGTTGCTGTAGGTCAGAAAAAGACGTAGAAAATTCGATATCGCGTGTGGAGAGTTTATTTAAAACATTGTCATTCATTCGTTAATAATTTTAAATTTTAATTTTTGAAAAAACGAAAGCATTTAATTTGGGTAAAGTAAAACAAGAAGTTCGTAAGTGTGCTTGAAAATCAATGTAAATGTATGAGAGTAACTAGTAGACAAGTATTTCTTTGAAATGCTTTTGTTGTCAAATGTTATGAACAAAATAGGACTTTGCTAGCAGATTGCTAGTTAGCCACAAACATATATATATATATATATATATATATATATATAGATATATATATATATATATATATATATATCGAGAGTGTATTAGCTTTTAGGAAGTAGGAGTATATTTTCTTATTTTAATGCCGTTGGCATTGGCATTCCAATTTAACAGATTTAGTTTGTGGTTTGTTCAATTTCCAGTGGTTAGTGTGTTGTGGAGCCATGATTGGTATTAAAGTACGATGATAGTGAGATTTATATATTGCTGAGATGATGGAGTTGATTATGATTACGATATGGGTATATATTATGATATTTATCATATGAAATATTATTATTGGAGTTGAGGGGTTGTTTTTGGGACGGAAGTGAAATTAGGGATGATGTTTCTGGGTGGAACGTTCGGAAAATTGTGAGGAGATAAGCGAGACGGGATATTATTGTTGCGTTTGGTTCGGAGATGTGCTTCGGTAAAGTCATCGCATCATTGTTGTCTTAATTTTTCCCAGTGTCATTTAATTTCGCAAGTGTTCACAGTAGTGAATCGTGTAATTCCTATCTACCAGCTTCCTTCTTTTCGTGCAACACTATTTTATCGTTTCTATTATTCTTGATCCTCTCTTGTTTGTTTTGAGCCCGAAGCGATGAGGTTTCAAAAGCCCAGGGCAGGCATATGAAGGCGCCCGCACGAGCTACTTGCCCGCCTGGGGCACCGGAACTTTCCCTGCCTCCGCACACATTTCCCATTAATATCCAGAAAGGAAAGCACATACGTAAGCTGAAGCGGCGAGAGCCGGGTACATACGAATTGAGTGGGTACATACGAAAATGTGGTTGACAGACTTTTTCTACCAAATAACCGAAAATTGTATTCAGTCTATATTTTTCACAACTTATTACTAGTTGATATTTTTTTTCTTAGTAAATTCTTACTTATTGAAACATCTTTGCTAAGTGACAGGAATATGTTTGAATGGGGAATACTTTCCCTTTTTTGTTCTTTTTTTTGTTTTGTGTAGATTATTAAACCATTCAGTTATTGTATTTAGCAATAATGTAAAATAAATTGACAAGTCTCTGTATGTTAACAATTCTCGCTTTTGGACGGAAACTACTTTCACCAGACAAGAATTGGTCCATTCAATCTTCTAACATGAACGTAATAAGTTCATGCTTTCATATCACTCTTGAGTAAACAGGGATTCAGGGAGAAGTACCTTACCACGTCATACGCAATTTTGACGGTTTTTTGACGTTAAATAAATATATAAATAAATATATAAATATATATATATAAATATATATATATATAAATATATATATATATAAATATATATAAATAAATATATAAATATATAAATAAATAAACAATTAAATAAATAAATAAAGAGAGGATGGAAGTAATAAAACTAATTTCTGACAATAACAGCTGAGTAACGTCTCCCAAAGACTGTCATGGGCAAAGTATCCAGTGTAGCACCAATCCGGAGGAATTTGCACAACCCTTACTTTTAAATTTCGCACTAATTGCCTTAAATGCAGTGTCAGAGAGCTCTAGTAAGCTTGTTACCTTGCCAGCGGCCGTAACATGACTGGCCTTGGGAGTCTTTTACTTTTCATGTCCATTCTTTTTATTATCCTATTTTGTTCTTTTTTCTTTTTTTCTTCCGTGGGGAGAGAGGCTTCGTTTATGCCATGGTAAAGGCAAACTCTCTAGACCGGGAGAGGTGACTCAGTGCATGAACTGATGTCACTGCAGTGCCTCTGACCGAGGGAGGTCCTAGCTTCCAGTCCAGACGGCGAGGATTTTGGACACTAGCTTGTAAGCTAGGTCGAATTCATTCGCTGTCTGGAGGAGAATTGTAACGGCCGGTTGCTATGATACGTAGTTTTCCGTGGTTTCTCCCATGAATACCAGGCGAATGCCGGAGCAATGCCCTTAATAGATATTGGAATACATGCCCCAACAGACGACTCTCTTGTTATGAGGAATCATGCAATTTTCGAAGATTTAATACAGATGTTAGATAGTGCCTCCAGAACGGACGAATGATTATAATCATTAGGGATTCAAAGGAGGCGTTGGAAATAAAGATGATGGTGTAACGGGCAAAATGGGAGAAACTGTAATGAAGGCAACGGAAAGCGAGTAATACCAATCTCTAAACGGCAGAACTGCGTCATTATGAATGCCTATTTCTGCCAAAAAGGTATAAATGTACTTGGGAACAGAGAAGGAAAAGAATACAATCTTTAATAAATTATATTATTTAAAAAAAACCTAATCGTTCGTCAGAGTATTTAGAGAGTCTGAGTGTGGTACAAATCGTCATTTTCTCAGTTCTAAAACAGAATTTCCAAGGGCAACATTACGAGAGATATAATTTCTATAAAATGGGAAGAGATTCAATGAACCGACATATCTATGATCAGATGAAAACATTGGTACGTTGGGCTTTGGGGATAGAATTGGAAAGTAACGGTATAGTACAATGGATAAATTGAGAAACCGCTACGTTAATTAAGAATAAGAAGCATGGATTGGGAATCTGCATGGATTCAAACGTCAAGAAGATCTGGATCGTTATTGCTTACTAAAAATAAAACAAAAAATGTGAGACAACGTAAAGAGGAGGCTTTCTTGTTATTGGATAGAACAGGATATGGCAAATCAAGGCAAGTAAGAAGAATAAGGGCGCCGGAAGTAAATAAAGTAAATTTACATATAATAGATATAATTTACATATAAGGTGAATAGAAACGTAAAGTAGGAAGTGAAGGCGGTTGAACCCATATTGGAGGAAGAAGTGTGGAACACTAAAATCTTCTGAAAATGGCAAAGCGGCGGGTCCAGATGAAATACCCCTGGATTTATGGAAGTAGGTGAACAAAAATTGATTAGAATATTGACTAAACTGTTCAATCACATATTATTTACGGATGATGTGCCAACAATAAGATAGATTCCAATCTATCCTATATTTCTGCTATTTACAAGAAAGGAAGTAAGAAAGACATGAACAACTTAGCGGTATAAGTATAATGACATCAATTGAAAGACTCCTGAGCAAAATAGTTAAGAACAGACTAGACGCAATGGTGTCCATAAAAATTACAGAACAAGCGGGTTTTACGCAAGGAAAGTCCTGTATGGTTAAAATATTTGGAATGCCTCATGTCAAGGAATGGGAGTTTTAGTAAAAGGACAAGCAATATATTCGCTATTATTTGCGGATTGTCTGGTAAAAGTGGCTCAAGTATGGGATGATGCGGAGTATATGACCCGAAAAATAATACAAGCCTATATACAGGATGGATGTTAATTACATTTGAAGGAAAGAGAATATCTGATAGTAGGAGTAGAAGGTACTGTTTTGATGTTCTTGGAGAACGAAGGATTAAGTTAGTTGAAGAGTTAAAACTTGGATACAATCATGTAGAAATCTGGAAATAGTAAAAAGGTTATTACTATTTTACTGCATTAAACAGGCAATAGGAGCCATAAGAATATTGAATTGAGTGTTATGGAATCGGCAAATTCACGTAAGAATAAAAAATATTATCTAGTTTAGTACATAACAGTAAAATAGTATATACAGTTATTAAATGTATTCTAAACTATGGTGGAGAGTTGGATCCTGCCGGAACGTCCGAAGCAGAAATTGTGTACAGTAGAAATGGATGAACTACGAAGGAACTGCCGATTTTCTAAACTCAGAGAATAAGGAACGCAAGGATCAGTGAACGGATGCAGCAAACGGAATCTGTTGTGGACAGATGAAGTAAAACGCTGCAATAGTATGGTCATCTGAGGAGAATGTCAGACTGAAGACGGACTAAGAATTTCCTCTATTGATTTCCTGCACGAAGAGTGAAAAGAGGAGGCCATCGTAAAATCTGGAATTCAGAAATAATTGAAGCCATGAATGGACGGGGAGCTACGGCCGACAGGGAAGGCTGGGACTGTAAAATAAGAGGCAACCGCCGACAAGTGGGAACGCACAGAAAAGCAGAAGTAGTATTTTTTTGTATCGTTTGCTGCTCACAAGTACCCACTAGTGTTGCTTGCTCAAATGAAGTGCCCCAACGCAAATGATTGCTCGTATGAATTGCCCCACTGTGACACTTGTTCACATGAAGTGCCCCATAGGGTGGGGGCTTCCTCGCATGAAGTGCCTTATCGTGATGCTTGCTGGCATGAAGTGCCCCAACGCAAATGAAGAGCAGGAAGTACCCCGTGGTGATACTTGCTCCTCTCCAGGGCGCCTCATGGCCTGTGGCCTCCGTTCCGCTGTGGGTGGAGCTCCGTGGCGAAGGCGGCAAGGGCGAGGATCAGCCCGACTCCCCACGTGAGGAAGGCGGGCGCCAAGTCCAGCAGCCGAAAAGTGAACGGCATCGCCTCGGGCACCGGCTTCTGGACCAGGGAGTGGTTGTGGTATTTCAAGCACAAGTATTGTGTCTTTCGCACCTGCATCACCTCCCACTGATCCATCAGCCCCGCAGCCTTCAGCTGCAGTATCAGCACGTTTGTCTTGTCCGCCCACGGCCAGTGCCTGTAACAGCGACATGTATGTGCAAGCAGGAACGTCACCTACGATACTGCCTCTCATGGTGCTATAACCCGATACAACTACACCTGCACAAGTATTTTCCACCACTGCTTTCTCTGCCCTGATCCTCTCTCCCAGTTCTAAACACTCATACATTTTAAGCCCTGATTCACGATCTTATCTAAGCCACAGCATTCCTTTTTACTTAATTTATATAATACTGAAACAAAAAGAGGCGATTTTTCGTTGAAAACTCATTTTGTTGCTCTCTGTTATAGAAACGTTGATAATTCGTGCTTCTATGGGCAGTAAATTACTTTTAATGTCATGAGGGGTGAGAACCCGCACTTTGTGAGTCGCTGATATGTAAACTTTGTGAATGGAGAAACATCCGTTGTGTGTGGTCCATTTGAAGACAAAACTAGCAGACAAACCGTTTACGAAATTTTCATAGGTAATACCACGAGTGGTACAAAGCACGAGTGGTACTTAATAGGACAATTTTGCGAATGCTATTATATCCAATAGAGTTCCAAAGTGTCCCAAATAGTGACCATAACTGTAATCTATGTTAAAATCGAAAAGGTTACATTACAGTACATACGTGGCTCATAGGACATCAACGTAGCAATCGATGTACGAACCGTCTCTTAAGATAGACGAGTCACAGTTGATGATTGGCCGGTAGGAACAAACGGCAAGAAAAATCTGATAGATAGACTGATTGATTGATTGATTGATTGATTTTAAGGCCGCTTCAACGGCTAAGGTCATTTGCGCTCTGTCAAATTAGTTAAAGACTAGTGCACAATATTGCAAGCGTCAAGCTAACAAAAATATTAAAATCTTTAAAAAGAAAGCAAAGTAAAACTGAAAAAACGTATCATAATAAAAGGGTTTGGCAGAAAATGTTTTTTTAAATCTCGGACTAAATGCTAATAATTGGCATTATCATCTCTCAGATAAGTCTGTACAAGCCAGTCTCTCGCAAAAAGCTTGCAGAGAGAAGATTTGTCACTTCTAAGGATCTCTGCGATATACACGCTGCATGAAGAGTCTGGTCGAAAACCTTGCGTGGTTCTACTGCAGTAGAATGCACATCCGACTTTGCCGTTTTGAGAGGAGCCATCGGCGTAAATGAAGTAAAGGACAGGATATGTAGATTTCATCGCCTCAAATTCCGACAAGAATGTACTGGGAGAGTTAAGGATTTAGGAAGGTTAGACAATCTAACATTTGCTATCGGCTGGTGTAGTTTCCAAGGGGAAACAAGGTTTCGGGGAGGGGTTCACAGGGTTGGGTAGTTTTATATGAAGCCTCTGTAAGAGCATACGGAGAGACTCCAGGGGATGGGGAACGATGGTCTAAGTGCATATGAGGTCAAGTGGGTTGGATGGAGGACTGCTTGGCGCGAAAGAGTATCAACATTGGATAATTTCGCGCCATAGGAGGCACTCAGAATATCCCGCCTTCGGCTCAGAGATGGTTCTTCTGCCTCGGCCTTCGATGCGACTCGTGCGGTAGGCGCCTGTACTAATCCTTATGCCAGCATTGTGTATGGTATTTAATGGCCAGAGGGTTGATGTCTCATACACTATGCATCCGTAATCCAAGAAAGGGCGGATAAGAGTTCAATACAAACAAAAAAGACAAGCACGGTCTGCGCCCCAAGAGCTACCATAAAGAGTGCGGAGGAGATTCATAGGTGATACACATCGGCCCTGTAGTTTACGTATGTTTTCGCCAGGTTGGGTTCTTGTCGAATGTGAGCCCAAGGAAGGTTGCGGATTCAACGAATGGAAGCTGCTGTCCTCCAAGAAAAAGGTCGGGGTGATTATGGAGGTGATGGATTCTGCAACAGTTCATGCAAGTGGTTTTTGAGGTAGAAAACTTGAATCCTGTTTCATCGCTCCATTCCTGCAGTTTGTTGAGCAAAAGTTGTAGCTGCCTCTCAATAACTTGCACGCTCTTGGAGGAGCAAAAAATTGCAAAGACGTCAACGAACAGTGATGCTTTCACAGGCTCCCGGATAACTGATGCAATACTATTAATAGCAATGGCAAACAGAGTGACGCTCAAAATCGATCCCTGAGGAACACCGTTTTCTAACTGGTGACTAGAAGATAACACGTGCCAAGGCGGACGCGGAAAGATCGCAATGACAGAAAACCTACTAGAAACAAAGGGAGCCGTCCCGTAAGGCCCCAAGTATGCAAGGTGCGAAGAATACCGTACCTCCAGGTGGTGTCATACGCTTTCTCTCTATCGAAGAAATTTGCTACCAGGTGCTGACGTAGCACGAAAGAAGTAGAGATCTGCGTAGCAAGGGAGACTAGGTGGTCCATGGTTGACCTGTTCTTCCTGAAGCTACATTGGAAAAGTGTAAATAGGTTATTTTGTTCCAGGAGCCAGACCAGACGTGTATTTACCATTTGCTCTAAACGCTTGCACACACAGCTTGTGAGCGAGATTGGGCGGTAACTTTAGGGGGTTGTTCTGTCCTTTCGTTCTTTAGAGATTGGGAGAACAATAGCCTCACGCTAAATTCTTGGTATTGCGTGTTCAGCCCAAATCTTGTTGAAAATGCTTAGAAGAAAGAAGGTGTTTCAACATTTGATTATGTATCTTGTCTGGTCCTGGAGCAGAATCTTTCGCACAAGCAAGGGCACAGGAGAGTTCGTCCATGGAGAAAAAGACATTCTAATCTTCCTTCACGCGACTCGAGAAGTCTAATTTACAGTTTTCCATTTTTCTTTTCGTTTTCGAAAGCCAGAAGGATAGTGTACGGAGCTGGAGATGTGTTCGTAATGAGAGGCCATTTCTTCAGCCACTTTTTGTGGAGAGGTTAGGAGATTGCAATTTAACATAAGCCCAGAAATACACGGCGAAAGGAGGCTTCCACCGATCTGTCGGACCTTTCTCCACACAAGTTCAGGGAATGAACTGTAAGATCGTGACGAGATGTAGGCTCTCCAGGACGCAGCCTTGCTTTCCCGTATCGTTAATCTATCTCTGGCTCGGGATCTTTTATAATTTATTATGTTTTCCATGGTTGGGAACCTACTAAGCTTTGCCAATGCCCTCTTCCGATCACGGACCGCTGTGGCACAATCAGCGTTCCACCATGGCACAGGGAGGTGTCGTGCATGGCCCGACGACTTCGGGATGGCAAATGAGGCCGCGTGAAGAACGGCGTTATTAAAATATGACACTATAGCATCGATGTCGTTTGAGCAGTTTTCCGATATTCGTAATTATTTCATGAATATTTCCAAATTAGCTCGGTGGATTAGCCAGCGAGGAGGGCAGGCAACGTTCAGATCGGGAATATCGAGATTGACCCGAATGGGAAAATGGTCACTGCCATGCAGGTCGCCAAGGACAGTCCACTCGAAGGTTGTAGAAACAGAGGGACTTCAGAGAGCTAGGTCCACGCTAGACGAGCAAGAGTTAGAAGCTACGGAAAAGTGTGTGCTTTCGCCAGAATTTAGAAGAATTAAGTTTTGGTTATCTATGATATTTTTAAGTAACCTTCCTCTCGTGCACGCCCTTGTGACACCCCATGTAGGGTTGTGGGCGTTTAAGTCTCCCACAATAAGAAAAGGTGCAGGCACCTGAGAGAGCACATCTTCAAGTCCTTTCTGTGACACGACTTGTCCAGTCGGGATATAAACGTTGCAGATGATAACAGAAATAGTTCGGAAATTGACACGAACGCAAGATATCTGGAGAGTGGTTCACATGTCTATTTCTTTAGATACCAGAGTCTGTGATAAAAGTGGCGACTACGCCATGAGCGCGGAGGCCGTCGTCTACATCTTGCCTGTAGCAACAAAAGCCGTGTAGAGGGAGGGAGTCCTCAGGACGGAGATGTGTTTCCTGCAGGCAGATAACCACGGGTTTATGCATAGACATTAACTTCAATTCGTCCAAACATGTACGAAAGCCATTTAAGTTCCATGAGAGGAGAGCCATAGTATCTAATTCTTAAGTTTTTTGATTCTAGGGTGGGTTATGTATCGGGTTTGTCTTTCTTCTTTTTCCTTCTTTGTTGGAGAGTAATGGGTTGGTTCATGCGGAGTTCCTCATTCCCGGCAGAGTCATCTTGACTACTAGAGAGGGTTGCATGTATTGGGACACCACGGTCCCTTGAGACACGCGACCTAGATCTAGCAATAGTGCCCGTCGGTTTCGGCTTCTC
This sequence comes from Teleogryllus oceanicus, assembly GCA_964035755.1. Classification (NCBI taxonomy): domain Eukaryota; kingdom Metazoa; phylum Arthropoda; class Insecta; order Orthoptera; family Gryllidae; genus Teleogryllus; species Teleogryllus oceanicus. Next base: position 343,696,845 of record CAXIVR010000001.1, on the reverse strand, counting down.
TGGATGCGTTTGAGTGTTTATTGAAATATTTATACTTTTGGTTTCAGTTTTTGTTTTAGACTGGACAACAGATTTGGGATAGGCAGCTCCGCCGCTGTCATCAAAGGACACCTGGCAGGCAGCATTGCGCAAAGTGGAGGCTTTAGGAGTTTGCGTTTCATAATTTACTTTCTTCTCTCGACCCACTGTGTCAGCGAAACTTCGAGCCATGTCCACGGGGTTTCGCGTCTGGTAACGGAGTTGTGCTTCCGGAAAGGAAACTTTCTCAGAGACCCTGATCTTCTGGATCTCTCTTTCTCTTAAGAAAATGGAGCACTGCTTGGAATTTGATGGATTTTATTAACAACAGTTCACGCACTTTGGCTCTGCGGAGCAGTTTGAGTCATTAAAAGCCTCCCTTTCACAGTGCACGCAGACTGCGGCGCTAATGCAGCGACGTTGCGTATGGCCAAACCTCTAGCATTTAAAGCAGCGCAGAGGGTTTGGAACATACTGCCTGACACGGAGATTATAGAACCTACAGGATCTTCTCTGGTAGAGATGGACGGTCAAAGGTCAGTATCAGAGTTGAGGTAGGAGTGACTGCCCCATTTACTCTCCGCTGAATCCGGTAAATCTGACACACCATATGGTTCTCAGAAAGCTTTCAGATTTTATTCCGATTCGGTAGAGAAGTCATCTTGATTTACCACACCCTTGCAGAGTTTTAAGGTTGGGTGAGCGGACACATGCACCGGGACGCCGGCTATTTCTTTGAGGTCAGTGATCTTGCTGATCTGTTCGTCAGAGCGACATTCAAAAAGAATTGTGCCGTTTCTCTGACGGACCACCGACTGAAATTTGCCAAACTTTTTGTCGCGGCTGTGTAACACCTTTGAAGAGCGCGCCTAGGAAGCAGCGCTCAGCGGCGGTCAAGGGAGTCAACGGAGGCGGCGGAGCAAGAAAACGCCGCCCAATCCCGGGAGACGAGCTGGCCAGAGAGCCAGCAGCGGAGCAGCGAGTCTCCCGCGCCGCCCGCTTTAAGAGCGGGCGCCGCCAGCCAAACGGACAGTGCAATAGTGTTTGGCAGTCAAGAGTAGTTGAAAGAAGATTAGTACGTTGATAGAGTGATAGTTGGCCCGCCAAAGTTAGTGTTTATTCTGTATTGCTTATCTGTGGAAATTAGCTAGTTTTTCGGTACATCTCCTGGACTCTTGGTTTGTGATTTTGGCAATAGTTTTTGGTACATTCTTGTGATTTTGGAAGTTACCTACTGTACTGGCTGTATTGTCAATAAACCTGTGTTTATATAAAGCGTGCGTTATTCTGAACATAACACTTTTCCCTGGCAAGCTTGATTGGGCTGACACTCTTCATAGTTTCATTATCTCTTTTACATGACATGCTGAGAAAGCGGGGCTTAGTTGGTCTGTCAGATTCATTACAGAAAAAGCTCTCAAGATTTACTGATTCACCAACAAATCTCTTCCTCATGGAAGAGGGCGGGGGTTGTAGGTTTTTTATCCATTAAGGAAAACGCATGGGTGGGCGTTCAGCATACAGAGGGAGCCAGTGAAATAGAAGAGGGAGAGAAAAGAGATAGGATGGTATAGAAGAATGAGAATGTACATTGGGAAGAAGACTTGTGAAGGAAAGGAATACTTGAGAGCCCTCTCTGTATCCCTCCGTCAGGACGTGCACCAACCCACCTCGACGGGAAGAATCAGATAGAAAAAGCCATAAACGTTTGAGGTACACCGTCCTGATTGGGTCATTTTGTGTGTACAGTTAAATCCTATTAATTTCAATTTTGAGGAGTGAAATAGTCTTCAAATATTTTGTCCGATCGATCTCGATCCAAATTATTCCCAATTCCAAACATTACTCCAAGTTCTTAATTTTTTCTCAAATGGTATAGAGAACGCTTCTAAAAATTAACCATGTCCACTTTTCGTGGTATTTTCCGAATTGTAGGAAAGTGGAAAGTTTTTGGGCGTCTTTCTACGACAACAATATTGAAGAAGATTCTGTTTTCTTGAAATCTGTTCTTCAAAATTAAGATCGTTTAATAACGTGTTGCATTTTTTTCAAATGAGAATAGTTTTCGCGTAATTAAAGTATCCGTCGCCAGAAATGCTCAAACGTTTGCGCTGTATTAGTATCATTTTCTTTCTAAATGAAATCTCTTCTTTCTTTCAAATTTCTTGTAGTTTTCACATAATTTTGCGTAAAATAAAAACTTGTTTCTATTTTTTACTCTAACTCGTCCAATTTTCTTTAAATCTTACATTTTCAAAAATTACAAATATTAAACTTTCGCCTGGTATTGATCGGAGAAACCATCAAAAACTACTGATGAAAGCAACCGACCGATAGCTTTCTCCTCCACACACCGACAGAACTGAACTATTTGGCTAGTGTCGAAAAATACTACTATCGTCAGCTCACGAACTTAGGACCTTCCGGTCAGTTGCACTACAAAAACATCACTTCATCCCCTAAGCCACCTCTCCCGGACTCTCGTTAAATATATCTGAGTCGGTCCCATTGGTAGCGAATATATTGTATTTCATGTAATTAGACTGATTAGTTTACTTAAATCGGTTCATACTGATTCACAAAAAGACAGTTGACTTGAAGTCACATACGTTTAATAAATCGACTGAGAGTTGAAAGAATGATTAAAAGTTGCAAATTATAAAAACACATTCAGACACGTCCCGTTTATTTACCTGCATATTGATTGTATTTGTGAGTAGAAGTAAAGCAAATGATTTTAAATAAAGTTTCTGGAATCCTCAATGGTTTTCAGCAGCAACAAATTTTTCAACTCAAAATCCCTGCATGGGATTCGAACGCGGTTGCTTTTGTTCCAAAGCGCTCCACCTATACACGCCTCATCCAGCTTGGCCATCGGGGTCGGATGCTGGATGGGTACTTGTAAATTACTCAAGAAAGAATTGTATTACTTCCAGCATTAGGGAGCCGAGAAATTGAGACAATGAGAAAAAAATGTCTTTTGGGCAACAAAAGAATGCAGCGGTAATGGGAATAAGAACCCGAAAAGCTAGTCCATTCTAGAAAGATTAGAAAACTAATTCCTGCAAGAAACTCTGTGGCATTCTATAGCACCACTAGTTTATTTATTTACCATAGGTTGTTACATATGAGGAGAAGGTTTAATGAAACATATTTGAGAGGTTTGGAGAATTCTTTTTAGCAATCGCATAAATTTCAGACTCTAATTAAGTGAAATCAGTTCGTTTTTTTTCAAAAAATTGTACACGTCCTTTTTTAAAAGAGCTGTGTTTTACAGCGTACTGTTTAAAACAAAAATCCCTAACTCCAGTTTTGTAGTTTTCAAATAATCATTTTACGGCGTTTTTTTAAAAACGGAGCAATAGCCGATAATGCGACAAGCATCGTGTTTCTTCCGTCCTTTATTACATAAGAGAAGCAAATTTCAAAGAAACAAATCAGAGCGGTTTTGAGAAAAAAATTGCCTATATTTTGCGAAAAATTACACGGCAACTAGTCTTTTTTGAAATTGAACATGAACGTATTTAAAGATACTTCTTTAAGGGACTGATTTCATTAAGAAAAAAGATGCCCCCCAAAAAAATTCACTTTTTCAATTTTCACAAAATCAGTGGTTTCAACAAATATGAAACTACCACCATTCTCGTAAGCATATTTACGCTGAAGATAAAGTTTGATAAAAAAATTGTGCCGTTCTTGAGAAAAATTTGAAAATGTATTGCAGGCTTCATGTAAAATACCCTCCAAAATAAAAAATATCCGTTTGATACTCACAAATCTACAAGCACATTTAGATCGATGAGGAATATAAATTTTGAGGAAATCGGCTCAAGGTTTAGCGCTAGCGTTGACCGAAGACGAACAAAGGGACGTTTTGCAGTCAATCTATTTTTAGTATCAAAAACCAAGAAAGCATGGATTCTGGCTACACCATGTCTTAGAAGATTTTTTCTAAATTTCGCAAAAAGATTTGTCCACTTTTTCGTTACCAGAACCCGACAATAAGAGTTTTCTGACGAAAATTTGCCGTTTTCCGGTTCCTTTTTCCGTTAATTGGTGCTCGATATTTTTTTAAGAGACACGAATTTCATCCATTCATACTTGCTTTGTCGACACAATTATGTAGTGTTTGATTACAGAATTAACCGCTGATGGTAAACAAGGGAAGTTGGGAAATTGTAAACATGTAAATTCTATTTGCGCGAATGCGTGTTAATCTCAATGTTTGCATCTTCTGGTTGGTGGCGCCGAAGGGACCCTATGAGATATCGTTCGTAGCTATAAACGTACCACTGTGCCACACTGTCACTATTGTATAACTGTTTCGTGGAGGGTGCCTATGCCTTCATAGGGCGTACTTACCTATGTGTTACTATTGCGCTAAAAGTTTCGTAAAGGATGTCATTCATAGGGTGTAGTCGCCGCCATAATTCGCCATTGGCGAAGCGCACAGTGCTCTCGCCGTCATTTCTGGAGAGGAGAGCTATTTTGTGCCCTTTCTCAATTAGCCTCAGTGAGCAGTGAGTGTTCATAACTGTTGTTTTGAGATGTGTGGCTTTCCTTCTGGCGTCTTTTTCTTTTTGTGACCAGACGTAGTTTGGTGAATTTTGAAAATATTTTAACGTATCAGAATCGCTGGCTACTACCATTGGACCATATTCCCAAAGTTGCTGGAAATTGTCGATTTCGGGGAAGAGTTGTGGACGGTTCGTGAGGTCGAAGAGTTTTCCCTGAAAAAGAAATCAATTTTGCTATTGGTAAAAATTAACTTATACCTCAACATACTATAGGAAGCTGCAGTGGAAGCTGGTGCTGAAGACATAAAGGTAGAATATATATTCAAACTCACCAGAGACGGCACAAAATAACCAGTGATGGAAATGTAGATACATAAAATTGTTCAAAAACTATCATTTATGAACCTTTAAGCGAACCTATTCCTATGAACAAAATATCACTATATTTCTTGCTTCGTTTTTTAAGGATGATGAAATGAAAATTTATTTGCAAGAACTCAATCGATATCGTTCACTTAATTTAAAATTTGCCATTGTGGGAGGCTATATTTAAGAAGCTGCTGCGGTTTTGTTTCCATCATTTTATAGTTGCAAAAATTGGCGTCGATTTTTCGTTTATATTGTTGAGCGCGATCTGCGGCTACTGCAGTTTCCCATACGTTATCATTGCCTTTCGATATGCAAGCACAGATTTGCCGCGTGTTGTGTCATTGTGACTTTTATTTTGTGGTAGATTGCAAACGCGTGACCCTGCAGGTTTTTCCAATTATCATCCTGCACTTTGAAAGCTGTGCAGTCTCTTCATTCCATTGGCTCTATGACTGTTTCCATTCTTATACCTTGGTTAAGTAGTGCGCCAAGCCTTTGGACTCACCTGGCAGAGCACTAACTGAGTCTCCGTGGCTTCGTTCGTATTCTGATACTGGTTGAGTAGTGTGCCAACCTTTGGACTCCCTGGTAGAGCACTAGCGGAGTCTCTGGTTGGTAGTGTGCCAAGCCTTTGGACTCCTCTGTAGAGCACTAGCTGGAGTCTCTGTGGCTTCGTTCGTATTCTGATACCTTGGTTGAGTAGTGTGCCAAGCCTTTGGACTCCCCTGGTAGAGCACTAGCTGGAGTCTCTGTGGCTTCGTTCGTATTCTGATACCTTGGTTGAGTAGTGTGCCAAGCCTTTGGACTCACCTGGTAGAGAGCCACGATAACGATGCCGGAGGCGAGCAGCGCGCCGGCCAGCTGCAGGCGCTGCGGCGTGGCGCGCACCCTGTCCTGCGGGGCGCCCCCGCACGAGGAGAAGGCGCGCAGCGCGGCCGCCACGCTCGCCGCCCACGACTCGCCCGCCACCACGCGCCACCCAGCGCCCACGCCGCCAACGCCGCCGCCACGGCCGCCCACAGCGCGGGCGGGAAGACCCGCAGCAGCAGCGACCACAGCGGCAGGGGCCCGGCGGGCGGCACCAGCACCTTCGCGGCCACAAAGCGGAGGCTCAGCCCTTCCCACACATCGGCTGCGGCAGCTCAGGCGCATTCACGGACTTCTGTCGCCAGCTACATAACTACATAGATCGGTCGAATTCAGCCACATTCTGGAAAATTGTAGCGCTCGGCAGCCGTGATGGGTAATTTTCGTGGTAACATTGATCAATAAAAGACGGATTCCGGAGCAGTATTTTAACAAATGGGCAACGGATAATGTATTCCTTGCCCTTGTCCTCTCCTCTACCACAACACATACGCACACACACATGCATTATGCATGCGGTACACTACAACACAAGACAGAAGACCAGTCAAGAGCCTAGAGCTTGTCCTGGCTGGGAAAGTATCCAGATTGGAAAGATACTTAGAGGGGAAACCCAAAGGCGATATGTAGTTCAGCGCCGGATCTCACGTTCCATCAGAAATTAACACTTCCACATTTGGGATAAGCATGTCATACACTTTCGGAATGTATGACCTAAGTATTCGACGCGCCTGAAAACAATATTCACTCAGTTTTCAGCAAACCTCCTGAAGAGATATATGAATCAGTCAACTTATGGCCGTCGAGGTGTAAGGATGTATTTTGGTGTGGCTGGGTTAGCAGGTAGTTGCAAGTATAAGTGTAGGTGAGAAGTGAAAGAACCCAATCGTCGTTGAGCTGTCTGCAGCAGTACGCAGTACGGTGAGTGTGCCAAGTTACATTTTTGGAGTATTATTTGCTTCCTTCATTATCGGTAATAGTAGTTGATATTTCCGTCCATTAAGTATTTTTAAATTTCAATATTCTCAAGCGATAGTAGGAGTTTATCATAAATTTTTCTTGTTTTGGGTAATGTTGCGAATTTATTTGTTTTTCCCTGTCCAATGCATGCGAAGATTCCTCCTCCGACATCCCTTCGTTAGACGAGAATTTGGTGAAGAAGATGTGCGAGTTCATGCAGCCTCTTATCACCGATACCATCCATGAACAAATTAACCGTACATTAGAACCCATGATTTCAAGTTTAAGATAAGAAGTGGAAATCCTTAAGGAGGAAGTCAAGTGGAAGAACAATCTAATACGCGAACTGCAGCATTCAATTGACCCCAAAACTGACAAACACGAGCAATATCAACGCAGAAACTCGCTGAGAATTTTCATTTATAAAGAAAGCGATCGCGAGAACACTGATAATATTGTCATTCAGGTTGCTCAAACTCTGAAAGTGGATTACGCAGATATTGAGAGGAGCCATCGTGCGGATAGGAAAATTAATAGACGAGAAAGGCCAATAATTGTTAAGTTTACTAGTTAAAGAAAACGTGCCTAATTCTTGCGTGTAAAGAGACTTAATTATCACTAAAATTACTGTATGAGAAGATTTAAATAAAAAAAGAAAAGAACTCTTAAGAAAATGTATCGATAAGTCCGATGCGTCAACTGCTTTGGACATTAGACTTGTTAGTATTGCATGTATTGCATGTTTCTTTCTGCAGAGATGGCGGTGATCTTCGCCCGCTGGATGGCGAGATCCGGCGCCGAATTATTCCAGAAAACTACAAGAAATCAGCCAAGTGGTCGAATATCCGCGGGAGAGTTCCAAGTCCGTAGCACAAGTCATCGTAGCCGCAGGAGAATTCCAAGTCCGTAGCACAAGTCGTCATAGTAGTAGTTCTCCACACTTCTATCACCAAAACACTTAACCGGGTTACACCCGCTTACTCTGCCGCTTGCTGTCAGCCCTGGCGTTGAGTCGGAGCCCTCTTATAGCCCGCCAGGGCTATTGGCCCGGCGACAAGCTGCAGAGTAGGGGCGGTGTCGAGTCTCTACCCGCCTGCTCGGGCGTGACGGCCGCGCGCAGACGGACCCGGCCGGTTCGCACCGGTTGCCTCCCTCTCTCGCCAGGGGCGGTAACGCTCCGCTGACGTCACTCGGCGGTGACTGCTTTGACTGTGTGCGGCCGGTCACGACAATAAACATGTTACATTTACGTTTGAAAATGAAATTAATGATTTAAATTGAAACGTATAAAATTAAGAGTGGCCTGGTGTCCAGAAAAAACTTAATAGTACAAGGGTTAAGGTCTAATCGCCTGACACACAATGGGAAATTGTCCATCAGAATATCCGGCCGTTAGCATTCTCCCCAGACAGCGATAAAATTCTACCTTGCTCATTAGTCGCAAAACCTTCAATCTCCTGGTCATATGTGCTGCAGGTGTGTGGAAAGAGGACTTACAAGAGAGCGGGTGACATGCTTGTGGGGGTGGTAGAGGTTACCGCCGAGTAGGGGCAAGAGGGACCTCATCCTCGTTCTGCATCACTGTCGTCCGTGCTCTGCATCTACGGTGGCGGTAGGCTAACCGCAATTCCAAACTGCACTTACCTTTATTCGTGTAAGTTGCGTGCTGCCCGTTAGGATTTCCACCGTTGGACACGTGTTGCCGCCGGTGACATCCACAGGTACCGCGTTGAAGTCGAATTCATCGCAAAGCGTCTCACACATCCGGAAATAATATTTCGAGAAGTATTTGGGCTGGAAACATGCATTACGACTACTCACAGTTGATGAGTTTCACCGTTGACTGTAAGCATGCCACAGCCTCAGCGGCCGAGACAAACGTCTTTGTGGCTGGCATGGTCACAGTCGCCGATCACTTACATTTGCGAACGTTCCCCATTTGGAGTCAACAATGCGATCAAGACAAATAAACATTAACATAAACTTTCAAGGACGTGCAAAACTCTAAATCTAAGATTGTTTAGGTGGCGTCCAATCTGCAAGAACAACCGTCGGCATTCACTGCCGTTTCTCTTTCTCGTATACGTACGTATATACGGTGAAATATACGTAGTATAGTAAAAGTTATGTAATGCTGCGAAACATCGGTTTCGAGATACACGTTTTCACGTTTACACGGTAAGACACGTTTTGGGATCCCCTTATACCAAAAAGTGTTTCTTTTTTATGCACCCATTTGAAGCGCGATCTAAAATGTCCCATTGTATCGTTTCGCGTAGTGTGTCATGGCTCCAGTGGCAATAAATCTAATATTTCTATTTGAGATACTGATATTTTTCCGATTTTCATTGACAAAGGCGCAAATATTATTGTATGCAAAGTTACGTTAGATGATACAGCACTGTTACACTGATACAGCACCTACTTTCTCGCCCGTATTTTCAAACAAAATTGCGCAAAATGTACGCGAATTTACACAAATCACGCAAAATGACGCGAATACCAACGATGCACGATGCGTATTTTAGCCATTAATAAAATTATTAGTTTATATTGATACGAAAAAATGCAGCAGTCGTTATCGCCTTCTGGTGTTAGTGCGCCGTTACAATAATTGTTACAAGCAAGAATAATCCCTAATTCGTACGGGATGCACATTTTACCAATTAGCTAGATATCGCTTGATACCGCTAGAAAGCAAATTAAAATGGATAGAAAGAATATAATAATTAAATATAAAATTATTAAATACATTAAAATTACTGTTCTTACATTTCTTCCACATTTTCTTCAGCAAAGTGAAATCTACTGTTCCATTTCACATTTAACTCGAACAAAGGATGCAATTTAAGTTTTAGGTTTTAAATAATTTCTGAAAGATTAATTTTAAAACTTATAATAAAAGCTTAAAGAAGACACGAAAAAATAAATATGAAATGTTATACAAATTCTAACATATCCAACTGCTTAGCATCACTATTCATTTTACGTTGAGTAAGCCCCGTAATTTGCGTGCGGTAGACAACTTACTTGAAAAATACTCGTACTTTTGTAATATTCAACGTGACCGTATTTGAAGATCTGTTTTTGATAGCATATTTCATTAAGAAAAAAATTGTAATCATAATTGTAATTGTAGGATGACGTTGAAAAAATTTTGAATTTTTCAAATTATCAGTATTTTCAACCAATATGAGAACTATACCATTCTCTAAACGTCCTTCCGATTATCCACCAACAAAATTTCATGAAAAACGATAGCAACATTTATTTTTAAATTTGGAAAATGTTCCAGAGGCTTCATGTAAAGTACCCCCAAAATTACAATATTGGTTTCAAAATTCAAGAGGCGGTGATATCAAGTGTGGCGGCGATGGAGTAGCGGTTAGCGTATCGGACTGCCATACCCAAGTTTGCGGGTTCAAACCCGATCGAAGCCGTGGATTTTTAAGGGCGAGAAAATCCGTCGTACGCCTTCCTTCGGAGCGGAAGTAAAGCCGGCTGTCCCATGTCAGTACATTTACTGCATGTAAAAGATCCTCAAGCCTAAATGACGCCTCTGAGCTAAATTCAAATCGCCTGTTTCGTCGCCCAAGTAATACCTTCTTTCGCCCATGATTGGTGAAAGGAGTGTAACGAAATTTGCGTAGTCAGACGGAAGAGCAGGCCTCATGGCCTGAGTCACGCTACGTAAAATAAGGCAAATTCAATATCAGCCACTTCTATCGGGGAATATCTGTTTTTGATTAAATTAGCTGAACGGTTTAGCCGCTAGCGTTGTTCACAGACAGACGTTTTGCCGTCAATCGATTTTTCGGCATCAAGGACCAACAAAACGTGGTCTTTGGCTAAACTACGTGTTAGAGGATAGTTTTTCTAAATTTATCAACGGGATTTATCCCCTTTCTCGTTACCAGGGCTCTATAATAGGATCTTTTCTGTCTAAAATTCGCCGTTTTTTCGCGCAGGGCGTCTGTCTGTGAACCGCTCAGTCAATTGTCTCCAAAATTGATATTCCCCGATCGATCTCGCTGATGTCGCGGTCCTTTGAATTTGAAACCAATATTTTATTTTGGGGGTAATTAAGGGCATACATCAAGCCCCTGAGACAGTTTCAAAAGTTTCAAAAAATGGTTCCAAAGTTTTTGATTAAACATTATTATTGGATAGTGAGAAGGACGTTTAAGAGAAAAGCGCAGGTCTTATGTTTGTTGAAAACTCTGATTTTTTAAAAATTGAAAAAATTCAAATATGTTTTGGCGTCTTCCTACAAATACAACTCTGGAGATAGCCGCGGCCGGGTCGACTTTAGACAATGAGCTTCCGGCACCAGTTTGCGGCACAATATTTGCATGACTTTTAAATGCTTCCAAGTATCCAAATTATCGCCTTGATATAAGTCATTGAAACATATATATGAAGCACTTATTCTAAATTTTGCTTCTTGTATACCTTCACCGTGTTATTGTTGGTTTGTCACCGTTGAAAATTGACAATTTATAAAGTTTCAAAATGTTTCTAATTATTTCCCGCACTTTATGCAACGTGGCGGCGACCGACTGGTGTGTGTTTCCAAAAGAAGTGTTCCTGTTGTGGTCGCATGGTTCTTGACGCAAACTGCTGCTGTGCAGAACGAGCACAAATTGGTGTGCCAGACAAGTTTACCCATCTCTTTTCAACTATACCCACCTTTCTTCATTATTGTAGAAATCACGTATTGGTGCATCATAACTTATCACTTTTCACATAACTTTTTTTAGACAGCCGCTACTAAAAGCTATCTCCGGGCATACCTTGCGTGTTAAAAGTACAATTTTTAATGCTAGGGTTAAAAGTGAGACGATGTTCAAGTGTTCTGATAAATCTGTGAATGCAACAAAAAAAATACTTTCGTCTCATCGGAAAGGACCAAAAGTAGTCGTAGAATTGCGCTACTACGCCTGTCGACTTCGTGTCGCAACCTTTCCTACTCGCAAAATAAAATGTCACTTTTACCATGTGTATCATGAATAACTATTGTTACAGTTTTTAGTACACGTTTTGTTGAGAGCGCGAGTTAATCAGAATGTAGCGCAGTAACGCTTTCAGTGTTAAATGAAGACTGGATGCATTCACAACTCAACTACCGTTGTTCTAAATATCAATACGAGATCGGCGGGCCCCATTGTGCGACCGGCCCAAAACTCTGTAGTGAGGTGACGCGGTCCGCGGTTCTTCAGCGTGGGAGGTCTGTCACGTGACTCCTCGCTAGAGACGCCGGTGGAGTGTTGGCGATTGCATTCGAGTTTGGGCCGAATCGCGGTGCGGAGGCATATGCTGATCCGTGAGGGGTGGTCGCAGGTTTGCGAGGGTGGCTACAGCAGATGCCGGGAGCGGTGCTACAGGTTAGCACGCTGGGGCACGCTGGGTCAGGCTCAGGCGGCTTGCCTCAGGAATAGTAGTGCTGTGGAATGTAGCGGTAGTTTCCGGAGGAGGATGTAAATATTGTACTATGCAGATATATTAAATAAACCTGTACAAAGAACTCCGTGTCTGTGTTGTTCTTCACACCACGACGACGTCACAGACGAGGAAACATTAAATGGTGGCGTTGGCGCCCTCCACCTGGATCCGTTACAAGCACCCCCATCACAAAGGTAATTAAATCAATTGAAGATAATGTCGCGGAGGCATGGATACATACGTCACCTGTGTCCGTAAAATTTGTTGGCTCTAATATGTCTGCCGGTATACTCGAGGACAAGAGGCTGTCGTCAAATCGTTTTGCAAATCTGAACTAAGCCATCGGTGAAGCCCTCTTAGCCTTGGAGTTGGCCTGACGGAGGATATTCCGCGCAAGCTGTGTATCAATTACAATCCACAACACGTGGAGATTTTGACGGTTTGGAAGGGGTCCATGAATGAGACAAAAGTAGAAGTAACATTTCGAAATATTGACGAACAGAAAGTCTGTTATTTATACATAAATGCATGTGTATATTTGACGAGCAGTATTTCAACACCTAACTTATCCATCCAAGTAAATTTTTGAGAAAGGGAAAACATTACTTGGTCTAATTCATTGTGCTGATGCTTCTAACGATTTTATGAAGATCTTTCTTATCGATTGTATTAACTTATTTTACATAGAATTCATTGTTTAGAAATTAAATATTGGCAAATTGAAAACGGATAGGACACAACTCAACTATAGAATAAGAAGGATTCTTGAATAGTCATCGTGAATAAAGATGAATTTTGAAAAACTATGAAAGGTAAAGTAACAACCTCCATTTGTAAACATTTATTATACTAGGTGTAGGTATGCAATTTATATTAATCTGAAATCCAAACCTTAAACGTACTTACATACTTACAGATTTTTTAACGTAGATTTTATAATGAATTATAATGAACAGTGGCGAGTAATCAGTGGCGAATCCTGAATATTATTTCAAGTATACTGCACTTAATGGAAGCTACCTCTACCGATGTCTCTTATTTTTAGCTTTTCTGAAATCCCAATACTATGAAATTCCGTCCTTAATAATTGTTCTGTGAGAAATTACACAAATCACTAATTTTTGGATCATTAACACACTCAATTTTCGCAAAAACTTGAGAAAAGCGTAATTTACGAACGACCAGAGGAGGACTGTTCACCGCAATATTTTGCGGTGCCTACCGACCGTCTAGACGCGCATCCTCCCCTCTCCTCGCCCTTGAAACATGAAGAGCCCTAGGTCATCGCGGTTGGCATGCGGTGCCTTCGCCTGCGCTAGCGAATTCTCTTGACAGCATGAAAAACTGTTTGAAATTTCTCACTCCAAGCGCTTACAGATTCCTCTCTCATAGCGCTTACAGATGCGGACGAGTGACTGGGTCTCGGTAACAAAACAGTTATTTTTCAGCTTCTGTTTCAAAGCTTTCAAAATCTCGATATTTTTTAGAGGATTACCAAAGTTATGAAATATTTTTATAAACTTGGAATTACTAGCTATAAAGGCGGTTTGCGCGATGTATCGGAGAATTAGCCACTGCAAGTAATAATGCTATGAATGAGTAATGAATGATGATGAGTAATGAGGATAAACAGGCGCAAATGTGTCGGGCAGAATAATCTCATTAGCAGCACAGAATACAATAATCTCCTTCCTCTAAAACTCTTAGCTGGCAGAAAACTCTTTACAATGGTGACTGAAAAGTCTGGAAACGGTCGGGTCGAATATTTTGTGAAATAAGTTGCGATTTTAAAAACCGCCAGACTTAATATGACCAAAAATCAAAAATATATTTTGGATTGAAAAATCTTACAATACGTGTTCACTTTTACTTATTCTCCTTACTGCGTATGTAATAAAGAGAAGGCATTGTGAACCTGCGGTGAAAATCGACAGAAAATCCCATTGTCGATCCCTGGTATCGAAAAAGTCGATAAATCTTGTTCCAATAAATAATGCATTACTTCCTCTAACATGGTTTGTAATGTGAGTCCACTTTTGTGGGTCTTGATATCAAAAAATCGATTGGCGGCAAAACCTTTTTACGTCTGTTTGTCTATCCGCCCATCCACAGCCAACGCTAGCGCCTAAGGGTGGTATTTATAAAGCTCTGCCAGCAGCGCTTTTAGGGACCTGCCATCTGGGGACTTGCTAGGAGCTCAAGGGGCGAATGGAATTGGCTGGGGGCCATCCATAAACTGCAAAACCGAACACTGGCAGCATGCTAGGACTGGCAGGCCCCTGGCAGAGGTTTATAAATACGGGCCTAAATCGATCAGCCTGTTTTCTCCCAAATTGATATTTCGGCGTTTTCCTACAACTACAATATTGCAGATATAGTTTTTCTTCAATGAAATCTGATGTTCAAAGGCAGGTCTTGAAATAAGATCATGTACAATTTTTCGAAAATATAAAATATTTGCGTGTAATTTTGAGTGCAATATAGGCAATCTAAAACAATTATTTTCTAAAAAAACTTTAAATTTTTTCAGCAAATTTTCTTCTGTGTGTGGAAGAACGATAAAAATGTAGTGCTGATCCCATTTCCTGCAAACTCTCAGTATTTTCGAAAATTGAAAAAAAAAAAAAATAACAATGCAAAAGTACAGGATTAATATAGAGATCTTTTGTTAAATACAATCTGTTTAAAAAAGTTCTAATTTTTACTTTCTAGCTACCGCTTGCAGTAGAGAAAGTTATGTAATGCCGGGCAACGGTGAATTTGGGAGCTCCTTTAATTTTTTACTGATACGTTATCGCTTGTTATTGCCTTCGCTACGGAGCTCGATATACACTGCATAACTTACCTGGATTGAGGATTGTGGTTATGAGGGAAATATGAAAGCAGTTGAATGATGCTACATGTTCTCTTATGAAGGGAATAATGAGAGGAAATTATGGGAGGGAAATATGAAAAGACAAACCTAGTGAAATTAACATTAACTTAGGGTCAAAGGATTTTTGTTGTCGCTCGATTATTAAGAACCCTTATAAATACCTTGGTGCATAAGTAACTATTCGCTAATTCTCGACGTCATGAGTTTTATTTCAGGCATTGCTTTTTCAAACGAACCCCAGAAAAAACAGTACGTATGAGTTAGATCAGAGTGATTTAGTAACCGATGCATTGCACCCCTTCTAATCAACGTCCAAGGAAAATGCTGTTCGATAGAATTTTTATTCAATCGGTACAAAATGACGTTGAGATTCTTTCAAATCAAACTATAATTCTCGATCGTTATTCCAGCAATGTTTTGGATTTTCAGTTGCTGGCGTGTAATAAGGCGTCCTATCTTTCCGACTACTGGACAGGCTACAGGGATGACGGCTACAGGGATGATGCTGATGCTGATGCTACGAATACCATGACTATTCGTTTCTATTCCAGTTGTAATTACTTACTAGTACTGCTACTGGTGTTATAGTACTATTACTAGTACTAATAGTATTCCTTCTAGTACTGCTATTAGTTCTATTAGTAATTACTATTACTACCGATGCTGCTGTCATTGTTGTTGCTTCTTGTGTTTGCTGTTTCTGCTACTGCTGCTGCTCTCCTGCTTTTGCTGTAGTATGAGAAGATTTTCCCTTAGAGAATAACGTAATTATTGCTAAACTCGAAAATCAACTAAACAATATTGGCCATTCGCAGGTCAATGATTTTCTAACTTTCAAGGTGGGTCTCATTTCATAATTGAAATATAGTTGCTGTTGAGGTCTGTGTCTCTTTGCCCCCCGTCACTTGCTATGTACCTAATAATAAATGTCGTCTGCTCGTTCTGGTGAAACGTGTATGGAAGCAAAGGCATTCCATTATGTTTAAAATGAGATATTTTAAAGTTACATGAAAACGAACCAGAACAAATGAAATTACTAAACTCATCAAAACGTTTTTAATAATCCGTTTTCACGAGTCATCACTGCAGATGATGGTTGCTGCCTCAGGCTTTCGTATATGAAGAAGATATGTACGAAACAAGATAATCCGCCAGAATTTTCCTCCAAATCGAGATACTGGCGTTTACGAATAGCGGGAGGTTTGCAGTGGCTAGTGTGGCCCAAACCCTTCAATTCAAAAGTGCAGTGTTGATTTATAATGTAATATTTTAAATCCATATGATGTTGGTTTTTGCACCGAATAACCTTGTTATTTGATAGAGAACGGAGATGCCAATCGCATTTCATTTAATTACTTTCGCATTTTTAGACAATAGGTCCACTACTAAACGTTAAACGTGACGCTTACATTTAGTCATTTCGCAACCAAGCAGATGGAGCATTCTCATGATTCGAGCAGTACTGGTATTTTTCTCCGAATTACTGCCTGGGAGCCACAGTGCGAAAGCATGAGCGATGACTAACCGCTGGCTACGAGCGGAGGGCAGTGGGGCGAATAGCTCCATGGTGTTAGTCAACATCTCTGAGACTTGCGGGGGGGGGGGGGGGCAAAGATCAAGGCCATCAGACTAAAGAGCACCGAGAATGACCTTCAGATCACTTTTGCGCTCGCGGCGTGCTCCGCGAAGCAGTGTCAAGGTCCGAGAAGGTGGGGATGAGCGAAGGGGAACGGGTGACCAAACTTCATGAGAAAACTGGGTTGGTTGGTGATTCCGGGCGCGTCAAAAGCTTTAGGTCATTAGTCCCGTAAGTGTAGTGCGTATGTTTTCCTTGGGAGATGGCAGTCTTCCCCCGCTGGATGGCGAGATCCGGCGCCGATCTACCGTCGGCTAGTGGTGTTTCCCTCTAACCAGGACTCTCCCACCAGCGGGACACCGCCCCAGCCGGAACAAGCTCTAAGCTCCCGACCGGTTTCCCGGAATATGTGGTAGTGTGGTGCATGTTAGTGTAAGTGTGTGTGTAAAGAGAGAGGATAGGACAAGGAAGAGGAAGGACAGATCGCGCGCGGTCCGTGGCCCGTTGTGAGGGTACTGCTCCGGCATTCGCTCGTGGTGATCGGAGAAACTACGGAAAACTACCGATCAGAGCAGCCGGCCGCTAGAGTTCTCCTCCAGACAGCGACTGAATTCGACATAGCTGAAAAGCTAGTGTCGAAAATCATGCCGCCGTCGGGACTCGAACCTAGGACATCTCGGTCAGAGGCGCTGCAGTGACGTCAGTTGATGCACTAAGCCACCGCCCCCGGCAGAAAGCTGGGAATTGGGTCCAGCAAAGCAGTGGTATGTCATAAGAGATGTGATATAACTTGCATGGCCTGTATATTTCAAACACGTGTTATCGGTTAGACAGAAATATGAACTTTCTATTCAATGTAATTTAGTGTATTATTTTGTTGAAATGATAGGAGCCCCAGATACAGTATCGCTAGCTATAATTAACCGCTTTTATAGAGTTCACCTTAGAATAACAATAGATATGAAGACGATATAGTAAACGCTTATCTGCAGCCATTCTACATATTTGCATTCATTACGTCGTTTCCAAGTCCAACTAAATATAGTTGTCTTGGTATTTTTTATGTTCGAGTTGCATTCTGTCAAAAGTAGGCGAATGTTTGTAGCAAAAGGGACCATGTGTTATTATTAGCGAATTTGTAGCAAAAGGGACCATGTATTATTATGCCGAATGTTTTAAAGTTGGACGACTGAGCGTTTTTAAAGCAAACACATTCAGTATATGAAAACGCAATGTCGAGTCTGATACACGTGCTCCTAGACCGAAATGTACTGATTATAATATTGCACGTGAGGCATTACGATTTTAAGTTAAGATAGATAGCAGGATTTTTTAATTAATTAATTAATTAATTAATTTTAAAAGATTTTTGAGTGAAAAATTAGCTCAGTGGCATGCTAGGTTAACTCAGGCATAACGACGTGAATATGAAAATCCAAAATCCACTCGAACCCTGTCAGAGCCACGGAAACGACAATTATTATATATGAACCATCTCACACATCTCCCTCCAGCAAACTTTTTATAATTTTTTTATTTTACATTTTCTCATACAGCGAGGCAAGCGCTTTATAAGAATATATAGAATTGCAACTTAGCACGCGAATCAAAAGTGTATAAGAGTGTATAAAAGTCACAAACAAGAGAGTAATGATACTCCCACTAGAGACCTCAAATAGCCAATAGTTAATGTATGCGATGAAAATGGGAGAATAGGGGAATAGGTTACAATCTCAGGAAGATAAATATTACAGAAAGTAAGTTCCAGAAAATCACGCGTTTCTGTTTAAGGCGGTTGAAATTTATATTTAGTGAATCTAGATTTGAATCCATGTTGGTTATAGGTTTTTCCTAGGTTGAATGTGGAAGTTGTAGGGGAGCACGATAAGGAAATCAAAAAAATTGATTGGCGTCTCATATAGTAATCAATCGTGTGAAGAACAAACTCTGTGGAGTTGCTTGTTAGGCACGTACCAAGGCGCTTTGACGGCAGCGCGAGGGATTTTATTTTGGTATGTTTGGAGCGTTTTACGTACCGAAGCGGCAGCTCGTCCCCAGATAGGACGTGCAAACTGCCATTTCGCTCCCTCAGACCTGCATCACAGGTCCCCTCATGGCGCTGATGGCCTACGCGGATTCGGCCTGTGCGAGGGCGGGCGGGCGCGGAGGGGGCGGGGGCGACCCAAGTGGGCGCATCCTGGCCTTCCTTCCCCTCCCACCCCCTCCACCGCCCCGCGAGACGTCCATCACGAGTTCCAATGCGCCCGCGCCGCCGTCAGGCCACGAGGCGGCCATGCACGTGGCTCACCCTGGAGGAGGAGGCAGATACTCGCACAGTAGGCGGTTCCCAAGAGGGGAGGAAGGAAAGTCCCCGTATACATTCTACTTCTAAATGTGATTAAAAATAAAATGTTTGTTTTGGTGCTTCAGGGAAAATGTGTAGTTTTTGGGTTGATAGCCATGACGAATTTACATTTATAGTATTTTAAACTACACGTTTACGCGATGTGAAAAGTATTCAAATGCTCTTAGGACGAACTCTTGGATTTTCCTCCTGTCCTGTGTTTATCACCCTTATCTCACGGGGATCCTGCGGTCCGGAGGATAAAACCTTCTTAATGAAGCCTTGCGAGGGAGGAATTCCTCCTTGATTGAATAGACCGAGGAGGCGGTGGCTCAGTGCATCAACTGATGTACCAAAGCGCCTCTGACCGGGAGGTCCCTGGGTTCTCCTCCCACGGCGGTAGGAGTTTCGACGTAGTTTTCCAGTTAGGTCGAATTCAGTCGCTGTCTGGAGGAAGAATTCTTCCCCATGGATGTGAGATTCGACGCCGACCTACCGTCCCCAACCTGATATCTCCCACCAGCAGGGCACCGCCCCAGCCGGGACAAGCTCTAAGCTCCCGACCGCTCGGAATGTGTGGTAGTGTTGTGCATGTTAGTGTAAGTGTGTGTGTAAGGGGAGAGAATATGACAAGGAAGAGGAAGGAAAGATCGCGCGCGGTCTTGGCCCGTTTCTTAGGGTACTGCTCCGGTATTCGCCTGGTATTGATCGGAGAAACCACGGAAAACTACCTACTACTTTATGTTACGGTTAAGGTCAGAAATAGAGTTAATTTGTCAATTATTCGGTTACTTTACACATTTCGGACCTCATCGGGCTAATGATTGCTCTTGTCACTCAGTGCTGGCTAAAGAAAAGTAAAAAGTAAGATGGCTAAAAGTAGGTGGCTAGAGTATGAGGCGTCTTGTGTGTTCGAGAAGAATTTTGAAATAAAAATGTGTAGAAAATTATAGGTAGCACAGACTCAAGGTTTGTTTCATGTAAATCCTGAGGAATGAAGGCGATGGTCTCGTCTCAACACAAAAAAGAATAGCAAAGCATCTACGAGGGATACAGTGTCAATAAATTATATCGTGTAAATATTAACCCACGAATGACTCAGTGGAATTTGAAACCTCTCCTATTTCACATACAATAGCTACCTCATGTTTACTAATGTGTATTTCTTCCGATTTAAGTCAGACTTCGGACTTTATCTACTCATTTGGATAATGTGACCATTAACCGGCAAATTTGCGAATTAGAATCGAATATTAGCTCTAATAAATGCGCGGTTCAGGGAAGCTCAAGATTACACTGGTCGATAGTGGTTCGGTAATAAACACCAAGTTATCATTTTTATCAATTTTGACTGTTATTTAAATATGCAGGAAGGAATATACACAAGAATGTTCCACCTCCTCTCATTTTTTGTCTTTTTTCAGTTTCACATTTGGTAACTCTGCACGTTAGTGATAGGGGTAGAGTATTTCGGTTAGTTAGTGTATCTGATTATCTAAATTCTATCTGGTAACACAGATGTGTGTCTAATTGACTCCATTTTATTCGTCAAAAGGAACTCAATGGTTTGATGTCAGAACTGCACCTATCAAAGCAAAAGACTGAACGACTCATCTCTAGATTGCAAGAAAGGATTCTCTTGGCTCAAGGGCCAGTCCTTGAATCCATGAAGAAATGTGATTTACCGTGGATTTTACAGAATGGAAGGTAAACTTCGGCCATGTCTCAATAAAGATGGTGTAATGAAAGAATTTCGAATTGAGCATGTCGCATTTTTATTTATTATAATTAAGACAGAACCAAATTTGTGAAGACTGTATGAAGAAAAAATTAGAAATTTTTGAACATTTAGGACGATATTTCCATAGTTTAGTGGTCCCTTAGTTTAGTAGTTACTTAAAGAAGGAATTAATATTGGTTTTAATATTAAAGTGATTTGTAATAGTCTGGCTTTGTTAATAAAAGAAGTTACCAGTTTGGAAACGAGGGCGAAGAACGATCTTGAGATATAAAAAAAAAGATGAAAGTACAAATCTAATAGTTCTCCTTCATTTCCTACCAAGCCACAAGATGACGAATATAATTAATTATTCATTTTCTTGCACTCTACTAAGAATTTTCTAGCACAAGAAATCTTTGTGTTTGCGACAGGGATAGGAGTGCTAGAAGAATAAGACTGCAAACCCCATGTCAAAGGGTGTATGATATAGCGTCTACTTCTGGTTTCTAAGAGAATATGAAGATTTGACGCACCCTGCATACAGATATTAATGTTTATATTGAGAGTGTATTACTCCATTTTCTTAAACCTTTTTACTTAAAATAAGGTATTATATCAATTACAACACTTTTCAGCTTGACCAATGAAATATATTCATAAGAAAAAGTGAATGTGTGAAAAGGCTGAATTATTTGGTAATTTTCCCAAAACTGATAGAATTGTTTTAACAAAACACTTTACTTGTTAGCACTTGTTATTATTTTTGTATTCTACGCTGCAAAAGTAGTGTTACGCATTTCCTTGATGTTGCTAACAAATTCCTATCGTCTTCTATATTATTTTAGTAGTATAGATATATTTTGCTGCTCTCACACGCAACCAATCTTTACCAATGAGGTGTCCAAATAAAGAGAATTTCACGAAGACGTGACTAATTGCACCTTCACTTTAAAAATATGAAGGATTTTTTAAAAACATCTAAATATTCATATCAAATGCAACCCGCCACTCTCGGTCGGACTTTTGAGTCTATATCGTTAAATAACTCATAAATTAAGCGTTTTAGGGACTTAAAAACTAAAATTTTGAGATAAAAGGCCTCATTCTATTCCATTTTGGCCGGTTCGACGCTTCATGTAGAATCTGCAATTCTAAGTGAAATTAAACTAATTACTTGATATTCTACACGATTGTGTTACATGGGTGAACACCTCTGCTCGGTAGTAACGTAAAGTAAGAATAGTTCGTATTGACAGAGTGTACTGAATTGTTATCAATTACAAATAGACATACAGAGCAACCGTCGGAGGTTAGGAAGGTCTTGAAGAAAAATATGTATTACAGGTTTAATACGGAAATGGAAAAATAGGGAAGAGGGTGGGGTTTAACATGCGAGAGTTCTCGCACATGAGTACGCTAGTTTTGTCATATTTCATATTTATTTTATAAAACAGTTGACCAACGCCGCAAACAGCGTCGCTCGGTAGATGTATTCTTCTACTAATCAGATGAGACTGATAATGTCAAGAAGTCTCAGATCAGTGAGCACTGTTAGAATGATTGATCGATTAGGTTCGTCATTAGCTGTCATAAGTCCCTTCAGTTTGATGGATTTATTTTTTCGTGTTTCCGGGCGCGTCAACTGCTTTGGTCATTAGTCCCGTTACTGTAGTGCTTGCTTTTTCTCAAGAGATGGCGGTAATTTTCCCGGGCACCGCCCCAGCCGGGACAAGCTCTAAACATCCGACCGGTCTCCCGGAATATGTGATAGTGTACTGCATGTTAGTGTAAGTGAGTGTGTAAGGGGAGAGGATAGGACAATGAAGGAAAGGACAGATCGCGCGCGGTCCGTGGACCGTTTGGTAAGGTACTGCTCCGTCATTCGCCTGGTGTTGATAGGAGAAACCACGGAAAACTACCGATCAGAGCAGCCGGCCGCTAGAATTCTCCTCCAGACAGCGACTCAATTCGACCTAGCTGAAAAGCTAGTGTCGAAAATCCTGCCACCATCAGGACTCGAACCTAGGACCTCCCGGTCAGAGGCGTTGCAGTGACATCAGTTGATGCACTGAGCTACCGCTCCCAGTCTAAACAAGTGAACATCGCATGTAATTGAGGTGTAGATTGGAGTGTAGTACGTAGCCAGGTGTGGATGTAAGCAGGGATGAGTATTTTGATTGATTAGACACCGGCTAAGGTCATTAGACCCATAAGTGTAGTGCATGTTTCATCGTGGGAGGTGGCTGTGGTCTGCCTCCGCGGGAGGGCGAGAAACCAGCGCCGATCTACGTCGGCTTGCGGCGATATTCCCCAACCTGGTACCTCCCACAGCTAGACGTCGCCCCAGCCGGATCAAGCTCATGTTCGCGCTCACAGCTCGTGAGCACAGTGCAGGCAATTGTTGCGTGGGGGAAAGACATAGGTGAGCTATTGCGCATCTTATCCAACTTCAGCCAATGAGGTTCAAGGATGCTCACGTGCGTCATAGTATTAGCGGGAATTAAAAATACAGCTAGATACAGCCAAAATTATCGCCTTGTTACAACACATTGAAACACATTTATGAAGCATTTCTTTTAAATATTGCATCTTGTACAACTTCATCTTATTTTGGTCGATCACCGTTGAGAATTGTCGCTTTATGCCACTTTCAAAATGTTTCTCAACATTCCTCGCTCTGTATGCAGCATTGTGGCCAGCGACTGGTGTGACTTTTCAACGAAGTGCTCGTCTTATGGTCACATGGTTCGTGACGCCAACTGGTGCTGAGTGGAGATGGGCTTAACAGCTTTTCTTCAATAACTGTTATCACAAAAACAGCACTCGTAATAGCTGTTATTAATAACAGTTGAAAAATAACAGGTCCATGACCAGCAACCTAACATGACCGACTGCTAAGAGTTAAAGCAATTGTAGCGACTGCTAAGAGTTAAACCACGCAAAACTAATAATGTTGGTAGCACCGTAAAGCTTGTGCAGCTACCTTACGGCGCTTCCTTGTACTACTTTCCCTAACATGTTTGGACAGAGAAGCAGCTGATATGAACGAGACTGGATGAACTGTCAAGGATGAATAGTAATTCATATAATGTGTAGCGAATGTGTATAGAATATAGAATATTACTAAAATGAAAGTGATTCGGGTTCAGATTGCAAATATTCTTTCAAATATGCAACTTGTGCATAGTGAAGTGACGAATGCCAAATATAATGAGGAGAAACAGTGTTTTTGCTTACCTATAGCTAAAGTGTTAATGACTGTCGAATATCAAGTATTTTAATGTGAGTTATTCGACCATAACTCTCACATAAGCAGCAATGGGACAGAAATAAGTTAACATATTGGACGGACTTAATTTAAAGGACAAATATATTGTTGTAGTGTATACAATAAAATATAAAACTATTGTGGCACATGGTGTGTAATAATGACGAATTATGTATTAATGAATATAATTTGAACACTGGCAAATGCGATTGTTTGCTTTGAGCTGTTATCGTACAAAATGGTTACCACAAGCTGTTCGAATTAGGCTGATGGAGTTGCAGTTCTATGCATTTCAACCGATAACTGCCAATATTAGGATAAACCTTAAAGAATAACTGTTATTTCGCGTAACGGATACGAAACGTTAACGGTTAGAAATAACAATTTGGCTATTACAGAGCACATCCTAGTGCTGAGCAGAACGAGTAAATCGGAGCGCAAGAAGTAACTCACTCGTACATATACCTGAAAACACGCGTCAGTGGGGCCCAGATTCGCACGCCTCTGGCGGCGCCAGGAAGATCTAGGAGGCGGAATTCCACCGCGCCCAGAGAGCGCGAATTGCTTACTGTGTGGCTACAAATGAAAGCAGAATATTCATGAAGTGAATTTTTAACAAAATATTGACAAAGTATACTCATGTATATTAGTAAATAAAAATATTAATGAAAATATGTATTTTAGAATATGAATGCTTATAGCGACGAACATAACGAAATAATTTACTTTGCACACAATCTACTTTTTACTATATAAAATTTCTACTTACATAGTTATTAATAATACATAATTATTATATTGTATATTTATTTTCAAGTAAATGGGAATGTTATAATTTGTTAACGACTGCCAAGAAATGAATTAAAGGGCTCAGTAGAAGAAAGGGTTATCACTTTTTTTTGTTAAATTGAGTTATGCGCATTAAATATAACTTCAAATATTATTGTTTTAGAGTAATATAATTTTTAAATCCAGTATGGACCTATATGCAAGTGCACTGTGTTCAAAAGTTTAAAAGTGTACTGAGTTATATTATAGATATTCCAGTAAAACACTCAATATTTCAGAACTATGTAGGATAGCCTCATGTTCTACTGATCCCATGAATTGAATTCAATGGTCGTCAGACGTAATCTCTTTGTTATATATATTGACGTGTGTTGTTGTGTGATGCAATGATGTTGAGTGTCAGTATGTTGTGCAAGCAATATGTTGAGCAGTATTTGATGTGACGTATGTTGATGTGACGTATGTTGATGTGACGTCTGTTGATGTGACGTATGTTTGATGTGACGTTATGTGACGTCATATTATGCAATATGTTCCCCGTACGTAAACTCTACTTCCTCAGATCGAGACTGTAAAATGCACCAGGAGCTGATGTTGCCGATGTGACCCGTGCGCAGGCGAGGGCGAGGCGGGCGGCTGGCGCTGAGGCGCGGCGGGGGCGAGGCGCCGCCGCGCTGTCTGTCTCCCGCGAGATGCTCGTCACGCCTTCGGCTGGGGCGAACCACGGCGTGGCCATCGACGCCGCGCGCTTCCTCAACCTCTGCCCCATCATCGTGTACGAGCTGGACCAACGCAGCTACTTCCTCATGAGCGCCGGCGCCGCGCATGTCGGCTAACCAGGTACTTTACACTTATATATTTTAACGCGTCGTCCGAGGGTATAGGAGGATTTTCCTAAGAATGAGGCAAAGTTACTGTTCGCTAAACAAGCAGAGTCCAAAAGTTACAGTTCGCAGAGCCCAAAGTTACAGTTCTCTAAACAAGTGAATTTATTGATTGATTGATTTTTTCGTGTTTCCGGGCGCGTTAACTGATTTGGTCATTAGTCCCGTAAGTGTAGTGCATGTTTTTCTCTTGGGAGATGGCGGTGATCTTCCCCCGCTGGATGGCGAGATCCGGCGCCGGCCTACCATCGGCTAGTGGGGTTTCTCCCTAACCAGGACACTCCCACCAGCGGGGCACCGCCCCAGCCGCGACAAGCTCGACGCTCCCGACCGGTCTCCCGGAATATGTAGTAGTGTAGTGCATGTTAGTGTGTGTGTGCAAGGATAGGACAAGGAAGAGGAAGGAAAGATCGTGCGCGCGCCGTGGCCAGTTTTGTTGGGTACTGCTCTGGGAAATACTGGGAAATGCGTACTGGGAAATACGTGTACCAGTACGCATCTCACATTCAAGTCTCGGTTTTAATATAAATATAAGCCATTTACAAGTTAGCCAGCTGCAAACGTATGAATGCAGGAAGGGAATCTAATAATGCGTCAAGGGCACAACGACCACAAAACCTTCAGTTATGTTGCCAGCACTAGCTGTCACTTCGGCTCACCCTTAGGAAAATCCTTCTATATTAGTGTGGCGTCATGGAGAAAAACACACAGACATTTACAAGTATGTACAAGTTTATTTACATGTATGTACAATAACCAACTTCTGCTCGAAACGCGCTACACGCGCGAGTGACTCCTGTGGATACCCCACGCAGCTAGGAGGCCGCCTCCTCTGACGCTACTCCCGCGCCACTACCGTGACCTCATCGCGTGCACGACGACACGCTCCAACCTGGGCGTAAAGCTTTGCGCATCGCGCGAGGTTTCCAGAATAAAAAAAACCGTGTGAGCTCGTCGGCTCGATTTTATCCCAGCGTGCAGCCGTCACGTGACTGTCCTAGGAGTGGGAGGGAGGCTCGCGTCTACCACGTGACCCTTCCGGTCAAGCTGGCGTCCCCTTTGTCTAAATGTATCCCAGCCGGGCGCCTGCGCGTTCATGCCCGCAGATATGCATTACGTCCGCTCCTCCTCCACCCGGCCGCCAACGTGACGCTACAGTGGGGAGTTTTAGCACCACGCGTAAGGTAGCGATGTTATGCACTAACTGTCACTTGAAAGACCTTGAAGTCATAACGTCTTACCTCAGGCCTAAGGTAGGACCTTATACCTTCATAAATAGTCCATGCCTATAGGAGTCTCTACGGTCACCTAACATGCGGAAAATGGCCGCCTAAAAACAGGAAACGGGGATTTTTTCATCTCTTACAAGCCGATTCTCGTATGTGAGGCAGTTACAATTATTCCTCACTAACTCCACAACGCTGGCAAGAATTAACAGGAAATGTTGGAGAAGTGTTAGGAAAGAAATTCGCGAAAAAGAAGTTGAAATCATATCTTCGGGATAGGTTATGTCTTACTCTCATAATGAACGCTGAGAATTGACAATATTTCCTACGTTCTCAAGAACAGTCGATTCAAAATTCCAGAGTGCATACTCATTGCAGAGGGCCACAAAGTCTAAAACTTCGAACACAATGCACATTTATTTTATTTTTGTCTCGTATCGTGGTTTAAAAGACCCGCTGCTAGCCTAGACTCTCTGATATATTATTCAACCACTATGTCCAACGCTAGAAATGTTTCTTTTGTTATAATGCATAACGCAATGTCGCAAGTGCTAAAACTCTTCTGAACGTTGTTCATTATGACCGTATAAAGTCGTTAGTCACGTGATCAATAGTATTTAAGAATGTCTCCTTGCGCCTGGCGCTAAAACTCCCCTTCAAGATGGAATCTTCCAGATGGAATAAGCCACGATTTCTGCGGCTTTCTTGATCCTGCCGCAAGATGTCGCATGATCGCGACCGTATCAAGCAGTGCTGCAGATCAAGGGAATCTAGCGGCAGGACCGAGAGACGCAAAAAGTCGTGCCATATTCCGTTTTGAAGATACCACCCTCGTATGCCCCGTTAGAGAAACCGAAGAATAAAAATCGTAGGGTTCCGCAGCCTGTGTCATGATGTGGCGTCATTGCCGCAACAATGAATAACAGACGTGAACAGTGTAATATTGATATTTATTAAAGATATCCTCCGACACCCGAATCTACTATTTACAATATCTACAGCCTGTTTCTAGGAGGAACTTCACCTGGTCACCACAACCGCTTGCCTGATTAGATTCACTCCCGCGGTGTGATGCACCCTTCTCTAAATCGCGACGAATTCACGCCGGCTCAGACCGTTTGCCCCGTAGCCTACCCGACGTGCCACGTGCCGCGCACCCTCACTGATATCCCGAAGGCTCGGAATCAGAAGAAGGAGTCGTGTGCGGGCGCGCTTTATACCTCGCGGCGACGAACTACGTCATCTCGCCCGCTTCCGCCAGCGCGTTTATCGAACAGCCGAACTACAGTGTTCACCAAATCTACAGCCCTATGGCAACGCACGTCACAGCCTCCTTGGGGTTTTCTGCCCTTCGCCCTATGCGAGAGCCGGAGTTTCCCGTCCCAATATAGCCTCCCTTTGTTCAGGGAGGCGTCCCTTGCATGCTGCCCGCTGTCGCAGCCTACTTCCTTGTCATGAAATGCACGTAGCCAACTGTTACCCAGCATATGGCGACTGTATGACATATACAATGAGAAGGCTTTCGGCTATTCCGGTGACGCCGCGTCGAGGGCATTGATGCCAATTCATATCTAAGGCATCCAATGTCCTCGACGCGGTGTCACCGATCAACCATGACCTTCAAAATACTCTTTGTTCAGAAAGAATTGGGCATCACCGATGAGCGCATTCTCTGCGAAATGTATTTTTTCGGCAGCCGTATGGGGTCAGTGTCAGCTGTTAATGTCCCAAAGCGCCACTTCGGTTTGTGGAATTAAGACGTTAGGGATAGTTGGATTTTATAGGCTTCCGCGGTCGGAGTCATTTGATACTTGGCTGTTCGAGATGAGCCGCATCATAGTCGGTCGACCTGACGTTTCAGCCATCACGTTGTGGTCTTCTTATAGACTATACTGGTCCCGAAGGCTAGCATGTCCCAATGTATGGGAGGGTGTTGTGAGACGATTGGCCGCAGTGGCAACCGATAGGAGGAGGCAGATAGGAAAGCTTTTAACAAATGATTTACATTGTTATGATGTCATTGATAAAAATAATAGTGGGAGAATTGATGAAAATCATGTAGAAAAGAAGGTGCGAGTGAAAGGAATGTCATCGAGTGGATATAAACGGATAAGCTGTAAATACAGCGTAGTTAATTGAACTCAGAATAGATTAAAATTCAACCAAAGAATTATCATAAGAAAAACCACGAGTGTTTTGTAAATTGTCGATAAATCCCCGAGTCGCGAAGCGAGGAGAATTTATCTGAGTTAAAAGCACGAATGGTATTTCAGAGGGCTATTTCACGAATGAAATTACGTCCCACAGCGTTTAAAAATACGCCAAATATTGAAAAAACTGAAAGCATTTTAGAATCAAAGAGGTTCAAATCAGCTAGTGCATAGCGGGTTATTGGTCATCAACACAGCGATCGGTACCTACCGCCTTCTAAGGCCGATGGGTCACAGCTTGTTATTGCCCAGTACGGAGGGGCAGTGAGAAAAATGGGATAGAAAATGCGACAAATGTTTTGAGACACACCGCCCTGATTAGGGCATTTTATATGTATGGCCTAACACGGTTTTAATTTCACGAGTGGAATAGTCCATCTAAATAACTTTTATTTTAAAAAAAAGTTTTAATATCTACCTTTCTTGGAATCTAGCTACATGAAACCGTAGACATAATGCAACCCGTAATGCATTTATCTATTATAGAGCGATTTTCCTAAGGATGGGACAAAGTGACAGTTCACGAAAACAAGTGAACATCACACGTATTTCAGGGAAGTATCCCTCCGCCGCGACAGCTGTTCAGCTACGCCCCTTCGTAAAGTGCTAATGGCGCCTGTGAAAACATCCCTATGCAGAAGTCTTAACAGTTTCGCTAAGGTATATGCACGTACGCGAGTCCTGGAAATATTTAAATTTAATTTCATATGTGGAAAATCTCTTAACATGCTATCACAATCAGTAAAAGAAAACTGCCACGAATGTGAATAGAAAGCTCTCAATTACAGCTCGCCACGCAACAGCACAAAGGGCGGGAACCACGTGCATCAGTTTGCATCATCAAAGACAGTATCGGTTTTAAAATAAAAATAATATTTATCACACAAAAAGTAAATCTAATGTAATATATAAAAAAAATTTTACAGAAGAGCACATAACACTGCACTTCCTAATTTCAATTATTTCTCGTGGCGCACTATATTTTTGTCGGACGAGGACATCACAAAGAAGTGTCGAAGCCATTTACAGGTTGGCCAACTGTAAACGAACGAATGCAGGAAGGGAGTCTAATAATCTCGAGGGCACAACGACCACAGAACCTTCAGTTATGTTGCCAGCACTAGCTGTCACTTTGGCTCATCCTTAGGAAAATCGCTCTATAACAGGTAGCGTCTGAGTGGTGCGTGCAAGCAGGAGCTGGTCAGAGCGTACCCGGACAGAGATAAGGCCAGGACAGGAACGGGAAGGCAGGATGGCATTACAAAAAGGTAGGGTTAGGGCGGAGCAGTGGTGAGTAATACGGAAAGCAAATTGAAGGTGGGCGGAGCAGGGCGACAGGATTTGAGCAAGCCAGTTGACACTGGTAGAGAGTTTGAGCAGGGCCGGTTAAAGCTGTTGGGAGGAGAGAAGTTTGAGCGAAGCCAGTTGGAAGTTGTTGTTAGGGAGTCGTAGCCTTGGAAGCAGACCGGGAGCGTAACGCAGTGGAACCCAGGTATTTTCGTTGCAAAATTATAGAAAGCTAATTTTAACAGTAAAGGAACAAAAAGATTTGATTTTCTGTATTGTTATCAAAACAGTAACTCCCCTTTAGCTCTACTAGCACCACAAGCAAAAGAGAGTTCAACAAAATGTGCGCATAGTGAAGCTACTTTTACGTCCAGGAGCAAATCAAAGAGCCATCTCAGCATTTGCTCAATGGATCAGGGAAACTGGACAAAAACCCGATCGAGATGGGTCATTGACCCGGAAGTACATTATTTGTTACAGGCATATTGAGTCTTTTTTTTAAATTATATAATGCAAGTATGAGCTAATTCATTATACTCGTACTATATCTTGTTTTGTTACGAAATAAAACGTATTTTTTCTTTTTGACGATCAGTATAGTCTCTAATTGTATAGAAACAGTTTGCAGCAGAAAAGATTTTTACTTTTAACTAAAAAACCAATTTTAATTGTTTAATTTCATCTGGCAATGCGTTGTAAAGTAACGTACATGTATTGTTTATGGATTTCTTGTAGTGAGATGACACTTGATGAACATGATTTCTACGTCGAGTGATGTAACTATAAATATCAATTATTACATGAAATAAGTTCCCACCGTTAACTAAGTCAGATTTGACAAATACTACAGACTCATAAATAAATGAGCGAAGCAATGGTAGATTCCAAGGTCAATGAAAGAATTGCACGGATCACGTGGATGGGATTTTTTCATTATTCGGATAAGTTTCTTTTGCAATCTAAATGTCTGGGAACTAAAGGATGAGCTACGCCAGAATATTATGCTATATCTCATGCGGGAATGTACATTTGCAAAATACACGCAGCGAGCTGCATGAAGGCTGACAGAATTAGAAAGAATTCTGAATGCATAACATAATGAGCTTAATTTAGTGTTTAATTCTGTTATATGTACATTCCATTTGAGGTTTGATTGAATTGAGAGACCTAGAAATTTTGTTACCTTAACATCAGCTAATTGCATATTGTTCATTTTCAATGGCACCTGTGATTGTCGGTTTCTAATTAAATGCATTGAAATTGTTTTTCCTTGTTTAATTATTAATTTATTACGAAACCAATTTGATACTTGTGAAATTGTACTATTTGTTTCTTTTTTGCAATGGACATTCGTGTCATCAGCAAACAACTGTTCTTCCGTTTCTAATGGATGAGGGCATTTCGTTTACGTACAACAGAAGAGGATAGACCACAAGATTAGACAGTGGGACACCGCATGTTCCAATTGGCCAGAATTGGAGATAAGTAAATAATGTCCTTTCATTGCCAGTACGGTATTTCTACTCTTTGACATCGATGTTTAAGGTACGACGTTATCCACTCTAGGGCAATACCACGAATTCCATAAGAAGGTAATATTGAGAGCAAGTTGTTATGGTTTATAACGTCAAAAGCTTTCGAAAGATCTAAAAATATTCCAATGGGTTCTTCATTTTTTGTCCATTGATGAAGCAACATCTTTAAGGAAAGAAAAAAATGGCAGTTTCCGTTGATTTTGATTTCCTGAAACCGTGTTGTGAATCTGAAAACGCTTCGTTTTTCCCGAGAAAAGTTTCCATTCGCGTATAGAAAAGCCTCTCCAATATTTTTGAAAACGGACAAAAGAGAAATTGGCCGGTAATTTTGAATTTCATTATTGATCCCTTTTTTAAGACGATGGCTTCATTTTGCTGTTTTGAAAGTATCTGAAAATATTCCTGTGCACTGGGAAGCGTGAAAATGTTAGTTAATGGGTGTATAATGGCAGGTGCACACGTTTTTAATAAACAATCCGGAAATTCATCTAAACCTGATGAATATTTATTTTTTAGTCTGTCTGCTCTGTCTGTCTTGTCTTCTGTCTGTCTCTTCCGTCTGTCTCTTCCGTTCGTCTCTTTCTGTCTGTTCTGTCGTTCTGTCTGTTCTGTCTGTCTCTGTCTTCTCTGTTCGCTTCGTCTGTCTCTTCTGTCTGCTTCTGTCTGTCTTCCGTCTGTCTCTTC
This sequence comes from Teleogryllus oceanicus, assembly GCA_964035755.1. Classification (NCBI taxonomy): domain Eukaryota; kingdom Metazoa; phylum Arthropoda; class Insecta; order Orthoptera; family Gryllidae; genus Teleogryllus; species Teleogryllus oceanicus. The sequence continues at coordinate 343,664,274 of CAXIVR010000001.1, read as the reverse complement.
CGTCTGTCTCTGTCTGTTCTTCCGTCTGTCTCTTCGTCTGTCTCTGTCTGTCTCTTCTGTCTGTCTCTTCTGTCTGTCTCTGTCTGTCTCTTCTGTCTGCTCTTCTGTCTTGTTCTGTCTCTGTCTGTCTCTGTCTGTCTCTTCTTCTCGTCTGTCTTTCTGTCCTGTCTCTTTCGTCTGTCTCTGTTCGTCTCTGTCTGTCTCTTCTGTCGTCTCTTCTGTTCGTCTCTGTCTGTCTCTTCTGTCTCGTTCTGTCTGTCTCTTCTGTCTGTCTCTTCTGTCTGTCTCTGTCTGTCTTCTGTCTGTCTCTTTTTCTGTTCTGTCTTCTTCGTTCTGTCTCTTCTGTCTGTCTCTTCCTGTTGTCTCTGTCTGTTCTCGTCTGTCCTTCTGTCTGTCTCTGTCTGTCTCTTCCGTCTGTTCTTCTGTCTGCTCTTCTGTTCTGTCTCCTGTCGTCCTGTCTTTCTCCGTCTGTCTCTGTCTGTCTCTTCGTCTGTCCTCGTCGTTCTTCCGTCTGTCCTTCTGTCTGTCTTCGTTCTGTCTCTGTCTCTTCCGTCTGTCTCTTCTGTCTGTCTTCTGTCTGTCCTCTGTCTGTTCTTCTGTCTGTCTTCTGTCTGTTCTGTCTTCTGTCTGTTCTTCCGTCTGTCCTGTCGTCTTCTCTGTCTTCTGTCTGCCCTGTCTCTGTCGGTCTCTTCTGTCGGTTCATCTGTTCGTCTGTCGTCTGTCTGTCTCTTCCTGCTCGTTCTTCCGTCTGTCTGTCTCGTTCTGTCTGTCTCGTCTGTCTGTCTGCTGCGTACTGTCGTCCTGTCCGTTCGTTCGTTCGTCTCGTCTGTCTGTTCGTTCGTCTGTTCGTCTGCTCTGTTCGTCTGTCCGTCTGTTCCGTTCGTTCGTCTGTCTGTCGTCTGTCGTCTGTCTGTTCGTTCGTCTGTCTGTCGTCTGTCTGTCTGTCCGTTCTCGTTCGTCGTCTCGTTCGTTCGTCTGTCCGTCTGCCCGTCTGCTCGTCTGTCTGCTCCGTCTGTCTGTCGTCTGTCTGTCTGTTCGTTCGTTCGTTCGTCTGTCGTTCGTCTGTCGTCTGTCTGTCGTCTGTTCGTCTGTCTGTCGTCTGTCTGCTCCGTCTGTCTGTTCGTCTGTCTGTTCGTCTGTCTGTTCGTCTGTCTGTCTGTCTGTCCGTCCGTCCATCTGTCCGTCCGTCCGTCTGCTGGTCTGTCTGTTGGTCCGTCTGCTTGTGCGTCAGTCCGTCCGTCTTTCCTCCGTCTGTGCGTCCGTCTGTCCGTCCGTCCGTCCTCTCGAGGGGAAGCTGTTTAACGGGCATTTCGACCAGCCGTTTTGCGACTCGCGGTGATCTACAGAACAGTCAAGTGTCGCCAAGCTCTCGACCGCTCGACCGCCGCCCGACGCCCGGTAGCTGTCGCTCAACGCATGTATGGGATTTAAAGTGGCCGCGCATAATGATCGCAAATATCTTTCCGTTAATTATAATTAATTAAATATAAACGAAAGAAAATACAATTTCAAATAAAAAGACCGGGAGCGGAGGCCCGGTGCATCAATTGATGTCACTGCAGGGCCTCTGACCGACAGAGCTAGGTCAAATTCAGTCGCTGTCTGGAGGAGAATTCTAGCGGCCGACTGCTCTGATCGGTAGTTTTTCGTGGTTTCTCGGATCAACACCAGACGAATGCCGGAACAATACCCTACCAAACAGACTACGGACCGCGCGCTATCTTTCCTTCCTCTTCCTTGTCCTATCCTTTCCCCTTACACACACACACACACACTTAAACTAACATGCACTACACTACCACATATTCCAGGAGACCGGTCGGGAGATTTGAGCTTGTCCCAGCTGGAGCGGTGCCCCGCTGGTGGGAGAGTCCTGGTTAGAGGGAAACTCCACTAGCCGACGGTAGGTCGAGCCTGGATCTCGCCATCTAGCGGGGGAAGATCACCGCCATCTCCCGAGAAAAAAAACATGCGCTACACTTGCGGGACTCTTCACTAAAGCAGTTGATGCGCCCGGAAACACGTAAAAATCAATCAATCAATTAAACAAAACGCTCGTGTGGATACGCCGAAAACAGATTCGCATCGTAGGTATGTTAATCACCGACGGACTTTGGTTATGAAGAGTGATATCAGTTCACTTTTATCAACTCGAATTAAAATTCAATCATTCTTGTGCGCCGTGCGCGCGGCTGCCTGGAAACGTGTGACGCACAACGCTGTTCGAAGACGTCAATGCGCTCTTCACGTTTTATCGCAAAAGAATTTAGCACCCTGCGGTTCTGTTTCCTGGTTTGTTGAGTGTCGAAGTGGAACTGCAAACGAGAATTTTGAAATGGATCATCTAAAATCAGAACTGCTATTTGCGAGGAAATTCCCACTTTCCCCGCGAAAGAACTTCAAATGATCGCTAAATCTGAATCGCGCGATTTTCACACCTCAAGTCCTGACTGGTCTCCAGCGTCGTCACCTTGATGCAAATGGGATTTCTTGTTACTTCACGCAGCCGTACTCGTTCAATGCGTCCTTGTGTAATGGTCAGAAAATCAAAAGCACGAAAACGAGAATGAATCTGGAAATTCCTGGAAATACTAAGACTTGAGGATCATTTACAGCAATGGAGTATTGATAGTAGAGTATTTGTTCAGTTGAAGATTCAAATGCGTAGACGGCTTTAACGAGATGCTAGATTCACTGTCAAGGGTGACTTGCTTGCGAAAATGGAGTTTATGTCATGATTCAAACATCTGTATGTTGAATCAAAGCACAAAGAATGTAATATAACATCGCTTCAATGTGTAATGAACCACGTCTAAAATAAACCCTCCTACAAACTAAACCCGCCCCTGACAATCTTTGCCTCTATAATCAATTCTTCCTCAGCCCCGATAACTTTCCAACGAACACACTCCTTTCCAGATAATGAAACAGTAACTTGTTGCTGACGCTCCGAACTCCCGCAGCCGTCGCAACGTGCAGTCTCCCGCTGTCAGGAGAGCCTCGTGCTTGTTGTAACGTCCCCAGCCCTCGTCGTTTGATGGTCTAAGCACCTGTCGCGCGCGAGCAGCAACTCTTCTCGGCAGCACTTGCTTGTCACCTTCACTTGACGCGCCTCTCTAGTAGGTCCACCCTCGCGATACCCCATTCGCCGGCCCCCCCCCCCCCTGCCCCGCCTCCACGCCCTGCATCCCCGCCTCCGCCCCTCCCTGCCCCTCCTCATCCTGCCCCTCACCACCCTCCCCGCCCCGCCCATCCTCGCCCCGCCCCTCCCCGCCCCTCCCGCCCCTCCTCGCCCTCCTCCGACCAGCACCGCTCAGGCCCAACTCCAACTTTCCCTTCCAGCAACGCTCCTCCCCACGTCGCCCGGCGAGGCGCCCCATTCAATTCCGCCACCCGCACCTACTCACTCGACGGCCTCTCACGTGCTGCCGGCTCGTCATCGCGGCCCTCGCCGTAACCAACGCGCGGATTTTCCCGTCCTCGTTCTCGCGGACTCATTTCCGCAGCCCTCGCCCCGCCCCCGTGCTCCCCCCCTCCGCCGCCGCAAGCGCTTGTGTGACGGCGAAGAGGAATAGGGACAGACACACAACGCGTACAGCTGAATAGGGACGAAAGGGACAAGACCGTAGCATACAGGGAAGATACGGTATTTTCGTATCCGTGTGTAGTATGGAATATATATACAGAATAGCCAACACGTTTTGAGAACTGAATTGAAGAAAGATAAAAAAACAGGGGCAAAAATGACGCTACTTTTTGTTTTACATACGGCGGAAATCTTTCTATCATTTTCCCTATTTTAGAATAACTTTAAAATGCATCGAGAGTTCTGTAAATTCCACAATCGAACTTTCTGTAAGTTCAAATAACCCATAGGTTTTATTTGAAACCAGAGATTAAATTTCCTCCGTTGCTACCGCGCGAGAGGCTGAGGGTGTCAGTGTTCGGGTAACGCTCAGGGCAGAGACAATGAACCACAAAGACAGGCGGCAGAAAGACCAAACGAAAATCACTCTGTAATACGAATATTTTGTCCAATAATATAGAGCATGTAATTAACTCTCGCTCTCAGCCGTCGCCTGTCGGTATTTTTTTCAAAACATTGCCCCCACATTATTACAAATAATAATATTGTATATATAAATAAATTGTATCGTGCACAAACGGATTTGCAACGAACGGCCGCGTGGCTTAGGCGCCGCTAAGGTGTCACGCGTTAGCCTTTGTTTAGGAGCGAATGTGACGTCGGTGGGAAGTCCGAGGAGCTTTCCAATTCAGCGCCTAGATTCCTGCAGATCAACTTTTGGTGAATATAGAGTTTGTGGGATGACAGTTTTATACATTTGGTAGGCTTTAATACGCACTCTTGACTTGGCGATTTAATAATGTGGATTAAGCTACCAAATAACTTACTTCATCAGTTAACCATCTCTTAATGAAGATGGATTAAATAATGTGGGGTTTCTATTATTTCCTTTGTACAAAGTCCTTTAGACGTACATCCAAGATCCCATTCCTACCATTCCGTTAATTTTTATGTAGGTTCTAGCTGTACGAAAGACAGCATGTGTCACCAGTACTTTTTGATTTTTTCTTCTGCTTTTCAAGCTTACAAAACAATAATTATTCATTAAATAAACAAAGATGACAAAAGTGAGTGTATGTAATAAATAATTAATTGCAATGAAACTTTTCAGCATATGTCATCTAACGTTTTGGAAAGTTTAGCTTGATTCTCACTTGTGGATATATGTAACTTCCTAATCTTACAGCAAAATAACACACGCTATAAAAATTAATTTCTTTCAGTTCTTTTCGATGCAAATAAATAACAATGTGTATTCTCCAGAATCAAGGTAAAAAAATGTCAGAAGAAGCATACGGTTCAGAAATCGCATTGCTGAGGCATTTATAATTGATATTGAAATAATTAAGTATGACACGTAAGAGAAAAAAAGAAAACCCCATCAGAGAAATTCAAAATTTCATGTAGAAGAAACTCAAAAGATCATAACTGCTTCAAGTACCAAGGAGCAAACATCTTTAATAATGTTTGTAATTATAATTGAGAAACATGTATTGTACTTATAAATGTATTTTATGTTGGTTATAGTATACGTTTTGACAAAGTCCACACCCTATCAGAAAATCCTGTAACGACCCATTTTAATTCACGGAATAATCAACTTATTACTTACCAATAAAGAATTATGTGAAAGAGAAGAGAATGAAGTTTTGAGGACAATTCATAGAGTAACATCTCTACCTAACGCCATAGAACCCCATACAAAAATACGTATGTTTTTGGTTCATGCCTAGAATCCTCTCAGTTTAAGCCTCCTCCTACCTCGCAACATATTACAACATATTCATCAACATATTCACAACAGTTGGCATCACGACTACACCCCGCAGAGTGGTCTACCCTCAACAGCTGCATTCGAGAACGTGTCTTCGCTCTTGGAGAAAAGAAGAAAGTCGTACAAACACGTAATTGAGCCAACTTGCTTCTCGTGCTGCACCGGCCCACCCACACCCTCCGTCACTTTACAGCGATCCAGTCTTCCATCCCAAAGTAATTAACCTTTCTTCGACAACTATCCAATAAATATTATGTTGACGAAGATACCTCTTTATTTCTTCTCATAAGAACGTCAACAACACCAAATCAGAATTCCCACAATTCATTCATTCATTATTTCTACTCACGTCAAAAAGATAACGAAACTTGCCTCACCACCCGAAACCCCAATATCCCGTTCAAGGAGTATTTGGCATTCACAGCCCCACGTCGTCTCGACGCCTGCGTACATCGCGCTTTTGCATTGCCCTCCGGATTCCGAGGAAGATTACTGCGAGGTGCCTGGGAACGAAGTCGTCGGAAATTCTCTCTCGCGCGGTGTGGTGGTGGTGGTGGTGGTTGCGGCCAAAGGGTTGTCTGGCGAACGCGTGCGACTCGACAGCGCGGCGAGACTGTCCTGGAACCACTCGGCTCCAACACACGCCGACCGGCCCATACTCCTGCGAGTTACAGCCGTTTCTCAGAAAACGCGCCGCGGTCGTTGAAAGTGTGAAACGTAGACTTCATAATCTTCGAAATTTCCTTTGGAAATTTCGCGAGCATACTATCAAGTCCTCTACTGAAGCAGGTGACGGAAAAGATACGAATTTCGAGTTCTCGTAGTAGACTAATACTTTGGCTTCACAAGGCAGAAGTAACTTCAGACCATCCGTCGATATATTTGCAATATTAAAGAAGAAAATTCGTTAAAATCGTTTTTGAAACTAAATATTACTCTAAAGAAATTGTTTTAAAATTAACTGTATGAATGATCACCAATAAAATACATTAACTTTACAAACCGTTGATGTACACGAACGAGTTTAGTTTTATAAACAATGAAATGGCTTAACGTTTAATATGAAGCGACAATAATACCTTTCAGCAAAACTGACTCCAACCGTATTACAAAAGCTAATATTTACGTAATAAAGCGATGTTCAACCAATTTTTTTAAAATCTAACTATCTAAAAGTCCTTTCCTTCTTCTAAGGCAATGTGCCACAGTAAGCTGCTCCGCGCCCGAGACTTGCGTGCGGTTTCTCGCGTGTCGTGCGTCGCCTCAAGTGGGGTAGCGTGAAATGATTACTTTACATAACGCCGGCAAAATATCGATCTGCAATTTGCAGGTTGTGTATGGCTGCCACGCGGCATGTAAGCGTCCACTTCTTTGCCAAGTACTTTACTTCCAAACAGTTAAAATATGCACGGTTTTAGAGAACTAAGGTGTCTATATTTCTTAACTACGTAACATTTCCTGAAAGTAATAATTTCTTTGTTTATTGTATTAGTTGTGTTTGCAATCAAAACTACAAATTATTCAATTTATTCGAGGGGTTTATAATTTTAATTTAGTTAACTAAAATACGTCCTTATAAAGTATGCCTCAAAGTTTTACCACACAAATAAGTTTATTATACGATTTTTCGCAGATCGATATCATCTTTTTCAATGTTTGTACGAGTTTCAAAGCCAGTAGGCCATATTTACCTTTTCCTTACAATTACCACTAGTAAATGGGACAATTCGCATGTAAAACACTGAAATTCTCAACCAAATCTTTAAAAAAATAATTTTTATAACCATTAAGTTAGGATATAAATAGAATAAATGAACTCTAACAGGAAATTGCTAATAGTTATATTAAAACTAGATTACCTACATTATGTATTAACTAGAAGTTATCAATTCAATATCATAATTTTATTGAATCATTCTAGTTTAATTTTTAAGTAAAGAGTTGAATGCAGTTACTAATCAATTATCGGTATTTATGATGATAGTTATTTATTATCAATCGTCATATTCATCAATTGATAATTATTTAAATTGATGATTACAGGATGAGCAAAGCACTACCAAATGGCCACGGACCGCGTGATCATTCATTCCTCTTCTTTGTCTTATCCTTTCCGTTATACACACACTTACACTAACATGCACTACACTACCACACATGCCGGGAGGCCGGACGGGAGCGTAGGGCATGCCCCGGCGGAAGCGGTGCCCCGCTGATGAGATACCTTGTAGGGGAAAACACCGTTAGCCGACGGTCGTCGCCGGATCTCGCCATCGCGGAGGAGCGATCACCATCTCCCGGCAAAAAGCATGCACCACACCAACGGGACTAATGACCAGCAGCTGACGCGCCCGCCACTCACCGTAAACGTAGGGCGACGACGGCGACTCTCCGTGAAGCCCAAGAGGAAGATGGCCCAGTAGGCGGTGTGCCAGTCGAGCATGGTGAAGATGTAGACGCCGCTCTGGAAGCACATGGGCAGCGCGAACACGAAGCACGACCAGCAGACGCAGCCCGTCACGAGCGGCTTGTGGCGGCGCAGCGTCGGCCACACGTCCAGCACGGCCGCGCTCATCGCCTGATGCCCGCGAACTGCCCCCACCCACCACTCAACACACTTGAATACACCCAGTGGGAAACACAATTATTCAAATTAATGTTTCGCCATGTTGTCGCGGCAGGAAGTAATAAGAGCCAAAATTTATTGCCTTTTTATCCTTGAAAATAGATTTTATTACATGCGATCGGTTTTCTTCCTTCAAAATTTAAGTAGTGTATGACTTAGTGTAGGAATCACAGAATTTTGAAAATGTGCACACAATTCACTTTTCCCCATAGCACGTCATACGCAGTTTTTAACTGCTTTTTTGACATAAAATAAATAAATAAACGTCCTTCTCGACACGGGACGCGCAGACAGTCTTGTCTTTTTTTATTCTTCGCATTTGTTGCGTCAACTCAGGTCGCAACGCGTTTAGCGCTATTGGAATAATCCTCCGTTACGTTTTACATTAGATGTGGAGTAATCCTCCGTTACTGCAGATACTTGTCCGTCACGTCTCGTCGCAGCCTGTCGCGAGGATCGCCAGGTAGCATCTCCGCATACGCGCTCCTGCGTCACTACCCAGCGGGCCAGAATTGGAAGAATAAGGATAGTAGGTTTAGGACACTTCACAGGGGTTGGACTGTTCTCAGACGCAGCCAAACTGTTTTGTTAAAAACACATTTCACAAGAAATTTAAAAATATATTTATAAATGTATTTATGTATTAATAATGGCTTTATGAGTTGTATTATATAACAATCATATCAAAACTTTTGTTTATGAGTTCGATAACCGTCGTCCGTAACGCTTTTGAAGCTGTGACAGGGAAGACAAAAGCGTTAGGCTCCCACTTCATTCCGCCATAAGGCCTGTGTAAAACGACGAGGCGTGACGTCATGCATTCACTGCACAGGCTTACGGGCGGGCGAAGGCTGTGGACAAGCAGCCTTCAAGGGTGGGGCGTAGGGTCTGAAGAAGGGCATGCTCACCAGATAGCATTACTGTGCAGCTCAGCGAGTAGCATTGAGCTTCAACTAGTTTTCAATATGCGGTAGGAGCGCTACTCTGTTATGTAACGGAAAAGATTTTGTTTAGAAATACAATGCATGCAATGTGATACAATGCATCCACAGCCTTCCCATTTACAAAACCACGAGCCGCGACTGATTTCGTGTGTTCGAAGTGACTCCCTGATGGCAGCTGAACAACGTCGATGCCGCTGAACTGCTGATCAACAGTATGGCATTTTTTTGACTCTTCTGAAGATCTTTATGCACCAAGCACGTTGTAAGGGTTCTAATGACCGAGCGGCGACGGTCAGTTAACGCCCGTGGTACATCTGTACAAGATTCTATTTCATTGATTCACATTTACTAATTAACTAGATGCTAACTTGACTGCGTTTATCTTTTCATATTTCCCTCCCATATTTACATAAAAGAGAAAAAAGTAGACCTTCAAAACATTATATTGTTAAAAGAGATTAAGTTGTGTTTGCTAGTAATAATTTCCATAATATAATTGGGGGTACATGGCTATGCATGCATACATGGGGAAGTAAGAAAAGCATATGAATATGGTAATGTAAATAATGTTGAGAATGGAAGTATTAAAGTACAAGGTATTTAAAGGTTTTTATCGTCTGTTGTTGTGTTTTTGATATGGAAATGTATTATGGATGTTTGTTTTATCTGTTGAAAAGAAGCAGATTATAATGTTTGTTTATGGAAAAATTATTTATTATTGAAAAACTGTGTATTAAGAATGTATTTATTATTCCGTACTGGTAAGAAAAATGAGTAGTAGTTTGAATATTTATGACGTACATTTCGTCGCCGCAACTCCATAGGGATGGTCTGTCGTCTCTTGAAATACATCTTTCTCATGAGGGATAATCTCGGCGAAGTGAACGGGTTGAAACAAATACATCAACAGAAATTAGGTGTCAACAGTGAAAGAAAATACTCACTAGCTCCGCTATGTTTGCATGCTGACGTGAAGCAAATATCAAACGGAGTCACAGAATTAGTATTATTGGTATTTATACACGGTTGGTCGAAATAATAATTAAATAAACCAATACAGTTTGTATTCGCCGTATACACAGAGGGAAAATCCGTCTGAATATAGCATCATTCAAATGTTTTATATTTCTCTCGTAACCTCGACCTTCTCAATCCAGATAAGTTATGCAGTGTGTCTCGAGCTCCGTTTTAAAAATAAGTCAAATAGTCAATAGCAAAGCAAAAAAAAGCAAATATCCAGCAATAACGTCAGTAAAAATAAATATATCTTTTAAAATGTAAATGGTTTAAAAATATATATATTTGTAATAAATGTAAAAATTAATAATTTTAAAAATTTAATATTTTAAACGTTGACATGGAACAAATTCTGACTTTTTCTATCTGGAAAGTTATATTAATAAACAGAATGAACAATTCAATTATGATCTCTCACATTATAACTTACATTGGGACTGAAAGTGAGTACAGTAAAAACTCTGCAACATATGCTTAACAGTTTTAAAATTTCTAAACTTTAACAATTTATAATATAAATTTTAGTATATTTTAATCTAAAAATAATACTCAATATTAGAAATTTATAATATTAACAATTTATAAAGAGTATTTGTTGTAATGTTGTATATTTTATTATAAATGTGTGTCACGGCTATATGAAGTTTGAATGCCTCACTTCCTAAGAACAGATGATCCTGTCACTAGTCTCCCATTTGGCATTGGTTTGAAATCACGTAACATTTATCGCAACCATTCTTTTATATTATGATGCTCCCATTCAAACCAAAAAGTTTAGAAATCAATTTTGAAATGTCAATCCATATCAACATTACCCTTGATTCTTTTTTTCAAAAACGTCATTTTCATATTTTATAATTTGAAGTCAATGAATGTTAGACAAAACCGAAAATCACTGTTTTAATTGCCACCATCTAATAGCGAATTCCTTCCCGCGTGCGTAAACCAAAAAGGGAAGTTTGATTTCGTTAGAAAGCTAATGCTTTTCTACAATGAATTTTAACCTATTTTATAACTTGTTCAAGAGAGAGACTCCAGGTTAACTATTTTTTCTCAAATAAATATTGTCTTTTTCTTTAAGTTGCTGTGCATCTTCATTGATGCGCCACTGTCAATGACTAATCCTTTCTCCATGATCTTTCTCCACTTTGATGAACGGTACGGAGTTCCCAAATAGTCATACAAAAGTAATTAAAACAACTGTCATCCATAAAAGTGCAAGATGAGACAATAACGTAAACAATTTCTCTATTTGTAAAGAAAATAATGCCTGGAATTACGTGTGGTAATTATTTGCCCTTCATCCACACTTATTCGTTGATAACCAATGTTATTCGTTTTTTCCAGTTGTCAGTGCAACTTTGAGTCCATAATGCGATCAAAATAAAAACTCAGAAACAGTTCTCTTTTTCAAGTGTCGGAATGCACATTTTTTAATCGTTTTGTTTACCAACACAGTTTTGTCATCAGAAACGTCAAACAAGTTTAGCCCAAAGCTAATACCCCAATTTGAAATTCGTAAAAGACACGTAAGTATATGTACACGAACCTTACACCATGGACTAACGTACGCAACAAAGTACGGCCATGACAGGTAGAAATGATGTTGTTGTTTTATTCCTGCTGAATAATTAACACGGAAATTACATTCCTGCTCCTGAATTACATTTTGAACTGACGAGCAGCACGCAATATTAACAGCGCATGTGTCCAGTGTTATATCTCATCGATTCTCGTAGTAGCAGTTATCATGAGTACCACCACTTAAATAAACTTTAGCGATAGTTCGATGATAGATAATTGAAATGAAGTTAATGAAAAGTCTTTCTAACTACAAAATTAGTCTAACTATAAAATCAATAACCCAACAAATCTAATCACAAAGTATTTATTTTGAGGACCTTAAATGTATCATTCACTTTCATTTAAACAAAATTTTATTAAATTGGCAACCAAGCATCATATACTGTTTTCATGCTTGAAGGTTACATGCTGCTTTCCAGATCACGAAAATTTCAAATCGTTCTGCTGAGGTCGATTAAGAAAATTATGTTCGTTAATCACTATATCTACGCATACAACTACCTACAACAACTGAATAGGATTAAATAGTATGATGATTTTCTGGCTAACAAGGACGTGTGATGTGCGCTTATTGATTTCTGTGGTTGTGTACCACAGCGTACCTTTGGACACGCGACTCGCACGCTTCCTCGTGAGAAGCGTTACGCAGCCGGCGCTGAAACACAACAAGCGTGGAGCGCAGGGTGCCATCCGTGATTGCTTCCCTGACAATATTGACCTCCGCGAGTGTTAACAGTTCGCGAGGGCGGAAGCTGCCATTGCCGGGCGCAGCGGAGCGTGCCGCATGGAAAGAGATGCGGGTGGGCGCTTCCCGCGCGTGCACGTGTGCTCATCATTACGGAGGGGCGGCCCCGCCCCCTTCCGGCGTGGAGGGTTCAGGGTTCGAAGCACGCGGCCGTCGGTCTGCGTCGACGTTCATGGCGAACGTGCAGGTGAGATAAACGATTCCATTACCTTTAATCAGCGGCCAGGCCTTCCTACAAAATCAACCACACTGAAATATACACATTTTTTTAACTTAAGAATTGTTAGAATTGACTTTGTCTAAAATTGACAGAAATCTTTACGGCTGGCGAGAAAGCATTTGAAAGAAGTCGTTTCTTGCTGCAACATGGCGTTACAATTCAAGATGCAGCAAAGCAATTCTATGCTTTACATAAGTAGCACCACTATTTATGTGTGGCACTGCATCTGCCTGCAGGATACCGGCGGCCCAAGCTGATGCGCGCCTCCCCAGTTAACATGACAACGTCCCTCAACCAATAAGAAAAGAGTAGTTTCGTTTTGTGCAGCTTTAGAGTTGGTTTGGCACGGAGGTCTCGCGCGTCTGGCCTCCTCCTGTGGAGGTGTGTTGCGGTCATAGACAGTGGCTGCTCTGTGGTTGCGATGGATCCATTATGTGGCAGAGTCAGTATTACAGTGGACACAAAAAAAAACACCTTTATTGAAAGTTCCTTTTTCGCGGATAAGTGATTCTAAAAGTAGAGAACATTAAATTTCATTATTTTATTTGAATGTCGACAATAACAGTTTACCAACAACGAAAGGTCATTGATTTTCAATTTGCTATCATTGATTCCATGCCTGAATGTGTCTGAGCTCCACAAGCTTTAAACTCCACTGTCCGCCGTTACTCAACAGAGAAAATATTGCTCAGATTAAATATAACCAACGGTTGACTGGATTGATTGATTGATTGATTTTTTCGTGTTTCCGGGCACGTCAACTACTTTGGTCATTAGTCCCGTTAGTTTAATGCATGTTTTTCTCCGGAGATGGTGATCTTCCCCCGCTGGATGGCGAGATCCGGCGCCGACCTACCGTCGGCTAGTGGGGTTCCCCAACCAGGACTCTCCTACCAGCGGGGCACTGCCCCAGCCGGGACAAGTTGTAAGCTCCCGACCGGTCTCCCGGAATGTGTGGTACTGTAATGCATGTTAGTGTGTGTGTGTGTGTGTGTGTGCGTGTGTGTGTGAGAGAGAGAGAGAGAGAGAGAGAGAGAGAGAGAGAGAGAGAGAGAGAGAAAGGGAGAGGATAGGACAGGGAAGAGGAAGGACAGATCGCGCGCGGTCCGTGGCCCGTTCGGTAGGGTACTGCTCCGGCATTCGCCTGGTGTAGATCGGAGAAATCACGGAAAACTACCGATCAGTGCAGCCGGCCGCTCCAGACAGCGTCTGAATTCGACCTATCTATCAAGGTAGTGTCGAAAATCCGGCCGCCATTGGCACTCGAACTCTAGGACCTTCCGGTCACAGGGACTGTAGTGATATCACTTGATGCCCTGAGCTACCGCTCCCGGTTTGGCTCCTTGGAGGGCTATAGTAATAAATAGTAATAAATTTGGCAGAATTGCAATTCGTCTATAAATTTGTAGACAACTGGGTTACCAAAGAACTCCTACGATGCCCCCTGTGCTGTTGCAATTGAGCTGCCACAAGCAGAAAGGAAGCGGGTAGGCGGTCCTTCGCGCGCGTATCTGCTCTGACTGCGATGAGGTGGCGGTGGCACTTCTCCCTTTCTGCGCGAAAGATCTGTACTACAAAGTCTGGAAAAAGCGTATTGGCAATTGTTTATTTTTTGATCGATTCATGTGGCCGTAAAGGGACTTCACGAATTTGCTCCTAGAGTGTTTCTTCGATTTTGATTATTTTTCTGATCACTCCCGTAACTGGCATTTGTAAGAATGGTGATTGCTGATTCTTTTGAGATATCGATTCACATTATTTTTCCGTTTATTTGCGACATTTGTAAGCAAGAAAACACTATATTTCATTATTCATAATCAAACGTTTCTGATATGCATTCATAACTTGTTACTACAGACCTGAGGAAGATGTATAAATATCATCTATTTTTATATTCTGCATTTTCTTTGTTTTTTCTATAAATAATGAAAGTAATATAGTATAATAAAATACTTACCGCGAGGCAGTTCACCCAAACAATGTTTATCCATTGTTTATCATAACAAATTCATATCTATCAATGAGTTTACAGAATTGAATTTTTTTAATCTGTAACTTTGCTATTCATTTCTGCGATTTTAATGAAAACAATAAAATTCTAATAACATTTTCGACATACATTCCTACAATTAAATAGAACAAGTCTGCTTGGTTTTCAATTCATAAAAATAATGGATGAAATTTCAGTTCTGTGCATATGAAGTGGTCACGCACTTTCGAAATTTCGAACAAGCCATGCAGAAACATTCATTAAATCTTAGGAACGCCGAGTGCCAAATAACTGTGATTCATAAACAAGTCGAGAGGGACTTGGAGAATGGCTTTACCGTGTGTACGAAAATTATCCCCAGAAATTTTGAATCGTTTTGCAAGAAGGTTGGAAACTACTTAATTTGATTTCTTTGAAAGTAAAACATGTAAACTGGGCATACATTTCGTGGCAAAATTCGGTTTGAGGATTTACATGAAAATATGCATAAGGTTAAATGGGTAATACTTTAGTACAAAAGTTACAACACAACATCCTAAAATAATTAGACGCTAGATTTCAATTTGCATGCCATTCACTAACATATCCACTTCGCATTTCTAGTATAACTTAAATGCCGGGAACGTTAACACACAGGAGCAAAACCGGAAATAAACGGTTAATAATACATTTTATTTACTTCTCAAAGCCATAGATATGAAACATATTTTGAAATACGTACGAGATGTACGTTTAATTTGGTTATATGTTAAATCCCGCAAATCTGTCTTACGGGAGATAGATTTTGTTTTTAATCTTCAATTCACAATTATTACTGAGTCAGTATTCATTCTACTTTAATAATACTTCTTATTTAGATTGTGAATGCAGACTTATTTTAAAATAAAGTTCTAGACTTCGATATTGTTTCAAAATAAATCGTTTTCAAAACAATACGTACTACTCTCAAAACTTTTGTTAACATCGTCATGTAATTGGATATTACGAAGGCAGTAAAGCAGAAATACACAATCACAAAAACAACGAGCGCTTTCTGTTTCTAATGATCTCCCGCATTGAAATCGTGCCTTGTTCTGGTGAGCAAGTACGGAGCATTGTAGTCCCTTTCCCTTTCATGTGCCGATTATGTAGTAGCTAGTGCATATGATACTGTGGTTGGATACAGGCGGGAAATCCCCCTGCTGTGTTTGACAATGTTCGAGAGGGGTTCATTATTGGCGTGCTACCGGAAGTAACGGAGAGGATATGAAAGGGACGCCTTTCCAAACTAGGATTAGTCCCAAAAGCATGTGTATTTGGTATTGACTCTCAAAAATGCGTTGTTATAGATTCATCGGAAATAATTATTCATACTTCCGTAAATGTATCCTGAAACAAGTTGATGAAGTACCAGACAAATATACTTTTAAGGAAACTAAAATGTTTAATTATCTGGACACCATTCATTACTAACGCGGTAAAGAAAAAGTGCAGAGATTTCAGGAGATTCTAGATGAATTGAAAGTTCTGTTCATCATTATCTCGTACTTAAATGATAATATCTACGCTAGATTCAAAGTCAAAATGAATCATTAAGTCTTGATGAACTCAACCACGAGTAATTGCAATTACAAAAGAGCGCTAACTGCCCCAAATGTCACTCATTGCAGAAGATACAAAATACTAATTTAGGCTTTAAATAAGTCACCAGATCGTACTTTGATGTCCCTAAGATATTCGTATCGACGCACCACGCTGATGTGCTGAATACAAAACTATACTCTTGTGCGATAATTTACGCAAACTCAAAAGGGTCGGCCCAATTACAATTTGACCCCCAAATCAAATTAAATGACTGCCCAAATTTCGAAAATATAAGAAATGTGTGTATTTTAGATTAGTTTTATATTAATTACAAAAATGAATAAATAATATTTCTCAGGTCTTTGAATAGCTATGATATTTCTTAAATTAATATTAGAATACTTTTCGGACATCATTTCTGGCGAACCAAAATAGAAACAAAAGAACAGAATGTTCTGTTTGTGGCCGTTCTTGCCAGTAACCCTACGATCGGTGTATCTATATTCCTTTTGATGACTTTATATTCATATGATGCTTCAAAAAAATGTTTTTATTAAACATTAACATCGCTAACATTAAATTCAGTGTTTTTATTTGGATTAAGAGCTAATATTAATATCAGTGCCTATAAATTGTTGATAATAACTATTAAATTAGTAACCTTCGACAAAAAACTTCACTTTGAATGAACTTGACGATGCACCACCGAGCGGGAGGTTGCAAACGTGCACAGTTTCTACCCGCAGCCGAGGCCCAGCACGAACAGCATGAGGAAGAACAGCACGCCCAGAGCTGCGGCAGAGGCATGCGAGATGGCCTCCGGTAGGCGATGAAGGCCAGGCCGGGCCTCAACCACTTCACGTCCTTCACCTGGCCCGTCTCCTTGGCCATCACGCCCAGCACGCAGAACACGCCGAAGCCGGCGAAGATGGCCGTCAGCAGGTTCGCCACCGCCACGAACACCGCGTCTCTGCAGCGAAGAAGACACGCTCACAGGAAGGCCAGGAAGATTTAAGAATTTTATTCTTATGTTTCCAAGATCATGGAAGTTATCTCGGTATCCAACATTTACAATACACTGTCAGATATTTGAAATACTTTACAGTAAAATACACAAAGTATTCTATTGTGAATGCACACTAAATTTCATGTACATGTATATTAGAATGCAAGAGTGAAAACTTTATGGTCATATCAGAAAAATGAATAGAGTGAATAATTCATCGACTGGGGCTTATTAATGAATAATGAGAGTACAGGAGAAAGAGAGAACATCTACATTAAAATCTACCTGATTTTAATTTGTGGATTAAATTCAATGTGTAGATATATTGCTTCAATGTGGCCAAAATACATTAAGGTCATTTGAGCCATACATTAATGTATTAAAATTTAATGACATTTCTGATGATGTACATTAGTAAATGAATATCTAAAGCGGCTAATCTAAGGTTGTAATGAAATAAAAGGATTGATTTTAAGAGGACACTATTTAACATGATATGTGGTACGGACACATTTTATTAAAAAAAGATTCATAAAATTTTGAGACATTAATTTAGGAACATTTTTATAATAAGTAATTATGTTAATATAACTAATCATGTAACCATGAAGCGGATATATCAATTGAATTTAGGGAGAAAAGAAATAACATTTTTGAAAATTACTAGGCCCGAAAATATGAGTTTTATGAGTATTTTCAGAAGTAGAAAAGATGTTGACAATGAACTCTAAAGAATATCATTATAATTTCGAACATTTTTATTTCGAAACTCGAAGACACCATTTGAATTGCCAGTCTGTAAGATCACCAATGAAAAGTAAGTAGCATAACCAATTTGAATTTTCAATTTAAAACAAAGTTTTCTTTAACACTGAATTACACACTGTCCCTGGTAATATTTGATATTTCTGAGTCGATCATGTTCCATCGCCAGTCAGATGGAGTCCTTAAATATCCACGCGGGCAATGTCAGGAGGTGGTGGCGCCGGGGGACCAGAGGGGGGCGGCGCGGCGGTTCAAAGCCCCGGAATCAAATATCGCGGCCCGCGGCGGGGAGCGGGGCGGGGCGGGGAGCGGGGCGGGGCGGGGAGAGGCGGGGTGGGGCGGGTTCGCAACGCAATATCCGCGCGCCGCGACAATGGCAGCGCCATTGTGAGGGGGCTAAGCCCCGCGCGGCGGCCGGGCGCCAGCCCCGCTCCCCGCTCCACCCCCCGCGCCGCCGACGCCTCTTTCGCCGCTGACACTCACCTCGCCTCCAACGCACGCGCGCCGGTTTTTCCCAACTGCTCTTATTGGCTTCGCAGATGGATGCGCTCCTCACAGCATTTGCGAATACTGCACTCGCGCTGCACTCGCGATTATTCCGTGATTCTGGAAGCCCCCAGGGACCATTTCCATGGACAGGAACCCACGTTTTGCCACCATAACCAGCAATGAAGATCTTCCTTCTTAAGGAGGATTCTTTTACGACTATTAGAAACAATCCATCGGTTTTGTCTATCTCGTGTTTGAAATCAGTTGTCACGAGTAAAGCCTAGCCACGCGTTTCAATGTGTTTTCATTTATATTTTCAGTTTTGATAGGCACATGTGTACATCTGAACTTCACATGTTGTAACTGCTATTGATCTATCATCGACTTTTTCATTATCACCATCTCTTCACCTCTACAAATCCTCTTTCATTTGGAAATTTGACCAGTCCACTATATTATTATGCGACTAACAGTGACCAATGCGTTAGTCACTGTTAACTGGTAACATTACTTCACCACCAATTCATATTTCTTAGCTATATTCTTATTTCTCCATCCATCACAAGGTCCTTCGACATCGAAATTGTTCGTGCCCATGCTGCTGTTGGAGCCGTTCCCGTCGCCCGCCGTGGGCGTGGCCGCGAGCGCTACCTGCGTCTTCGCCCAGGCGCGGCGCGGACAGGCGGCCGGCCCAAAAATAATAAAACGGAACGAGAGCCGATACTCGAAAATGGGACCCAATCGCCGACTGGAGCAAGAGCCGGCAGCGAACTGCGGCAGGGAGGAGATCGGGCGGGGGCGGGGGCGGGGGTGGAAGTGGCGGAGGACAGAGAAGCGAAGTGCTGAGTGTGGCGAGAGGGGTTACAGGGGCGGAGGCGGGGGCGAGGTATGAGGGGCGGTGGGGCGGAGGCTGATACGTGGCGGGAGGGCTGATGGCTGGGGGGGGTTGAGGTGGAGAGAGGCGGGGGGGAAGACGTCGATGACGGGGGATGTAGGCGCCCGTCGGCTGTGTCGGCGGTGACAGGCTGTGGCCGCCGGACACGCGTCACCGGGAGATTGCCTGGGCGGATTCGCGAGCGGCACGCCCCCCCCCCCCCCCCCACGCTCCCGCGCGCAGGCCTACGAAACTGGAATTCACCGCTTTGCTCGCGACAAAAATTGTACATTCTGTTTTCAAAAAGAACGCTGCCTGGAGAAGGTTGATCATGTATTCAATGTAGATGTATGAGACGATCTGCAATAAAATATAAATTTCATTTTAAACAAATATAATCTATGAAATATACACCTCCTTGCTGTCTCTATTTAATATTATTTTTTATTTCTAAGGTCCTATATTATTAACAATGGTGAGGCAGAACATTCTGGATATAAGGCGGAGAGGTAAAGAACTGAGAGAGAAGAGTCAGCAACTATTGGTGCTACAGAATGGCACCGACTTTTTCGTATTAGGTTGTTTTCGAATGTGTTTGGTCTGACGTTACGGTCTTGCCCAATCATCTTGCCAGCTCCCATCTACCACAGCCCAAAGTATTATATATTTTTTCAATTTTTTTCAATTTTCGGTTTCTTAACGGTAGAACCGAAATATTACTTTAAGAATATTACAGAAGAGTAAAACTTCATCTTATATGGATTTTTTGGTTGTACAATTTGAAGCCGTTTTTAAGAAAATGTCCATAGACTTAAAGTCTAAAATAACTTAGAAATAAAAATTGCGGTATTATGATCAGTTGAAATATGTAAACACACTATTTACAGAAAAACAAATTCATTGGGCGTTTAATTGTACTTCACGTTGCCGACAGTTCAGTTACATGAACAGTATATTTGGGAATTATTCAATATTGTTTGTCATTCGCGGCATTGTTACATATTTATATATTATTTATATATATTTACACAGTTTATATATTATATTGTTATATTTATCAGGTTGCAACATTGCAGATAAAATAAATCGTTGGCAAATCTTTGTTTCATCAGAACGTAGGGTCTATATGCTGTTTTGATATTTTATAAACTTTAAAAATTATTACTGGCTTAAGTGTTTTTGATAGTGCCATACTGACTGAGAGTGATATATCAGATGGCGAAGATAATGATTGTGGAGGTTAAATGGTCAGCGAATTCAGTGACTTTAGCGAGGATGACAGCAATTCACAACCATTAAATGCTTTGAGATTTGCTGGAATAACTTGAAAAATAGTCGTCAGTTCATAACATGTCAGGGCAAAATTTTGGTTTTGTTAGGTTAAAGGTGTAAATATAAGGTCAAGTAATAATTAAAATCATATTTTATTACCATTAGATCGCGAATTTTTAGGTTTTAAAATATGCGTTTTAGGTGATTAAAATAGCTTATTTCAGCAACTCAGTTAGACTTCTTAAATGGTAGAATGGGCACAAATAAAACAGGAAACTTACAAAAAACGTTTTTACTATTAATTATTTATATTTTTCAGAGATAAAAGCATAAATCAATATTATGTAAATTAGTATTGTATATTTCACAATAATACTATTTAAGAACAAGTTTAATGGTTTGTCCTCTAGTTAGAATTATTCCAACCATATTTTGCCACACAATAAATTACTAAGTAATACTTTATCCAAGTTTTCAAGAGAAAATAAACGCCTCTTATCGAGCAAGATCACTTTGCTTACGTGGAAATTCAATCGCTTTATCTTAGAAGCGGAGGCAGACTTTTCCACGAATTCAGGAAGTAGTGGTGTGGAGATTTTTAGCGCAATATTCTTGTCCTGTGTACTCACTTCTCGTTATCTTGCAGATCAACACAACTTAAAATCTTTATCTGTTTTGGCAACACAAAAAACAAAAGTTAAAAGAAGCCACAGACAAAATAATTTGGGCAAATGTCTCAATTTAGGGTTTTTAAAAATAAAATAGGCACAAATAGGCGTTAATGTTGAAATAGGCTCTTTTAGGCGCTGTAAAACAGACGAGTTTTAGTTCAAATAATCCTAAAATGTGTATGTATATATATAACTTCATTTAGTACAAGGTACCAGAAAAAAATAGGTTTTATCTCAACACCCTAGGCTCCTGTGTAGAGTGAGAACGAAATAAGATGTCAAACTGCATTGCTCTATTGGCTTGGTCCTCACTTCTGTCTCCCACTGTAATGGCAACGAAATAATACTTTTCTTATCCAATTAATTTCTGGATCCAAAGCGACCTTTAGGTTGTAAAATGGTTTACTTCGCAAACGGTTTTGAGGTGAAATCAAAATTTTGTTAGGTGTACAGAAAGTATTCCGCCTTCACGAATGCACACCAGATGTAAAACGAGGTACTCGTAACTTATTAGCTTTGGTTGCAAATTTCCTAATCACTTGATACAGTGAAACCGTTTCGAGCTGAATAACTCCAGTCAATCTGCAAATGGTAGGAATCCATTATAATCTTCTAGCTCGTTGCACGCTATGTCATTCAGACATAGCGTTACAGTGACATTTTCACTGTAAAAATTTTTTTACACATTTTACAGATTTATAAACTTACATATTTTTATGTAACAATATGAGAAGCCGTATACAACCTTACGTGTTTAGTTCACGTTAATCTCGCTTAACCCACCCTGAAGTCGGACAGAATACCCAAAGAAGGAAATAAAAGTGCGAGCGACGTTTTTCAGCCCTCACGCACGTGACCACTCACCGATGGCAGTTGTTGTTGAACTTGTTGTAGGAGGAGAGCGTGACGAGCGACGCGCAGCTGATGCCCAGGGCGTAGAACGTCTGCGACGCCGCGTCGCCCCACACGGCCGGCTTCAGAAGCTCCGAGAAGTCGGGCTTCATGTAGAAGTACACCCCGTCCGCCGCGCCGTCCAGCGTCGCTCCTGAAATGCAATTGTTCGCATTCAAGTCGAATGGGTGGCATCTTCGAACTGGTTCTCTGTTTATTCACCGAGCATCAACTGATGTCACTGCAGCGCCTCTGACCGGGAGGTCCTAGGTTTGAGTCCTGACGGCGGCAGGATTTCGACACTAGCTTTCTGTTAGGTCGAATTCAGTCGTTGTCTGGAGGAGAATTCTAGCGGCCGGCTGCTCTGATCGGTAGTTTTCCGTGGTTTCTCCGATCAACACCAGGCGAATGCCGGAGCAGTACCCTACCAAACGGACTACGGACCGCGCGCGATCTGTCCTTCCTCTTCCTTGTCCTATCCTCTCCTCATACACACTTACACTAACATGCACTACACTACCACATATTTCGGGAGATCGGTCGGGAGCTTAGAGCTTGTCCCGGCTGGGGCGGTGCCCCGCTGGTGGAGAATCCTGGTTAGGGGGAAACCCCGCCAGCCGACGGTCGGCGCCGGATCTCGCCATCCAGCGGAGGAAGATCACCGCCATCTCCGAGAAAAACATGCACTACACTAACGGGACTAATGATCAGCGAGTTGACGCCTGGGAACAAAAATCAATCAATCAATCAATTGAGCATTCGCTTCTCGGTTGCGGCAACTACTGCAATCTGGCCCGTAAGAAAAGAACATGTTATATATAGGAAGTAGCTGGGTATTTAATGATCCAGGAAATTCTAAGAAACGCTAAGAGATCATTTCTCCTGTAGTACGTCAAACATAGTTTTAACTCTTTGTTTACATGAAAATAAAATGTTCAAAATAATAGTTGGGTTCTTCCTCGCTGGAACATGAGATGCGGCACCGAAACAGACATCAGTAATACCCAAATAATATTTCAAAGAGTAGCGTAATGCTTGACCGATCCTGTATTTTTGTATGGACAACTTTACGTACATTTCTTGAGAGTAAAAAGCTTTTGTAATATTTTTGTAACTATCAAGGAGCGAAAAGCTAACTGACAAGGAAGATGGTATAATTACTTCAAATGTTGTTTTTAAGGAAGTGTGAATTGTTCCAAGAACATTCTTATAGTAGTGAATAAACCTTTCATTGTTTCTTATTTTTATTTTAAATTTACAAGTGTATTGGAAGTTTCTTTTGATTTTTTAAAACAAATAAAAGACGTCTCTGTTAACCACTTTTCCTCTAATACGGAAAATGTAAAGATAGGGAGAGAGGAATTTAACACGCGAGAGTCTATCACGGGTTCCAAGACTTACTTATTTCCACGTGATGAACCATCGCAGGAGAAAGAGCTTACCCGCACCAGAAGAGCGGTGAGCACCTGGGCAAGGGAAGAGGGCGGTAAGTAGACCAATTTTGCCCATGCTCCACGCCGCGGATGAGGCAGAGGTAGGCGATGACCCAGGCGAGCGCCAGCCAGCCCACTATCTCCCAGCGCATGCCGCCCCAGTCGCTCCACGCAGCCGCGCACGCCCATCGCGTAGTCCCTGCGCACACACAACTACCCTCTACACCGTAATGACGGGAGCTCAGTGCTCTGACCGGGGGTCCAGGTTCCCACACTGCCTTTTCAGCTAGGGCGAATTGTCCCTGTCTGAGGAGAATCTAGCGACAGGCCGTCGGATCGTGGTAGTTTCCGTGGTTTCTCCATCAACACTAAGCGAATGCCGGGAGCAGTACTCCTACCAAACGCGGCACAAAACCGTATGATCTTTCCTTCCTCTTCCTTCTCCTATCCTCCCCTTACACACACATTTACACTCTACATGCACTACACTAACACACATTCCGGGAGACCGGTCGGGAGCTTAGAGTTTGTCCCGGCTGGGGCGGTGCCCGCTGGTGGGAGAGTCCTGGTAGGGGAACCCCATCAGCCGAAGGTAGGTCGGCGCCGGATTCGGGCCATCTAGCGGGAGAAAAATCACCGCTATCTCCCGACAAAAAAACATGCACTTCACTAACGGGACTAATGATCAAAGCAGTTGACGTGCCCGGAAACACGAAAAATTAATCAATCAATCAATCGTAATGACGAGTATAGAATACTTAAAATTATCATCCGGTTGACCACATTGAGCACATTGATCTAATATGGTGAAATCATAAAATCAAAATATTTACACCATAAACATAATGTTTAGTGATCACCGATCTTTGTGTGTTTTTGAAAATATTAAGTTATGGTATTCCTTTACTTACAAGTTGCAAACAATTCTTGAGTACATTATGAAAGCATGATGGAAAGAAAGTAAAACATTTTGTAGTTATCACTAGTTTTAAAGCGAATAGTCCCTCATATATGCATTTGCATTAATGCCTATGAATGATTATGATATCCCCCTCTGGTAGGCTATGAATATTAATGAAATTTTTAGAATAATATATCCTCGCAAAAGAATCAAGAAAACATTAAAAATAAGTAACTAGTAAAATACTTCTGGACGCAAGTATATTGTGTCAATGGGTGAAAAATTATTAACCAAGAAAAGTAATATACTAAAATGTAAGTAATACTATCTAAAGTAAGTAAATACTAGTAAAGTAAGAAAGTACTAGTGTATGTAACACTATCTAAAGTGGGTATGGTAGATTCCATGCCTGTTCACTCTCCAAACATATGCTACATGAGCTGTCAAATGAGATGTTCACTATTCTAGAACAGATTAAAAGCTTTTTTCATTGACAGGTGCCAAAGAATAAAGATATATCAATATGATTCTTTTATATCAAAATAATGCGTTTAGAATAGCTAAGAATCATACGGATTGTCCTTCAAACAAGGAACTTCAGATATGTGCATAAAGATGCTTCGTACTTAAATGCCCAACGGCAGAACTCACGGCTCACACTTCAAGATCACACATAATGTTATCATGCGCGTACACTTCTGCGCACTTGTCGACAAGTTGCGAAAGAAAGTGACACAAACCGGCAGAGCTCTCACCACAAGCTATCGTCTTCTTGCCGATAATGAACCAACTCACTCATTGGGAAAGAAAACAATGTGCTAATGAAATCTGTAGCATCCGGATGTATCTCCTGACTTATCTACATAACATTGTTCCAGAAATCAAGACCCATTATCGGTCGGTCGCCAGTTTGATAACAAATGTGATGTCATTGAAGTGGGAATAAAGTTTTTTCTTGCAATTCGCAGTCGTAATCTATAGAGTTGAGTCGAAGAGAGCAAAGAAACATGGTGGAAAGCACATTAGACTCGGGCAATAGCATTCACTGAGGATCAGAAATCAATATGAAGTTTATATTTTATTCATTTCATGGTATCCCCCCATTATATTTAGAATGAAAGGTCATGTACATTTTTTTTTGAAAAGACGGATATGAATTTGGATATGAATTAAAGAAATTGTTTCAGAAACTGCTAAGTTTTTCCTTCAGATTTCGCACGGGGATAGAAGGTACATGTTGAACGCATAAAGGCGTGGCATTTTGTTGAAGTCTAACTTTCGAAAGTAGCAAAATGTATAACAATGTTAGAAAGTATGTGTTAAGTTGTAGTACCACTGGTATATAAATTGTATAAAGTATATAATTTCTTTTTTCCGCCTTACTTTGCCGCCGCACTTTGCAAGTCGTTGAAGGACGTTTGTATTGAGATGAAGTACAGGTGCTTTAAACCTACGGGTTACAACGTCCAACAATAGAACTCACTCATGGTCTCCATCAAAGAATCGCCCTCATGCCATTTCCGGTGCGGTTCCTAAATCGACTACATAGTCCTTGCGCCCGGAAAAGGCATCGCTATCAGTTATGCCTAACGGTGGAACCATCTGCACTCCCTTCCGGATCAGATGAAGCAGCTTTGGAGGTGAATATGAGTACTTTTCGCTGATGTGTTTCTGGGATATTAAGAGAGTTTTATGGTTGTTAATGTTAACCGACTACCCAAAAAACCAGTAAAAGATGGTAGTATTTGACAAAAATTTTATTTTTTATTGTTTAGTTAAAAGCTTCGAAGATCGTTATATTATCAACGATTTCATGGTTTTTATTGGCGCAAGTCCTGTCAATTCATATGACATTACGTACCACACAGGGCAGCCGAGGTAATTAGAGCATGTATCCACACATCATCTACGATGAGTATTTTATGATGAATATTACGATGAAGATTAAACCATACTTTTAATTCTATAATAAAAAAATGTAAAGTGAACTGTGTAGGCACTTAGAAAAAAATTTCCCCACTATGCAGTCTACAAATGAAACCTCAGAACCACCTGCATAACCACCTTTTACAAACGTTATTGCCACAGGAGACTGCTGCAAAACTGTCACAGGCTGTCAAACGGAAGACAAATCGGCTTATATTAAATGCGTTATCCCAACAAAAAACTCTAAATCAAACAGCGTTGGACGAGGGAGAAAGCAAAATCATCGTGCATTCAACGTGACGCGCTTCAACAAGTGCAGAGCGCCGCGCGACGCCGGGGTTGAGGCGCGTGCTCGCCAATGAAATGATCAACGCGGCGGTCATCGTCGCCATTATCCCGCGCCGCCCCCCACCGCACCGCTCCGCGCTGTGCTGAAATTGCCTGTAGCAAAATGAGCCAGGGCTTACGGCGCGGGGCGGAGCAGGGCGGGGAGGGGTGTGGCGGGGTGTGGCGGGGTGTGGCGGGGTGTGGCGGGGTGTGGCGGGGGGTGGCGGGGTGTGGCGGGGTGTGGCGGGGTGTGGCGGGTGTGGCGGGGGGGCGGGGTGGCGGGGTGTGGGGTGGGGGGGTGGCGGGGGGTAGCAGAGTGTGGTGTGGCGGGTGTGGCGGGTGTGGTGGCGGGGTGTGGCAGTGTGGCGAGCTGGGGCGGGCGGGCTGGGCGTGGCGGGGAGCGGCGGCTCGGGTGCGGATTGGGGCACGGAATATGGGAGAGAAGAGAGACAGGAGGGGAGTGGATGTGGTGGGAAATGAAGGGGGTGCGAGGTGAGGCGGGGCAGGAGGTGGGTGCGAGGCGGTGTGAGCGGGCAGCAAGGGTGGGAGAAGGCAGAGGAGGAGGGGATGGAAGTGCAGGGAACAGAGAATGCCAGGGAGGACGAGGGGTGTAGTAGAGGAGATAAGGTGGGGAAGGGAGGGAGGGATGGCCTGACAAGGGCGGCGGTTTAGATCAAACAAACGATCCGGTTCTGCCAAGTAGCACCTGTTTCCATCAACCGTGGGCGGCAGGCGGCGGTCATGCAAAGGGCCCCAATGCAATGGGAAGTGGGCACTATCTCAAGCAAGGAGTGTTTCGGACAGAGGAGGCTTGCTGGTACACTCGTGGTATTACGACTTACGAAGGTCATATTAGGTGGAATGATGTGGGTATTATTTCCTCCGACAAGTAGTCTCACAGAAAATTATTGAAAAGTACTCATTATTGTTTAAAGTCACTCGCAACGGATGTAGCATTACGCAGAGATAAAGATAACTATTCCGTATCTAAGAGAACATACGATTGTTTCCATTGTGATTGAAGGGGGCCGTAAACTGGAGTATATGAAGTGGAAACAATTGAAAATTACATCATTGATATTCATTATCAAATGGACATTGTAATGACTTTGGCCGCTCTGATATGAATTGAATACAAATATTTAATTTATTCTGCTTTTTCTCGGAGTCATAGTTCACATCTTCCATGTTTGATGAATAGTCAATTTTATTGTATTAAATTGATATTGTTTGTGTTCAGGAAAAGTGACACACCTAAAAAATTGTAATTATGCAATAAAACTGTTTACCTGAACAGAGTCCCTCTTTCACGCCCAACAAATCAAATGTTTTACTTTATATCTTGGCCGTATTGCCGTATCTTGACGTAAAAATGTATTATTGTATCTTTTCTACGCTTGACTAAAAAATAATATTTCTTGTGCTCCGGTGATATCTTTTAAATACAATCAAAGTCAATCCTTATGGTAAGTACCCAAACATGGGTACCTATTTAGTTTCCGGATAATTTTAAATCCAATTTTCTGCACAAATACATCAAAATGTTTCAGTGCATACCATTCTTGCAAATATCTCTACTAACATGATTGCAGTTTAGTAATAAACTATTTTTTCATAAGCATTACAGTTTGTGGATTGTAAAAACTTTACTAATGTGAGCTTCGCATGCGTTTGAAGAAATGAGTAAAATGAATGAAAAACAGCAAATAGTTTGAACACAGTACAATTTACTAAAATACAAGTTCAATAACTTATATATAACAAATTGTTCAATATGTCTTGAACTGTCTCTATATTATAGTGTGACAAAAGTCACATAAAAAGCATCTTCTTCCGCCCGGCACATTCTACATAAGCCCAGAGAGAAGACATTAGGCACGTCGCCCATAGTTCTTCTACAGCCCTCTGAAAATGTTACCTTGCAGAACAGGCACGCTGCTCTCTTCTGTGCCTGGGAGTGGATCATATCCCTGGTAGAGCCTTATTCGAAGAGCCAGAGGACGCGAGTTCGATTCCTCGCCAGAGGCGTGAATCGTTCTTTGTTTTTGTTTTCACTCGTAAATTTTCAACGTCTCTTTCGACTTCTCTGAGATTAAATTCTGATATTGTCTCATCTCTTTCTTTTCCAATTCTCGAACTGATAGGCTTCACAGCATGCTCTGCTTTTTGTTAGACTCGTAAGGCATATGAATGCTAAATACCTTCATTTTATTTACAAAATAAAAATTGAAGGCTCATTGTTGAAACATTTGGGAGCTCGTAATAGGCTCCAAATGTTCATATTCCAAATGCAAATAACATTTTTAAAGGCAAGTAAAATAAAATACCATTACCCTACTTTTGTAATGTTCCTTCCAAATTTCATTATGCAGTGGTTAGAAGATTTACTGATGAAGTAGCGAAATCGCTACTGAGAACAATCACTTGAAAACTTTTTTCATTGGTCGCCCTAACGACCGACTGTGTAAAACAAGTGAAGATGATACTACTGTCGACTGAGCTATGGTCTTGCAAATAACAACTATTGGTATCTTTCCAATAGGCAACAGCTCTATACAGAGCTATAAATCAAGGGGCTCACAGAACCGCACCTGGGTTTAGGTACTTAATAATAATAATAATAATAATAATGACGTAATTATAATCATATAATAATGACGTAAGTTTCTAATTAGGATTAACTGCTCATATTTTATCATCCAGCCTTTGGCTGCATGCCGTCAGGAACTGCTCAAGCAACATTTTCGTTCCGCTTTTCGAATTAATATGTAGCTGAAGGATGACACCTTTATAAATTAATAAATTACTGCTGTCTAGGTATCAATTTATTTATACTTTATATAATAGTACGATATCGTTAATCGCGTAGCGAAAATCATCAGCGCCTGTGCGGAAAACGAAATTCTGCAATATTCTGCACTCAGAAGCCACAAGCTGTGATGATGATCTCTACGTCAATGTGATCTTATGATTAAAACCGAGCGGTAACTCAGTGCATCAACTGATGTCCTTTGCAGCGCCTCTGACCGGGAGGCCCTAGGTTCGAGTACTGACGGCGACATCGGTAGTTTTACGTGGTTGCTCCTAACAACGCCAGGCGAATGCCACAGCAGTACACTAACAAATGGGCCATTGACCGCGCGCAATCATTCTGTCCTCTTCCATCTCCTATCCTTCCCTTACACACACACTTACAGTAACAGGCACTACACTACCACATATTCCGGGAGACCGGTCGGGGACTCAGAACCTGTTCCCGCTGGGGCGGTGCCCCGCTGGTGGTAGCCACATGATTGGGGAATCCCCCGCTAGCCGACGGTAGGTCGGTCCTGGATCTCGCTGATCCAGCGTGGAAGTCACCGCTATCCCCGAGAAAAACATGCACTACACTAACGACCAATAACCAAAGCAGCTGGCGCGGTTATTAGGAAACACGAAAAACCAAATCAAATGAAGAGATTAAAAATCCCGATACGTAGATAACACTCGTTTTCTAATTCAACCTTTTGAAATGAGCATTATGCCCTCCTAGAAATTCACTTTCGTCTAGCGCCTGCGAGGGCCCCTCTGGGAAACGGACAACATGCAGCCTGTGTCCAGTCACCAACGCGACCGCCCCTGCTGCCGCCGCTCAGCACCGGTACAGTGCACTCTGCGTCAAGCCCGATGTACTACGTTGACGTAACGCGTGTGGGTTCGCGACGGCACCACGCTTTTTTAGTCGCGTTCACCACTTTTGGAAAAAGTTGACGTGTGCACTGCGGCGGTGTCAGCCCGCTGCTTTGCTCACGTACCCACCCAACGGTTTGTTGTTTTTCACTATCTGCTGCGGTCGAATTGCATTTGATGAAGTTTTGCGTGACGAAGCCCTGCCGATTAAATGTTGAATATTCCATGTCAAAAACTATGTAGACCATGTAGAATGTACACTGGGATGTGCACATCGATATAAATAATATTTGTAGGCACTTTCAGAAGGCGCAGATAATACCCAGGGAGCAGGTAAAGTCGTATATGCTTATCAAACGTCATTTAAAGACACTTTTTGTACTCATGCATTATAAACGACCAATTTCGTTCCAAGAATGGTCTATAAAATGATATCTTATAGCACAGATTTGCTGTTTATAGCACGAGTGGTTGCGTCATCACACATCTGTCCAATCACAGCACGAGAATAATCGTGGGGTGGTAGCGGTAAACCAAAAAGCCGATCATGTTTTTTCGCACAAATGTCAAATACCCGTGACGTCACAATAAAGTTTTTTCAAAAATTAACTTTGATTCTCTTATAAATTTATAATGCTGTTACAAAAAATATAGCGAAAGCAACTGGTTTATAATGTTGCTTTGTTGCAGTCGTACAAATTTGAAAATTCGCATAAACGTCGCGTTTCCAAACACGTACTGATGCAGTTACATTATAAACTAGATATACTGTAATATATTCAAGAAGTCTACGTAACAATCGTTCAACAGTTAGTGTCACATCAGAAAAAGTATTAAATAGTATAAAACTAATCTAAAAACCATTGATATATAACTAGTTTTTTGTTAAATTTTCCTTTAATTTTCTATTGAAAATTTCATTTTGCTATTCATGCTAAAGTATATATATATATATATATATATATATATATATATATATATATATATATATATATGAAGGAAGTATAACATATATCGAGTCATTCTATTTACAAAAGATAATTGGAGCATTTTGTTTTATGGATATTTGAGATAATGTGATCACTCAAATACGAGAAGGTGCTTCGTCGGGGTTTCATCCAAACAGAGACAAACCAGCCAAACCCATCTCTTCAAAACAAGTACTACAGTGTATTGGATTAAAAATGCATCAAAAGAAATTTAACCAAATCATGCCCAATCAAAGAAACTGAAATCGCAGCTTCTCGGGCGTGGAATTTTCAATTGTTTTTCATTGCTGACGAAGCTTGCGTCACTTCTGAAAACTTTTGCAACACGTCGTGATCTCCTTTAATTTCAATTGGAGCTTTTTCGTTCGTGTACACATCATAATTACATTAAAATCCACCGAAAACCCCAACGGGTAAAACTACTCAAGCACAACGATGAGTGGAGGATGAAACGATGGAGCGAGATGGAGAACGTACCATGACGCGAAGACCAGCATCACGGCTTCAAGCAAATGCAACCGTAACCTCCGAGCTCCAGCTGTCGTAGTAGCTTCTATCAGAGTAGTAACAATTCTGAGTGAGTTTTGCGTTTCAATTTGATGTCTTTGAGGCATCAATATGAGCAATTGATGATGCAAACAAATTATTGTGTTCGTGAAGAAACGAACCCGTTAACGTATTCTGTCTGGCTACGATACAAGTATAATTTACAAAAAGTACCTGTATCTGCATCTTCTTTCTTAGATAAGGAAAGCATTTCTTACCAAGCACCTTCGATAATTAAATTTTATTAAACGCTATTAAATGGTATGTATAGCACGTCTGTTGCAAACGCATCAGTGCCTCATTACCACTTTTTCCTAATAGTATATATTATCTCAAATTGAATAATACTATTATTGGTTCCTTGCGTTCGTGAATGAGCTACGGCCAACACTAGCACAACACGAAAAATACGAATTTTGAGTTATGATCATTATTTTAAAACAATTGTTATGAACAGAAATCGTGATGCACGACACCTGCATGCAGTTGCACTCTGCATGGCAACAGCTAGCGAAAACACGTTTACTTCTACATTGCAACACTTTATTTTAAACTGAATTTTTATTTAGGTTAGTTTTGCAGCCCAAGGAAGTATGTTAAAGCATCTGAATATAATATTATTTGGACAGTTATTTTGATGTTTCTGTGAAATCCATGAATTGTATTCTTAAAGAAGTTACTGATCATCAAGCAGTATAAAATGGAAAAAATGCTCATGTGTTGTAAAGTGCCGTTAAGGTTTCTCGCGATATTTCTAACATCTCTGAAGTACTCTTTGTTTAGATCATGTAGGTTGTAACTCACTTGGTTTTAGAATCTTGCTCTCTCACATTACTTTCATGCAGTGTAAAGAAAATATTGCAATACCGCCAGAAAAACGACGAATTTTCGACTGAAGACCTCTATTGTCGGCCCTGGTATCAAAAGTGGGTAAATCTTGTTCACATTTAGCAATCACCTCCCCAACCGGCAATAAACCTTAAATGGAACGTCCATTTAAATGAATTGAACACAATTAAGTTCTTTATGCTACGCGTTAAGAATTTTGCAAATTCAGTCAGCCTTCATACTGCTCGTTGTGTATACTTCGCGAATGTTCATTCCCGCCTGAGATATGGCATAATATTCTGGGAAATACATCTTATAGCTCCAGACTTTTAGATTACAAAACGAATTGTACGAATAATAACCAAATCCTGACCCACGTAACTATGTAAGCCTCTTCATTAATCTAGGAATTCTACCATTATCGTGTATTTTTATTTACGAATCAGTGGTTTTTGTAAAAATGATTTGCTCAAGGGCGGAATATTTTCAGAAAATGCAGAAGTTCATTACTATAACACTCGACGTAGAAATCATATTCATCAGGCAGTATCAGCTCATTACAAAAATTCACATACAATACATGTACATTATTTTACAACACTTTGCCAGATGACATTAAACGATTAAATTCAATAGAAAAGTTTAAATCCCGCGAAATCGTTTCGCTGCATAACTGTTTCTATACAATTAGAGACTATACTGAGGATAGTCACAGTAATATTAATTTCAATAAATGATACATAACAATATTTACCATTTGACTGTATAAATGAGTATAAATAACCTGTAAATAACTATTGTACTACAGCTTCCGGGTCAATGACCCCCATCTCGATCAGGTTTTTCGTCCAGTTTCCCTGATCCATTGAGCAAATGCTGAGATAGCCCCTTGTTTTGCTTCTGGACATAAATGTATCTTCATTTTCTGTGCACGTCTTCTAGAATTCAGTGGGAAATACAATTATTCAAATTATCGTTTCCATGTTGTCGCGGCAGGAAGTAATAAGAGCCAAAATTTATTGCTTATTTATCTTTGAAAATAGATTTTATTACATGGGAGTTTTTTGTTTTTTTTCTCCCTTTGAAAATTCAAAATTTATTGCTTTTCTTGAAAATAGATTTTATTACATGGGAGTTTTTTGTTTTTTTCTCCCTTTCAAAATTCAAAATTTATTGCTTGTTTATCCTTGAAAATAGATTTTATTGCATGGGAGTTTTTGTTTTTTCTCCCTTTCAAAAAATTCAAAATTTAAGTAGTATATGAGTAAGTGTAGGGATCACAGAATTTTGAAAATGTGCACACAATTCACTTTTCCCCATAGCACGTCATACGCAGTTTTTAACTGTTTTTCTGACGTAAAATAAATAAATAAATAAATAAAAAATTGTGTAGTCAGAATCCATGTATAGTGGATTCTTGTTACCGAAAATCGATTGACAGCAAAACGTCTGTCCGTCTGTCTGTGAACAATGCTAGAGGCTAAACCGTAAGCAGGATTTTCACCAAAATTGATATTCCGAATTGAGCGTAAAAGAGAATAGTATTCTTTTAACAAATTCTGATTTTCGAAAATCAAGCAGTTTACATTTTTTCGACTTCTTTCACAACTCAATTATGATTTCAGATTTTTCCTTAATAAAATGCGATCATCGAAACAGCTCCTATATTTGAAAGTTTGTTCGTGATTTCAGCAAAGGACGGTAAAGAAAGCAGAGCTGGTCCCGTTTTCGACGAAATCTGTATTTTTAGAAAATTGGGAAAAATATTCGAAATGGTACTTGAATTTCCGCGCTTCCTTTGAGCTATCATTTCTAAAATGGCAACACGAATGTTTCAAATTATATCTGAATACTCATTGTTTGCTGATTGTGATTATCGTATGTAGATAAAATTTTTACGAAAGGAAATAGATTTATGAAAGGTAATATATTTAAGTTCGAAATGACGAATCGAATAAATAGCATCGCTATCGAAATAAACGCAGATATGCATAACAGGTACTTCTTTTAAAAAGGTTGAATTGGACTATTTCAAGTTAGTACTTGTAGAATCGCAGATAAGTACTTGTAGAATGACAGCTATTACTATGGCAGAAATTATTATTTGTCATACTAAAACAATTAATATATTTATATCGCGCAACTATTTTAATAATGCGAGAAAGCATTTATGTGTTGGTTGTAGCTACTCCAGTTTCAACCCGTACACATGTGATCAGTAAGACCATTATAGGCCATCACGTCACAAAATGTATTTTCATTCTCATGAAGAAGCAAACCCGACACTCAGGAATAACAATGGCATATCGGTTTTCGACAGTGGAAGGGTGGAAGGGATGGGATTCGAGGCTTCCTGGGTTGTGAACGCAACTACGTTCGAGTGCGTGTGTTCCACTGACTTGGATGTCGATCCAAAGCACCCGCGATCGCTGCCAACGCACGGGGCAACGTGTTAAACGGAGAAGCAGACAGATGGCAAGGCCGATGGAAGGGCAAGCGGGATGCGGAAGGAAGGGTGAAGGGAAGGATTGACGGGAGGGCGGAAGGCAGGGAGAGGGACAGACGGGTGGATATCTGGAGGTCATCCCACAGGAAGCACGAAGGAGTGACGGGAGGGGATATGGAAGAGGAAGAAGGGGGCGGGAAGATGGATTGATTGATTGATTGATTTTTTCGTGTTTCC
Source organism: Teleogryllus oceanicus (assembly GCA_964035755.1). Taxonomy (NCBI): domain Eukaryota; kingdom Metazoa; phylum Arthropoda; class Insecta; order Orthoptera; family Gryllidae; genus Teleogryllus; species Teleogryllus oceanicus. The sequence goes on along the minus strand of CAXIVR010000001.1, from coordinate 343,628,955 downwards.
GGGCGCTTCAACTGCTTTGTCATTAGCCCCGTTAGTGTAGTGCATGTTTTTCTCGGGAGATGGCGGTGATCTTCCCCGCTGGATGGCGAGATCCGCCGCCGACCTACCGTCAGCTAGTGGGGTTTCTCCCTCAAGCAGTGACTCTCCCACCAGGCACCGCCCCTGCCGGGACAAGCTCTAAGCACCCGACAGGTTAGACAAGAAAAAAGGAAGGACAGATCGCGCGCGGTCCGTGGCCCGTTTGGTAGGGTACTGCTGCGGCATTTGCCTGGTGATGAAGTGGCCTGGTGATGAGAAACCACAGAAAACTACCGATCAGAGCAGCTGATCAGTTGTGAATTTCTCCAGTCAGCGACCGAATTCGACTCCAGCTGAAGAGCCAGTGGAAAATCCTGCCGCCGTGGGAGTGGGAACCCAGGACCTCCCGGTCAGAGGCGCTGCAGTGACATCAGCTGATGCACTGAGCTACCGCCCTGCTGAGGGGAGGGAGAGAGTGATGGGGAGGGAAAGCGGCGAAAGGAAAGGAGCAGGCGGGAGGGGCGCGTGGAGGACGGGGCGGATGTGAAGGACGCAGTCGGCCGGGCGAGCGGGGGAATGGCCGGCGTGAGCGGCGCCCGCCCCTGGCGTCGTGCTTCTAATTATCGCGCACTTGTCGCGGCACTTGAAAGGCCGCGGTCCCAAGCCATATAAACGAGCGAGCGGGGCGGGCGAGCGCAGGCGAGCCACCGACGAGGCGCAGCGGCAAATTAACTCGCGAATTAGAATAAATAGGCGGTCGCAGCGCGGCGCGGCGTGGCAGGGCAGGGCGCCCTTAAAAACAGCGCGCGCGATTGCAGGGCCCTTTGAGGCAGCGCGCGCGGTCACCTGCCGCCGAGGGCGGCCACGTGCGGACGGCAGAGCGGAAGGCGGGAATGGATTTGGCTGAAACGCAGGCGACAAAGGACTCGGAGAAGCACATACTAGTGGCAATGGGGAGGACGATAACAGCGGAGTAAGAAAGAAGAGCATAAACAATAATCGGCGGTTCTGCTGAATAAGTGTTTTCGCGCTGGCTAGACTAAAAATACTATGAAACTTTTTAAAGGGAAATATCATAAAGACAACATTTGCATTTTTTGATTCAGAACGCTACGGAGAACATGTGAAATGCTGAAAAAGGAAGTGAAACATGTAACATAAATAATATAATAATGAAAGAAAATTACAAGGATTTAAATTATAAGATGTCATAAAAAATATTGAAGCCTCGACATTAAATGGGAAATGCCACCAGTGATTACTAAGGGTGATAGCGAAGACTACATCAGTAGCTGTACAGTAAATGTTGAGCGATGAAGGCTGTCAATTTCAAATGTTCCGTGAACGTCGAACGATGATGATTAAGATATGATAGTTCAGGCAGGACGGGGATAGAGTAGACACTTCCATACTCTGAAACCAAACTTAATTGTATGGCAAAACAACTGAATCACAGCACGATTTCTGGTGGCCCAGTCTTCATGCCCATTACGCTCTTCGGTAGCTTAGCCAGCGACGCGTTTCGGTGAGGGTGGGTGGCGGACGCGGCAGTGCAGCGCTGCCCGCGAAGCCTGCCGGGCCGCCAGCGTTTGCCGCCGTCGGAGCACTAGTCTTCCACCGGCCGGCGCCTCGTCACCGCACAGAGCAGCCTTCAACGGGAAGCGATAGCCTGCATCAACCGACGTCACTGCAGCGCCTCTGACCGGGAGTGTCTCACGTTCCCACCTCACGGCGGTAGATATTCGACACTACAGCCGTCGACCAGTCGTTGTGGCTTTAGCGGCCAGCGTTTCTGATCGCATCAGGTTCTCCGAACAGCAGAATGTCGGAGTTAGTACCCTACCAGCGCCCGATCGCGCGCGATCGCCTTCCTTCTCGTGCTGAAGCCTTCTCGGCATCACCGCACTACCAGCAGGCTCACGTGAGACACCGAGCCGAGCTGTCCGGCGGTGCTCGCCGGCGGGAGTCCGGCGAAAGAGTCGACGGCACGGCGCCGGGATCGCGCGAAAAGGGGAAGATCACGCCGACGCACCGCGAAACGCACCACACTGCCGACACGACCGCCAGCCGACGTCGAAAATACCCGCAACACCGACCGTTGTGCCATTACGAGCCATAGTGACCGATATTACAAAGATCTTCGTGTTTCCAAAATGAATCTTTAACAGTGGTAAGGTTATTTTCGGAGGCCAGCTGAGTCACGTTTAGACAGCCCACGAATGAATTAAAATATCTGCTCTACAGGTAGAGGTGTAAAAATGATTCTAACGTCACCATAGAAAATCGAGGTAGAGGGTCAAGCCTGCGGCGTTGGTCCGCAGACGTCGTAGACTTCACTGAGCTGACTTCGACTGAAGACGCTTCCGGGCTTGCGGCCCTCAGAGAGGCGTTCGACGCTTCTTCCCAGCGTGTTCAGAGTTCGCCACTTCACCGGCAGTGCCGTCGCGCGCCGGGTTGTCGCGCCACCAACGCGCGCCACCAACGCGCCACCACATACCACGCGCCACCACCGCGCGCCACTGAACGCGTGCCAAATTCAACGCGCGCCAATTAACGCGCGTTAACCAACGCGCGTTACTAATAAAGGTGCTGGTCTCATCGTGCCACCAAATGGTGTGCCACAATATTAGAGCTTAAGACACGCGTAAGATAAGATGTTGCGCACTGTTAACATGATGGATCTGAAGTCATAACGTCTTCAAGCCTAAGTACGACTACCGAGAAATATATTGCCGCGATGGTCGCGGTAATGGTTGTCAGGAACGCGAGGATTTTACCATATTCGACAAAATTGCCTTCCGTATGTGAGGCAGGTACAATTGTTCTCATTGGCCTGGTTAACGCCGACAGACTGGTCAGGAATGAAGAAGCATAGACGAAATCGCGAAAAAGGTTGAAATCATATCTTTCACGAACGTTGCTTGAAAATATTCATTGGGTATAAATGATTCGTAATTCAGAGCGCATCGCAGTGAAGGGTCACAGGGCTCCGGAATACAATGTACATTTATAGCTTCATCTGTAATGTGTTTAAATTCATTTGCTGCCTAAATCCCGATATATGCCATCTAAATTCTTAGTTCAATGCTTGAAATGCTTCTTTCTAGCCAGGCCGCATAACTAATGTCGCAATGTATTGGAGTGGTGTGTTGAGAGGTACTGATAGTACGCGCGCGCGGCGGCGGCGGCGGCGAGCCCGGTGGGCGCTAGCGCGCGGGCGCGCTCAACCGCAACCGCAACCGCATCCGGTCTTTGCGCGAAGACAGCGCGCGCGCCCAAGGCCGGCGGATGCGGTCTGCGGTTGATAAGAGAGACGCTGGCATCGCGCGCGCGCGCACCCGCTCTCTGTGAGCGTCGGCTGGAAGGAAGGAGAGAGGCGTTCGTATATTGAAAACTAATTTTTTTTAATTTCATAACAGAAAATGAATGATTGTTGTTAGTTTGAGAAAAGGAAACCCTACAAGGTGGTGACAGGGGAAAAAACAAATGAAAAACAGTACAATATGAATGAATGATTTTTTATTATAATAAATTAATCAATACAAATCGATATAGAAAAATTGACATTCATGTTTGTGTGTTGGCTAGATATTTAGCGATTTCCCTTTTGATTTTCTCATCCACATACCCCTTCGTTGCACCGTCTTCCTTTTTTATGGGCGGCGCCGTTGAGAAACGTTTTTCATCCCTTGACGTTTCCCCTTTGCTGCATCAGGTTTTGGAATTTTTTTAAGTTGCGTCTTGATGTTTTGATGTTGTGGTCGACGGACGCTTTGTTGGGGCATCTTTCCGACGGGAGAAGCCGTATTCGAAATGCGGTAATGATCGGCGTTGAAGGATGTATCGTTGACGTTCCACTGGCGGAGACATCTGGATTGAGTGTCGGTCACGAGTTGCAATGCTGTCTTTAGCGGTTGAATATGTTCCCCTGATCACCAATCGGCATCACGTGCTGGATTGACAAGCGTATTCCAGTCTTTCGTTCACGTACTCTTTGGTGGCAACGTACGCTGGTATATGCAAGTTTCTTTCATCACCCTCCTCTTCATCGTGCGATTCTCTTCGTCATCGTACAGCCATCGTCCCTCCTCATCCTCTATCAGTCGTAGAAGACCATGGTGTTTGCTTGACTTCGCTCATGATGAACTGACGAGTGGCATGTTCCGTCGCGTCTTTTTTAAAAACGGGGCCGAGGGAATGGTGGCAGTGGATGTGATAAGCTTATCAGATGTGACGTCACACGCATTGAATTTCGAGATGAACCCCTTCTTTCATTCTTCATTCCCTCTTCCTCTTCTTCTCATCCTCGATTCATCTTCGTGAGGTGTGACGCATTTCCTCTTCTTCGTCTCATCACGTGGGTTGTTGCGACACTCCTTCCGATTGTGGTGGTGGTGGTGGTGATGTGACGTTGGGGGGACGGAAGAGCTTGAACGTCTTTCCCATGGGAAAATCATACGTTTCCGCAGTTGCTTTTTTTGACAGGTTTTGAATTTTTGTTTTTATGAATCCGGCAGGCGGTTGATGACTTGATCCATGACCGAGGGAAATTCGGGACGCAGAAAACAACCAGCTCATACAAGTTTTTCTTTTTCATCACTAAAACGATAGGTTTGCTCTTCACGAAGACGTTTTGCGATGTAGGCGACGTTCCACACGGATTCGGAGATGTCCCACAGCTTAGGGATTTTCCGCGTCGTTCGTTTCCTGGCAGGCGATTCGGTTTCAATGTTGGCCCACAACTGGCCGCTTCGCCCTTCCACCCGCTGCTCTCGTCAAGGACGTCTTCGTAGGCGAGCCTCGCGGCGGTGATTTTTGCTTCACGTCTCTCCATGTTGACGGACACTGACTGAATGAATTGTGTCTTCAAAATAAAAAGCAGATAAGAGCACCGATCACAAAAGCAAAGTTCACAAGGGTGAGACAGATCGTGATGCTATCTATACAATTCATGACGCACACCCACACACAATTTTACACAGCCGTAAAGATATTCCTAAAACATAACACACAATCTCGTTTCAACGTCGGATGTTCTTTGTTTTCTTGCGAGTAGTGGTGCTGCGTGCAGGGATCGTCGAGTTGACACGAAAGACACTCCTTCCTCGATGGTGCTTTGGCGTTGCCCTGCGCGTAGTGGTGATTGCAAGACTGTCGGAGATAGATGCAAACGCGACAGTCCCACTTCGACGGCGGCACTGTGTCAGCGTGCGTGCGTCCGCGATTCCAATGTTCTTTACACGAACGAAGTTCTTGAATACACGGTAGTTTTCGAGTGTCTTCAGATAATTTTTCGAAAACGCGCTCGACCTCGTGAGGCCTTAGCCAAGACACAAAAATTCAATCGGCAATTGGTTCAATGTTTCCGAGTCGAGAATTGAACCGATTTGAAATTCACCCGTGCGGCTTTTCACGACGATCGTCTTTTCGCCTTGGCTAGAAGGAAGCGCGTGTTTCCCTACGATTATGTCAACGATGTGTCCAAATTGGACGAAACGAGGTGTCCCCCGCCCGAAGCCTTTTTCAGTTTTTCGAAACGAAAGTAGAATCGACAAACAATGTGTCATTCGGTCCAAATCTCACATCAATTATTCATTTGTTCAAAACAAGCGTTCGTTGTCTGTTTCCGACGACAAACGCTATTGGATCGATAAATTTATTATTTTATGGTCAGACACATTTTCAATGTAGGAGTAGATAGTTTTTATTTTTATGATTTGTTACTTTTCAAGTAGTGTTGATAGTAGTAGTGGGGGAAGAGCGTTTGCAATCGTTTTGAATACGGGAGGACGAGGAGTCGACACGTCATTCGTCCATCGGCAATGACCTGGAGGTGAAGAAGAAGCGGACGATGGATGGAAGAAGCGGACGATGGAGAACTGGGCTGGTCTCCGCGACGCCGCCGCTGATCTCGCCATCATCGCTCACAATTGCAGTCTTCAGCAAACCTACTACGTGAATGTCTATCGACCGATCGTCGACGTCGCCCTTGACGTGGCGCGTACTGCCCGACGCTGTCACGAGGAAGGGCAAGCAGATGACGGAAACGAGGAAGAGAAGGTAAAAGCTCTTCACGATCTCGCAATTGGATGTCACGATAAAGTGTTGTGGATCATGATGGTTCTCGGTGAAGTGATATCCTGTCCGTGCAGCGAGTGTCAGGATGACGGTTTATTCGTGCGCTATTGCAACATCCAGAAAGCATTGAACGCCCCCTGCGTCTCATTCGTCATGGGGGACCCGCTTCCGTTTCCTGTCGACGGTGATCATCAAGCACCCCACCCTTCGCACGAGGCGGTGGATCTCAGTACAAAACAGTACTCCTAAACCGGAACAATTTATTCTCACTGTGCACGCTGAAGCGTTAGCGGTCATCGAAGCTCTCGGTCACCTCCTTCGAGATCCGTACGGTGAAGCACTGCGACGGCGAGTCTCCCGCGTCCGTCAAGTCATCCAGTCTCTTCGCTCGCCGTTCGAAAATAGTCCGCCGACGTACTCTCCTCCTCCGTCTCCAGCTGGCAGTGCTGTGTGCTGATGAGTCACTTGGATCGTGTCATACAACGTTGCATCAACGACGGGTGTTCTCTTCTCGGACTCGAGATCGATCTCTGCAGCTTTACCCATCGACTTCTAAAACATTGCCGCGAAGGACTCCACCGTCTATCGAAAGACGTGCAACGGGACCGAGACATTGGCGACTCCTGCCTTGTCTTCAACATTACAACATCAACAACGGGGACGAACCGCCGTGCCCGAAGTGGAAGTGTTTGCAGTGTAGACAAGAAGTACTGCCTGTTTCGAACACGCGCACATCGGTCGCCGCCGCCACCGAAGTGGAAGTGTGTCGAGTGTCACAGAGAGAGAGAGGAATTTTGAATAAATTTTGAAAAGCTGTGTGCTGATGGCCGAGTTGACGTCTTCTCTTCGCATCGATGTGTCGCCCCCGCCCTACACCGTCGTGAGCAAGGAAGACATGACACCGACGCCGACGACTCCTGTAGCATCTGTCTCGAACCATTGCAGACGCTACGGGCACGCACGGTGGGTTGCAATCATTTGTTCGATGTAACATGTATCGATCGATGGTTGGAAAATTATAATACGTGTCCGATGTGTCGAAGCGTATTGATTCAAAAAGAAACACGCCCGCCTTTAACGACGATTCAACGTCAGGTGGCGGCGGATATCCGTCGAGTTGCACGTGTGCGTGTAAATTATCTAAATCAGTTGCGTCGTTTTAGAAGACATTTAGAAGCGAGAAAACATTTAGAAGCGAGCAACGATTTCGAAAACGATTTCGAATTATTTAGAACATTGGTGAATTCGTATGTCAGAGTACAGCGCGGTGCATTTAACGCGGGTGACAGTGAGGATGAAAGCGAATACGAGTATTCGCCAACCCCAACCCCAACCGGAACGGGACTCGGCCTGGTTCGAATCCGCCTCGGACGGACAGCATTTTTGAACAGCGCGCACAGCAATCCCACATGCCACCCGCCCCAACGAACGCACCGCGCACACTTCCCACCAGAGCGCTCCCCTCACTTACAAAGCCCCACCACACCAGTACCACCATTCGCCACCGGCCGCGCCGACAAAACCCCACAGGACACCCGCGGTCTGGACCCGGATGTGACGTCACGCTGACGTCATCCACCATCACGTCAGACGGGGGCTGCCCACGTCAGCGGGGGCCGCCCACGTCAGCACCCTCACACGTCATGTGGGTCCTGGACCACATGCGGTTCCTGGACCACATGCGGGTTCTGGACCAAGATGTGACGTCAGACCGGAAATGGGTTATCTCTGACGTCATTTCCTGTTCCAGGACCCGCATATTTCCCCTACTCAAAATTAATTTAAGTAGCTTACGATAGTGTTTGACATTGAAGACATTATAGAAAGATGAATGTATCTTTAAATAGATGGGTTGATACCAATGTATTTTAATTTAATCTGCTATGAACGAGTGTCACCCTTTATCTCTAAGCCATGAGCTGTCCCCTTCCGCTCATTTCACCCAGTTTATCCGCCGAAACTGTTGCCATCTGTGCCTACGACGCAGCGTTCCTGCTCAGCCAAGTATATATTGACTCCGGACGTGAATGCCTACGCTTATACATAATTACTTATTAACTAACCGTTGTAGCAATCCTGACAAGAACGGCTGAATGCCGCTACCTTTCGTTGTTGTGTTGTTTTTTTGTTTTTACAAACTCCTCGCTCCAGTCATAATTAGCCGTTCCACCAACTGACATACGGAAAAACGGTTGATTTCAAAATACAACATTTTTGGCAGACCCAAAATTTCAGAAATAAATCTGAATAAGAATGCTATGTCGACGAAGATGACCTCTTATTTTTTCGCAAAAATGTTGTTCAATAGTTTTATTGCTATTGATTTATACCCTAATCATGCTGCCGCTAAAAAATACAATAGATAAGGTGAATTTTATGATTTTCAGTGCAACTATTGTCAGATAGACATCAGTGGATCTTTTTACTTTAAGTCAAAAAAGTTTAAAATTTTGAGTGACCTAGAGAGAGGTGCCATCTGGAGTTCAATTTTTCTTGAGCTCTAGTGTCTGTTCGTAAGTACTTAGTTTATTATAGTAATTGTAAATAAAACTACCAACGGGCGTGAGATAGCAATTTTTGAAATAAGTACTTTCTCCTCTGCAATAGAAAAATATTTGTACCGATAAATCACCTAAAGTGACTCATTCCGAGTCATGCCACACATGAAGGAATAAATGCACAATTGCGAGAACGTGGAGAGCGATTATTTGATAGTGCTAATTGTAAAATAACTAAATTCCTACAATAAGATCGCTCAGAGCTAAAAAACCTGCGAAGTAGAGAACCTGACTTTACGGCCACAAGCAAAACAAGGGGCAATCTCAGCATTCACTCAATGGATCAAGGACACTGCACGGAAGCGGTGATAGGCAAGCTGAAGGAGAAGCATTTCTTGGAGGTGGCAGCTCACCGCGCGGCCGCGAGAGTAGGCGGCCTGCTCCTCGGGGGTGGCGCGGCGTGGGGGCGGGGCCAGCATATCAGATGCCGACGCCCCGCTCATCACCAGCCCCATCACCAGCTTCGTCACCACCATCACCAGCGCCGGCCGCATCGCCACCTGCGCACCGGCCTTCATTCACAGCGGATTAGATGCCACACGCCAAGGGGGAAGGTGGGCACGTTTTCCGTTAATCTCTTTTGAGATGAGTAGCGTCTCATTGTTTACAACTTGCACTACTAGAACCTTCCTAACCTTAAGTGATTATTATTTAGTGATTATTAAGTTTATTATTTCAACGCTTATTGGCTTATTACAAAGAAATGGGAAAAGCGTTGGCAAGCGTGATGAATCGTGCGGTCCTATGGCGGATCATGGAAGCCCCGGCATTTTCTTTCAGCAGATAGACAGTTTCATCTTATTTTATAATTCGATTTTAGTATATGTCTCTACGCAAAGAACTGTAAATACAAAAAATATCTCAAAATTGCATAATATAACTGTGGTATATGGAAAAATATTTGTAGAATTAGTTCTTAAATATGCAAACTTTTTCTTTAAATTGTGTAGCAATTTATTCTGGGGACCGACGTTGACATAAATCTCTGGGTACTGCGAGGTACTGGACGCCATTGTTGGTGGACATGCAGGCAAAGAGCATGCAAAGGGTCTCCGCTGCAGAGGAGCCAACGGTTTTTTTATTAAAAACTCTGTATTACGTTCCGTTTAACGTCTTGTTTCTTTATAGGGCTTTTATCCAGCCAACAACCGGTTACCCTTTTCGTCACGATGGGACGCATATTCCACCATATACACTTGCGAACTCCTCTGATCTGGGGTCAGAAGAACGCGAGGCCCTCCGCGACAACACATACGTACAAAGACAAGGGACAAACAACCATGCCCAAGGCGGGACTCGAACCCGCGACCCTTCGGACCGAAGCGCTGAGTCGGTACTCGCTCTTACCACCTCGGCCATCCAGGTCGGCACGTCTGTTGTACGGTCTTTAATACTGTCAAATTGAGCAAATGAAATCAGACTGACACAAAGGCTGATATTTGTGGGCTAATCAAAAAGGGAGTTAGACTAGATCTCCGCGAGAGCACGATTTATCATGACTGAGGTGAATGCGAAGCAAGCTACAGTATCAGCTGACACGTCCGACAGCAAGGAGGGTGTGGTATCCCTTCGTGTTGTGTGTCCTGAACGGGCTCGGCTCAATGGCGCGCAAATTCAATGTTCACTCCAAATTGGAGGTACGTTTGTATTGTCAAACGAAACCGGTTGCGCAAGTCAATTAAATAAAAGCGGCAGGGTAAATTGAACGGCAGTGTGATTGTGTTGCACGATAATCAAACACCGCTCAAGGCCTGCTAGATGTCCGAACAGCTGCAGCGATTCAAATGGGAGGTACGGCAACATCCTCCCTGCAATCCAGACTTAGCACCGTGCGAGTATCATGTGTTCTGTAATCTGAAAAAAGAATATCGATGGACGATTCCAAAACGATGCAGCTGTCTCCAAGTGGTTTCATAGCACTGGTGGTTTAGGCATAGGTAGGTGGTTTCATACCTGGACATAACTTGAAAGCGTAACTTACGTTTTGATTCGCCCTCGCTTCATTTTGATTCGAACGATATTTCAATTTTTTAGTGCTTCTTGAGCAACATTGGAGTGTGTGCCAGCGGCAGAATAGCATCAAATATCTGTTACTATGTTCTTAAAATGCACTCTTGTGTAGGATATGCATACATTCTCTGCTCGCACGCATCAATCTCCCTTCCTCTCTCTCATTTCTAATGCTTTGCGAGAAATTGTTGCCATTTTTTAAACTCTGTTGCTAACTTGATCTTACACTTCGCCATTTTATTCCCTACTGCCTGAGCCTGCTTTTGTATTTTCTTCTTCTTCTGCGACGTCGTAAGCCGAATTCCTTTACTACGCTCCGTGAAGTCACGGAGGTTAACTACATCTTACACTTCGTAATTTTATTCCCTACTGACTGAGTTACTGCCTGCTTTTGTATTTTCTCCTTCCCCGGCATCGTTAGCCGAATTCGCTAACTACGCTTCGTGAAGTCACGAAAGATAAGTGAAGTCGGGACTCGCGGGTTCGTGGTTGGGTGACCGACTAGGAGCACCTGAATCTAACGGCGTTAAGCCCCGGGCCGAAAGGATAAAAGCCACTGACTGTAACAATTGGAGTGTTACCGCAGCCTGCACGAATCTCCTCGTATCCTACGCTGAATCGCATAACCCCCACGTGGAATATCGAATTCTTCTGCCTCCTCGCCTGGCCACAATGATTCCCCCACGACTCCCTCACGACTGCACAGACGCAGTCAACGTGGGATCGCCTATTACCTTTCTTGCGATCAGATCTTCCAACGTTATTCTACTAACAAAGATGCTGTCTATGAAAGACCCGTATTCTGCAATATAACACAGTTTGGTTTCCACAACGTTCAAGCCAACAGTTACAGGCGTTCTAGCCTATTAACGCCGTGAAGTCGCGCACACTGGCTACTGAGTTTCACGTACTGGCGAAAAACACAAGTTCTGGCCTCAGAAATACTTCCACAACGTTCCGTACTTTATTTACTCTTAACGTACTCAGTGTTTATTCATTGACATTATGTAAATTATCTATTCCGAATTGCTCATGGTGCAATTGTTTTCATAAAATCTTCAAAGTGTACTTAGTGTTTGTATTTTCTTTCAGATAATTCAGTGTTTCTGTTGTTGTGCTTTTGTGTATAGGGTATAAGTGTTATTGTGTCATTTGTTAGCACACATGAAGTTTGTTTCTCTGCTTGCTGTTTGTTGTATTGTGACATTGTTATTTATTCAATATTTATTTTGTATTAATATAAGGTAGCTATTAAGGTTTTTAATTGTTATTTAGTTGCAAGCAGTAAACCTCAGATGCAATGTAGGCTAATTTAAAATTCCAATTGCTTGAATAGTTTTGGAAGTAAAAAGTTCCGACATGCAATTTCTCATTTCCACAGAAAACAACATTCAGGGAAGAAAAAGTAAATAGTCGTCTCTTGCAGAACAGGAAAATGAAGTTGATTCCTGCGAATTTGACGATAATCAACGGAAAGTAAAATCCATTTTTCTTTTATGACTAGCAAAATACTGTATGGTTTTTTTGAAAAACTATTTTAAAACCATTTTATTGTACTTTCTAATTATGGAAAAACATTTATGTCTGAAGTTGTTGGTCCAATCGAGTTTAAACGCGAACATGCCCGAACGACACCAAAAGTTACGAACCTAGAATGTGTCCACCTCGCAGTTCGTGTGCAATTGCTGCTTTTGTGAAACCTTCACTAATTTTTGTATTCCAATTTTCCCACGAGGTATTCTAATCTTTACCAAAAAGCAAACCAGACCAAAATAACAATTAGTTCCGTCTTTCACTGCCACTGATATTTTTCGTAGGCTGAGTAAATAAAATGTGTCGTGATTTGTTATGGTGTCTTTTGTAATTGTGCTAAGGCTAGTGTTGACCTACCGTTTTTAATTAACAACTTCTTTACATGGAACTGCCTAATTAGAAATTGCCTCAAAATATCATCAATTTTACACTCAATGGAAGACACACTACACACAATTATATTTGGATATCCGTCATATTAGAAAAAGTACTTGCTACATCACTGGAATTTTCCGACAAATCTTCAAGAAATTACAAGCAATCATTATAATGCGTCACAAACACTACAATGGTTCACCACTTTCTCACGCACTTCCCTGCCACGCACACTGATTCTATAAACAAATACGCTCTGCTATTCAAAAATTCCGCGTATCGAACGTTCTGATCACGTGTTTTAGAGCTACCTACCTCAGAAAAATTAAAAAAAGTCACTACTGAACGTACTGGTTTACTCTCATTACGGCGAGAAAGAAATATGTGCCCCACAATAATTTTATGTTATAAACTTATCGACAAAATATACGGTAATTCATACGGACAAAACATGCCATTTAAATTTAATTATTTCATTCGTAACACTAAATACCGGATTTTTATGTAATTACATTGTTTATCTTTCTACTTACCGTTCTCAGATTTGTAATCTTGGCGAATCAGCCCCGTCTTAACAAAATATTCAATATTTTCGTTACATATTTGGTATTACAATAACGTATTTTATATATTTTGGTATTTTCACGAAATATTTTTATTGTATTTCTTTTTTCATTTTATTACATCTTTTTTAGATTTATTATTAATTCTGAAATTAAGTGTCGTAACTCGGAGGCAGAATATCTTAACTTAACATGCATTACGCTTCTATTGACTAACAATAAGTTACAAAAAAGTAGTTAAACATATTTTTATGAAAAGAAATATTTTTTAAAAAAGCAGCATTTTTTCGAACATTATTCATGCTTTCTGTCTCTTTCCGATGGCCCATGTGAAGACTCATGATGTTCTCACAGTCCCGCGCATCTGCCTCAGTTACCTCAGTGGCGGGAAGTGTGCTTAAGCGACTGAGATCATTTTCACCTTTAGGTGTGAAAAGCATCGCTGACGTCGCGAATTGTGACTTTTAGCCTTAATTTGGGAGAAACATTGGCGATCGCCAAGTGCAACATTCAATGAGAGTGCAGGACTGAGAATGACGCAAAAGTTTAGCCGAATTCCATCTCGGAAATACTACTCGCAGCCGCCACGTTAGAAATAAACAAGTATTGTCTTGTTTTCCTCGTTACGATCGTAATAAGCGACTCCATGTCACAGGATGCAAAGTTAACAAGACCCAGTGCAATTCAACTTACGTATTCAAACATTCCTTCATTCCTTCAAGCGCATTCAACTAAAAAAATGTGGTTTCTTTTCGTCGAACAAGAACTCATGCCGAGCGAATATCATTTTCAACCTTCTTCAATTGGTTAATTTATGTAAATGTACGCCTCTCAAACCAAGTGGTGTAAACAAAATTTGAAAGGGCACGTTTGGAATCGGTAAGGTACTGTAAAATATTTCGTATAAAACTTCAATATTTCGAGCGTCAGAAAAACAAGTAGTTAGCAGCGGAAGTGAGCAATGCATGTTACAGTATTGTATTTAATTTCAAGCTTTTATTATGTTGTTAGCAACTCATGTTCATATAATTTCAACTTTCTAGCACGTGTCAATGAGACAAGTAATTACCAGTAAAAGCAAAATGTGCATATCGCATCAATTTATGTAACAATAAGATCAACGATTCTGCTAGTTAAATCCTGTTCATTAAAGCATCTTAAAGTGCTCAACTTAATCTAATTTTACAACTCATTTTATTCCTTCCTGCACGATAATCATATTCAAATTAGTAGTTGCTCGGAATTTTCATCCCAGCATTTTGATGTGCTGCCATAGAATCCAAGGTAATTAAAAGCAATTCACACGCAACACCCATTTTTACCTACCTCAGCAGTGGTGAAGTTGGTGTGTTTGAATGCACGCTACTGCTAACACAAATAACTTACGTTGCTTTTTAATTCTCGAAACTACCAAATATCGTTAGACGAGGTTCACTGTAAAAGAAGAGAAAATTAAAGACAATGATCGGCGTCAATATTCCATCTCGCTTGCTTAGACAATTTCACGAAGAACACAAGAAAACATATGAAATAGTTCAGGGCTTAAATCGTCCACTTCGGAACAATTCTTTCGAAATGGACACCACTGTTTGCTCCATGGGAATTTCGCATATCCCAAAACATTGGTAGTTATCGCAATTAACACTGCGTAAACGCCAACCTACCGTGGGAATGTCGACGACGCTGCGGCTCGCCCGTGTTCTCAACGGCCGGAAGGAAGGCTCCGCACTCGGCCCCAATCAATCCGAACGAAGCCAGGGCGAACGCGCCTCTGCTCGCCGCCGAGTGCCAACGCGATGCGCCCAAGGCCGGGCGGAGGGGCAGGCGGTCGGGGAGGGGCGGTCGAGGGGAGGGCCGTTGGCGCAAGGGAGGTGCGGGAGGGGAGCAACGCCAAGAACCTGCAGGGGCTCCCAAACGAAGGGCACTGCGCCCGGCGAGGAAAAGCCCGGAAAATTGGCGAAAAGGCAAATAAGGTAAAATGCACAGGGTAAATCATGTTTACAAGAATTTATACCGTCTAAACTGGAAAGCCCAAATCTAGCCTGTTCCTCCCTTCACCAACTCTATCCTCTTATTAGTAGAAAGTCATCCCTTTACCTAAGAACTTATTTAAATCGCTACTCCTTCCTGCAATCACCTACGCAGCCCCAATATGGAGAGGTGGGGCCTCCTCAAAATAAAACACATCCAAACCCTACAAAATAAAGTTCTCCGCGCTCTTTAAGTGCCCCATGGTACATATCAAATGCACAAATTCACAATGACCTACAATTCCGTCCAGTCGCCCAGCACATTGCCCGCCTCATCGAAAGATTCTTCAACAAGCTTCGTTCTTCGTAACTCCTATCTTTACATGATAAGTACCATTATCTCACCCATTTCACCAACCATAAGCAATAACTTCTTTACACCCCACCCTGATTTCCGATTGAGGAGCCCAGTGCGGTCATGCTCACTTTTACTGTATATTATTGCGTATATACGTACACGTACTTTGTACCGCATATCAACCAAGCATTTCTGTAAAGTATGTACGCTACATCAGAAAAGTATTCAATAAAAAAGGGATTTTATACGTTAAATCCGTATCGAAAGTCCAATTTGCAAAATTTTCAAAATAAACTTAATGATAGGGCCAATATTATATCACATTTAGCGCATTTTCATTTAGAGCTATTAACATACTACCTAGTAATGTTATGAGCAAGAATGGCAACAGAAACTAAACTAAACGTTTCCTTTCCGCGCCGCTATAACGAAACAATTTTCTCGTGAGTTTAGTTTCGTTAAAGGTAACGAAAGGAAAGTCTGCATGACTTTCGTTTCGTTACAGAATGAACAGATCGTTGAAGACATTTCCATTTCGTTTCTTTACTGAAACTAAACGTAAGTGAATTTCCTTGCTGTGGGTAAGAAACGTTATTGCCTTATTTCGTTTTGTTATGAATATTTGTTGAAGGACGAAAAGTACGGGAGATCTATTAAGAGGATTCTGTATATACTATTTTGTTTCAAATCTACCAAAACACCAGTATTTATCTGTGCCGTTTCCTCTATCCTTTATCGATAGTTTCATTAGTTTTCAAATGATTCCTCGCTCTTGGTCAATTCTTATTCGTAATACTCATCATGCTGTATACACGGTTTGACTTGAAATTTTACTATTGTTTCGTATAGATTACAGCGCAAAATTAATCAAATAAGAAAGGGGGCCATGGTTTTCCGACCCTTTCGCTCCCGGGCCCTGGGCCCTTCCGATGACACCTCGCGCTTCGGCGAAGCAACAGGGCCCTTATTTTTTTATTTTATTTATTTTACGTCAAAAAAACAGTTAAAAACTGCGTATGACGTGCTATGGGGAAAAGTATCTTGTGTGCACATTTTCAAAATTCTGTGATCCCTACACTAAGTCATATACTACTTAAATTTTGAATTTTGAAAGGGAGAAAAAAACAAAAACTCCCATGTAGTAAAATCTATTTTCAAGGATAAATAAGCAATAAATTTTGAATTTTGAAAGGGAGAAAAAAAAAAAAAAACTCCCATGTAATAAAATCTATTTTCAAGGATAAATCAGCAATAAATTTTGAATTCCCTTCCCACGCCACCTCCGCGCACCACAGCTGCACCACCGCACGCCGTGGAGTGGGGAGGTTTCGGGAGTGTAGGACACCCTGCCAACAGGTAGGCGGATTGCGGCGACGCGGTTTAAAAGAATACGGCTGCAAGACGGCGGCGCATGGCGATTACCGCGCTTCGATAGGCGGCAGGTCCTGAAATGTCCCAATACTAATTGTGCAAAACTCTACTTGCATTCTTTATAACACTTAACACATTAATAGCACTTAAATACGAGTATTTATATTTATGAGTTTTGAAAGCTGGTGAACAAGCTCGTAATATTTCATGGCAATCAGAGTAGCCATTCAGTGAGTTTTGCGTGTTAGTATTAGGCTGATCTGGTTGGCAGAGAAAAACATTGTGTAATTGGGGGAGAATTAGCATAAGATGTACTGATGTGCAACAAATAGGAAAATCATAGTTGAAGGATTATTTCCGGCGCGTCAACGGCCAAGATAATTAGTCCCGTAAGTGTAGTAGATGTTGAATTGCAGGATGAAGGCTGAATGAATTCAGAGCCAGCAATGCTGCTTTCTCTGCTGCGGCTCTTACCGGAAGGTTGTAAGGTTTGAATCATCACGGTCGCGATGACTGATCGATAATTTTCCGTGATTTCTCCGATCAGTAACAGGCGAAAGTCGGAGTAGATGATCTTTCCTTCCTCATCTTTGTCCTAATATTTATCCTTATTCACACATACATTCATTGCACTATCGCTCTTGTCTAGAAAACCGTCGAGATTTTAAATTTTGTTCTGCCTGGGACAGTGCCCCGCTGGGATTTTTGGGGAGACATTCCCGACAAGTCGACACGTAGGACAGCGCCCGATCACACGATCAAGCGTCGAAGGAGCACCGCCACCTCTCGAGATAAAGCATCCACTACACAAACGGGGCTAATGACATTAATGATTGACGTGTAATCTGTCGGGATCCTCAATAAATAAATCAATACATCCGGCGAATCCGATGTTTCTCGCCCGCTAGTATTCAAAATGCGACACCGAAGTATGTGGGCTCCTTCGGCGATCCTCCATCCCAATATATCCCGATCAGAAAAATCCCTAGGCTCCGAGTGGTCACCCGGGATGTCTAGTTCTGCAGTGCGTGAAAGAGTATGCATTTAAGGCGAAAGGACGAGGAAAACAAGAGATCGCACGATCGGTGACCCGTTTGTGAAGTACTACTCTGTCATTCTACAAGTACTGATCAGAGAAACCATTGAAAACTACCATTTAACGACCACTATAATTCTTTGCCAAGCGAAAATCCGCAACTGCTGGGACTGAAATCCTAGGATATCCGTCCATTGTTAAAATTACACATCTTCAGAAGAACAGCCCTTCCATTCGTGAAATAGCGACCGAGTTCAACGGTGCTGAACCACTCTAAACAATTCCCAACGTGAATAAAATTTGAAACCTCAAAAGTCACCACTTAAAGAAGAAAAAGACCAAAAGGGCCACTACAGTGTTATAGAATTTTGAACTTTTGACACTAGAAACAATTGCAACCACAAAATTAATTCTGCAATATGTTGTGGTAATCACTATACGGTAACATGTCTCTAAAGTAAATCAAACCCTACCTGCATTCTCTGCAAAGGCAATCACTTTGGTTTTGATATGTTGACGACACTTTTGTCGTATGGAGCCATCCACCCCATCCTCAACAGGGTCCATCCTCGCATTCACTTCACAATGGAAAAGGAGCGGGACGACAAGCTGGCCTTCTTAGATGTACTTGTAACCAGGAATGCAGACGGATCACTGGGACATACTGTGTACCGGAAACCAACTCACACACATAGATACCTCAACAAAATGTCCAATCACCACCCAATTCAGAATAGAGCCATGATGAAAACTCTGGTTAATCGTGCAACAAGGATATGTGAAAATGACAGTTTACCCGAGGAATTGAGTCACCTCAACTGAGCTTTGCAGGCCAACGGATACTCTGCAGCGAAAGTCAAGAGAGCACTCCATCCAAAGAAAACTTCACGCAGTGAAACAAATGCCAACCAAACACTGAAAGTAAGCCTACCTTATGTGAAGAACATCACGGAAACCGTATAGGAAAAGTGCTAGGAAAACACAATGTAAAAGCCATTTTCAAGCCCACTTCACAGCTTCGAAACTTATTCCGATCTTCCAAGGACAGAAAAGATCCATTATCATCAGCAGGGGTCTATAGAATTTCATGTTCCTGTGGCGCTGTATACATTGGCACTACACAACGGAGCATCAACACCAGGCTCTCCGAACACAAAAGGAACTGCGTTTTGGCTACACTGAAAAGTAGCCCGAACACGCTTTCTCTGGCCGTGAACACAACATAAGATTCGAAGACGTGGATGTTTTAGCCACCACAGCTCACTACCATGCACGATTGAACCGCGAAGCCATTGAAATTCACAAACATCCCCGGAATTTCAATAGAAAGGAGGAGGCAATGAAAATCAATCCGATTTGGATCCCCGTAAAGGCCAAAGCAAAACCTAATGAAAAACAAAGACGTGACAGTGGTCACGTAGGCACGCGGGAACATGACAACAGTCACGTACACATAGTGAGCGTCTCCGCCACGTCACCCGGCCCGAGCCAATCAGTAGCCGCCCCCCACCACAGTCCCGCTGGTACAAATATCCCCGCGGACCGGGCACTTCCGTCAGTCACCGGGCAACCTTCAAGGAGGATTCTTCGTCCGAGACCACATCGCCACTGAGGATGTCTGCCGTAGTTGCGGACGAAACGTCTGGAAATATGTTTTCCAATGGACCACGGCCCTTCAGCCCGGAAGAAATCTTTGACTACAACTCCGGCCGTGAAAGCCTACAGTGTTTTATTAATAATATTAATGTTCAGAAAATGCCGAAGTCTATTACTATAACACTTGACGTAGAAATTACATTCATCAGGTGACAGTATCAACAGCTAATTACAAAAAATTCACATACAATACATGTACATTATTTTACAACACTTTGCCAGATGACATTAAACGATTAAATTCAATAGAAAAGTTTAAATCCCAAGTTTATTTATTTATTTATTTATTTATTTATTTGCGTCAAAAAAACAGTTAAAAACTGCGTATGACGTGCTATGGGGAAAAGTGAATTGTGTGCACATTTTCAAAATTCTGCGATCTCTACACCAAGTCATATACTACTTAAATTTTGAATTTTGAAAGGAGAAAAACAAAACTCCCATGTAATAAAACCTATTTTCAAGGATAAACAAGCAATAAATTTTGAATTTTGAAAGGAGAAAAAAAAAACTCCTATGTAAAAATCCATTTTAAGATAAATAAGCAATAAATTTTGAATTTTGAAAGGGAGAAAAAAACAACAAAAAAAACTCCCATGTAATAAAATCTATTTTCAAAGAAAATAAGCAATAAATTTTGGCTCTTATTACTTCCTGCCGCGACAACATGGAAACGATAATTTGAATAAATGTATTTCCCACTGAATTCTAGAAGACGCACAGAAAATGAAGTTACATTTATGTCCAGAAGCAAAACAAGGGCCATCTCAGCATTTGCTCAATGGATCAGGAAACTGACGAAAACCTGATCGAGATGGGGTCATTGACCCGGAAGCTGTAGTACAATAGTTGTTACAGGTTGTTTATACTCATTTATACAGTCCAAATGGTAAATAATGCATTATGTATCATTGTTAAAATTAATGTTCCTTTTCTTGTGATGCTCAGTATAGTCTCTAATTGTATAGAAACAGTTTTGCAGCAGAAACGATTTCACTTGGGATTTAAACTTTTCTATTGAATTTAATCGTTTAATGTCATCTGGCAAAGTGTTGTAAAATAATGTACATGTATTGTATGTGAATTTTTTGTAATGAGCTGTTGATACTGTCACCTGATGAATATGATTTCTACGTCGAGTGTTATAGTAATAGACTTCGGCATTTTCTGAAAATATATTCCGCCCTTGAGCAAGTCATTTTTACAAAACCACTGATTCGTAAATAAAAAGACACGGTAATGGTAAAATTCCTAGATTAATGAAGAGAGGCTTACATGAATCACGTGGGTGGGATTTGGTTATTATTCGTACAATTCGTTTTTGTAATCTAAAGGCTGACTGAATTTGCAAGAATTCTGAACGCGTAGCATAATGAACTTAATTTTGTGTGCAATTCATTTAAATGGACGTTCCATTTAAGGTTTGACTGAATTGAGAGACCTAAAAATTTTGTTACCTTAACATCAGTCAATGGTACACTGTTCATTTTCAATGGAGCACAGAATTGTTTATTTGAAATAGAAAACTGCATTAAAACCGTTTTCTTTTCGTTTACTATTAATTTGTTATTTCGGAACCAATTTGAAACATCTGATATTGTAAGTGACATCGTTTCTGTTGCATAACTGTTTCTATACAATTAGAGACTGTACTGAGCATCACAAGAAAAGTAACATTAATTTTAACTATGATACATAATGCATTATTTACCATTTGGACTGTATAAATGAGTATAAACAACATGTAACAACTATTGTACTACAGCTTCCGGGTCAATGACCCCCATCTCGATCAGGTTTTTCGTCCAGTTTCCCTGATCCATTGAGCAAATGCTGAGATGGCCCCTTGTTTTGCGTCTGGACATAAATGTAACTTCATTTTCTGTGCACGTCTTCTAGAATTCAGTGGGAAATACA
This sequence comes from Teleogryllus oceanicus, assembly GCA_964035755.1. Taxonomy (NCBI): domain Eukaryota; kingdom Metazoa; phylum Arthropoda; class Insecta; order Orthoptera; family Gryllidae; genus Teleogryllus; species Teleogryllus oceanicus. The sequence goes on along the minus strand of CAXIVR010000001.1, from coordinate 343,607,512 downwards.
ATTATTCAAATTATCGTTTCCCTGTTGTCGCGGTAGGAAGTATTATTCCGAAGCACAATATGATAAGAGCTAAAATTTGCTGCTTATTTATCCTTGAAAATAGATTTTATTACATGGGAGTTTTTCTTTTTTTTCTCCCTTTCAAAATTTCAAAATTCAAAATTTAAGTAGTATATGATTTAGTGTAGGGATCACAGAATTTTGAAAATGTGCACACAATTCACTTTCCCCCATAGCACGTCATACGCAGTTTTAACTGTTTTTAACGTAAAATAAATAAATGTTACATTCAATTTTTAATAATAATCTCTTTACATTCAATAAGTAATTTTATAACGTCCTGCATAATTAACTTCAACTCCCGTATGCTATCAATAATCAATACAATTCAGAATACAGTGACAGCTTATATTAATAACAATAATTTCAACAGAAGCCTTTCGAAATAAATCATTCACAAATTGGAAAACAAACAGAATTACATCCAAAACAATAGAACTGACACAATACTTATGCGCATACAACATAGATATTGCGTGCATAACAGACACACCTAAACAATAGAAATAGGTTTTACATACTAGAATACAAAATATATAGAAATGAGAGGATTGAAAATAAAAGTCCGACTCCTTTATACTAATGGCTAAACTATCACGAAATAAATATACCAAACCCTACAGAAATTGAAACAGTAGCAATAAGCTTAACAATGAACAATCAAACATGGAGTATAGGGGCTGCATAAAAATTCAGCCCCTAAATATACTTAATCTATTCACTCCAAATAAAAATGCATTAATACTATGTGATTAAAACGCCAAACACACTAACTAGAGGTGTACAAGCAACCAAGCAGGTAAAACTAAACAATAAATGTAACTTCATTTTCTGTGCACGTCTTCTAGAATTCAGTGGGAAATACAATTATTCAAATTATCGTTTCCATGTCGCGGCAGGAAGTAATAAGAGCCAAAATGTATTGCTTATTTATCTTTGAAAATAGATTTTATTACATGGGAGTTTTTGTTTTTTTCTCCCTTTCAAAAATTCAAAAATTCAAAATTTAAGTAGTATATGACTTAGTGTAGGGATCACAGAATTTTGAAAATGTGCACACAATTCACTTTTCCCCATAGCACGTCATACGCAGTTTTTAACTGTTTTTTGACGTAAAATAAATAAAAAAAACACTATCAGAAATTTTAACCAATACGTCTATCAGTGCATTATCCCCTCCAGAGCCAACATAATATCCAAGAGGCGTAACTAAAAAATTAGACATCCTAGACATGGGACTGGCAGACGAAAATATCAATTTTTACTCGGCCCCATATCATGAGCTCGACCCTGATCACATTCTGGTAAACATGAGATCCCACCATCGCGATCCCCAATCCCCAAACAATAAAAAAAAACAACAATTAAAAAAAAAAAAAAAAAAACATAATACATACAGCAATAACAGAAACACAACCACCAAATACACAAACTCAACAATATTAGATATTCACTTCTCCTGGAAGAAATTAGAAATATAATAAATATAAACTAGAGGTGCTACAGAATGGCACAGACTTTCTTGTAGCACATTTTTCTAATTTCTTTGGTGTGGATTAGCTTTAAGGTCTTGCTCCATTCTCTGGCCAACTGCCATCTATCGTCACCGAAAGTACATTTTCTTGACAATTTCTCAAAGTTTCGGTTTCTTAATAGAGAAACCAAAATATTGTTTCCTTCCTGCCTTTGTTCGTTTATTTATTCGTTCGTCTTGCGCCTAGGATTTGACTTTCACATTCTCCGCCAGATGTCGGGCTCAGTTAACTATATCCAAGATGTCTTGTTGGGAGAAAGTGGGATCTCGTTAGGGGGGAGGCGGGATGGTGTCGGAGGGATTTAATTTTCCCGGGCATCCTGCCAGGGTTCTTTTACATGCCACAATTGTGAAATGACTACTGAGGATTTTCCGCCCTTCGAAAATCCGGGTTTCTCGGCCGGGATCGAACCCGCGCACTGAGGAGGCCGGTAAGCTAACCCCTCACCCACCGAGGAGCCCTTTGGTCCCTCAGTAGATCCTCACCAATTTCCCAGCAGCTGCTGGTCCCTCAACGGACATTTATGATTCAAAAGATGTTTTTGAGAATGTTGTGGAGGTGGTGTCTCTTGAAGAGTCTTCAATAACCTCCTATCTTCTAATATTTGATGTAATAAAATAAACAAATTCTCAATAATCAGACATGTTTTATTTCCCTGATTTTCACATATTCAAATATTAATGGTTTATTATTAATGGATGTATAATTGTACATGCAGAAATCTTCGCTTCTTGCAAGCTATGGAAGTATAGACAGTTTGTAATCTTTCATTTCATTAATTTTATTAAGTTCAAATTATTTGATGTTTCGGACGCCGTGCTGACCTTGATACAGCCATTCCTTGCCCCCCATTCTTTCCGGATGTAGTTAGTAATTAGTTGTTCCATGAGTTTGCATACGACTGACGTGAGACTTATCGGCCTATAGTTACTAAGTGCCGTTTTATCACCACTTTTAAAAACAGGTACTACGAGTGCTAACTTCCAATCTTCCGGTACGCAAGCGTTATTGATAGAAATATTAAATAACCTAATTAGGTATGGTAGAATAGCCTCTCCACCTAATTTAATAATGTCCGTAAAAATAGAATTTGGGCCTCGACATTTTCCGCTTTTCATTAATGTTATTCTTTTCCGTAGAGTACTTAGGTCGACCTGAAATAGATTTCTCTCTGATAACGTTGGTATCTGTGCCAGTCAGTTTTCTGCTTAAAAGCCGAAGCGAAATATGCATTAAAAGCGTTTGCTTTTTCTCTGTCCTCAGTTATTGGCAAATTATTAATACGAACAACTGGAATTTCGTCTTTGTTTCCCTTCCTTCTACGAACATACTTAAAAAATTCTGACCAATTATTGCCATCAGCGCTAAGGATATATTTTAAATGACGTTCCTCCGCGATTTTCTTTTCCTTCTCTAACGCTTTTGAATAACTTCGAAAGAAGGCCATGTGGTTGCCACTAATGTGCCTGTTACTAAACGCCTTTCTGGTTTTTCTTTTCATACGTCTAATTTTTGCATTATAATATTCTGGGTCGGGATTTCTTTTTACCAATTTACATGAAACAAATGTCTGAACGGCATTTTCAATAATGTTTTTAAATTCTTGCCATATTTCTTCCCCTTGCCCCTCCCGTTCTACGAAACTCATTGTACTGCTCCCTTAAATATTTTTGAAGGCCTGCTACATTGGTTTTCTTGTATTGCCTCAATAGGAACTCGGTGTGAGCACTTTTATTTATTTATTTTTATTTATTTGCGTCAAAAAAACAGTTAAAAACTGCGTATGACGTGCTATGGGGAAAAGTGAATTGTGTGCACATTTTCAAAATTCTGCGATCTCTACACCAAGTCATATACTACTTAAATTTTGAATTTTTGAAAGGGAGAAAAAAAAACTCCCATGTAATAAAACCTATTTTCAAGGATAAACAAGCAATAAATTTTGAATTTTGAAAGGAGAAAAAAACAAAAACTCCCATGTAATAAAATCCATTTTCAAGGATAAATAAGCAATAAATTTTGAATTTTGAAAGGGAGAAAAAAAACAAAAAACTCCCATGTAATAAAATCTATTTTCAAGAAAATAAGCAATAAATTTTGGCTCTTATTACTTCCTGCCGCGACAACATGGAAACGATAATTTGAATAAATGTATTTCCCACTGAATTCTAGAAGACGTGCACAGAAATGAAGTTACATTTATGTCCAGAAGCAAAACAAGGGCCATCTTAGCATTTGCTCAATGGATCAGGAAACTGGACGAAAAACCTGATCGAGATGGGGTCATTGACCCTTGTGATGCTCAGTATAGTCTCTAATTGTATAGAAACAGTTATGCAGCAGAAACGAAAAATTAATGTTCCTTTTCTTGTGATGCTCAGTATAGTCTCTAATTGTATAGAAACAGTTATGCAGCAGAAACGATTTCACTTGGGATTTAAACTTTTCTATTGAATTTAATCGTTTAATGTCATCTGGCAAAGTGTTGTAAAATAATGTACATGTATTGTATGTGAATTTTTTGTAATGAGCTGTTGATACTGTCACCTGATGAATATGATTTCTACGTCGAGTGTTATAGTAATAGACTTCGGCATTTTCTGAAAATATATTCCCGCCCTTGAGCAAGTCATTTTTACAAAACCACTGATTCGTAAATAAAAGACACGGTAATGGTAAAATTCCTAGATTAATGAAGAGGCTTACATGAATCACGTGGGTGGGATTTGGTTATTATTCGTACAATTCGTTTTTGTAATCTAAAAGTCTGGGAGCTATAAGATGTATTTCCCCAGAATATTATGCCATATCTCAGGTGGGAATGAACATTCGCGAAGTATACACAACGAGCAGTATGAAGGCTGACTGAATTTGCAAGAATTCTGAACGCGTAGCATAATGAACTTAATTTTGTGTTCAATTCATTTAAATGGACGTTCCATTTAAGGTTTGACTGAATTGAGAGACCTAAAATTTTGTTACCTTAACATCAGTCAATGGTACACTGTTCATTTTCAATGGAGCACAGAATTGTTTATTTGAAATGAAAACTGCATTAAAACCGTTTTCTTTTCGTTTACTATTAATTTGTTATTTCGGAACCAATTTGAAACATCTGATATTGTACTATTTACGGTTTCTTTATTGCAAAGGATGTTCGTATCATCCGCAAAGAGAACCGTTCTTCCGTTTCGAATCGTCGAGGGCATATCGTTTACGTAAAGTAGGAACAGAGTAGGGCCTAAAATCGATCCTTGAGGAACTCCACATGCAACGGGCAAAGAGTCGGAAAGGTGCGTACGTAATGTTCCATCATTCCAGTAAGGTATTTCAACTCTCTGAGATCGTTGTTTAAGGTACGAACATAACCAATCTAGAGCAATACCACGAATTCCATATGAAGGTAATTTGGAAAGTAAAATGTCATGATCAATGACGTCAAAAGCTTTTGAGAGATCTAAAATAATCCAATAGGTGCCTCGTTTTGATCCAATGATGAGGCGACATCTTTAAGAAAAGAAAATATAGCTGTTTCCGTTGATTTTGATTTTCTAAATCCATGTTGGCAATCTGAAAGCGCGTCGTGTTTAGTGAGAAAGGTTTCCATTCGTACGTAAAAAGTCTCTCTAATATTTTTGAAAAAACTGATAGAAGAAATGGGCCGATAATTTTGAATTTCATGTTTGTTGCCTTTTTTGAAAAGCGGCTTAATTTTAGCTGTTTTGAAAATATCTGAAAGTGCATAAAGATGCATTAAATATGTGAGTTAACGGGTGTATAATGGCATACGCACAAGTCTTTAACAAAGAATCCGGGAATTCATCTAAACCGGACGAATATTTATTTTTTAGTTTACCGATTATTTTGAGAATTTCATAGGAAGAAGTTTCGAAACGAACATTGTGTCTAAAATTTTGGGTGAACTGTCTGTTTTTGAGTTTTGTGCCTGAAGACCCTTAGTGAGATCGGCAGCAATTCTCGAAAAGTATTGGTTAAAGAGATTAGCCACTGTTGCCGGATCGTTCACATTTATATCGTTATATTTTAAAACAACATTCTCTACGGGTTTTCTAGTTGATTTGGTAGTATTTTTTATTATATTCCACATTGCTTTTGTTTTATTATTTGATTTCAAAATATCCTGATCGTTTTTCATGATTTTAGCCTGCCTTATGACTTTTCGTAACAATGTTTTGTATTTTTTTAAATAGATAAGGAAATCTTGAGATACGTCATGACGTTTAGAAATAAAGTAGAAGTACGTTTATTTTTACACGATGTTCTAATTCCTTTTGTGATCCAAGTATTACTTTTTCGTGAAATGTTTAATTTTCTCTTTTAATAGGAAAGCATGCGTTAAAGAGAAATGAAAGCTTTGAGAAAAATAAATTATATTTTTTATTTGTGTCAATAGCGTTATAAACTGCCTCCCATGATTCTTTCAGCAAGTAGTCCGTAAATAACTTTATGTTAACTGAAGTAAATGCTCGGCACATGCGTGTTTTATTTATTGTGTCAGTATTCATGTTATTAGTAATTGTAAGAATTTGTGCATCGTGGTCACTGTAACCTAGATTATTCGTTATTATTTCATATCTAGTTGTGGTTTTGTTAATTATAATTTGATCTATTGCTGTTTGTGATTTAAGAGTATTCCGTGTAGGTACGTTCACTGTAATATCTAAATTAAAAGAATGAATTAAATTCAGAAACTGCTCTTTTTCGTGGGATTCGCTCAGAAAATCAATATTGAAATCTCCACATACAACAATGGATTTAAAAGAGAGATTACTAATTTTGTTCAGAGTTATCTCTAGATTTTCTACGAAATTGAAATAATCTACAGCTTGCTTTGTTGGAGGTCTGTAGATGCAAAGTAAGATAATTTTGAGCGTAGTAAGATGTACAACTGTTATTTCAAAAACTTTTCCTTAAAGTACTTCAGTCTAAGTTGACAAGAACTGCTTTATGGTCACTTATACCTTTTATGATGTCGCACGATAAGAATAAGTATTTCGGACCAACGAGGCAAGTATCTAGAAGCGTGTCCTGGCGAGTCGGCTGGTCTACTACCAGCTGTAATCCGTTGTCCCAGACTAGTCTATTGACAAGTTGCTGCACGTGTCCACTGCATACGCACCCTTTCCAACTTGTGTCTGGAAGATTTAAAACTCCGGCAATAACTACGCGATGGCTACGTATATTTTATATATGTATTATATATGGGCCTACGATCCCCATTGTAATTGCCACTCTCCACTCTCTATTTAACCTGTTTAATATGTTATTTGTTTAGGTATTGGTAATTCTAAATTCGATTGAGCCCGGCGTCTGGTCGTTAGTATGTTTTAAAGTGTATTTTACGTAAAAAGTTCCTTTGCTTTGATGCCCAAATGGGCTGTGATGGTGGCTAAGAGTATCTTAGTACAACATGACTTTGGATTCTTTGATATTTGAATGTATTTGTGATACAATTATTTATGAGTTTTTAGGTTTGAATTTAACTGGCTGTTTTTCCTTACAACAGTGTTAAGTATTGTGTAATGCGTATGCAGTCCTGATAAGACGCTTTTATTGCGCTTTGGGGATGTGTTCAGCAAGCTCTTGAAATTGAGCTTTGATTGTTAAGAGGCCCGTGCTGTTTGATGCGGTGCCTCGCATTTTACGAAAAGCATCCGAGTATCGTCGGTTGCAGATCCTCCTGCACGTTTAATAAGTGTATGTTCTAAATGTTGCAGCTTTTGGTTCCTAGTGCAGGAGACATAAAAAAACGGGACGAGTGGGTCCGAAATGCTGATTGAGCAGAGACAGTGTAATTTGGAGCACGTCAGATGGCCCCGTGAACAGCATAGTTTCGTCGTTCGGGCGACGCCGCCATTTAAGGTCGCAAGGTCGGTCTCCAGGCGGCTTTCAAAGCACTGCTGAAGGTGCAATTTGTGTATGAGAAAGGTAACCAGGTTGTAAAAATATGTTGTATTGTAAAAGAATCCACAGTGATGTTTAAGTGCTGTTGTGTTACAAATTCGGCGAAGAACCTTCAATATTTTCTGTGATTTAGCAATTATTATTTAAAGAAAGTCTCAAAGGAACTCTTTGTCATTTTTGTTATGTATGTATGTTTGTTGCATTTCGCTCTCCTAAAGTGGAGGATTTCGCAGAGGCATCACACGACAAAGTAATTATGTTTAAGCTATAAAGATATATATTTTATTCTTATTTTGTAAAGAGGCTTATTAGTTGCCTGACAACCTTATATATACTTCGTAATTTTGTGTAATTTCATTTTCAGCATATATAATTTATGTATGTATATTTTGAAGGCAGCAGCCACTAAGTCTGTGTTATAACTTCTTGTAATAAATGTATTGTGGGCTAATTTGGATTGTGCAAATCTTAAGCTTAGATAACTCCGATGAATTAAGGACGACAAAGTAAAATGTAGCGACATTAACCCATACTGCGCGAACGCAACCCGCATAATGGTTGAGAGAGTAGGCAAAAAATCGATATAATTCTCTGGTGCCTACTTATAGCTTCAGTATATAAAACGCCAGGGAATGTTTTTCGCCTATTTCGTAACTATTAGAAACTGGAAGAAGTAAATTATGTCGACCGTTTCGGAGCATTAAACATGAAAAATTAAGAATATTTGAGTCCTTGACATATATCACATATACCAGTGGGTCTATAGTCGGATTTCAACACACAATTTCTTGAGTTGCGTTGGTCGAATTGTATTTGATTTGTATATGCATAGAAATAGAAATAATATATAAACCATCACTAATCTGCTGAAAATTATGAAATGTTGAAATCGTTTAATGTTACTTTTACAAATTCATTACATAAATGAACTTCTTTTGAATTTTGAGAACATAAAAAATAGTATTTATTACGTAGTTTCATAGTGGGATTTTAAATGTGTGTTTCATACTTTATGACACAATTTAGGATTATTTGTCCTACCGAATAAAGGTACTTTAAGAGATGAAGATACTATAATCCAAACATTTCATGCTGCGACATAATTGGTAAATACAACGTTTTGTACTGAAGAACATTTAAGATATAATTAGAGGTATGGAACGATTAACAAGCAATATCAAACACATTGAACCGGAGGTAATCAACTATAATTGTATTGCAAAATCAAAACAAAATCTGTATGTAGAATAGAAATATGAATTAGTGGATAAATAAGTAAAAATATAAATAAAGAGTGAATAAAATATAGTTTTATTTAGTATGTTAGAGGATGAAATAAAATATAAACACATGAACGATTTGAGATAGCGTGTGGAAAGAAAAGAGGCGTGCATTATATATGACGCAGCCGCTTCGAGTCTTCCTTGTATTGATCCAGAAAATGTTCTCCATCAGGAGCCCTACGCTAGAGACGAGTGCACTAATAGATACACATTACGTTGCGCAATTTGTAGAGTGTATTTCACTTGGGTGGTAGTTGAGAATCACAAACTTTTTTGTCTTGAAGACATTTTATCTGCCTAAGGAAATTTCGTCCTCGCGTCTGATGATCACAAAAAAAATCACGTTGGTCGGGGGTTTAATCTGCACTGGAGTCACATAAGGGTGCCAATTCAAGTTGGTTCAGGTACGTTTCGGCATTGAAAAATTAATAGTCAGCACTTTAAGAATATAATTTATTTAACTAACCGTTTAAATTAATGCACACATTTTGACCCAGATATTTACCTACGGCGGGACCAATCACCAAAGGGTGTTGCAGCGACCCTGCGAAGAAAGCCCTCGAGATTTCGTCCAATCCGCTAATAACGCCAGCGTAGCGTTTGTCCGAATCCAGAAGGTGAGGCTGAGGCCGTGGTGAAGGGGCGGAGAGGAATGGCCGTGCTGAGGCGGCTGTGGCTGCTGTGGCTGCTGTGGCTGCTGTGGCTGCTGAGGCTGCCGCTGGGGGCGGCGGACGTGCGCTGGGACCTCCTGGCGCCGCGGCCGCGCGCCCTCACGCCGGCGGAGGCGGAGGAGGCGGCGCTGGTGAGACTCTTCCCGCTACTCCGCCCTTAACATAAGCGCTAAAATAAGGATTTTCTTGTGATTGATTCCGAGCGCGTCAACTGCCAAAGCCATTCATTCTGGAAGTGAAGTGCGTGTTTTTTCCTCAGGAGGTGGCAGTGGTGAAAAAAAATCATCTCTATACGTAACCACTGCACTTTTTGTCTCTTGACATGTTTTAATTTGCAAAGGGTTTCTATCATTTGTGTTCGTAACTGAACTCCAAAATGCTTAAATGCAAAAGACTTAGGGTAAACACAGAGGGTGACGCTTTCCTCCATAACCAAGTCATCTAAATATAAACACAATGATCAGCGCGAAGCTGCAAAATTCGAACACTAACTTGTTTTAAGGTTTAAAGTCGTTTAAAGTAGGTTTAAAGTTTTAAGGCGAGGTTGTAACACCTTTGTCATATAGTGACATCTGTGATTGCTTTAACTGTAGGGTGAACTGTACGCAGAACACGAAAAAACACGAGAACACACCCAAACATCCGTGCCCGAGGCGGGATTCAGACCCGGGACTATTCGAGCAGAGGCAGCTGCGGTTCTTTCGTCGTAGCGATGTAATTATTAACGTTATTAGTCCGATACACACCAAACAACCAACCGAGTCTTTATTTGTGTTATCCGTCGTGTGTCGTTCAACACTTTTAGTAATACCATTTTCTTATAAAAAATAATATAAATTAGAAATATATTACCTTTTAGAACGTAGGAGTACAACTTCATCTTCCATTTCAGTACGAAATTATTCGATTGTTAGGTCATCAAACGCGACAGTCCGCCATTTGGATTCAATTGTTGCGTGGAACGCGGAAGATATTTTCTACACACATCTAAACAGATGTATGTTCCACATTTTAACAAGGACAATATTGCATACGGTGTTTTAGAAAACTTTTGCAACTGGGGCATGTTTCAACCCGTTACTTGTGAAAACCAAGATAAAGTATAAGGAAGAATACATAAAAATGTTCAATATTGGCATCAATGTAAGTATATTGACAAAATAAATGGAACAGTTAACATGGCATATGCCAAAGAAAGAACTGAGACACACTCTCCCATAAAGTTGTGGGCAAAAGTCTCAATGTGGAAAGTAAGTTTACTAGTAACCGAAAATATTGACGTATCGAAGTTAGTATTCTACAATTTTCATTCTTACGTTTCAGTTTAAAATTTTCTTTTGTAAGTGACAACTGAATTCATTTTACAGATTCGGAAAACAATGCTAATCGAAAACGATGGTGATCCGTTCACGTTGAATGAATTTAGAGGTTCGGAGTCCTAGTCAGTAGAATAAACAAATATTGAATCGAAAATAATTAAAATTGTTAAAGGTAGTCAGCAGTCAACACCGACGAATTTGCATCAATGTCGAGAGATTCAAATACGTCAACGACGGTACCTTCTCTTTTTTTATGACGGCTAGAAATTATCAATAATAATAATAATAATAATAATAATAATAATAAATGGATTACACCTTTGGAGAAAGGAATGCTATACAAGAACGAATTCATGCTATGAATTCTGAAGAATATAACATTTTTATATACTATTATATAATAAAAGATATTTACAAAAATCTAATGTTGACCAAAAAATTACAAAATCTATCCATTATCCAGGAATTGAATACTCGTCTGAGTAAAATTCTGAAAACTAAACTCAGTGCTAAAAGCTATAAATATCTATGTAATTCCAGTGTTGATCTACAGCTTTGGTTTTGTCACATGGACACACACCGAACTAGATGTTATCAATACGAATTGCGGAGTACTGTGTACCAGATTTAGATGTCACCACCTTAAAAGCAAAGTTGAGAAATTCTACCTTTTTAGGTCTTTAGGAGGAAGAGGAGTCATAGATATTTTTAACCTCCATCATCAACAACTAGAGAGACGTCAGTACTTCCACGAAAAAGCTAATGGAAGCAAGATACATCGAATTGTAACATACATTGACCGGAAAGTCACACCATTGAATTTGACTCATGAAGAAATGAATCTACAAAAGCAAATACAGACTAATGAAATGAAAACCAGTAACTGGAAGGAGAAACAATTCCATGGACGCCACCCATACCAAATAATAGGTGAACTGAACGTAAGTCGTCAATAAAATGGTTGTGCTTGGGAGAACAGAAAAAATGCTGAAACAGAAGGTTTCATGATAGCTATACAGGACCAAGTAGAGTAAGCTAACAATTATTATCCTGAAAACCTCCAAAGGTCCAGATGACAAATGTCGGCATTGTGGAGAACATAGAGAAAATATAGAGCATATTATTAGTGGATGCATATTATTAGTGGATCATCTAATAAACCGGATATTGTATGGCAGAACAAGAAAAACAAGACGGTGTATCTGACTGATGGCTCTGGCCCGCTTGCTCACAACGTCCCAAAGGAAAGAAGTGAAAGAATTCCAAAATATCAACCTCTGGCAAATGATATGAAGGAAATGTGGAGCGACGTGGAAATGGTGAAGATTGTACCAATAATTCTATATGCCACTGGCGAAGTTCCTAAGTTCCTGCAGGAATCACTGTCTGAACTGCAAATGAAGGGATTATACATCCCGCTGCAGAAGGTTGTCATAATAGACACATGTAACATCGACAGGACGTTATTGAACATTGATGGTTGATCCAGTGCTGATTATGACAGTGATCAACACTAAAAGTTACAGAACACATATCCTCAAACAAACAATAGGAGACAATTGTAGAAAATGCCATACAACACTTGAGAGCATACAGCACATTACATCAGGATGCAAATTATGGCTCATACAGATTATACCTATGGGCACAATCAAGTCGTAAATATTATTCACCAGAACCTGGTGGCCAAATTCAACCTACAAGAAATGACCTGTCCGTATTACAAATATGTTCCCGAAACGTGAACGTTCGAACAATAACTTGTACTATGTAGTACTAAAGAGAAACTATTGCAGATAAAAATATTCATCATAACAGACCAGACATAACTTTCGTAGACAAACGGAAAAAAAGATTGGCTGCCTGAGTAGCATAACTATGCCACAAACAGCAAATCAAACAGCACATGCAGATAAAATAACAAAGTATACAGAACTAACAGCTGAAATCAAGGCACTATTGCATCCCCCAAAAGTTCATATTGTTCCTCTGGTCATTTCATGCACAGAGGTTAAATGAAATAACACTCATAAAAATCGGGAACTTATTCAAATGCCAAAATATACCTACGAAATTATGCAAAAATCGATAATATTAAACACATGCAGGATTGTGCGAAAATTTCTAAATTGCGACGAAACATGAATTGACATGTGTCTTGTTATTAACCCGACATAAAGTCAAATAAACATCCGGTGAATACCGAGAAAAATAATGAATAATAATTATAAAATAATAATAATAATAATAATAATAATAATAATAACAGCACTAGAAGAGGTAACTCAAAACACCCCAATCTCCGCAAGCGTATACGTACAAAGCTACAGTGCATTAACAAATGTGAATGATAATACGGATCTAATAAGTGCAATTGACCATGAATTTTATCCTTGTTGTTCGAAGTTTCATGGTATGCACCCTACCGTAAAACCTCAACTAGGTAAACCAAAATTGTCTGTAAAGACATATAACAATCAACATTTTCAATATAGAAACCATGCCACGTTTCCTTGATCAATAAAACGTGACAATGGGAGAACATCATGTTGTGTACTGAGCAGCCACGACAACTATTAACTACTACTAACACTGCCATATGGCAAATTAAATGAGCAAAACGCATCAGCAGTCTTCGAGAAATATGGGTAGAATTTACCAATACAAGAACGGCGGCGCTAGCTGAATTCGTTTGCAACGTCTGCGTGAAGCCTGTCTCGGTCCTACTCCGTGAAGTCAGGAAGGTTAAGCGAATTCGAGGCTCGCGGGTTCCTGGTTGGGTGACCGGCCAGGAACCCCGGGATCCAACGGCGTCGAACATCTGGCCGAAGGGATAAAAGGCACTGACTGCGACGTGACGAGACTTGACAAATATAATAATGCAAAATAGTAATTACTCAGTAACGGTGGATTACTTCTAAAGAAAGCGCTCAATGCCCAACAAGGGGTAAGAAACGCATTGCAACAAAAAACGAAGTAACAAATTAAAAAAAGAGCGGGGTCGGAACAAAGAAGATGAAAAATGTAAAAGAAATTATCAAGCCAATGACATTGGAAAAGCAATCGCCTATTTGCTTAACAAAAATTTCTGACAATCACACCCAGCAATTGGTAGAATGAAGCTCTTCCTTAATTCATTCAGCTGCAAATTAACTTCGCTGAAGTTTGTAAATATTTATGTCAAATATACAATATCGTATTTACGTACTTCATTCCTTACTTGCTTCATTCGTCATATACCTTCAAACATGCATGCGCTTATATACATATACATAAACATACTGTAACACCCCACCTTGACGCCGTAACTCCAACAGCCCCAAGTGGAGGTGCTCCGAGGGTTGATCTCGACTTACCTTTTTCCCCGCGCCAGCTGCAGGTTAAAGCTTTGCCCGGCTACCCCCACTTAAAACACCAAAATTTCTAGCGGGAACATGCGTGGCGTGGGCATTGGCATATAACTCGGAATAAAAGATTTTACTCATTTAACTTAAATTTAATTCATACAAGAGATATTGAGGCAAAATTACGGTGAAGCCGGATACATAAAAAACGGACTTACAGACTAATTTGTAACTAGATTACATGGTAGGCGTCTCGACGGGTCGTTCGCCTATCTCCCGTCACAGCAGCTGCCCGGGCGGGGCACGGAGTTCGTCGCGCCGTCGCTGGCTGGATCCTTCCCAGATAGGCTAGCACAGCCGAGGCGATGACTCTGGCGCTTGCCCGAACCAGCGGCGATGAATGGCCCGGATTAGCCGATGACCACTCAGTAGCCGAGCGCGTGAAGGGCGGCGCTCGAGGTCGATGGCTGCGGCTCCTTTTCCGGTCTGTGCCTCCGCGACTGCCGCCCTGCAGCGCGTGTTCCAGAGCGCGTTCTTCTGCAATGCTTCTTCCTTCTGCTGCGCCTGCTTTAGTGTTCTGGGGCTGAGGAGTGCTTCCCTTGCGCAGGGCCTGCCGCAGAGCGAGGGCCGCTCCGCCCTGCAGTGCGTGTTCTCCTGCAATGCCTCTTCCTTCTGCTGCGCCTGCTTTAGTGTTCTGGGGCTGGGTGTGCTTCCCTTGCGCAGGGCCTGCCGCAGAGCGAGGGCCGCTCCGCCCTGCAGCGCGTGTTCCAGAGCGCGTTCTTCTGCAATGCCTCTTCCTTCTGCTGCGCCTGCTTTAGTGTTCTGGGGCTGTGTGCTTCCCTTGCGCAGGGCCTGCCGCAGAGCGAGGGCCGCTCCGCCCTGCAGCGCGTGTTCTAGAGCGCGTTCTCCTGCAATGCCTCTTCCTTCTGCTGCGCCTGCTTTAGTGTTCTGGGGCTGAGGTGTGCTTCCCTTGCGCAGGGCCTGCCGCAGAGCGAGGGCCGCTCCGCCCTGCAGCGCGCTCTGCTGCCCGGCCGCTGGCCGCCGTCGCCGCCGCTGCTGGAGTGGCTGGAGGCCGAGGGGCGGCCGTGGTGGTGGTGGATGTGGGGTGGGCGCGGTGGCGGGGCGGGTCGGCCGCGTGCCAGCGCTGGCTGAGTGCCCTGCACGTGCGCGCGCGGCGGCGCTGCTGCTGTGGCACGCCCCGGAGGGCCAGCCCTCGTGGGGCGCCGCGCCGTCCTGGGTGATGCGCCAACGTGCGGTGCTGGTCGCCGCTCCTGCCGTGCGCAGGCTGGAGGCGTTCCTCGTCAACCACACCGTCGATACGGTAATGATAACGAGCGGGCGAGCGGCAAACGGAAAATCAAATTAGTTAATTTCCGCTAGATAATTTCGGTTTCAATTGTTACCCGAATAAAAACATACATATCATTTTTATTTGCTGACTAGAGATTACTGCATTATAAGCATTTTAGTTTCAAATGCGGAAACCTTGTAATTTACGAAGCCATTAGTTGCCTAGAAACGCAAAACATCAATGTCCGCCGTTTGTTAACCTCGTACAATAACGTTTTTTTAAACAGTTTGCATCGACAAACACGTAAAGGAATACAATAAATACAATAATTGAACTTTTTGGAGATGGTGAGGCGAACAATTTAGCTAATTCTACACCCCTTACAATGGAATGCGCCATACGTAATACAGTCAAAATAGATGTTTTGGAGGTAGTACGGAATTTTTTTTCAGAGCTTGAAAATTCATCCCCGGCCCGTCCGTCCATTGCGGAGTGACGCGCGAATTCTGTTCGCGGTAGTGTCTCCCAAGAAGGACCCGCAGCACGGTTCATGGCAAGCGGAAACGCCCAAAGTCCTTTGGTACTGGCATGATAACATTCGCTTTCACATCCTCTGGGAAGAGGGTGTGGACGATGGAGGTGTTCTGCGAAGGGTCGGTTCTGGGAAATCATCATCGCACATACCCGTAAGTATTACAGGTAACGTACCGTTATTATTTTAAATGCCTTATTGTCGTTGACATAGTGACTGTTTAACTAGCTAATATAGTATCCTATTTTTAATATATCTTATTTTTTATTCTTGCTATTATACACTCGTCAGTCTAAAAATCAACTTAGCGCTGATATTCATCAATAACGATATTGTGCATGAATTATGAATCATTATACAGAAACTATTAGTTCTGCTAGCAATACAAAAACAATGAAAATGACACAATATGAAAGTAAAAAGAAGTCAAAAAATCTCTTAATGATTTCCAAATTAAGCATCTGTGAGGTAGGGTACGATTTCCTTCGTTTCAAAGTGCCACTTTAAAATTGAAATTCCCACAATGTCACCACACCTCACTTCCCCTTTTCCTCTCCCCACCTCACCTCTCCCTCAATCCTGTGACCTCACCTCTCCTCCACCTCTCACCTCACCTCTCCCTCACCTCTCCTCACCTCACCTCTGCTCCACGTCTCCTCACCATACCTCTCCTCCACCTCTCCTCACCTCACCTTTTGCTCACCTCTCCTCACCTCACCTCTGCCCCACCGCTCACCTCACCTCTCCATTACCTCTTCTCACCTCACTTATCCTCCACCTCTCACCTCACCTCTCCTCCCTCTCCTCACCTCACCTCTCCTCCACCTCTCCTCACCTCACTCTCCTCCTCTCCTCACCTCACCTCTCCTGCTCCTCTCCTCACCTCACCTCTCCTCCACCACTCCTTACCTCACCACTCCACTTTATCCATGTTTAGGGAAATGCCTATTTGTTTTCTAGAGAACTTATTCAAAGGCTGATAATATATGTCCACGCATCATGACAAATGACATATGAGGAAGTTTTATAATGCTTATGTTTGCTTATTTTAGCATTTATGCCTATTTCTGCATAAATACCTTTTTAGGGTTGTTTTCCCTTCTATTTATTATATTATATACAATGCTATGATGTCGAAAAGTCGGCGATGGTCCAACGTAACCATTCATTATGAAATCTTCGATTCACGTCTTGAAATTTAAAATTACGAGTGAATTCCCTAAGGTATATTAAGTGATTTTTCTCTATTTCCCCATTTCATAAATACCAGCCATGATCTGAGAAGATGGACGATACACCGAGAGAACCGAAATGTTAAGTGGAAATAAAGATAAATTCCCAGAATGTTTCAGTGGTGCTAGTGTTGGATTGCTAAAATATATGCCAGTCACATCGTTCAGATATCCTTCTCCGCATTCAAACTGATTTTGTCTCCCACTCGTCGCAAATTTGAAATTGTGATCCTTGAAAAGTTACTGGCAATATGTAAATATTACTGGTTAATGGAAAATATTAAGAATAAAATGTAGAAGAGTTGTTAATGTGTAAACCTAGTTTTACATTAAAAAATACGAAGTGGTTTTGTGCATTTAAGTTTACAAAATAATATAGAAAAAAATACAATTTTTCCATTTTATTGTGTATGACTCTTATGACAGTGCCTTTTTTCTCCTTATTCTTGACTTTTTCAGCGCCTTTTTAAGGCGCCTAAAAGACGATTTTTAATGCCCAAACATCCGATGTCTACTCATAATATTAAATATCCTGACTAATGCAATAGTTCTTAATATTAATAATAGTAGTAAATACTTACCAAATGTAATTAGCAGTTTCATCAGGCACTACAGGGAACTCTTTGGATACAAGGACTCTGAATTTGATCTGAACGCCTACAAATTTAGTATACATTTTACATATATAATGCAATGAATACATTATTCGAAAAACAATACTAACAGTACGTACTTACTGTAATAAAACTTCCTATCCCTTCAGAAACTCTTCGGCCATAAGAAAAGTGTTGATACGAAAGACTGTAAATACAATATTACTTAATAGGGCCTTTTCATCTTGATTAATGTAGTATTTTAATACATTTACACTAGTAGTATGTACTTACCTTCTGTAATTAAACTTTCTCGGGACGCTTCGGGAATTCTCGCAAATCAAACATTAGTTGATACAGAAGACTGCAAATTCAAAAATCTCATAATATATAATACTTGGCGGTGCTTTGATTACAACGTAATACGTACCTATCACTCCGCAAATCGCAGACAGAAATAAAAATAACTCAAAAGTGAACGCCTCGAGCAACGCCGCCATTGAAACTCATCGCGTTTCTAAGTATGTTTTCATTTTAAATTGCGCGGTCGCCATAACCGCAGCTCACCGTCTTGTTCAGAACGAGTCAGTGGAGGCAGTTAGGGAGAGAGGGAACGGCGGTGGAACGAGAGGTATGGCAGTTGGAGACACAAAGGAGAAAGGAACGGTGGCGTTGGGTCGGAGGCGTACAAGACGCCGAAAACGTATTAGTAACAGCGAGGGTGCAGATAACGAGAGAGTGATAAAGGTGCGAGGGATATTGCGGGGAAGAAAACTCGAAAGTGACTGGTAACAATAATGCAAATGATTGGACATGAGTGAGAATTAATTCCGGTGACGAGTGGCCGATACGTGACCGACTAAGCGTGGGTGAATAAATGGTAGAGAAAATAGATAGTGTGCAACGTACGAGCATCGCAAGCCAAATCAGGCATTAACCTATGACTATATGGGATCTATTTATGGAGGGCAAGGACATGCGGTGTAAAAGTAGAAACACCCAGGCATCAAATTATCACAAAGGCCCGCTCGTGGCACATAGCGAAGTCGCTAGCCTTTCACCACCGAGGTCCGGGTTCGATTCCTGTCGAATCACATGTGAAATTTGTTCAATAAAACGAGTTTGGCTGCTTCACAAGGGCTAGCCCAACCCTTGTGAAGCGTCCTAAACCATGTCCCCATCTTTATTCCTTCCCAATTCTGGCCGCTGGGTAGTGACGCAGGAAGCGCGTATGCGGAGATGCTACCTGGCGGTCCTCTTGACAAGTGACTGCTACGTGACGTGACATGACATGACATGTTAGTAATGGAGGATGACTCCCCAATCGCGCAAATGAAGGATTACTCCCCAGAGCAAAGCGCTCAACGCCCCTTAAGGGGCTTGGAGACAAGTTGCGACAAGAGAATTCCATCTTGGAGATACTACCTACAGATGCTAAGTTAGAAAAACCCAAGTAAACAGTTTCTGGTGTCGGTATAGTTAGCACTCATCACAATATTCAAAAAGAATAATCCAAAATTTTGTACTAATTAGGAACTAATTTATACCCAAATTAAAAAATTTTGAACCGACGCGGAACATCAAAATATACTACGTTTATGGGCGGGTGCACTAACTTCACGTTAATTCACCATCCCCACTCATGAAAAACCCATGATCCCATTACAAAATCCATTAAAAGATATTTTAATTGTAACTTCACACTGGCACCGCCACCATCGTAAAAATGGAAACATTGTAAATCATTTAAACCTCGTTTGCACGGGATTGTTCCGCCAGAATTTTTGAGCAAAAAATTAAGATAGAGCCATTTGAAAGTGGCGGCGCCAGTCTTACGCTACACCTCACCCCATGCCCGTCACCATCACATCCAAAAATTGGGACGGGAGCGGTAGCTCAGTGCATCAACTGATGTCACTGTAGCGCCTCTGACCGGAAGGTCCTAGGTTCCAGTCCTGACGGCAGCAGGATTTTCGACACTGGCCTTTCAGCTAGGTCGAATTCAATCGCTGTCTGGAGGAGAATTCTAGCGGCCGGCTGCTCTGATCGGTAGTTAGCCTGTGGTTTCTCCGATCAACACCCGGCGAATATCGGAGCAGTACTCTAACAAACGGGCCACGGACCGCACGCGATCTGTCCTTCCTTGTCCTATCCTCTTCTATTAAACACACAGACTCACTAAAATTCACTACACTACCACATAATCCGGGAGATCGGTCGGGAGTTTAGAGTTTGTCCCGGCTGGTGCGGTGCTGGTGGTAGATTCCTGGTTAGGGGGAAACCCCACTAGCCGACGGTATGTCAGTGCCGGATCTCGCCATCCAGCGGTGGAAGATGACCGCCATCTCCCGAGGAAAAAACATGCACTACACTAACTGGACTAATGACCAAAGCAGTTGACGCGACCGGAAACACAAGAAATTCTATCAATAATTCCAAACATTGGAACCATTTTAAATCGTTTGTACTTCGTGTGTTCCGAATAGTTCCACCAAACCTTTTGTTTGTGCTAACAAATAATCGAGTTAATTCGCGATCGTTTACTTAATTATACTACTGTATTGAAAATGCGAATTGTGCCCATTGCTATTTGCACGGGAAGTATGTCGTTCCTTAATATCCATTAAAATGAACCTTAGCCAAATGAACGTGTTACCGTGAACAAAATATACCAAAATGAGGGTATTTTGAATATCATAATGCCGCCAATGTTCACGCCTACATGTGCGCACAACACTTCCCCCACCGGTTTCAAAACTCGGTAAAGGAATGCAAACGTTGCGCATGCGAACAGGAATGAAAATGAGGATCTAGAGAAAAAGTGCTGTGCTGACAGCAAATAGAAGACGCGGGAGATTTTTACTGGGAATTCGGGAAAGGACACTGGGAGCAGCGGGGCCACGAAAGGGCGGCGTCGGACGCTGTTGACTCTGGGAGAGGTCTCCGCTGCGGCGGCGACAGAAGCAGCGGCACGGCCACTCATCACAAAATGAAAAGTTATTCCACAATTTTGTACTAATAATGAACGAAATTATACCCAAATTTAAATAATTGAACCGATGCACAACATCAAAAAGAGTATAAAAGTGGGTGCACTAACTTATTGTTAAGTCAGCAAAACCATCCATGAAAAACCCACGAAATACAAAAACTAACAATACCAGAATTTTTTTACTAATTATGAACTAATGTATATCCAAATGTTAAACTATTAAACGTTGTTTGTTTTGATGCGGTTTGAGGCTGTGCACCGGGTATAAATTGCGTATAAATTAGTTCTTAATTAGTATAAAATTTTGGTATTATCGTTTTTTTTTCTTTCATGGGTTTTTCATGATTAGGGATGCTAAATGAACGTGAAGTTAGTCCACCACACCCACCCTTAAATGTTGTATATTTTGATGTTCTACATCGGTTCAAAATTTTTAAATTTGGGAATATATTAGTTGTTAATTAGGTGCTGACGTAACGTTATCTTACCGCACGCACTCTTAAATGTATATGTTAAGGTTCTGCGTCGGTACAAAATATTTAAAGTTTGGTATATACGAGTTCTCAGTTACTACAAAATTCTGGTATTTCTAGTTTGTTTATATCATGTGTGGGGTGTTGCAGTGCTTTACCCGTACTAAATACTGATGGTGAAAATGCAGATATAGTTGTGTAGTTCTAATCAATTGTATATTGTGATATTCCTAATTTTTGGATTATATTTCATTGTAATATTATGTCTATTGGTATTGCAAATTTTACAAACAATATACTTTTTTATTTTACTCCGTATTATTTTTTACTCCTTAACGCCCTATCTCTCTCCCTCTCCGTCACTCACACACTCTCCCCCTCCGTCACTTACACACTCTTCCCCTCCGCCACACACTTTCCCTCTCCGTCACACACTCTCCCTTTTCGTCACTCTCTCTGAAAGGAATGTCCATTGAAGCGGCATTTTCACTGTCTTCTTTAATTACGAACCGTCTGCTCCGCAATTTGCTGGAATGTTTCCTTCCATTGTCGCCTTTCACAAACTTGAACTTTCGCCAACAGTTAAATCGATCGCTGAGAATTAATGCCAGGTAATTGATTTCTTTGGTGTATATCTTTAATGCTAGTAATTTTAGTCTCCTCCAATAAAGCCTTTTTTTACTTTTCCTGGTCACGTGCTTTCTCTCTACAAGCCGATGCAAGAGTTCGTATCAATCTTGCTGAATTATATACGCGCCTAGAATTTCCCACTCATTTTTTGCATTTCTATCATAAATGTCAGCACCGATGATTTCAAATTATTCATCCATACATGACTCTATAGCTTGAAGGTGTCTTTCATAATACGAAAACACATCTACAATACGAACAACTATCACTCCTGAATGTAAAAAAAAATTGTCTGAAGAATTTAGTAGTACCTATTTCCGTATTTAAACATCATACCGAGCCTATCACGACATATGCATTATAAAATTCAACATTTTTTCCAAAATGAAGTGTTATTTTAAATACTATATTAGCTCAAGTTGAAATATTTTGGGGTGGAACACTTTTGTCAGGAATTAATTATCGCGGCCCACCGCTGGCAGTACGGAAAGAAGAGAGGGAGCTACAGAGAGAGAGAGGGAGCTACAGAGAGAGAGAGGGAGCTACAGAGAGAGAGAGGGAGCTACAGAGAGAGAGAGGGAGCTACAGAGAGAGAGAGGGAGCTACAGAGAGAGAGAGGGAGCTACAGAGAGGAGACAGGGAGCTACAGAGAGAGAGACAGGGAGCTACAGAGAGAGAGACAGGGAGCTACAGAGAGACAGGGAGCTACAGAGAGAGGGAGCTACAGGAGAGTGGGAGCTACAGAGAGAGGGGAGCTACAGAGAGAGGGGAGCTACAGAGAGAGGGAGCTACAGAGAGAGTGGGAGCTACAGAGAGAGTGGGAGCTACAGGAGAGAGGGGGAGCTACAGAGAGAGGGGAGCTACAGGAGAGGAGGAGCTACAGAGAGAGTGGGAGCTACAGAGAGAGGGAGCTACAGAGAGAGAGGGAGCTACAGAGAGAGGGAGCTACAGAGAGAGGGAGCTACAGAGAGAGGGAGCTACAGAGAGAGTGAGAGAGGGTAGTTAAATTGTGTCAAGAAAAAAGTAATTGTGCAGTATATGAAAATTCTTTTTTCTCGTGATTTGACCCATGCATCGCGCACGTGGGCGGTGATTGTATCACCTTGTGAACATATTTGCCAGCAAAATCTGAACGTAGCCAGTGAGAAGACAGGTATTTTGTAGGATCATATTTACTTAGCGTATAGTGCTTCCAATGTTTCTTCGAATTTCGTGTGGGGAGTGTGGTTTCGTTGAAGAGTGATTGACTTGCAGGAACCCCCTTAACACTACCACACGCTGCCACGCGAATATTTTGTCAAAGGAACCCTACAGCAACCATTGTTTTATTGTCTTGATATCTATAGTAAGAAAATATTAAAAAATGAAAGAAACTACGCAGAATATCTGTCAGGGAGTTGCAATGAGACGATAAGTTACTGGAAATATTACGTGATTGCTCGCAATTAAAAAATATCTGCGCGAGAACGTGTCTCGTTAAGTTGCGTCGTGTCAGATTTTTTCTAAAAATCGGATTCATTAATTGACAATGCTACAGTAATGTCTAAAATTGTCCTAACGTTTCGAGTATCGGTGAGTTAAGTGTAACTCACTACATTTAATTTTTCCGTAACTTGATTGTGCCATGTTAACGCAGGGACGTTTTGTTTTTGTATAAAATAATTATTAATGTTTTTGTGTTCTTGGTCTTGCTCATGCTTTTAAAAATGTAAAACGCCATGGGAGGGGTCAACATACCGCCGTGCGCGCTGAATAGTTGTGAACAACACTTTTTTTTACTTTTTTTAACAAGCGTTCAATTATATAATTTCTTTGTAATTTAAATAATGTCCCTGTTCCTGAAAGTCAATTTTGGCACTTGCGACCTTAAAATAAAATGGTTCTAACTGCACTTTTATGGAAAAATGAGTTTTCGACATAGATGGATGTACCAAAAGTATTTGTATCTGCAATATTATCTTTTTTCTTTTACTTGTGGACAGTGTAATTAGCTTTATCTGCACGTTTCAAATCTGGCTCTTTCAAAATTACATATTCATATTTTCTTAAAATAAAAAGTTGCTATGTGTAATAATAATGGTGGCGTCTTCGCAAGATATTATTATTGACTAATGCTTCTCCCCATGTATTATTTCAGACTGGCAAATTTTAAAAAGATTTGAAAAGATTTGAAACCATGAAACGAGAAATTTAATTCTGTCCAACAAACTTTCATTATTAAAATACTGTTTTCTTTAAGGAAAATATTGTTTTCTTTGTAAGAAATGTTGAATTTATTATATTGGTACGCTTGAAGTTACAAAGTTTCCCAGTAGCACTTTGTAGAAGTTCTATAATGTGTAACATGCAAAGAAAAATTGTGTTGTATGACAGTGATATAGAGAAATACCGTGAAGATTCCGGTTCAGAATATTTTCCTATTAGTTCTGATAGTACTAGTCTTTGGCAATGATGGATTTTATTGCTAATCATCCAGATATCGAGAGCGTAGAAATGAAATATTCCACTCCACGACATTCTAGCATTCAGGTGATAATATTCAATCACTAATAGAAAAATCAATGTCTATCTGTGTCTCCTCTCCCCTCAGTTTTTGTCATCTGTTTCATTTCTTCGTATCCTGCTTGCTGTGAATAGAAAACCTAGTATGAGCGCAGGTGGTTTTATCTTTATGTCTGGCCATTTCGGGATTTGAGCGTGTTCTGTAAACAATGACTCTTTCATGTCATACAGCTTCAGACAAAACAATGTTCTAAAGATTTCTCTAATAGTAATGAACTGTTACGGTTTAACTAAATACCATTTTCCTAACTTGTGTAACTTAATTTTATACCGGAAATACCTCGTGAGATATCGCTGTCGGTAAGCAGATATCGCAGTCGGTCCATCGTCAACAACCTCTCAGACCAAGACCTTTTAGACGCGAAATATTACGTTTCCAAGGGTGTATCTTCGCTACTGTAAGGCATCGGGGTGATGGACCTTCCCTCATACCACACGTTCCATTGTTCCGCGAAAGGAGCGAAATGAAATTCATAGTTGAAATGGAGATCGTTAGATTTCCAGAGAGAAACAAGATCGTCTATAAAAACTGCAGATAGAAGAATATGTACTCGTATAATATCTTTTGCCGTAACATAATATATGATCTTCGCAGTTTGCATTATAATTTTGGTTAATCTATAAACACCCAAATCCTTTTGTCCAGATGCCTGAAGAGATTTGGAGTTCGTGCGCTGGTGTAGCATGTGTGTATACTGAAATATTCAAGACGTGGAAAGTCCTCGGCAAGATGTTAATGTTTACGTCCACGGAGATGGATATGAGCTACATCAACGTGAATGTATCGAAATTCGCCTTCACGCTCCGTTCCGTCCCCACCGAGGTCCATTTCGAATTGGCGAGGCGATTAAATCTTCATTGGATGGAACACCCGAAAATCGCCGCAATGGAGGCAAATTCCTCATCAGTGGTAAGTAATCTTGCCTATATTTCTTTTTCAGTACATTAATAGTGAAGTATAGGTGACTCATTGTGCTTTAGCATTTGTAATTTCTCAGCGGTGGTTCGTGGCACAATTTAATTGTGGTTCTAATTTTCAAGACATGTAATTATTTATGTGATTATGTATTTATTTATACTTTTATTAGTACTTATTTAGATACTGAATTATGTATTTGGTTATTTATACATTTATTTATGAATTTATTATGTATTTATTTACGTATTTATAAATGTATTTTACGTCAAAAAGCGGTAAAAACAGGGTGTAACGTGCTATGTAGAAGTGAAACCAGTGCATGTTTTCATAATTCCAGGAGCTCTAGCCTAAGCCATATACTACTTGAATTTTGAATAAAGAAATAAAATTAGCACTTTTTGCAAGGCTTGTTACAAAATATTCCCTCCGGTGTGATAAAATCTGTTTTCAAGGGTAAATCAGCTATAAATTTGGCAAATTATCCCTCATTATGTCCTTTGTGAAGAAATAATACTTTCTGCTGCGACAACACGGAGAACAATAATTTGAATAACTATGTTTCCCACTTAATTCTAGAAGACGTGCACAGATAATATATTTACATTTATCTCCAGATGCTAAACAAGAGGTCATCTCAGCATTTGCTCAAAGGATCACGGGAACTGGATGAAAAACCTGATCGAGATGTGAGTCATTGACCCAGAAGCTGCGGTTCACCAATTGTTACATATTGTTTAGAATTATACAGTCCAAATGGTAAATAATAAATTAAATAACACTTAAAATTAATGTTACTCTCTAATTGTATGCAGCAGAAACTTTTCTATCAAATTTAATCGTTTAATGTCATCTGGCAAAGTGTTGTAAAGTAATGTACATGTATTGTATGTGATTATTTTGTGATAAGCTGTTGATACTGTCACCTAATGAATACGATTACTACGTCGACTGTTATAGTTATAGACATCGGCGTTTTCTGAAAATATATTCCCGCCCATAAGCAAGTCATTTTTGACAAAAACCAATGATTCGTAAATCATCAATGTAATACTAAAATTCCTAGATTAATAAAGAGAGACTTGTAAGAATCACGTGGGTGGGATTTGGTTATTTTGAGCGAATTTATAATTGTACGAATGTACAACTCTTTCTTGTAATCTATGAGTCTGGGAGCTATAAGATGGATTTCCCCAGAATATTATGCAATATCTCAGGCGGGAATTAACATTCGTGAAATATACACAAGGAGCAGATGACTGAATTTGAAAGAATTCTGAACGCGTAACATAATGAACTTAGTTTTGTGTTCAATTCATTTAAATGGTTCTTTCACTTGAGGTTTGACTGTTTGAGTGGCACCAAAATTGTGTTACCTTTAAATCAGTCAATGCAACAGGCCCAAATAAAAAAGCCTCTCTAATATTTTTGAAAAAATGACAAAAGAGAAATTGGCCCATGATTTTGAATTTCATTTTTGTTGCTTTTTTTAAAGAGCGGGTTAATCTTAGCTGTTTTAAAAATATTTGGAAAAATTCTAGTGTATAAGAATGCATTAAAATGTGAGTTAACGGGTGTATAATGGCAGACGTACAAGTCTTTAACAATCAATCCGGAAATTCATCTACACTAGCCGAATATTTATTTTTTAGTTTATTGATAATTTTGAGAACTTTTTAGGAAGAGTTTTCGGAAACAAACATCATGCTTAATTTGTTTTGGGTACATCTGATGTTGAATTTTGTGGCAGAAGGCCTTAAGTGAAATCAGCAGCAATTTTTGAAAAGTATTGGTTAAAGAGCCGACGTATAGTCGACGTATAGTTTCTCGAAATCTTCAATTCTTGTAAACATGAGTAGAAAAAATGTAATGCTGCGGTAAATGTTGACTTATTTGAATACTATTCGTGAGGCTTTCAAGTTTCAGTACTACTGGAAATGTGACAGGCAACTAATCGACAGGAATCCATCTCATGATTTACTATGTTCTGTAGGCTGAGGATGGAAATGAGTTCGCACCGCCATCGTTATTAAGGTCAACGATGACGATTGGTCAGTTGGAGTTTGTGGCGAGGTACGTAATGTGGGAACCCGGAGAACGTTTCGGAGACCCCATCGACCACGCCGCCGAGCTCCATTGGATCGCTGTGGAGGTGCCGGGTCCGCGCCCTCGACGCGGCAGCCCCGGGGGGGGGTTGGGGCGTGGGCGCTGGGGCGCGTGGTGGCGGGCGAGTCGTGGGCGGCGAGCGTGGCGGCCGCGCTGCGCGCCTTCTCCTCGTGCGGGGGCGCCCCGCAGGACAGGGTGCGCGCCACGCCGCAGCGCCTGCAGCTGGCCGGCGCGCTGCTCGCCTCCGGCATCGTTATCGTGGCGCTCTACCAGGTGAGTCCAAAGGCTGGCACACTACTCAACCAAGGTATAGAATACGAAGAAGCCACAGAGACTCCAGCTAGTGCTCTAAGGGAGTCCAAAGGCTTGGCCACTACCAACCAAAGAATAGGAACGAAGCCACAGAGACTCCAGCTAGTGCTCTACCAGGTGAGTCCAAAGGCTTGGCACACTACTCAACCAAGGTATCAGAATAGGAACGAAGCCACACAGACTCAAGCTACTGCTCTACCAGAGGAGTCCAAAGGCTTGGCACACTACTCAACCAAGGTATCAGAATACGAACGAAGCCACAGAGACTCCAGCTAGTGCTCTACCAGAGGAGTCCAAAGGCTTGCACACTACCAACCAAGGATAGAACGAAGCCACAGAGACTCCAGTAGTGCTCTACCAGAGGAGTCCAAAGGCTTGGCACACTACTCAACCAAGGTATAAGAATAGGAACGAAGCCACAGAGACTCCAGCTAGTGCTCTACCAGGGGAGTCCAAAGGCTTGGCACACTACTCAACCAAGGTATAAGAATAGGAACGAAGCCACAGAGACTCCAGCTAGTGCTCTACCAGGGGAGTCCAAAGGCTTGGCACACTACACAACCAAGGTATCAGAATACGAACGAAGCCACAGAGACTCCAGCTAGTGCTCTACCAGGTGAGTCCAAAGGCTTGCACACTACTCAACCAAGGTATCAGAATAGGAACGAAGCCACACAGACTCAAGCTAGTGCTCT
Organism: Teleogryllus oceanicus; assembly: GCA_964035755.1. Taxonomy (NCBI): domain Eukaryota; kingdom Metazoa; phylum Arthropoda; class Insecta; order Orthoptera; family Gryllidae; genus Teleogryllus; species Teleogryllus oceanicus. Next base: position 343,579,041 of record CAXIVR010000001.1, on the reverse strand, counting down.
ACCAGGGGAGTCCAAAGGCTTGGCACACTACACAACCAAGGTATAAGAATACGAACGAAGCCACAGAGACTCCAGTTAGTGCTCTACCAGAGGAGTCCAAAGGCTTGGCACACTACACAACCAAGGTATCAGAATACGAACGATTGATAATTTCATGTGCGAACGATTGATAATTTCATGTGCCCATGAACTGCTACAGTCAATAGTCCTGTAAGTTAGTGTATGTTTGATCACGGGCGGAGGCTGTGATTTATTCTGCTGGATAGTGTGATTCGGCGTAGACTTACACTTCAGCTTGCGGGGTTTCCGAAAAACAGCCATTTTCCATGAGTGAAGCATCGCCCTGGCCGGGATAGGCTCCAAGCTCGTGACTGGTTCTCCCAATATGTATGGTAATATACTGGACGTAAGTGAAAGAAAGAAAGAAAGATCTCGCCGGTTCGCGACCTTTTTGTTAGAGTACTACTTCGTCATTCACCCGTTCTTGATGTATGGAATTGTCTTTAATACCGGATTCTCAACTCATATGAGAATATTTAATAAATACAATAAATAATATATGAATTATATTAAATATATAATTAATAATATATGAATATATATTAAATATGAATATATATTAAATATATAATTAATAATATATGAATTTATTTATTTTATTAAATGGGAGTTTTTTGTTGTTTTTTTCTCACTTTCAAAATTCAAAATTTATTGCTTATTTATTCTTTAAAATAGATTTTATTACATGGGAGTTTTTTTCTCCCTTTCAAAAATTCAAAATTTAAGTAGTATTAGACTTAGTGTAGGGATCACAGAATTTTGAAAATGTGCACACAATTCACTTTTCCCCATAGCACGTCATACGCAGTTTTTTGACGTAAAATAAATAAAAAAAATAAAAAAATAGAAGTCATCTTTGCATGTGTGTATGATGGGCTGGAAATACTGCGAACAGTTTCAAATGATGCTAAAAAGTGTGAACTATTATTGCACCACTCGTTTTGTCTTTGTTGCCCAGCGTGCAACAGTTCCCATGCCATCGCGCACGTCGGCTTGCCCCGCACGCCGTCCAGGCTGCGGGGTTCAGTTAATATTAAATATTACTTTTAGGTTACAAATTTAATTAGTTCGATGTTTAAAATAGTATTAAATTGTGTGAATAAGTTTATTCACACTTCGGTACCGGCGCGCACAATATGTGTAGAAACTCAGAACACGGACAAGAGATATTAAGAGAACTTGTTTCGAATAAAAAATATACTAATTTTTTGTTCTATCATGGTGAGCGTAAAAAGACGAATTCAATGATACAGATTTTGGCATTTGTTAGATAAGCATCTTTTTTTGGCGACTCGTGTTCAACACATTTTGTAACACGCCGAGCGCGCATTAGCAGGAAGCGCTGCGTGACCTTTGTGGTGGACTGTTACGTTTAAAACATCCGTTAAATATAAGTCACAAAAAATTACCCAAAACATATTCATCCAACATATGATAATATGTATATCATCGGATACGTCATTTTACGCTCGTCATGAAAAACTAAAAATTATATATAGTTCCATTTGGAAAAGAAAACATACAAGTTACCTCAATATCTCGTAAAATACAAGTGATAAAATGGAAACGAATGTTTGATTTATTTGGTTAAAAAACAGGAAAAACTGTATATGACGTATGGAGAGAAGAATATTTGCAGTTCTCTTGAGTACCAGAATCCCATCCCAATATTTTGACGATAAATATTTGAAAGTTAAAACAAACAACAACAACAACAATAATAATAATAATAATATAAATAATACTAATAATACTACAATAATAATAACAACAATACAATTTCGAAAAGCGAGAAATTATCAAGGTTTGAAAAACTAGACATTTTCGTTCCCGAGTTATAGAAAAACTATTTGCCGCGATAAACGAAACTGCAGATTTGATTTTTCTGCATTGCTAACAATGTAGTAGTTCACCCTCAGCTCTACTGCTACCCCTACAAACAAAAGGAGACATCAATAAAACGTGCGCATAGTGTAACTGCATTTATGACCAGTACCAAAACAAGGGGCCCGCCATCTGAGCATTTGCTCAATGGATCAGGGAAAATGGACAAAAGCCCGATCGAGATTATTGATCCCCCAGGGGGATAAAGTAAATAACTTACTACAGGCATAAAAAGTCTTTTTAATGAAATTATACAATACAATTGTAAACTAATCCATTATATATACCATTGTTTTGTAAAATAAACATTATTATGTTTTTGACGATCAGTAAAGTCTCTAAAAGTATAGAAAAAGTTTTGCAGCAGAATAGATTTTACTTTTAACTTAAATTTGTGTACCAATTTTAATTGTTTAATTTCATCTGGTAATGCGTTGTAAAGCAGCGTATTTAAATTGTATGTGGATTTCTTGTAGTGAGCTGTTTATTCCGACACTTGAAGTACATGTCGTGTATTGTAACTATAAATATCAGTATTACATGAAAATATGTTCCCACCGTTAAGTAAGTCAGTTTTGACAAATACTGCAAATTTGTAAATAACTAAGCAAGGCAATGGTAAGATTCCAAGTTCAGTGAAAAGAATTTTGCAGGGATGGCATTTTTCATTATTCGGATAATTTTCTTTTGCAATCTAAATGTCAGGGTACTAAAGGATGAGCTTCTACAGAATATTATACCATATGTCATGCGGTAATGTACATTTATAAAATATACGCAACAAGCTGTTTGAAGGCCGACAGAATTTAAAAGACTTCTGAATGCGTACCATAATGAGCTTAATTTAGTGTTTATTTCTGTTATATGTACATTCTATTTGAGGTTTGGCTGAATTGCGAGACCTAGAAATTTTGTTACCTTAACATCAGCTAATTGCATATTGTTTATTTTCAATGGAGCATGCGATTGCTTATTTGAACCGCAAAATTGCATCGACACAGTTTTTCCTTCGTTAACTATTAATTTGTTATTACAAAACCATTTTGAAACATCTGAAATTGTACTATTTATTGTTTCTCTTTTGCAAAGAACATTCGTGTCATCGGCAAACTGAACTGTTCGTCCACTTTGAATAGATGAGGGCATATCGTTTACGTACAACAGAAAGAGGATACGACGTAAGGTCGAACCTTGTGGGACCCCATGTTCAATTGGCAAAGATTTGGAAAGAGAAGTATATAATGTTCTTTCGTACCATTACGATACTTCTACTCTTTGAGATCGATGTTTAAGGTACGAGGTTATCCAGACTAGGGCAATAACACGAATTCCATAAGAATGTAATTTTGAGAGCAACATGTTAATAAAGTCAAAACCTTTTGAAAGACCTAAAAATCCCGATGTGTTCTTCATTTTGGTTCATTGATGAAGCAAAATCTTCAAGAAAAGAAGAAACCGCAGTTTCCGTAGATTTTGATTTTCTAAATCCATGTTGTGAGTCTGAAAACGATTCGTTTCTCTTGAGAAAAGTTTCCATTCGCTTGTAGAAAAGCCTAATAGTTTTGAGAAAACTGGCAAAGAGAATTTGACAGGTAGGTTCGTATTCATTTTGTTCCTCTTTTTAGAAAGTGGCTTAATTTTTACTATTTTGAAAATATCTAGAAATATTCCTGTGCACACAGAAGCATTGAAAATGTGAGTTAATGGGTGTATAATGGCAGGTGCACACGTTTTTAATAAATAATCCGGAAAATTATAGATAATTTACTTATTATAGATAACCAGATGAATATTTATTTTTTAGTTTGCTGACTATTCTGACGATTTCATTGGAAGATGTTTCGGAAATAAATATCGGGCCAATTTTTTTTTTGAGAAGCGTATCATGTTGAATTTTTATGGTTTTAGACCCTTCGTGAGATCAACCGCAATTCTAGAAAAGTGTTGGTTGAAGAGACTCGCAACTTTTTCTGGATTACTTGTTTCTCTTTCATTATCCTTGAAAACAACATTCTCTACGAAATATCGGGATGACGTGAACGTATTTTATTTATTTATTTATTTATTTTACGTAAAAAAACAGTTAAAAACTGCGTATGACGTGCTATGGGGAAAAGTGAATTGTGTGCACATTTTCAAAATTCTGTGATCCCTACACTAAGTCATATACTACTTAAATTTTGAATTTTGAAAGGGAGAAAAAAACTCCCATGTAGTAAAATCTATTTTCAAGGATAAATAAGCAATAAATTTTAGCTCTTATCATATTGTGCTTCGGAATAATACATTTTGAAAAGGAGAAAAAACAAAAAAACTCCAATGTAATAAAATCTATTTTCTATGATAAATAAGCAATAAATTTTGGCTCTTATTACTTCCTGCCGCGACAACATGGAACCGATAATTTGAATAATTTTATTTCCCACTGAATTCTAGAAGACGTGCACAGAAAATGAAGTTACATTTATGTCCAGAAGCAAAACAAGGGGCCATCTCAGCATTTGCTCAATGGATCAGGGAAACTGGACGAAAAACCTGATCGAGATGGGGGTCATTGACCCGGAAGATGTAGTACAATAGTTGTTACAGGTTGTTTATACTCATTTATACAGTCCAAATGGTAAATAATGCATTATGTATTATTGTTAAAATTAATGTTACTTTTCTTGTGATGCTCAGTATAGTCTCTAATTGTATAGAAACAGTTATGCAGCAGAAACGATTTCACTTGGGATTTAAACTTTTCTATTGAATTTAATCGTTTAATGTCATCTGGCAAAGTGTTGTAAAATAATGTACATGTATTGTGTGTAAATTTTTTGTAATGAGCTGTTGATACTGTCACCTGATAAATATGATTTCTACGTCGAGTGTTATAGTAATAGACTTCGGCATTTTCTGAAAAAATATTCCCGCCCTTAAGCAAGTCGTTTTTTACAAAAACCACTGATTCGTAAATAAAAGGACACGGTAATGGTAGAATTCCTAGATTAATGAAGAGAGGCTTACATGAATTGTGACCATCCGTTTGCCGAGGTCTCGGAAAACGGAGCACATCAATATTCAAGAATAAGATGAGCTGTTTGAACGCGCGCCAACGCGCATGAATACAATCCGAAAATGAAAACTACGAACTATATCCGTAAGGGAGCGTCTCGGTAGAGTATGCGACACCGAGAGTCGGGAAAGAAAGCTTTCTTTTTTGAAGTAACAGCTGGAGAGTGAGGACCTACCGATCACGAGAAGGCGGCACCTCGTACTGCTACGGACTTCAGGACTGCATCTACGATAAAAACTCTTCAAGACATTCGAGGAGGTAATTATCATATTACAAGGCATTAAAACAATTCATCAGGAAAAGGATGAAAGTATAAGTGACGCATTTAAAATCTTTGTAAGAGAGAGGAGTGTGAATAGCATGAAACTAACGAGGCCATTCATTTCTTTTCTTTGCAGTTTTTTTTTATTTTTATATTTATTCTTCTTATACGATAGACTCAGTTGTCGTATTGTAGATTCTTTTAAATATGGAATTAAAAGCTAGTTACATTCTATAAAAGAATACGAAAAGAGTATCAACGGAAAACGAGACGGAGGCCACATCGTGAGTTGAACAACGGTACTGGAAAGGGGCGACCGTGCGGTTCTGCAGAGGGGCGGCTTTGCTCCCGACCGAGCTGCAAGGACAAGGACACCGAGCGACTGGAAAGTCGACGCCGTAGATTTCTACGCCGTGAAAAGACACAGTAAGGTCGTGCCAACTTGAACAATTTGTAGATATTAGAAGGAATAATATGTTTCGGAAAGAAAGTATTAGTACAGGTTCTTTATACCGATATTCTGTAAAAAATAGAATCAATCTTTTCTTTCAAGAAAAACTTAGCTAATTGTAAAGTTGCAACTAGGGAATTTACGACTGGAAGGATTAGGCAAAGTTTTAAGTATTTTTTGAAATTGATTTAAATGAGAGAAAGGAAACAGTGTAGTTAATTATTGAGAGTGTAAGTTGTTTTCTTTTTTTCAGCAAGACAAAATTCTTGTATATGTAAAGTGTTTTATGTTCATTGACTGTAACAGCAATTTAATTAGAATATACTTAAGTAAGTGGAAAGTGATTCGACTTGAGTTTCTGTGTAAATGCATTCAATCCACAACGGCCCACATGACCCTGATCCCGCTATTCTAATTGTATTTTTTTATTTTGCGCCCACCTTGAAAACCCATTCTGAGCTAGCCGGCGGAGGGGTGGGTCGCAGAATCACGTGGGTGGGATTTGGTTATTATTCGTACAATTGGTTTTTGTAATCTAAAAGTCTGAGAGCAATAAGATGTATTTCCCCAGAATATTATGCCATATCTCAGGCGTGAATGAACATTCGCGAAGTATACACAACGAGCAGTATGAAGGTTGACTGAATTTGCAAGAATTCTGAACGCGTAGCATAATGAACTTAATTTTGTGTTCAATTCATTTAAATGGACGTTCCATTTAAGGTTTCACTGAATTGAGAGACCTAAAAATTTTGTTGCCTTAACATCAGTCAATGGTACACTGTTCATTTTCAATGGAGCACAGAATTGTTTATTTGAAATGGAAAAGTGCATTAAAACCGTTTTCTTTTCGTTTACTATTAATTTGTTATTTCGGAACCAATTTGAAACATCTGATATTGTACTATTTACGGTTTCTTTATTGCAAAGGATGTTCGTATCATCCGCAAAGAGAACCGTTCTTCCGTTTCGAATCGTCGAGGGCATATCGTTTACGTAAAGTAGGAACAGAATAGGACCTAAAATCGATCCTTGAGGAACTCCACTTTTTGATATTTCATATTGCTTTAGCTTTGTGTGTAAGGTTGAAATAATCCTCATTATTTTTCATTTTTTTTGCCTGAACTGATATTTTCCTTAAAATTCTTTTAACGGAAGTAAACATGAAAACCGAGTGATTCGTTATGATGTTTAGAAATAAAGTAGAGCGTGTTTGTTTTTACACGGTGTTCTAATTCCTTGTGTGATCCAAGTATTACTTTTTCGTGAAACATGATACTTTCGTGATTCAAGTATTACTTTTTCTGTTTAGCCGCTAGCGTTTTTCGCAGACGACCAGACAGTGTTGCTTTCATTCGATTTTTCGATGACAAGGAGGTACAAAACACGGATTCTGTTTACACCACGGGTTGGAGGATTTTGTTTTCTAAATTTCGCAACCAGATTTATTCACTTTCCCGTTCCTAGGGCCCAGTAATAAGAGTTTTCTGCCAAAAATACGTCGTTTTTCGTGCTGAATTACATAACTTTCTCCCTACTATGTAACGAGAAAGTAAAAATCTTTAAAAGAGGTCATGTACAATTGTTTAAAAATATGAGTACTGTCACGGCTGTCCCCCTTATCTTGTGATTGACGCCGGCCCGGACGTAGCTCAATCGGTTGAATTGGATGGTGGAAGGAAGTTGATGAAAGTTGTTTCAATCAGATTGAAGTTTTTCTAGGTTAATAAATGTGAGCTTTATTCCTGACAGGTGTCAGAGAAGTTACACTAGGAATTACAAGTAAAAATAACCCTACCTATTGAGCTCATAAAAAAATTAAATTAAATTACAAATTGGGTTCTTATTCTTAAATCACAATAGCCAATGCGCGGCAACGCTTACATAAGAGAAGTTTTTAGGAGAGCGCTAAATCCTGAGCGCAGGTTTATTTTGCCTGATGGCGGCTGATGGCGAGAGAAGCCGGCGCTTCGGTAGCGGGGTGTCCTCGGGTCGGTGACCTTGTCAGCTGGGGACTGCGTGCTCGGGGAAGCGGGACCCTTGGTGGCCGTGGCAGCGTCTCCTGCACCGGTCGCGCTGGGGGGCGGCGTCAGGCCGCTTCAGCTAGAGGAAGCCCGGGGTGCTGAGGCCGTCTCCACCTCTCGGAACGACTAGCGGCGACTCCACATCAGTGTTCGGTTGGCGGCGTGGCTTAGAAAGATGACGAAAGTCACCAGAAGATACAGGCAAGCATTAACCTGTGGCTAGCTTGGCGAAATAATAACTGGCCGTTTTATGCACAGTGGCGCAATGGTCATGAATCACAGTACCAACAATCTCGGTGAATCGATCTGAAACCGAGAAGCCATTCCTTTCTGTGCGTGAGCCTCTCGTGAAACTCCTCGGCCGAAAATCAAATCGAGAGTGTTTCTTGAATTTTGCTCCGTGCGTTCGAGCCCTTTGGTTCCCCCTCCCCAAATTGCTTACTTGCTTTCGAAATCACCCCTTCCCCTGTCATTTGTGATCTGATTGGCCTAAGCCTGTGGCGTCGTGGTTAATTCTTCACCAATCAGATGTCAAGATTCTCTAAAATTTTCCGTCAATTCGACCTTTTCCCTCTCACTCTATCTTTAAGTGTGTGCACGTGTGCAATGGCCGTTTTCGTAAACACTCTTTTCAATAAACAGAGTTAATGTACTTCCCAACCGGGGAATCACCTAAAGAAAAATATCGGCTTCGAGGACAGTGAAGCATTCATAAGGGTGGGCCCTGTCCGCGCGCGGCTGTGGGTCGTAAATCCCTTAAGAAACGGGCGATTACGGAGGGGGCCTGGCAGCGGCGGCGGCGGCAGTGGTGGCGGTGGTGGGGGTAGTGGGGGGTGGTAGGCCCCAGCGTGTCCCGACACACAGCCCTTTTGTTGACGAATAATTTTTCTTATTATACGTGAAAATAATGTGCCGCCACAGTACTTTAGTGTAATTTTACAATTTTGAAAATGCAAATTCGTGTTTCCCTGCCTTTGTTTGACGAGCTGCCATTTTGAAATTGTTTTGAATTCTTCTGATTGTTGAAGATGGACATGGAAGTATTAGGAGGCATTATGTTTCATTTATTCAATGTCAAAAACAGTGAAAAACTGTGTATGTCTTACTGTAGGGAGAAATGTATTCTGTTAACGTTTTGTCAAGTTTTGGCATCCCTGTATACACGATGAATTCTGAGTACATTTGTTCTTCGAGTCGCATCGGATTATTTGAAATTAGCCCAATTATGTTTTTATTTTCTTAAAAATTATATTAAAATGTAATATGAAAGAAAAATAAAAATACCATAATTTTGTAGGAACGCTTCGTACCATAATTTCATATTGTAGCGTCATGACGCTACCAACGGAGTTGGGCACGTGGCATGCCCCAGGCTCGGACAATAGCAAGCTATGACGCACCAGGTTTTCCCGGCGTGCGCGTCGCTTGGGTAAGGCAATGGAGGCGGCGGAAGCGTCGCTAGAGGGCTATTTAAGGGCCGAGCGAACAATAGACGTTCTTCTTTGTGTTCCTGGCTGCGAGGTGTTAGGTCGTTGCAGGTGGTGCTTTGGGCACGCGGCGCAAGAAGCCGGCCGCTAGGTCGTGACGAAGGAGACATGTAATTCGGTCTCAGGGCAGGTGAGGCTACGCACAGCGCACGTTAGTAAGGGGGACGGTGTGGTAGTCGTTCGAATATCATTTCTTGTAGTGGGGTCAATTTAGTTTGTTAATTGTACTGCAGTGTTTTGATTGTTTTGTGACCACGGTCGAAGTCAGTAATAAATCAGCTGTGAGTACAACCCACTCTCGTCTGTGTGTTTATTACATCCTGTATGACGCCACAGACGAAGGAGTGATTAAAATGGTGGCAGCGGATAACAAGAACCCGGTAAGCATCGCTGTAGGCCGTGATTAAAATGGTAGCAGCAGTTAACGAGAACCCGGTAAGCATTGCTGTAGGCCGTGAGTAAAATGGTGGCAGCAGATCAAGTGAACCCAGTAGGCATCGCTGTAGGCCAAGATTAAATTGGTGGGCGTTGTTGCAGTAGGCATTGGTTTAGGCCGTGATAATTAAACCAGGAATATCAGCAGTAGGGCTCGAGCAAGCCAAAAGTAGTGTGTAGGCACCGAGTAGCGGGGCCGAGGTAATGCAAGCGTGTATGCTTTACCTAGCATCACGTGGTGCGGTATTTTAGAAGAGTTGTTAGGACCGGCGTAACAGTAAATAGCAACCGATAGCAACTCGGAGTGATTAAAATACTGCGGGCGGAGCGACGCTTCAAGAAAGAAGTAGAAGGAAGGAAGGAAGTCGTACGGGACCGGTACGAGCACGCACGAGGACTACGCACGAGCACCAGAACGAGAGAGGCAGCCGGCAGACAACGCACGGGGTAAGTACGTTTTTCTGTGAGGCACGGCACTGGTTGGAGCTATGGCGTACTTAACTAGATATAAAAAAGAAGGGATGATCAGAATTGCTAATGATTTGGGTATTGTATTAAACGGACGGAAACCGTGATTAAATTAAAAGAGTTGATAATCAGCCATGAGGATTATGAGCAGGAGTTTATTGAGGGTTTGGGCGCACAACATCGCCAGGATATCGAGGAAGAGAGGGCGAGGGTGGAACGGGAGAAGGCGGAAGAGAAGGAGAGGGTAGAACGGGAGAAAGATAGGGAATTAGAACGATTGAGAATCGAAAGGGATGCTGAAAGAGCAAGCGTAGGAGGAGCGCGGAAGCACGTGGTGAGGCACGAGTTGAATCGCATCGGGAAAGTATTAAAGTAGGGCAGATTATAGGTCGATTTCGTGGTGAGCAGGACGATATCACGACATATTTAAGTGCCTTCGAAAGTCAGTGCAGACAGCTGAAGGTACCCGAAAGCGAATGGGCTGTTCATATAATTGGATTGTTGCCGTATAATGTGAATAATTGGATTACGTTAGATGAACAGGAGGACGAATGGACTTATGCAACCTTAAAATCAAAATTATTGGAGTTATATAGATTTGATGCGGAAAAATTTCGTCAGCTGTTTGTTAAACACAGCAAAGGTAATAATTCCACGTGGGGTATATTTGCTCGAGAATTATTAAATTACGCGAGAGAATGGGTGTCCGGATTAAGTGTAAACATGTTTGAGGAGCTATTAAATCTGATAGTTACGGATCAGATGAAGCGGAAGGTTTCATGGGAAATGCGCGATCATTTTGTTGATTCGTGGGCGGAATTTATCAATCCTTTAGATTTTGCGAAGAAATTAGACGCGTATGAAAATCACAGGCAAGGGTGGAGGAAGTCAGGACCTTTTCAGTCCAAACAGAAAGAGCCGGTAGAAACAAAGGGCGCAGCAGGGCCGGGGAAGGTAATTCCGAGTACGAGCGAGAAGGACAAGGTGCGGCGCGGCCTGAATTCGAGAAGCGGTTTGTTAGGAAATGTTTTGTATGCCAGTCGCCACAACATTTGGCTAGGCAGTGTCCTAATAAAAGACCGAAGCTGCGAATCATGTGGGTGAGCCGGAAGCGAGCGAATTGTTTCGTGAACATACCATTGTTGGAAAAATTAACAACCATCCTTGCCGGATTTTAAGAGACACTGGGGCTTCGTTTGATTTAGTGGGTGAAAATTTAATTGATGCAGCAGATTTAACTGGAGAATCAATTTGGATTAGTCAACCCTAGATAAATTTCCAAGAACTTACGTGTGCGCAGATCGTCCTAGAAATACCGAGCGGGCGTGTAGTTACGCGGCTGCTGTGTACCTGAAGAATGCGAATTACCTTATTACATTCTCAGCAATCGAACCATGTTATTATTACAAGAGGTTAAAGAGGGCTTTGTAGAACCGCAAGAAATTAATTTAGTGGTTACTGCGCTAGTGCGGCAAAGGCAGATCAAGTGGGCCGGGAAATTCTGTAGAATCGGTCGTACAGCCGGTGGAGACGGAGCTGAGTGAAAGTATTGTGGAGGTAGAGGAAGACACAGGGGCGACATGTGCCGGGAGCGAAAGTGAAGTTGAACTCTCGGGTGAAATCAAGAATTTGTTGCGAGTAGACGCGGAGCAATTTCGTACGGCGCAGCAAGAAGACGAGGAGATCAGGCAGATTTATGAGGCACATAAAACCGTAAATCAAGCTTTAGGAAAAGATTCTATTTTGTTAAAAATGATATTCTCTTCAAGAATCGGCAAAGTAAGAAGGAGAAACTTTCGAAATGTTAGTTGTCTAAGGTTTATCGCGGAGAAATCTTAAAGGTTTGTCACGAAACGGCCTCGAGTCATTTAGGTAGCTCGAAGTCAAAAGCATGTATGTCGCGATATTTCTACTGGCCGAACTGTTTCCAGGAAATGGAGAAATTTGTTAAAACTTGCAACAGTTGCCAGATAGTAGGTCATGGTGGGGATAAGAGGAAATCACCTTTAGTTATTGTGCCTACAATTAGTGAAGTGTTCTCCAAATTAAACATTGATACTGTAGGGCCGTTTACGCAAAGTAGTTCTGGGGCGAAACACATTTTAACTGCAATTTGTGTAGCTTCACGGTACCCCGAAGCCATTCCTATAAAGGATTTGCAGACGACCACTATCATAGAGGCTTTATTAGAATTGTTTAGCAGGACCGGATTTCCGCGGAAATTCAAACGGATCAGGAACATGTTTTACGAGCAACTTGATGGTAGAATTCGCAGAAAAATTTAGAATTCGACTAACTTATAGCTCGCCGTATCACCGCAAAGTAACTCGGTAGAGAGAATACACCGGACGATGAATAGATTATTCAAGGTTCTATGTTTAGAGGCAGGAGGTGACTGGGAGACGAACCTTCCGGCAATATTGTTTGCCATGAGAACGTCGGTTCATGAGTCTTTAGGTATACGCCGGCAGAGTTAGTATTTGGGAAAATTTGAGGACACCTGTGACACTTTGTACGAAAATATTGTCGAAAATGAATCAGAGAGTAATTCTGTGACTGAGTATGTGTTTGAACTCATGAATAGGCTGAAGCATATTAGGAAACTGCGCATCAAAGATTAGAGGGCGAGCAGCAAAAAGAAAGGTTGCGTATGACAAGAAGGCAGTTGTAAGAAATTTTAGTGTGGGAGACAAAGTATTGATCTTTGCTCCTAATAGAACAAAAAAACTGTCAGTTCAGTGGATGGGACCGGGGGAAGTCACAGAAAAGGTTTCAGATGTAAATTATGTTGTAAGATTACCTAATAAGAGTTCCGGGAAGGTTTATCACGTAAATATGATGAAACCGTATCATCAAAGGACGGAATATGTAAATTTTGTTGCGGAGAGTAGGAATGAAGAGGAGGCAACTGATGACGCGATTGATAAATATGCGCTAAAGCTAGAAGCGGGCGATTTCGAGGTTGAGTCAATGCTGGTAGGTACAGATGTTGCACCGGAAATGCATGAGAAATTAAAAGCAGTAATTGTGGAATTCAGGATATCTTTTCTGATAAGCCAGGTTTGACCGAGAAAGTAGAAATGGATATCGAACTGATTGACAATACGGCGAAGGTTAGAGTGCGCCTTATCGCACGTCTATGAGACAAAGTAAGATTCTACAAGAGGAGATTGCTAAAATGTTAAAGGACGGAATCATTGAAAGCTCGGATTCTGATTTCGCGTCGCCCATGATTTTAGTAGAGGCTCCTGGCAAGAAACCCAGGCCATGTATTGATTATCGCAAGTTGAATAATATTATTAAAACTGAATATTTTCCACTGCCTAGTTTAGATGAGAGAATTGAAACGGTAGCAGCTGCGAAAATAATATCCACTTGTGATTTGAGCAAAGGTTTTTGGCAAGTTAGGATGACAGAAAGGGCGCAGAGATATGCCACTTTCTGCACAAATTTCGGAAGTTACAAACCATTACGTATGCCTTTTGGGATTAAGAATGCACCTTATGTGTGTAGTAAATTAATGGCGGCATTACTTAAGGATTGTTCGAATTTGCTATTCCTTATATGGATGATATCGCAATCTTTAGTAACGATTGGTCGGATCATCTGCGTCATTTACGCACAGTATTTAAAATACTAAGGGAGGCGAAACTTCACGTTCAGCCGGCGAAATGCAAGTTTGCTCGCGGAACCGTAATGTTTCTGGGCTACGAAATTGGCAGTGGTCTTATGAAGCCGAACGAGGTAAAAGTACGCGCGATTAAGGAATATCCGAGACCGAATACAAAAAAAGAAATTAGGAAATTTCTAGGATTAATTTCATATTACAGGCGTTTTGTGCCGAGATTTTCGGAGAAGGCTGCGCCTCTCACAGATTTATTAAGGGGAAGTACACGACAAGGGAAAATAGCATGGTCGCAAGTGTGTGAAAAAGCATTTATAGAACTGCGGGAAGCTCTGTGCGGTGAACCGGTCATTCATGCGCCTGATTTCAGCAGGGAATTTTAATGCAGTGCGACGCGTCAGACAGAGGGCGGGGATTGTATCTCGCAGTTAGACGAGGAAGGAATGAAAATCCGTGCTATTTCTTAGCAAGAAGTTTTCCTTCAGAGATGAAATATTGCGTGACAGAGAAAGAGTGTGCTCGATTATTTGGGGCTACAACGATTAAAACATTATTTAGATGGGAATGTTTGCCTAAAGGTAGAAACTGACCATAATCCTCTGGTTTGGTTGCAACAGTGTCCCGGAATAATCCCAGATTGATGCGATGGTCATTGGCAATTCAGCATCTGAATATTAAGATTAAACATCGGAAAGGTAGTCAGAATGTGAACGCTGACATTCTTAGCCGTATATACGAGAATCAGCTCCAGGCAGAGTCGGGCTTTGCAGAGAGACGTATGTCCCTCGGCAACGCGTGTGATGTGAGTGCGCGACAAGCAAGTGCCGACACAGTTCACAAAGGTGAAACTGTTGCTGTAAAGCAAGTGTCTCTTGATCGAAAACACGAGACGTGAAGCAAGACGGACTGCAGGAAATCAATAATTTACGACTTTTGCATAATTATATTCACGCAGAAGATAAAAATAAATTGTATATTATTAAAATCTGAATGTGTAAGCAATTAGTAAGCATTTATGTGTAATGGATAGAGACTCACAGAAGAATTGAAAACTGTATATAGTTCGTGATGTGACGCAAGTCAAAGTGTGCATGTTGTAAATTTGGCGAAAAGGTATATTGCAGATTTGTTTATGTAATGTTTTGAAAGGGTTATACGGTGGATTTGTTTTTTGGATTTTTTGGAAGGGTATCTGGTGGATTTGTTTTTGTAATATTTTGGAAGGGAGAAGAAAAATCTTGGCTACCACATCATAGCGTTAGGAAATTGGGGTAGTAGATGAGTGTAGTTTGGTGTTATTGTAGTTATTCAGCTGATATAAGGAATAGAAAAGTAGGTTAGTAGAGTTGGAAATGACAATGTAGTTGATGTAATTAGTTAGGTTAGGCGCAGTTGTTTAAAATGTGAGCCAACTGGCCTAGGGCATTAACTTTGGGGAATTTTGTTCTGTGTTATTGGCAACTGCGAAAAAATTCCTGGGGGGGTATATAGGAGTTTGTAGCGTCATGACGCTACCAACGGAGTTGGGCACGTGGCATGCCCCAGGCTCGGACAATAGCAAGCTATGACGCACCAGGTTTTTCCCGGCGTGCGCGTCGCTTGGGTAAGGCAATGGAGGCGGCGGGAAGCGTCGCTAGAGGGCTATTTAAGGGCCGAGCGAACAATAGACGTTCTTCTTTGTGTTCCTGGCTGCGAGGTGTTAGGTCGTTGCAGGTGGTGCTTTGGGCACGCGGCGCAAGAAGCCGGCCGCTAGGTCGTGACGAAGGAGACATGTAATTCGGTCTCAGGGCAGGTGAGGCTACGCACAGCGCACGTTAGTAAGGGGGACGGTGTGGTAGTCGTTCGAATATCATTTCTTGTAGTGGGTCAATTTAGTTTGTTAATTGTACTGCAGTGTTTTGATTGTTTTGTGACCACGGTCGAAGTCAGTAATAAATCAGCTGTGAGTACAACCCACTCTCGTCTGTGTGTTTATTACATCCTGTATGACGCCACAATATTACTATTTTATGCGATGTTGCCATAACATTCAGCGACGGATATTTGATTAAAAGTTATGTCGAGAACTTTATTATTGGCGACATGAATGGGAGAAATATAAGATATGGTGGCTTCATTTACTCAACGTTCATGTTAAAATTACTCTACGTTCAATAAAATGGTGTATTGTGATGCAAAATAATGTTTGTAAATACAAAATATTTGAAAAAGTAGAGGTCGGGAATAATTGTTTATTATTGTTTCAGGGCCAGATAATCAATCTCGTGAGACACATGGAACTCTGCCCCACAATTAGTACGTTCTTTCAGCTTTGGAAATCTGGTTTACCCCTAATTGGAAGTGAACTTTATATTAATATAACCAGAAATGACCTCAGAGTTGCGGAATCTGAACAAGAAAGAGATGCAAAGATCAAAATCTTGAAACAGAGGCTTCGAGTGATAAACCACATGAAAGCAGAAGCCATGCTGTATAAAGAGGAAAGGTTTGCAGAGCTCAGCCCGCATTCGAGTACACAGCAGTCCTCAGCTTGGGATTATCGCCACCCAATGGAGGAAAGACTTTTTGTACATTTAAAAACCTTTTACGCACGAAGGTAAGTCGACGATAAATTGAACAAAATAAAATCTTCCGTTACCCCGTATACAGCGCTTCGAAATTAAATATCATTTTTCATGTACATCAATTCATCAGTACCCACAAATATAACATTATAGCCGATTCATTATCTATGTATTATATTATGTAGATTTTAAGTATATTCTGGAACCAGAGAAAAAATATCAATTTCGATTATTTTAGTTTCAAGGTATGCTTTCAATCAACCTTTTTTTAAAAATATAATCGGCCGTCATTTCAACCCCTAACTAATTCCAAAACACTTAAAAAGTCACTTGAGGCATGGTATATCTGCTTGCACATATTCATTGATGTTGGCTGTTTGTGGCATCTGGAAGAAAATTATTTCGTTTTAAGGGCGCATCCAGTGACGTAACTTACGTTCGTGTCACCCGGAGCAAAATTAATGGTGACACCCCGACTAAATTAAATATAAAATATCTATATATGAATAGTTTGTACATTATTTAATAAAAATTCAAGTATATTTGCACAATATTAAAGATAATTTGTAGATTATTTTATCAAGATTTATGACAAGATAAGACACAGTAAACGCCGAAATCGACTCTTGGACCACTAAGGAATTGGGGCTTACTGTTTACCGTTTTGCGTTTTTATTTACATTATTTTTGTTTTCTAAGTATATATGATTTAATTGTATAACTATTAAATTAATATATATACATAATTTTTAAATAAATAATTAAAATTGTATTATTTGTACTATAAATTTTTTTAATTGGCGTCCCCCATAAAATGGTGACACTCGGGGCGCATCAACACCTTAGGTCATTGGTGCTATTGCAATTATTATTCTTGTAAGGACATGTATGCACTGTAACAACGTTAAGCAAGAACATTTCAAAAATTCGAAGTAAAATGCATAGACAAAACTAATGGTATACAAGCATGTCTGCTGGCAAAACATAGAAAAGGAGCCAGGTAATTTCCTCCTTGCCCACTGAGCAACTCCCATCCCATTTCTCTGCCACGGATGAGTTTAAATTTCACGGAGTTTTGCTTACATGACCAGTGAGTATGACACTTAACACAAAATCTCACCAAATGGCATAAAGCCGGAGGCTTAGCATGGTAATTTCTTTTGGGTAGGCCCTGCAGCAGATTTACTTATTACTTATTTTGATTGATTATTTTTAATTGATCTTTGTAGAAGCATCACGGCAACCTGAGTGGAATGCCAGGTGTGTGGTCGGTATTCTACTAAGGCTACCGTGGAATTGATAATTCGGGTCAGGATAGTTTTCTTAATGATGTTGAAGAAACACTTAACTTATTTCGCATTATAATGAATAAGATAATTACCAAGAATTTAATTTGTTTTTAAGTAAATTCCAAGAATAAATCTTCACACCATCTGCAAAATATTGCTACCCGAAAGTGAGTTAACGAATTGTATATTAAGAGCCACATCATTTTATCGCACTTCTAGCTCTCCATTGTTTTCTTATCGCCTCTTTCAACAGTGTCCATTCTCACTAGAGATTAGTTATTCCGATAAGCTGGTGTTGCTAGTGTGTGTGTGTGTGTGTGTGTGTATGTGTGTTGGTGAATGTCCCTGTGACGTGAGTCCGCCAGAGGCCACGACCGAATGACGCAACACGATGAGTGTAACCGATAGGAGAGCATTCGGCTGGCTGTAGTTGCCTCGAGTAAAAGCACATTTGTATCTCGCGAGCACGTGCTACGCATGCGTTGAAGACGCCGAATCGCCACAACCTTCTTCCCATGACATGTAAGTCCGCTATTAAGCGGGTAGTTAAAGATGAAAACCTTATAAGCCAGACGTGAAACGTGGTAATTGTGAATTAGAAAATTATCAATAAATGCATTATGACGTAATGAGAGCAGGTTTTGTTTTGCATTAAACGTTTGGGTAGGCTCCACCTTGAGCCTAATAGGTAGCTAAGCAACTGCGTACAGTTATCATAGAAGGGCACAATGACATTAATTTCGATGGTCACTTTACACCTGGTCAGGATGTAGAAAAACAACAACGTGCCGCCCAAAACACGAACGTTATAGTCTCCACTCGGCGTGTCTCATTTCACAGTATTCGCTGCAACAGAGGAGCAAACAACCAATTGAAACTGTATCTCAGAGTCAAACATTTCAAACTATTTGATTTATACATCTTTCGGAGAAAACCATTCACCCGCCATGGGATTCACCTGGATTTTGACGGAAAATATGTACTTGGATGAGAGCTTTCAAAACATCTTTTCACAGCCGTGGCAGATTTCTTCCCGAGACCTGTCCCCACACACTTCTTCTTCTAGTCAGTGGCGATTTATGAACATTATTTTAAGTATACCGCACTTTATGGAAGCTTCATTAATCGTTGCCCTTTATTTGGAGCTTTTCTGAAATCCCAACACTATGAAATTCCGTCCTTAAAATTGTTCAATAATACAATTACACAAACCACTATCTTCTGGAACATTAACACAAAAACGTGAGAGAAGGGTAACTTACAAACGACCAGAGAAGGACTGTTCACCGCAATAGTTTGCGGTGCCTACCGACCGTCCAGACGCGCATCCTCCCCTCTCCCCGCCCTTGAAACATGAGGAGCTCTAGGTTATCGCGGCTGACATGCGCTGCGAATTCTCTGGACAACATTAAGAACTGTTTGAATCTTCTCACACTAACGCACTTCATATCGCTTACGGTTGCGGAAGAGTGACTGGTTCTGGGTAGCAAAACAGAGTTTTTTTCGCATCTGTTTCAAAGCTTTCAAAATCTCAATAACGTTTTAGAGGATTACCAAGCTAATGAAGTATTTCTTATACACTTCGAATTACTAGATATACTGAAAAAAAATGATAAATGAATGAAAAAATGAATTTATCGAGGCTACATTACAGTGCGATCCAATAGCAATTTGCTACACAGGTTATTGGTTACCTCACAATGAACTAAACTGTCTCCAAATTACTAGTTTTAATCTCGCCCGATCGTATTGTACAGCGAAGGAATCAAATAAGGCCTTTCATAGGAAGATTCGTGTATTTACGTAAAAATGCCCATACCATTTTGTCAGACATCAATGTATGTGATTTTTTTTAAACAATGGTATATTTTATTACGTTTGAAATAATCTTACATTGCATAGTACTTCCAAGAAAACGATCTTTGATTTAGACCAATTTCATTAAAACCTGTGGCACCTTGCATTATATATCCGTTAACTATAATTTTCAATGTTTGTTTATACACAGGATTATTTTAGATATTTTCAAAACAGCAAATATTTAACTTAAAAAAGGCAACAAAAATAAAATTCAAAGTTATCGGTCAATATCTCTTCTGTCAGTTCTCTCAAAAGTATTAGAGAACATTGCCAACATGCGAATGGAAAATTTTCTTAGAAAAAATAAGTTTTGCAACTCTCAAAATAGATTTAGAAAATAGAAATGTACGGAAAGTACCATTTTTCTTCTCTTATAGATTTGCTTCATTCATGCATCAAAATGAAGCACGTATTGGCACTTTTTAGATCTTTTGAAAGTTTTGGCGTCATTGACCTTGACATTTTGCTTTTGAAATTTCTGACGCATGGATTTTGTAGTATTATCCTAGATTGGATAAAATCGTACCTAAATTATCGATCGCAAAAACGTAGTAATGACGTACGGGCACTAAAACAGTTTTTACATATCTTTCCAATTCTTTGCTAGTTGAGCATGAGGTCACCCAGGGTTCGCCCTATTTTACACGTCAACGACATTCCATCGTCCATTGAAAATAGAAAAATAGTTCTGTTTATCCGTTATAAGAATATAATTCGCAAAAAACAAAAACAAAAAACAATAAAATAGTACGGTTTGAGATGTTCCATTTTTTTAAATAAGAAATTAATAGTTAACAGAAAAGAAACGCATTCAATGCGTTTTTCCTTTTCAAACTAGCAATCGCATGGGAAGACGTTTCGCCGTTAATAGATTTTTCGGTGTCAATGATCCCCAAAACATGGATTCTGACTACTGAGTAAGAGTGTGCAATTTACTATCTATACTTCTTTTTTCGTTACCGTGGCCCCGCAATAAGAGATTTTCTCTCGAAAATTCACTGTTTTCCGGCAAAAGATTCTAACACTTTCTCTCTTTACGAAGTAAAGTTCAAAGGTTTGGTTTGTGAAAACTCCTTGGCACATTCTTGTATTATTATAATATTAAGTAACTTATAAAATACAAGAAAGCATGTGATGTTGTAGCACCATTAGTTAAAGTTTGAGTTCCCTTAACAGCTCAACGTTTACATGTATTCAGAAATCACGTTTAGGGCTGGTTAGTTTCTTTGAATTAAGATTAGTTAGCTCAGTGTCACTGTTTAAGTTAATATTAATAATTAATGTTAATAATGTAATTTATAATTAAATAATCACGGTCGCCAACTGGAAACTTCATTGCAACAAATCCTAACCATAATATTTTATTTATATCAATTTGTTAAGAAACAACTGTAATTAATTAAACAAACCAAATGACTCGTAGCCTAAGGGGGCGATGCAACAAAAAACTTCAATGAACTACGAACACAAATATATACGAAGGCAAAGATTTCTCAATACAAGAATCTCTCTTTATATAATGAAAAGAATTACAATGTTACACAGAGATAATTTAGTGAAGATGGGTTTTAAACGTAATTCATCACCATGGACCCATTTCAACAAAAAATCAATATTACAACAGCCACCATAAAATTAAACCATAATGACATAACTTTCTTGTGCATGGATTTCGTTCGTTATGTTGCCACAAAATTGTTTAACAATGTCAGTCTCGAATAACATAAACAAATAGTGTCCACCTTTCTACCAAAAGGCGCACTCAGGCGCATTACCAACATATCAAAATAAATGTCGCTCTAGCGTCCGAGAGGGGCAATGGCCTTGTCTTGGGGAAGCAGCGAAAATGACGCTTTATACAACAGATCCGGTAAGCTCGCTCGGCAGTGGCTTCCCATGGGATCAATGGCGTGTTAAAGAACCTCTCTAAGCTCCAGCACGAGCTCACACACCTATTCCGTGCCGCGTCAACTAGCGTGATTCTTCCGGCACGAAATGTAGAATAATCACCAGGAACAGCTTGGGAGAAAAATGTATCGTTGCAACAATTCAAAAAACACAAATAAGAAATGCGCAAGAACCAGTTTGACAGAACTGCAACTCATGGCAGATGCCTCAAACAGTAATGCTGAAAAGATCCACTACAAAAAATTCCAGATGAACACAAGAATGTGCATTACAATTCACATCAAATAAATCAATTTGAGCGAATCCATACGCATAGAAACGTGCTGCGAGCTGCGGAGCGTTAAAACCAGAGCTATGTATAAATAAGAGTATTACATAATATTGACTTAGGTACATCCAATTTAGAATTGAATAAACCAAACAATACGGCGTGAAGCCGGGCTAACTCTTGAGCCATAACCCATATAAAACGGCTATAAAAATATTTACAAGGTGAAGCGAAATACGTAGGTGCGGTCAAAAATGGCCTTAACAGGATGAATAAGTTACATATTCAAATCCGAGATTTTAAAATAATTACTTACACAATCAAGTTTAAAAGACGGGTTCCATATTAAGAGATTGGTATAACGGATTGGCAAAAGAACGCCAACTAGAAGCAATGTATCCAAGCTTACAACACCATTTTCCAAAGAGTAATCAACAGTTTGTTTACATATTCATTTTAAGATGTTTTAACAGTGTTACAAAGATAAATAAAGTGTAAAGTGGTTACATAAAAGTTTAGATAAAGGGTTAATTAAAATTGGGCATTAATTTAATTTAGATATTCATTAAATAATTATATTAGATAAGAAGTAAATGGTCATTGAAGAAAATAATAAAATTAATAATACTCAGTCTCTTACAACGATATTTTCTCTTTGGTTGTGGCCACAACTCATCTTATATCTAAGATCTCACATTCAGACTGCAAACCGTCTTCTAAAAGCCAATGCTTTTCAGATTGTTATTCACCACGGTAAAAGCACAATTAGTGGTCACAGTTAAAACTAGTGATGCTACCAAAGCACACACTTTCTCGTATTATATCTAAATGCTCCGCAATAATACAATGAGATACACCAGCCAAAGCGTTTTCAACGGGGGCATTTTCCCCCCTCTGAGACCCGAACTCAGATCCTCAAAGTTAACTTGCCTGCACTCACACCACTACGCCACACTACAGCCACAAGGATGAAATTCGGGCAGAGGCATGACGAGATAAATGCCCGATTCATGTAAAAAAACCCTCAACAATCAAAATATCCGTTAGAAACTCCCAAAGCCTCCAGTCCGTTCAGATCGAACAGGGAAGATCAATTTTGCAGAAAATCATTGATCGGTTAAGCCGCTACAGTTGACCACAGACGAACCGACAGCTGTTAGGTGGATTGATAGATTGAGATTCCGAGCGCGTCAATGGCTAAGGGCATTATTCCCTTAAGCGTAGTATAATTTATCCAGAAATAAAAAAGCACACAATCAACACATTTTGTATTTTTTTAAATTCTAGATTAATTTATCTTTCATAATAAATATATTCATTTCTTTTGTAGTACATAAACAATTTACGTGTTTCTGGAGCGTACTTATGCTTCTACAATGTAAATTTGTGCCTGAAAAGCATTTTTTAAAATCAAATTTTGTTGCTTATTGCGGCTCAGCCATTCAGAATATCCAACTAGTATAGTAGACAAAATAAGCTTGAAATTGTCTTAAGAACTTATTTTCCAATTTTCAACGTTTCCTCCCCGGAAATCCTGTATTGTATTGAAATTTTATGTTAGATTGATAAGTTTTATTAAACTGGTTCATGGAGATGCACAGAAAGACAACAATTGATTTCACGTGATATAGGTTTTACAAACCGAACTTGAAATCAAAATTGCAAAAATTGTTTAAAAGTTGCAAATTGGAAATTTACGTACAGACACGTCCGGGTTATTCACATATATTGATTGTATCTGTGAGCAGAAGTGCTTCAAATGATTTGTAAAAAAATTTCTCAAATCCTCAATAGTTGTCTGCAACGACATTGATGAAATTAAAATTGTGTGAGACTCAAACCTGCGACCTTTGGGCTCCAAGTGGACGTTTTGGCACCGTACACGCCATTTACAACCTCGACCAACGGAGGGGACAAGATTTCTATACGTCCCTAATTGTCTCTGTTCTAGCAGTAGGGAGCCGAAAAATTGAGAAAATGTCTTTCGGGCGACCAAAAAAGGTATCTTTTCAGACACCAATCAAACGAAATTAGCTCGTTTTTTTC
Organism: Teleogryllus oceanicus; assembly: GCA_964035755.1. Classification (NCBI taxonomy): domain Eukaryota; kingdom Metazoa; phylum Arthropoda; class Insecta; order Orthoptera; family Gryllidae; genus Teleogryllus; species Teleogryllus oceanicus. Next base: position 343,555,352 of record CAXIVR010000001.1, on the reverse strand, counting down.
AGAAGTTGTACATGACCGTTTTGAAGATCTGAATTTTTTACAACAGACTTTGTTTAAAGCAAAATCTGCTATCTCCAATTTTCAACTGTTAATTTTTTGGCGTTTTCGTAAAACACGGAGCAATAGCCGAAAATGGGACTAGCACCATATATTTTACCGTCTCTTATTACATATGAGGAGCAAATTTCAAGAAAAAGTTTGGAGCGGTTTTCGAGAAAAAAGTACCTATGTTTCGTGTAAAATTTCACGAAAAGTTTGCATATTTTCGAAAATTGATCGAAAATTTATTTAAATATCTTTATTGAGGAACAGATTTCTTTGAGTTAAAAATCTTTATCGTCAGTATTATAGTTTTAGGAAGACCCCAAAAACTGAATTTTTTTAAAACACCTGTGGTTTCAACGAACATGTGTCCACAATCATTCTCTGAAGGGTTCTTTAAGATTTCTGTAGACAAGTTTGATCAAAAAATTTGGTGCCATTTTGAGAAAATTTTCAAAAAGATTTTATGGCTTCATGTGAAGTACCTTCTAAAGTCAAAATATCCGTTTGAAACTCCCAAAGCCACTAGTTCATTCAGATCGATTCGGAAATGTCACTTTTGAAGAAAGTCGGCTTAACAGTTTAGGCGCTAGCGTTGACCACAGACAGACTGGCGGACAGAAAAAATGGCCAAAAAGGCACGGACAGGCGAGACACCACCGCGCCAGCTGCATCGTTTTGACACAAAATATTGCGTGCGGTGCAATGTTAATAGTACAATATGAAACAATGATGCAATGGTGGGTTTTAATACACGAGTGTGATATTACGATACAAGCGAGGAACGAGCGAGTATCGTAAACTTCACACGAATGTATTAATACTCATTACTTCGAGTTTCATACGGGACTGTGTCTATGACTTATGGTAACGTTTGTAAGAAACCAATAGCATTGAGTCGTTTCGTGGCAGTTGCCATGCAGGATTCTCCTTCCCTGCCGCAGGTGGCTTTGATTTATCACACTAGTCCAATAGGATTAAAGTGAAATTACAATACAATTTATTTTAAATAATACTCCGCGTAAAAAATACTAATAATAAAATAAATTACAACTGTCAAGCCTAATATAATACATTCTAATGTACACAATCGAACGAAACATTTACTAGAACGATTCTCAATGATTAATATGTCAATACCTGGTTTGTAATATTTTCTTTGATTGGTCAAGAACCTGTGCCTGAGTACCATTATTCAACTTGTAGCATCCATCATAAGGCAGATTTTTGCAATACGAGTAGAAAAATCTATTTTTATCTCCGTAGTGTATTAAGCATATTTTTGCCGTGTTCAACTACGTAATATCTTCACAATTAAAGTATTCGGCTTGTTCGTGAAAGCAAATTTTGACTGCTTTATGCATTACAATGACAAGGCATGTAGAATGTTATATTTTAGTGGATAGTATTATAATGCAGAATGGATAAAAACATGTACGCAGACTGGGCATTGAACCCGCTACTCTTACAGTTCTGGACTAACACTTCGACACTGGGCCACCCATTCGCTGTTTTAACACTGCGCTTAAAACAACACATTTTATATTAACGAAACTTGATTACTAGAAACTACGTTACATATACTAAAATTAATGTCAATTCACTTTTAGGGGCAGGAGTCATAAATGTATTTTACGTCTATACTATTACTATTTACCTCTCAATGAATGTTGTGATAGTTATACAATTTCCAATACGGTAAATTCAATCTTAATAATTCGGTCTAGAGAAATTTCAAGAATCTCGTTAGATAGCGCTGTCGGCAGACAAAGTTGTCCTACGTCTCTGGCAAAGGCATTTTCGAAGCGAAATGTTAGGATTCCAAGGGTTTTCATCTACAATGGTGAAGGTAGAGATGAAAATCGGTCGTTCAAAGAACTTGAAATTAAGAAATCCAAAATGTTGCGAAAATATGCGTGATTTTGGAGTACTGTTGCCTGAAATATATGCATTTTAAAACAAGTATTTTCTTAAAAGCGGCTCCATTTGCTTAAATTTTATACATCGATGGATAGGCTACTCGGAAACCTGCTTTTTAGGAACAAAGGACCCCGAAAACCTGTTTTTATTGTTCCACTTATTTAAGATGTAAAGGGGTTCTTCTGAGATTTTAGACCAAAATACGTCGAAACACCGATATTTGGATTTATGCATTTCACAATAGCCCACTATGTGGGGCAACCAGGGATACATCATTTTTACATGTGCAGCTATTTTTAAATGTCCTGCGGGATCTTAACTGATACCTACACCACCCCTTTAATCGGTTACGCTCCCTTGAGACAATATGCATTTTTACTATTCCCCATCTTTTTTAATTCGTAATTCGCCCACAGACTGTTGCTGTGTAATTTGTGCTGCATTCTAATACCATTACTGATAACTATGTGGTCTTCATTGTCATGGAAAAATATTTCCCTTACTCTTAACATTAGGTTGTTACTTACAGGACTGCGCATGTGATCACTGATATCACTTTTTTCTGGACGTTTGCAAATAGAATAAGAAATTAGCTTAAATATATTACTAATTGATCTTGAGAATTCCAGCCAAGCACAAGTTTTTTTTACGGTTAATTACCCAGATTAATTTTTGTACGCTTCTGTCATCATAAATAATAAAAATGACATATACTAATCATAATTCGTTTGCGACGTAGCCATCTGCAGCTTCATTAACAAACACATGGCTCATTTCATTCAAAATAGGTATCAATACTGTAACACCCCGCGGGGATGCTCTCAGGGTGACCTCGACCTACCTTCTCCTGGCGCTGTTGGAAGATGAAGCTTGCCCGGCTACACCCGCAGAAGACCCTGAAAGGCTGAACGGGAACATGCGTGGCGTGGGCATCGGCATGCGTCTTGTATAAAGAAAAGATAGCTCTTTCATGAACTTACATTTAATATTAGCGAGCTTCCTCTGGTGAGGCCAGATACAAATAACACGAAAAAAAACAACAAAAAGAAACTTAACCTAACTTACAGCTATTGTACATCAGGCGGTCATTCGCCCCTCTCTCGCCTCGCTTGAGGCCAGATGCGCGCGAAAGGGGGCCGGCCGCCGCGTGGGCCTGAATGGGCGCCGGGCGGCCTAGGCGGCGGCGGCGGTGCGAGCGGCGGCGCAGGGTGCCGGCGCCTGGATGAACGCCGGGCTACCTGAGCGGCGGCGGCGATGCTAGCGGCGACGCAGGGTGCCGGCGCTGGAGATAGCGGCGGTTCGGCCCTGTTCACCGACCGGCGCGGGGAGCCGGCGCTGGCTGAACGCCGGGCGTCCTGGGCGGCGCGGCGACGGTGCTAGCGGCGACCCGGCCTGGTCACGGCCGTTGCCCGTCTCTCGATTGTCGCCCGTCCGTGACTGAGCGGCGAAAAAGCAGGACACCCGCGGTATGCGATGCGTGGCCCGTAAACTTGGCCCGAGGGAATTCTCTCGGCGTACTCGCCTACGCGTTGCTCGTCTAGAAGAGCGTCTGCGCGAGACCTCTCCTGGAACCCGAAGCTCTGCCCGCTCTCGCGGCTGGAGATAGAAGCGTCTGCCCGCTAGTGCTGGAGATAGAAGCGTTTGCCCGCTAGCGCGGCTGGAGATAGAAGAACGCTAGCTTCCTCTCTCCGGAGCTCTCTGGCTCCGCTGGGTCACATGACCGCGTCCGCGCGACGTTCGCGCTCATTGGTCGGTCACATCACGTGACACGGAGCGACCAATCGTGGTGGCACCGACGCTGCAGGCTAGTTTTAAATTCCCGTCGTCACCGGAATTTACCCCACGTCATGAATTCCCCGAACTCGCCAACGCTCTGCGCGGAGGGTGGAAATCCCATTGACGTCACTGGCGCGCCCCTTCACCAGGCACCTCGAGACAATGGAGAGCCCTCGGCTGCCCGCTCCGGCGACGCCAAGTAACGGTACATTGTACCAATTCCTGTCCGCTTTTGTGGCGAGCCTCCGCTACGCGTTTCCACAGGCGTTTGAAAATATAATTTTATATTGCTTTTATTACGTCGCTACCATGCATGGGCGACTGCTCCATTACAATACCAACTGCAGTGGGGTAGAAATTCAACTGACATTGGCTTTGGCGTCAACTAGATAATTTTTAAAAATAGATTTTTATACTCGTATAAAACTAAAACACAAACAAAATTATTACAGAAGTGTGTACGATATATTGAATGTCTGTAGCCATATTTTAACTTTTCAGAAACTGGGTTTGGCTGGATAAAGCAAATATATTATTTGCTAATATGAAGTCTGCTGGACTACTTGAGTTCTGGGAAAAGAAATATGTAAGAAGAGTCAGATACATGAACGAGCGTCCCAAAACATACGTATATGACGAAAATTACGAATTTCAACCCTATTCAATGAAGAAGATGTGGACACACTTCCAAATATTAGGTATGTTTCAACTCGCACGGGCTAAATGTTTGAACTAACGCAATGCTCTTCTGAGGTCTGTGTTGTGCATGATTGTAACAGGTCCGTTATTAAGAAAAAATCTTAAGACGTCTGGATCAAGTCCTGAAAATAGAATGCAGCGTGCCAGAAGTTTTTCAAAGTCGAAATTGAAAGTGTCTTTCAGTCGGTATTTAATTTTGGACAATCATAATAAACATTCCAAAGACTATGTGATGTTGCATCATTTATTGAAATAAAAAATAAAATTTACAAAAGACTACAAGATAAGATTATCACGTTTGGGAGACTGTTCGGCCTCCTCCAACAGGTGCTACAAATGAAAAAGATATTTATTTTTAATGGAACGTTATTGCTTGTTATTGCCTTTTAGACTTCTAGTAGTTCTATTATGATGCTGATTAAGTTTGAGGTGCCGAATGGGCCTATTTTCGTATCTATTATAGTGCGATTTGTCTTCCACCTTTGACATTCGAAGAATGTGTGGTGATCATCGTTTCTGTTATGTCTATAGTATGAGTAGTCTGCCTTGGCTGTGACACCAATTCTGTAGAGGAAGGATCGGAAGCACCCACATCGCGACAATAATTGGGTCAAGTAAATTCAACTTATCCGTGTTTTCTCAGCAGCCATGGCTCAACCTCCTTGATCAACGTTACTATCCATCTTCCTCGAGTATCCTTTTCCCATCTGTTCTGTCACATTTAGATTGTCGTATGTCTTTCTTGCTTCTTTAGTAGCTCTCTTCATCGCTATCGCTATCTTCAGAGTGGCTGTTGAATATGTTCTTTTTAAGTGCAAGCAGGGCTACTTGTATGGTCCCTGAGATTGCTGGTACAGTGCGGAAAGAGCTTGCAATTCTCGTTGACCCTCGCGTTTGTGCTGCCAGTATTCTTCACCTGTAGAGAGCATTTGCTTGGCCGATGCCCAGATCTCTGCCCCATACAATGGGATAGACACCATCACTGTCATTAGGAGTTTCCTCTTGCCCTGTCTTGGATGTTGGCCATTATTTTACTTTGTGCGCCTGTTCCTTTGTTGCTTTATTTGATGCTCGTTTTACGTGCTGTGGAGAGCCTTGTGTCGAGCAATGCTCACAAGTTCTTGATTTTCTTAGTGGCCTGGATGTCTTGAAGAATTTCCATTCGGGGCACGGTATTTATTCGTCTTTGTTAAAAAAATTATGATTGTTTAACCGCTAGGTCTACCCGGAGTTGTGTTAGCCAAGTTTGCCCTTCCTTATTTTCTGGCCCAATCGGAGCTGCAGACCTTCTAGGGAGCGCGATGTCAGGATAGCTGCTAGATCCGCGTATCCTACCAGAAATATATTATCTGTCATGCCAATATTGAGTAAGCCATTTTAAATAGTATTCTGGAAATCAGGTCCTGAGATCGATCCCTGAACTTTTCTTGCTGACATTGTTCTACTCCTGTTTCCCAGGTCTGTTTCGTACATGATTACTCGATCCTTGAGATTATCCGGAATAAGTAGCATCAAGTAGCTGGCTGACTCTGAAGTTTGTCAGGGTGTCCAAAATATCTCCCCAGTTTGCCGAGTTGAAGACGTTTCGTACGTCCATCGTCACTACCAAGCAGAGTGACCTTGGGCGGTGGTTACCCTCATCCGATCGTCCCGCTACCTACAATTTTGCGGGTTGCGTCTACTGCGGACTTTCTCTAACGGAAGCCGAACTGCCTTTCTCATGAGCCCCCCGCGTCCTTGATGGCTGACCGGGAGAAGTTGCTCAGTGCGTCAACAGTGCAGCGCCTCTGATCGGGAAGTCCTAGGTTCGACGCGACGGTAGCAGGATTTTCGACATTAACTTGTCAGCAAGGTCAAATTCAGTCGCTGACTGAAGGAGAATTCTAGCTGCAGGATGCTCTCATCAGTAGTTTTTTGTGGTTTCTCCCATCAACACCGGGCCTCAGTCGTTGCCGCGCTCGGAATCACTAACAATCAACCAATTTCTATGGCTGCATGAATGGATCTGCTCAAATACCTTACTCGCCGTATCTAGCATGCAGATCGGCTTCTAGAACCACGTGGCTGACGCATAACCTGCTATTCCTTTTAGAGTTTCTGCCGGGATTCAGCCCGGACCCGGGGCTTTCTTGTTGCTCATCGAGGTCACAGCCGTTGTGAGGTCCAGAGTGGTGAAAGGTGGAATGTCCTCCTCAGATACTGGAAGAACTGAGTCAGGTGTTTTGTGGTGCAGAGGAAGGAGAGCGGCAACTATTTTGTCCATCGTCTTTACTTCTAGCATGTTCGCCGAGGAAATGTCTCCTAGTTGATCCTTGAAGTGCTTTCTATTAAAAATATTATGTCTTCTTTCATCAGGCGCTTCCTGACCATGTTGAATTGTGATGGTGAGTTTGGTCTAATCCGTTTTGTTCACGTTCCATCTAGTCGCGTTCTGCTGTCATACTTCTTTTTGACACTGTACGTGATGTACCGATGGTCACTACGCGTTAGAACACCGCTAGGCTTTCGATTGAAAGGGTGATGTCCGGGATTGTTCCAGCATAACCTGGTCAACTGAACGTGGGCGTGTCACCTTGTTTTAGTATGACTAGGTTAAGTCATGCCGCCATTTCGAGGATGAACATCCCCTAGTGTCCATATACGACATCCACCATTCAAGAGCTCTGGCCTTAAAGTCTTCTGGTAAAACGATTTCTCGACTCATATTTCGCACTGCATATTTCAAGGCATCCAAGTTTCTCTTGAAGTTGTTGATTGGGATGTTGAGAGTAAAGTATCAGCTAACGTAGTGAATATCTTTTTCTTTCACATACACTATACCATCACCTTTCCCCTGGTGCTCAATTTCTATTTTACACGGATCAGTGATTCATATTACCAATGTTCTCAGGTTGCCTGTAATTCATACTTCAAAGCCAATATCCCGGTATTTTTCGCTTATGAATATTATATCCGCCATTTTTTAGAAGGATATTTGGCGAAGTATGCCCGTCCCAGTAAGCCCGCTTTCTCGTATACGTACGAATAGATGAAGTAATATACGCAGTACAGAGAAAGTTATGCTGCGGAAAATGGATTTCGAGATTTCAACGGAAATACACGTCTTGTGGTCCCCTGTGGTGTTTTTCAGTCCGTCCGTCTGTCTGTCTGCCGGTCCATCCATCTGTCGGTCCGTCCGTCGGTTGGCCCATCCGTCGGTCGGTCTCTCTGTCTGTTGGTCCGTTGTCTGTCGGTCCGCTGTCTGTCTGCCGGTCCATCTATCGGTCGGTCCGTCTTTCACTGTGTCGCTGTCGGTCGATCCGTCGGTAAAAATTGTTGATAATTTTAGTCGTTTTCATGCAATGTTGCGTGCAATATTTGCAATTTTTAAAAAATTACAAAAACAGTTTTTCTTAGAAACGGCTCCAATTTGTTGTTAAATGATTGGTAGGGTTAGTACCAAAAAAACCTATAATATTATATAAATGCCGTTTTGCTTTATTCGTTTGTTTTTTCAAAAATTACAAAATTGTATTTTTCCCTTGACTTTCTCGTCGGTAATATTTACATTAGAGGCGGTTTCTTCACAATATTATATTTAGGAGTACGTGTGCTTCAAATAATATGAACATTTCTCAAAAACTTAACACTTTTCTGTGAAAACGAGCTCAAAATTCCGCATTTTCAGTAACGCTTAAACGCCATTTTCTCAAAAACGGTAGCAGATTTTTTCTTCAAAGTTTTCGAATGGATAGTTCTAACTACAATCTTTAATATTACGTAAAGTTAATTTTGGTGTATTCATTTGTTTTGTTCAAAAATTACACAAATGTAATTTTTTGATCAAATTCGCTACCAGGGTGCAGCACCTTATTGCCTTCTAGCCAGGCGGCCACCCGTCGTTCAGAACTTGCTTTCGCCATCCCTCACAGAGCCCGCTCCAAGAGCATTCCAGCACGCTGGCGCATATTGCAATAGCTCAAAATACAAATGGGCAATAAATTATTTCCGCGAAGTGTCTTGTCACGGCTCCGTCACCTCCGCCGAACCACGTACTTCTAATCAAACTTGTCTACGTACTTCTAATCAAATCATGTTTGAGCCTGCGTCCACCGCGTGAACTGACTCCCCTGCTCCCCTGCTGCCGGCTTAGACATCATTAGCAAAGGGCTGGGCTCACCCCGGCGCGCGGCCGGCTTTCACACCCCCATTGCTTCACTACCGCCAGCGACCGCTATGTAAACAAACATTTCTGAAAATCGCTACGTGCTTCCCTCCCAATACAGCACTATCAAAATATCTCGCCGGCAAAGAGATCTACATCTTCAAAGGAGGCGCGCAGCCGCCCCGCTCCTTCTCTGTCTGCAAGCCAGATGCCGCGATTCCCGTGAAAACAAAACTTTGAAATGGAGCAAATGGTAAAATTGCAAATATTGCACGCCGTATTTATTTTTTAATTTGAGTAGTTTTTTTTAATTTGGGTAGCAAATTAGCTATTGCAATGCGTAGATTCGAACATCTCCTGAGGAAAGTCAAACATTGATTTTAATCATATTAGATTCAGTAATTATAATTATGATGTACCACGATAGCCAAGTAAGTTACGATGTACCAGTTTGTACAACAGGAACAATAGCACCTCGTTTGGAAGAATAATGAATTACTACTTTACGTGGCGAAACCACGGCCTTCTAATATATCTCATAGTTTCTATATATCTATTTATTTATCTACCGTGTGGCCCACCTAAGATGTTCCGTTCAATTTTCTCCTGAACCTTTGCAGATACTGAGATGCGGTTTTCACTAAATCTACTATATGCAAGGGGCACATATGGTCATGTATATTATTCTGTTGTATTTTTTATTGCAGAGATATTGATCCAACTTTGATTTTTTAAAAGGAACCCTATAGATTTTTTAGCTCACCATAACAAGCGTGAAGAGACGAGTTCATAAATATGCATATCGCCATATGTGACATAATAAAATTTTCGTGAAATTAAGAGTTTTAAAGACGCACGCCGACTGCTGGTTTCCGTACTCTGAACGAGAAATTCCGGGTGATATGCGGCGAGGCCATTCCCTTCCGTTGCGTCGACCCTGCGGTAAATGTAGTGATGCAATGTGCAAAGGAGCTCACGAAAACCCGCGATTTGCTCTTTAAGACTACGCCCTCTCAGTTTTGGAAAAAGTGTATTCACCCATAGCCATGTTCTGAGCAAATCTGTACGCCACAAGGTACTATTTTTTAATTACCTCACATTCCGGGAGACCGGTCTGGAGCTTAGAGCTTGACCCGGCCGGGGCGGTGCCTCGCTGGTGGGAGAGTACTGATTAGGTGGAAACCCCGCTAGCCGACGGTAGGTCGGCGCCGGATCTCGCCATCCAGCGGGGGAAGATCACCGCCATCTCCGAGGAAAAAACATACACAGCACTTACGGTACTGATAACCAAAGCTGTTGACGCGCCCCGAATCACTAACCAACCAACCAACTAATCGGTCTACAGCCTGCTTTGAAAGGTAGGATATACATTTTCTATGTCGCACGTCTAGCAAACGTATGCAATTCACTGGAGTTCAATATTCTTCAACACTTACTCAGACTAAACTTACTCATTAGGTTCACAGGAAAAAGTATTGAACGACTACAACTTTCTTAATATCACCCAAATATTGCATTATTAGCTCTTAGAAATCACAAATAAAAATTGAAAAATCCGGAGTGACAAAACATTTTGTCGAAAATTTAAGTTACAGTCTAATATGACTATTACACGGTATATAATCTCACAACCTATTCCTGAAATTATACAAATACAAACTCCTTCGTAGAGATTAATTGTTATCTTTCTAAATGTGGGTTGCGAAGCACCATTGAAGGATATTTTTTAAGGTCGTGAGCACGCGAAACGATCCTATACAGGAAATCGAAATAAAAATTATTACTGCTTCGGAAAGAGGTATACAATTTAATTACTCCGAATTGCTAGGATATTACCATTTAAAATAATAACTCCATAAAATTTCTTTTATGAAATCGAATAAATTTGGTTAGATTTATTCCTTATTCTTTCAGATGACGAAATTTTTTCGCAAGTCATAACATCAACTATACATACAAACAAAACAAATATGTGCACTGTTAGTAATCGTTTTTAATACACTAGTTTCCTTTATTTTAATTAATATATTCAGTTTTTGTTCGTTACTTTTTGAAAACATCTGACTGTCTTCTTTTATATGGAAATGTTATTTTACCATTACGAACTTTATTTAATTTTGAACAGCATGATTTTACGACGTGTTATGTTTATTAGAATATGCCCTATTTTTATTTGTTGATATTCCCATAATCCATTTTGAGCGTCGCTCTTGAGAATGCAATTAACTTAACGAAAATAAAAATCCATTAATGCACTTTCAATTGTTCGTCCATGTTTACATAAGAAAATTAAGCTTCCTTTTTCTAATTAATGTCTAAATATTGGGCGCGTCTGAATAGACTGTCACATATACGAACGTTAACTACGGTGAGGGGTTCCTTCCCATTAAATCATGAAGAGTAGAGATGAAAAATCATCACTCCTAATATAAGCTTTTTTATACGATCGAGAAAAATGTTTATATTTCGTAAGTGAAGTTTTCTTTTTGCTCGATCTTGATTGAGGGATTTCTGACCCGACCCGTAGGTCTCGGCAAAAAAGTCCATCTTGATCGTCCAAAAAACAGTTACTTTACGCACTTCATATGAAAATATCTATTTTCAGGTTGTGGTGTTCTGCTAGCAACTATTGCACTTGCAGTCGAGCTTTATGTCTGGGAAAGCAATCCACAACGTCAGAGATGCCGGACGCAAAACCGTGTAGAAGTCATCTCCGTCAAGCCAATAGAGGGAGAAAAACAAGGATGATGAAGAAAAGGAAATGGAGGAGGAGGAGGTTGGTTTTTCGTTTAGCTTTTAAATCTAAAATCAAGTTTGGTTATCTCCTCGAGATATACCTATGATTATTAAATAAAGATAATGCTCATTTCATTTTTTTGCCTTAGGGTTACACAAACAAATTCAAGCAAAACTATACTTATCCAGGGTGTGTATATACATGATAAAATAGCAAAAAATATTTGATGGGTGTTTAATAGCATTTCACGCGGAAAATATTTTTTCGGCTTGCCTGCCCGCTGCTGTGCCACATCCTGCCTCCCGGCGAGGCCATGTGCTCGCCGACGCGCCAGGGTGGAAGTGGAGGGGGGTCCATTTTTCCATTTAGGATAATTTTCAGAATTGGAAACTTCTGCAATTTTTTAACTAACTTCCAATGTATATCGGTCAAATGCAATTTTACACGTGTTCATTTCTTTTTTTAATTTTATTATTATCATTATATTATTATATTATTATTACTATTATTACTAAAAGTACCACCAGCACCCGGCACACACGGAGTAACAGCGACGTACGTTATATGTGCGTTGAACCGTGTTCAGGGAGCGCTATATGGTTTTCCGTTCATAAAATGAATCGTTTCAAAAGGAAGATTCATTAATTGTTTATGTAAGTATTGCTTCTGGAGTCACAGCGTCCTTCAGTTTGGGATCTTGACGTTGATATGATCATGTTATTTCGAGAGTACAACTGTGCACGTCGGTTTGGACATTCGGCTAATATCTCACCCTCATTGTATAAAATTTGAAGAAGTGTGTAAAGTATTCCCTTCAAAACGCGCTCGCTTATTATGGCGTGTGCACTACGCCTTTCCTTTAGAAAGCTTCAGTTTAATATTAAACAATTCAAAGCCGCGGTTCGAATGGCTTAACAACCAACAGACCTCGACGTACATTTTTGATGCTGTCATCCCTATAGTCATCGTTGTCCACAGTGGCGGTGAGAATATTTTTGCGGTGTCTACAAAGAATACGGAAATTTTAATTTCTATAAACACAATATTGTTATGGTTTGTAACACTTTTTTCGGATTATTTAATATTTTACCATCATAAATCATGGCATAATTCATTGTGTTTGTTATAATTTCAGAGCCTGTAGCCGTCAATATTAAAATTGTAGAAACGTATCAGCGAAATGAGAATAAAAAATGTAAACATATTTTTACTTATGTTGATTTAAAACCAAAAAAGGAATCATTTTTATGTAATCTTAAGTGTATTTGCTAATAATAAAATTATTATGTTACAACAATTATGCATTATCTGCGCATTGCAAGAGAAATGTCAAGAAGAAAATGCAGGGAAATAAAGTAAGTTTAACACAAACACTAGAGGTTGCATTTGGCCATTTTATTAGATACAAAAGAAAGTTACAGGTATATCTGGAGCAGTTGATCACTAACGGCATGCGAGGTCAAGATGCCCAAGTCTGTGAACAGCAGCGTCAAGTAGGTTGGAGGTGTGTAATCCACTAGTGGATGCTCCTGGCTCAGATCTGACCGCCGTTTGCTGGAAGGGTACTAGAGAAATAAAAACGTTCAATAACATTTAGGGGTACTACACGGCACAGATCTACACAGAAAGAATTTATCAACTTTATATGAACTTCATTTATTTCTAAAAATGTTACTTACTACCCGGAACACCCAACAAAACAGTTCCATTTATTAAACGGCGACGTGACGTACAAAGCTCAAGTGTATTCTGAGCAAGTTTTCTTAAATTCTAAGATCTCTACCCTGATATAACATGAATTAGAGTGCAGAAGAAAAGTTGAGTTTTTAGCAAAAACGTAGCAAAAACATTCATTTCGTATGCTACAAACCATTTTCGAAAGTAATGTGTAAAATATGTTGGTAGTTCATGTTTTTGTTTTAAATGCGTAATAAAATCAGGGATTTATTTTACCTAATGCAAAGCAAAATTTTGATAATACCATACTCTTCACAACATAATGCAGTGTCAAAAAAGGCAGGAAGGGAATAATTTTTAATTGAAAAGGTAGGAAAGAGATGCTAGGAATCTTAGATAAAAATGTTGATATATTTGAAGTTTGATATGTTGTTTTTGATTTATTGCAAGTGCACATTATTATTATTGCAATTATTATTATTGCTTATTATTATTATTATTATTATTATTATTATTATTATTATTATTATTATTATTATTAATATTATATTATTATTATTAATATTATATTATTATTATTATTATTATTATTATTATTATTATTATTATTATTATTATTATTATATTATTATTATTATTATTATTATTATTATTATTATTAGAAATTGTTTGTTATACTTTAATGTTAACGAAATTAAATTGAGGCGTTTTTTGTCGTATTTCCTTATTATTTCTTCAGGACGCTCTTTCGGCCGCGTTTGGGGCCGCTGGGGTCGAAACAAGACAGCCTGGCTTGTTTGGAAAGTTGAAGGGTCTGCTTTAGACCGAGGCCCACAGCCGCCTCAGAATCGCTCTGAAGATGGCCGCAATGCGGCCGAAAAAGCTTTCTGATGAAATAAGAAACAAATACGACAAAACAACGTCTCAATTTCATTTCGATGATGCAAATGTGGTGAATTCCACACCATTTCCTCCTACTTGAATGTTGATTTGAATGAGAGAGTTGCGTCTCGCTGCTAACAATTTGTCCTTGTCTACAAAGGTGATGGAGATCCCACACTCTTTTCTAAGGGATTCCTAATTATTTTGCCCACAATATTAAAGGTAATGTTGGATGTTATATGATGCATGTTATACGTTGTTTTTGGCAAAATAAAAGAATTCACAACATTCATTTTTGAATTTCATTTGACTTTGAATGTGTCGAGAGGAGGAAAGAGGTGAAAGTTTTGAAAAGTAAGAGTGCGGTGCGTTTGTGTGCGAATCCTAATTTCTGACGTCCAAATCAAAAAAGTTAGTTAACGTGATACAGACAATAATTACAGAGCAACTTAAATATAGTTAAAATGAAACAACAGAAAAATCAAATATATACCTTAAAAAACTTCAGTTATTTCAGAACCTACATATGGCTACTTTGTTGCCATAAAAGTTGGACTTGTTTGATTGTATGGCAGAAACTATCATCTAATAGACGCGCAAAAACAAATTCCAAGAGATTTAAGAAAACTTTTAGTGATCATTAAATACAGATTAACGTAAATATAGTTAAAATGAAACAACAGAAAAATCAAATATATACCTTAAAATCATTACTTAAATCTCGCTGATTTAAAGGAAATTCTTTTACGAACTTAAAACTCTCTGCTAAAACGTAGAAATTCTTTTTCATTTCTTTGGCACAAATGGCCATGGTAAAGGTGCCAATCTACAAATCAAGCAGACAAATACACTTAAATGATGATTAAAATGTCAAGCATTGCAAATGAATATTGACCTTGTTATTTCATTTTATTTGAAACGATAGCTTAATTCTTTTGGACATTATTTTACCTTATTAATTATGCCTCCACCCAGCGACACTCCTTCTGCACCTACCATCACCATATCTACTTGTTCCATTATATAACCAACAGCCGAATCCAAGATCAGTGTACATTCTATACTTGCGTTTTGAAGAGCTTGGCACATTTCAAATCTTAAGATTTAAAAATATCAAAATTACAAAAAATAAAGAATTAAATTCTATTACGTTCTCTACAGATTTAAATTATACTCACCCACTGCCGTCGATATCTGTCGCCGTCACAAATACCTCAAATCTCTTGTTTGAATTAGCAGCTTCTACCATTGCTTGGAGTACCACACAAGATTTTGAATGGGTTAAGATACGCTGGGCAAAGAAAAACACATGGAGCGTTATAATGCAGGAAATTAGTTTATGCATTAACAATATAAACATATGCATTACAATATAATGCAGGAAATTAGTTTATGAAGTAATACTTACTGCACCATCTTTAATGAAATTATTAAAAAGTACTGCTATTTTAGTTCGGGATGCTTGGTGTGTTTTTAAGAAATGTTCGCCACGTTTGACCATCATCGCTTTACATTCTCCAAACCTCTGAAGAAAAACAGGCATGAGAACGACCAAGAATTTTCGGGTACACCATGATTAATTTATCCTTTATAAGTAAGGTCTTACAGGTAAATCTAAATTAGTTAAAGTAATAAATCTCATAAACAACTCGCACACAGATGAAACAGCAGTAATTGGGTAATCAGTATTCTTCATTACGACACCTGCCGCCCTTAGTTTCGAATCCACTTCTTGAACAGTTTCAGCTGTATAATAAAACAGGATTCACGTTAAGTAGTACCCCACTTTAAATAAGGATGATATGGATCGACACGGTTAAACCAGTATAACAAACATAACTGATTACTTACATTTATCATTCTTAAGAACTTCTAGAAGGGTCATTATTGTGGCAATTCCAATGGAAACATCCTTTTCATTTTCCAAAGTGTTGCGAAAATAATTTACAATATCTGAAAACAATACATGCGCAGAGTAAATAAATACAAATGGAGGTTATATGGTTTATATTGGAGGTTCACATTGGTAAATGGGTCGGAGATTTGGTTAGAAGTTTTCACTATTAGAGTGAACTAAATTTCTAACAACTTCTCCTTTACCGTGACGAACGTAAATGAATCTGCGCAGTTGGTCGATAACACGGATAACAACATGTGCCGGCGGATAACAACATGTTCCCACATTCTTAACCTTAAACTTAGGGAGAGTTCAATGTCATAACGAGGATACGGTCTTGGGCCAAGGCGATTAGCATAAAACGTTCTTCTAATCCCCCCAATCCATAATTTCTACCGTATTTTTTCCGAAATACTTTTTTGCCCAAACGTTACGGCACGGATAACGCTTTAGTAGGCAAGTGGAAGTTCGCGAACACGCTCTGCCTTTCGGCCTAAACGAAAAGTGTAAAACATTCTTGATTCTGTCCAATGCATATTACATTAAAATATTTTTTTGAAATAGCGGAAACGCGACATTTTCATTAGAACTACGAAACAATATTCTTGTTCTCGTCACTTTTCCTTTCACAATTCGCTTCCGCCTTGTGTTCTGCGGTTCCATTCACCGACCTTGCAACGTCGATGTCTATTCGTTACGACAAGCGATGGGCCCCTATTTTCACTAAGCTAAAGCAAAAGAAACTGAGGGTTTTATTTTATTTTGTGTGTGCATATTTAGTTTAGTGTATTGCAATCATATTTTACATTATGTAAAACTGCTATCCAAAAAACAATTTTCCGTCTATAAAATAAAGTTCAAATGCAGTCTGACAAAAGCGGCTTATAATTCACTTACCTTGCTCTTCCATATTTACACTAAACGGAAGACGCACTCTTTAGAATAACGGTTTCTAAAAATCTCAAGCTAGAACGGAACGGTACAACAAGCATCCCTTCGAGGAGAATACAAGAGCCACACTAAGTCTGCTCGCTCGGCGCAGTATCGTCACCAGTCACGTGGGCCCACCGGCACGTTCATTGCAACAATAAGCGATGAGAAACGATTTGAAAACAGCCTAATGTGACAATTTTTGGGCGGTCTTCAACTATACATAACATGATGGCGTAATTGAAACCAAACACGATAAAATATAAAACGTAATTTAGTGAAATCAAATTTAATACAAAGTAGTACGATGCATATACTTAATATAAATCGAGGGATAAATAAACACATGAAAAACATAGGCGTAATCTTAACGTTTTGGTTGATATGAAATAAATACGTTTGAAAAATTTTCTGAAAAATGTTAATGTTTCTTAAGAGAAATAAAACCATGAGACAGGAGCGAAGTGTAGGACTGAAGAGACGCCGCCGGCGCAACTGAGAACTAACAACGGCAACAGTTGCGTTGCCCGTGAGCGCCGGGGTAGAGGAGTCTGGTGCATTCATGTTTCTGTTCCAAAGCCATGAAGCATTTTTGCACTACGTAATGATTATTAATCAGCTTAATTAGATCTACAGATAATTTCCCATAGAAACATTACTTAATTCCACAAAAAAACCCTTGATAATTTGGCAACTAATTAACGATTTGAAATTCTCCATATAATGGGGATGTGGAAGTTAAAAAAATCCAGAATGTATTAATTAAATCGAATAATGTAATGAACTCAGGTTGCAGAATTTGTTGTGTAGAATATCCGCAATATGTGGTTACATTTAGGGACTTGAAATACTTCCATTCTTTATATCGATATCAGTATTTAGTAATATCATCGAATGCGTCGGCATTTTCCAGTGGTTTTAATTGGACTGTCACTGGTATTGTTGAACCTAAGATGGCATTTCAAGAGGGCCATGTCTTCGGGCCATATCTAGATCAATGCTTCAGTTTTGCGTTGCCCTGAGTATACCAATAGCTCTGTCTTTCTCTCCGCAGCAAAACGATGCCCTGTTCTGCCCTCATCGCCAGTCCTACACTCCGCTTGGTCGGGTTATACATTTGTATAAGGTTTGTGTGAAACCATGATAGTCCCTTTCGTGTGGTATGTGTAACGTAATGATCGACAGTTAAAATTATGTATTAATGTCATGTTTAACCGTTGGTACAGTTCAGTTCGACCCACTTATCGATAAAAGGTATGAGAAAGAACAACCGTTCTTTAACTCTAAAATGCGTAATGTAATGATTTTTAGTTTTAATTATAAGTTAAGCTGATCTGAGTTTCAAAAAACATTACGAAGAAATAACAAAGCAGTAATATTAATTTCATTTTCTACCGGTTGGTTTCGTTACATTTATGGAACTATTTGATAAATCTTACGAAAAATCACCACAGTCTCGTAATCGTGGATGTGTTATGTATTGTTTTAAAGTTTTAGAAATCTGCTAAGATGTTCTTATTTTTAAAAAGTCTATATTATTCACGTAGTTTTAATTTCAATGTTTCACTGTTGTTACAGTTACATTTGAGCAACTGTGTAAATTTCAATTTAAATACGAGTCCCTTACGTAATATAAAAGCTTCATCAGAAGAAGATCGTATATGTTGTGGAGAAAGGAACAATGCCGACGCGAAAATACGAATGGTTTTATTGATAACCTCAATTCAGAAACGGCTGTTATAGTTAAGAAAATGGATTAACGTTAGTACGAATTATGACTGAGTACTGACGTCGAGTCTCTAGATCTCCTGCGTGGCAAAAAAAGGTTGATAATTTTCCGGAAATACATCCCTCAACAGTAAGTTTGCGAAACGTTTCATAAAACTGTAGACGGGAAAGGTAGAAGAAGAACCGAGATTTTAAATAAAGCGTAAATGTAGGTTTCTGAGATTTCGGTAAGTCGATAGTTGAGGGTGAAAATATTTCAAAAACTTGATTTGTTTTGTGAGAGAATAAAAAAGCAGTAGTGTTAAATCTGTAGTGTTGTACAGCAATGTTAAAATCTCATACCTATCTTGAGATTACTTTGAGATTTTGAGGCTTAAAATGTACACTACAAATAAAGCTTTTCTTTAGGCACAAAACATTTCCTCTTCGAAGCAATTATCCACTGTTTATTCAGTTCATCATTTGTCAATGAAAAGCTGCAATGATGAAAACAGCAAACAATCCGGGGGCCTCAACTCGCATTTGAAGACATAATAAGTATCGTAATTATTACTTACCGATGAAAAGAGATCTTATTTTCCTTGGTCTAACGATTTGTACAATTGTATACAGACTAGGAAATAACCATTTTTTTGCTATTTAAAAAAAACACACAAAGAAAACTCTTCACTTCACACACGGACCACAGCTCACAACGCACAGAAACTAATTTCTTGCGCAACTACAGTGTTGTGTTAATGAACTGGCACGCTCAACTTCACAGCGCAGAAATATGTCAGTCATCCAGTTAGTATGCAGATCACTGATAGCCAAAAGCAGGATCAACGAAATAAGTTTTGTTTCGCATTTCCTTCTGCTAGTGAGCAGAAGTTACAAATAATTTTGCGTTATTGTGGGGTAAGCAGACGAAGTGGGGGTGATAATCTTGACGAACAAAATATGTGGAACGGGGAGCGGTAGCTCAGTGCATCAACTGATGTAACTGCAGCGCCTCTGACCGGGAGGTCCTAGGTACCCACTCCCCACGGCCGCAGATATTTTCGACACTAGCTTTTCAGCTAGGTCGAATTCAGTCGCTGTCTGGAGGAGAATTCTAGCGACCGGCTGCTCTGATCTGTAGTTTTCGGTGGTTTTCCGATCAACACCAGACGAATGCCGGAGCAGTACCCTATCAAACGGGCCACGGACCGCGCGCGATCTATCCTTCCTCTTCCTTGTCTTATCCTCTCCCCTTACACACACACACACACACACACACACACTTAACATGCACTACACTACTACATATTCCGGGGGACCGGTCGGGAGCTTAGAGCTTGTCCCGACTGGGGCGGTGCCTCGCTGGTGGTAGAGTCCTGGTTAGGGGTAAACCCCACTAGCCGACGGTAGGTCGGCGCCGGATCTCGCCATTCAGCGGGGGAAGATCACCGCCATCTCCCGAGAAAAAACATGCAAAACATTACCGAACAATTAGCAAAAAACTAATGACCAAAGCAGTTGATGCGCCCTGAAACACGAAAAAATCAATCATAAGTGGAAGTTGTGTCTTCCACGAAACTAAAAAATGCAAAATATAAGAAACTAGAAAATTTTCACTAATAAATCCTAAAATGGAACTGCAACTGACAAAGTGATAAAGGAGTATGCCAAGTATATTGGTGACTAATTATGTGTGACAGGCATGGTATACAGCATATGGTTGGCTGTTTCGTTTTAAAACACGTCATGGACTGACGGACGTGGCAGCGCACGAAACATGGGGAAATAGCAGAACGTGATGCATCAATTATGGAAGAAAGTTGCAAAAACGTTCGGAGATTATTAAAAATTACCACGCAAGGAATGTATACAATATGGATCAAACATCTCTATTTTATCGCATGCAGCCCTGTTTCGCATTCCTTTTCCGCGTGTAATTCAAATTCAGGAAATAGAATAGAAATAGAGTAATAAAAAAGCAATCCGAGTATGCAGAAAAGAATGTTTGCTTCCAAAGTTGGTTTTATATCCGTTTTATATTCATTACGTTTTGAAAATAATTATGGCGGTCGTTAGCAGCAATACATTGTTGGAGGCGATATGAGTTTACAGCTAACGAGATATGACTCTTCACAAAAAGAATTGTAAAAATTTTATTAAAAATAAGTCAAACTATAGCAGTAAACTATTATTTATTAGCCACATTGATATTAAACAATTTTATAAATTCAATAGTATAAAAATTGTTCCATATAATCAGCCCACTATCTCTACTTGGGTTGATCTAACGAGGCATCTGAGGGTATTTATTTATTTATTTTACGTCAAAAAAGCAGTTAAAAACTGCGTATGACGTGCTATGGAGAAAAGTGAATTGTGTGCCCGTTTTCAAAATTCTGTGATCCCTACACTAAGTCATATACTACTTAAAATTTTAAAAAGAGCTCCCATGTAATAAAATTCAAGGATTTTCAAGGATAAAAAGGCAATAAATTTTGGCTCTTATCCATGTTGTCCTTCGGAATAATACTTCCTGCCGCGACAACATGGAAACGATCATTTGAATAATTGTATTTCCCACTGAATTCTAGAAGACGTGCACAGAAAATGAAGTTACATTTATGTCCAGAAGCAAAACAAGGAACCATCTCAGCATTTGCTCAATGTATCAGGGAAACTGGACGAAAAACCTGGTCGAGATGGGGGTCATTGACCCGGAGGCTGCAATACAATACTTGTTACAGGTTGTTTATACACATTTATACAGTTCAAATGTTAAATAATGCATTATGTATAATTGTTAAAATTAATATTACTTTTCTTGTGATGCTCAGTATAGTCTCTAATTGTATAGAAACAGTTATGCAGCAAAAACGATTTCACTTCGGATTTAAACTTTTCTATCGAATTTAATCGTTTAATGTCATCTGGCAAAGTGTTGTAAAATAATGTACATGTATTCTATGTGAATTTTTTGTAATGGGCTGTTGATACTGTCACCTAATGAATATGATTTCTGCGTCGAGTGTTATAGTAATAGACATCGGCATTTTCGGAAAATATATTCCGCCCTTAAGCAAGTCATTTTTGACAAAAAACACTGATTCGTAAATAAACAGACAAAGTAATGGTAAAATTCTTAGATTAATGAATAGAGGCTTACATGAATCACGGGGGTGGGATTTGGTTATTATTCGTACAATTCGTTTTTGTAATCTAAAAGTCTGGGAGCTATGAGATGTATTTCCCCAGAATATTGTGCCATATCGCAGGCAGGAATGAACATTCGCGAAATATACACAACGAACAGTATGAAGTCTGACTGAATTTGCAAGAATTCTGAACGCGTTGTGTTCAATTCATTTAAATGAACGTTCCATTTAAGGTTTGACTGAATTGAGAGACCTAAAAATTTTGTTGCCTTAACATCAATGGTACATCAATGGTATAGCAAAAAGTTCATGTTGCGCTTGAAGAGCGACGAATGATAATACCCAATAGTGTAGGTTTCTATTTTTGCCGATAAGACAAATTGTACCGGGACGTCTCGAATGCAGCAGTTGGCCCTGTCGGCTGGGCGCCCGCAAGGTTCGTTGACCTCAGGCGCCGGCGGTGGCGGCTCCGAGGGTTACATCCTGGGGGCCAAAGGACAAAGGAAGCCCCGTGTCAGCGGTGGCAGCAGGCAGCGGCGGTCGAAACACCCGCCGAAGCTTGTCTCGTCCAAATGGTGGCGCGTCGAGTCGTGGCGAGTTCAGATTTCTCTCGCGAGTCTCAGCATAGACGTACGATTCAGTGCGGACAGCAAGTAATGCCCTGTTCTCATAACTTGGTCCTATTGCGCAGAAGTTCGGGTCGAATATCAAACTCAACAGAATAACTTTGCCAAATCGAACGATTAATTCGCCAAACATGGTGTTTTCCTATGCAATGTTGCGCCCACCTCTCACGGCGCTCTCGGATCGAATCAGATGTTCGCCTAGTACGACGTTCTCCTATGCAATGTTGCGCCTGCTTAGCAAGGCGTTCCAGCGAAGCCTCTCGTCTCCCCTCCACAAATCTGTATCCCCCTTTGTAAAATAATCCCTACACGGCGTTCCAGCGATTCAATGGGTCTAAACCTACTACGTCTTAGATTTTGTTTCAGTCCGATTGACGTAAGTCTACTGCGTCTTAACTTCTGTTTAAGCCAATCGACGAGCATGTAACTCCAAAATTTTCCGTTGCTTGGGTTAATTTCTGTCTCTGTCTAACAGGCGCGCGCACATGTACATGATCTTCGCGGCTCCCTTTCCCAAATGTCCTTTCCGATCAACAGTTCTTAATTAATGTGGAAGGGAATTCCCGCCAGAGACAAGAGGCCCTTATTGACGAGGGAGCTGGCAGTCGCTAAGGAGGTGGTGTGGAAAGATCTGCCTTCCGAGGGGAATCCCAGCGTTTGCACCTGCACTCTGCCATAAATTCCTTCGAACAGGTCGCACGCGTCGGGTCGCGGCGCCGCCAGTTTTGCAACACCCCGAAAGCACTGTTCTTTTGTAGATTAAAATTATAATATTATTTGCGCTACTTAATGTGCCGCCATAATACAAAAGATTCATCATCACTTGTTGCTTCATCCAATATGCTGTTTACAATATGAAAATTCAGTTTACTTATTGTAAATTTTCTGTATTCCAATTTTTTAGAGTAAAGTTCACACAGCACAAATTACCTCCTGAAACCAGGTACATTTTTGTCATTTCATTAAAAAGTACATTCTGGTTTTTAATGATTTATCATTACGTATCAACAGCTATAAACTTTATCACAAAATTATTCGCGCAAAATAACAATTCATCCGTTACTATATGTCCACAAATACAGAAAACTGGTCACCTAATGAAGATGTATACACCACAACCATATGTAGAAATGACGGGAAACGCACAGTGGCCAGCATCTAGTACCTCAAATCAATACGAGAAGCCAGAAGCAATCAGTACACGCGACACTCACACTCAGAGATTAATGGTATGGTGAGTAATTACTACAAAAAACGTTTAAACAAAAAGTGTAAAAAAGATATTAATGGTAGAAGAAAAATTGGAAACCTTTTTGGAATGAATTGTTAAATTTTCCCTTGAAATTACATCGTGAGGACTTTAAATAAAAAAAAAAAGTAGGTTTCAAAGATAATGTGTTTGAAATTTCAAAGCATGCCTACAGTAACATGAAGAAATGCAAAAAAATTGCATACTCGAGTGGGATGAAATGTCCCTAAAAGTGAACCCGAATTACAATACTAATGAACGAGTAGATGGATTTGAAAATAATTCAACCCTCACAACCAAAAATTAGGGGAAGATTGCCAATCAGGTCATTTGTAGAGATTCTTTCACCATATTTGTGTTAACCTATTTCGTTCAATAATAAATCATATTTGGTCTCAGTATGACTTTCATCAACTGCATAGGGAATAATTTGAATTTTGTTTTATGTTCAGATTTATTTTCCTTGTAATTGTTTGTTTCTATTTCCTATCAACATTATTGGTGCATTCATTAAAGAGATCGCTGACAACATGCATCCATGTCTGAGATCTCAGTTTTTTGTAAGGAACTTTATGTGTGTTTTTCGCGTTTTCGGTCGGTAGTCCGACTTCGCTGGCCAACTACCGGTGTCCCCATCTCCGTCAAGGTGGCACCCCACTTTGTGGAAATTCAAAAACAACTAGCCTATAATTTTGTACCAAAATAAAAAATTTTGTTCTAAACTATAAACCGTTAGAAAACTGCATTCAAAAGTGGGGGTGCCAGCTTGACGTCCAGCTGGCACCTCCACTTTTTACAAATGAAAAATCAACTAGCCAATAATTATACAGAATTAGTACATAATTAGTAGATAATTATGAGTTTGTTAATATTGAGTTTGTGAAAAAGGAAAGTGTCATGGCGGACATATTTCTTTTAAGCTGCGTTTTTTGCCTTTAATATCTCTGTTGGGGGAGCAGATAAAAGTTTGAAATTAGTACACGAGAAAGATCACTAGAGTACCAAACTATGGTAGCAATTTCAACTTAGAGATATGATTAGAAATGTGTTCTAAAAAACTCGTAATTATACTCGAAAAGTGCGTGTTTGAAACCGTTTTTTAATGTTTATAATCGAGTACAAAATTATTTATTGTAGTACAAAATTAGTACTTAAGGAGTGGGTCATTATTGAGACGAAACGGACGTAGCCCATTTCCCTCATATGTCAACCGAGAGATGGCTACACCCTGTGTGTAGCCATCAGGACATTTGAAGACCGCGCGTGGATGACGTAAGGGATGACGCGTAGCGACGGTTGTTTTCAAATCTGTGACCAGTATGATGTCAGCCAATTAGACAAAGGCCAATAAGACCCTAAATTGCCATTGGTCGGCATCAATCAAGCAAGGTGGCTGAAAACGGTCATATACAAAAGTCGTTGAAATAGGACGAATTCTTTTCACTAGATGCGTATGCGAGAAGAGTTTTCTATTAGAAAAGTCTAGCCAGACAGTGCTACGTACGGCTCGCGGCGTTCCCCTGACGTAGCTCTCCTCCTCACGGTGCCCCAATTCTCGTACCACCTTCTCTGATGTGCACAGAGTCGAGTTCCACTCACGTTCGGATTGTCCGTGACAAATTATAACCTTCATCGACTTCTCCTGTCTTGAATGTATTCACAGACGGCTTTTGTTGGCGGCGTCCGGTTTGCACTGGCGATCTGGCAGGTTTTTTTAGTGTGCAGCACACGTTTCCGCAATTATTAACAAAACGAGCATCTTTCGGCAATGAGTTTTCTCTTCGCTCCGGCTCGAGCTTACTGAATGTAATATTCACTGTGAGGGTCGGCCCTCGAGCGACAATTACAGTTCAACTCGTCGTAACGCACAAACAACATTTAACTGCACAGCTCTCGGGAAGACTAATAATCTTTACGAAATGCAAACCTTCCTCGCCACTTACGAATTCTGTAGCACTGTCTGGCTAGACTTTCCTAATAGAAAACTCTTCTCGCATACTCCTGTAGTGAAAAGAATTCGTCCTACTTCAACGACTTTTGAAAGAGAAGTATCTGTCTTACTTCCTCGACGTTTGAAAGAGAAGTGTTCCTTTCGCGAACTTCCAGATGACCGTTTTCTGCCACCTCGCTTGATTGATGCCGACCAATAGCAATTTAGGGTCTTATTGACCTTTGTCTAATTGGCTAACATCATACTGGTCACAGGTTTGGAAACAACCCTCGCAGCAGGTAATCCGCTGACGTCATCCGCGCGCGGTCTTCAAATGTCCTGATGACTACACATAGGGTGTAGCCATCTCTAGGTTGACATAGGAGGGAAATGGGCTACGTCCGTTTCGTCTCATTATGGACTAGATTGTTTTGAGTAAATAACAAATGGAAGATTCACAGCGGACACTTTTCATTAGAGTTGCACTCAATATTTTCCGTTTTTGCATTTAATACCTATTAGGGTACGAGATAAAAGTTTGAAATTATTTCACGAAACTGATCACTAGAGTACCAAACTATAGTAGAAATTTTAACTTTGAGATCTGATTAAAAATGGCTTAAAAAGTCTTAAATGTACGCGAAAATTGCGTTTTTGAAACCGGTTTTATAATCGTTTATAAGAGTACAAAATTATTTAATGTGATACAGAATTAGTACATAATTTTTAGATAATTGTGAGATATTTGATATTAAGTTTGTGATCAGGGAAAGTGTCATGACGGACACTTTTCTTTTAAGCTGCCCATAATATTTCCGTTTTTTGCCTTTAATATCTCTGTTGGGGGATAATAACCTAGGTCCTCGCGGATAGCTCATTTTTCAGAATCCTCGCTTTCTATGATGCGCCCCGGGTTCGATTCCTGGTCGGGCAACATTCTACTACGGTTTATTCAGAGCTGCCTCTAAGAGGTCATCGTTTGTTTCAGTGCCATGCAATCGGGAGCTTACGTTTACTACAGTAACGTCACTATGGTGGCGTTCAACCTTCCAATTGGATGGCACCGTAACAGTTGATAGTAGAATAAATCGAAGTATAGAGTGTGCGTTTTCCTTGCAATGTTCCAATATGTTGCTGTGTGCCGATGAGATAACTCACCTCTCAGGTTCAGAAGACCAGAACATGGCGTACGGATGCATACGTGCTCACGACACGTACCTCGCAACACACGGCCGCAAGACCCGGATTGGCTCAGGCTTCGTCAGAGGCTTTTGCACCAAAGTAAATCCACACCTCGTCTCATATATTGTTTCAGTAGTATACATACCTTTTGCGGCACATAGACGTCGGCAATCTTTATAAACGAGGTCTCTAAAGAAAGTGACTTTTAAAAAGACGTGACGAATTGCACTTTGACTACACAAATATGAAGGATGATCTGGGCTGTCCAGGTGACGCCGCGTCGAAGGCTGGAGTGCCGATGTTTCGACCGACATATCGCGGTCCTCTTCAGGGCTGTACTGCGCCAGGATTTTTTTTTCATTTTCCCCACACCAGTCGCCTTAGTGAGGGGGAATTTATTCAACTTATGGGGATACAAGTGCTCCAGCATTGCTGCATATGGAGCTTGGGGAGGGATTTAACTTAAATAAACTACTTAATCTAAAAATTAAAAACTAATACACAATGCCTCTTTGGGCGATTGACGTTTTATACAATAAGTTATTTGGATGAAGTTTTAAAGTTCCTTGGAATGTTCAGTCTTGTATTCTTTTTCTGATCTTGTATTGTCTTGTATTCTTCTTCATTCATTCTTAATCTATATATACAAATATCACGTTTGGTAGGGGCCGCAAATATAATGAAACTCAATACCGTTTAGGCAACGAAAACATTCCAAGAGTCACGTCTTGTAAGTACCTGGGGATAATTTTTGATAGCAAATTGAGTTGGGAAAATCAGGTTAATTGTGTCGTAGGGAAAGCCTGGAGGTCCTTGCATTTTACTATGCGAATACTAAAAAAGAGTACTGCGAAAGCGAGAGAATTAGCTTATTTATCTCTAGTTCGTCCATTAATGGAATACGGGGCTGTTTGTTGGGACCCGTATAGAAATTCCCAAAAGGAATATTTGAATAGAGTACAGAGAAGAGCGTATAAATATACTTTCCGAGGGAATAGGAAAAATGTAGAATGGGAGTGTCTGGAAATTAGGAGAGTTAAGGCAAGACTCTGTGCCCTGTACAAAGCGTATGCCGGTTATCCAGCTTGGAAAGATATCTACATCCGATTGGGTAGACCTTCGTACTTTAGTAGGGGGGATCACAAACACAAAATTCAGTTTAGACCACAGAGAACAGATATTGGAAAATTTTCATTTACAAATAGAACAATAACGGACTGGAATAAGTTACCTGCGACAGCATCGGAACCCTTTCCTCTAGGTGTTCAAAGATTTAAAAATAAATTAACTAATGGTATTTGTAAACTTCATTAATTTAGTAAGTTGTATTATTATATCAGTTATTATTTGATTATTATTGATAGTTTTATTGCTATTATTATTGTGTTAATTACTATTAAATGCGTTCCTGTTCTAAATATATAATTATATTCAAAGTGGTATTGTATTGAAGTGTTGTGACGTGTTGTGCAGTGTAGTGCAATATAGAAGTAGAAAGAGAAGTGAATTTCAAATGTTGTGAAGTGAAGTGAAGTGAAGTGAAAGTGATGTGTAATTAAAAAGTCGTGTATTCTTGTATTTAATAGTTTAAATTAACTGTGCAGGTCAACCATAAAATGTAGTTAATGCTATTATTGTTAGCATATTATTATTATTATTATGTCTTTAAAGAATTTAATGTTACGTTGTTAAGTAATTTAAAGTTAATGTTAGTAATATGTTAATTGTAGAGTTCTGCCACCAGGTTGTATATACCTATCTGCAGAATAATAAATATCTATCTATCTATCTACAAACACATTCACTCACACATTCATACCACACGGCACTACACTTCACTGTACGCGTGGCGTTCGCACGTGGCGCCGCGACGTTTTGGGATCCGGCCGCAGCAGGCCCGGCGGGGAGCGTTTCCGTGCCTCCTACGCGGTTTCCGGCATCATGGAGCGGCGACCGCCTCTCACGCACTAGCTGCTCCCCCGCGTCGCACAGTTCAGAGAACTTGTGCGGGGGAAATGCGCAGAAGGTGAAGGCGACGTGCTTTGGGCCTTTTCTTCTGTGGAAGGCCCTGTGCACGCCGCTGTTCGCCGCTACGCCGGTCTCGCGCAAGATGCGCGGAGCGGACGGCCTCAGCGCCCTCTCGAGCGCCGTCTTCGCCCGCCGGTGAAGGTCCGCCGGGAACTGATGTCGCACGCCCAGGACTCCCTCTGGGAGTGCGGTCACGGGGTACATTTAAAAGATGTGGGCGCTCTGTTTTCTGCGACCAGGATGGGACGCACAGTGGAAGGTGGAGCGGCGGCGAAAACCTCGCACGTGTACGCCCACAGGGGGCGCACGCATGCGGTGAATAGGCGCCGCTTTAAGGAAAGAGAAAGATCAGGAGAACGGAGAAGTAATTTCAGAAGGAGGGTTCTAATTTTGATTTTGGCCGCGAGATATCGAGCGTGCGCGTGCCAGCGGAGGCTCCTGTCAAGCAACACGCCCAGATATCTCGCTTCGCTCTGCCACGGCAAATGCGCGCCGGGCAAGCTGACCGTTTCATCGGGGTCGGCCCTCTTGCGAGTGAAGTTGACGGCGACGCATTTATCGAGGTTGAGAGCGAGTTGTTTTCGACTTAGCCATTCAGGAAGGGTGGCGAGACAGTCACTTAAGTATTTAACTGACTGCCTGACGTTCGCTGATTTCGTATAATATGCAAAATCATCCGCGAACATCCACGAACACCCATCTCGATCAGGTTTTTCGTCCAGTTTCCCTGATCCATTGAGCAAATGCTGAGACGGCCCCTTGTTTTGCTTCTGGACATAAATGTAACTTCATTTTCCGTGCACGTCTTCTAGAATTCAGTGGGAAATACAATTATTCAAATTATCGTTTCCATGTTGTCGCGGCAGGAAGTAATAAGAACCAAAATTTATTGCTTATTTATCTTTGAAAATAGATTTTATTACATGGGAGTTTTTTTTTTTCTCCCTTTCAAAATTCAAAATTCAAAATTTATTGCTTATTTATCCTTGAAAATAGATTTTATTACATGGGAGTTTTTGTTTTTTTTTCTCCTTTTTAAATTCAAAATTTATTGCTTGTTTATCCTTGAAAATAGATTTTACTACATGGAGTTTTGTTTTTTCCCTTTCAAAATTCAAAATTTAAGTAGTATATGAATTAGTGTAGGGATCACAGAATTTTGAAAATGTGCACACAATTCACTTTTCCCCATAGCACATCATACGCAGTTTTTAACTGTTTTTTGACGTAAAATAAATAAATAAATAAATAAATAAATAAATAAATAAATAAATAAATAAATAAATAAATAAATAAATAAATAAATAAATAAATAAATAAATAAATAAATAAATAAATAAATAAAAATAAATAAAAAATAAATAATAATAATAAATAAATACAATAAAAAATAAATAAATAAATAAATAAATAAATAAATAAATAATAAATAATAAATAAATAAATAAATAAATAATAAATAAATAAATAAATAAATAAAATAAATAAATAATAATAAATAAATAAATAAATAATAAATAAATAAATAATAAATAAATAAAAAATAAAAAATAAATAAATAAATAAATAAATAAATAAGCCTTGAATGCCTGTTTTTGTTCCAGCAGGAAGCGGCGCATCATTCACGTTTAAGCCGAAGGGAGTAGGAGAGGGAATGTTCCTCTGAGGCACGCCCGCCTCGGCTTGTCTGAGGGACGAATATACGTTATTGACGTGCACTTTGAACTGCCTGTCAGAGAGAAAGCTCGCGATCAGTCTCCCATAACAATCGCTCATCCCCGACTCCGCGAGGCACGCGAGTAAACCCGCGTGCCACACAGAATCGAAGGCCGATCGCCTGTCGAGGAAAACCGCTGGCAAGTTCTGCCGTCTCTCGAGGGCGAGGCCGATCTCCGTGCAAAGCCGCGTAAGCTGCTGCGCGGAGCTGTAACCAGTTCTAAACCCATATTGTTGGTCTCTGAGAAGGTTGAGGCGACGTATTGCCTGTTGCAAACGCACCAGAATCAATCACTCAAACGTCTTCCCTAGGACAGAGAGAAGATTGATTGGCCTATAGCTGCTTGGAATTAATTTATTTTTGCCAGGTTTTGGTAGAAGTGCGATGGTCGCAATCCTCCACGCTTTCGGGAAATAACCGCACGCCAGGCACGCATTCAGGAGCTCGAGTAGAAACACTACTCCGCGCCCGCCCAGAACAACCATCTGGCCCGGCTGACTTGGTACGGATTGACGCGCCTGAGCGCGCTCTCCAGCTCCCTCTTCGTCACACGGCGGGCCAAGGTGAAAGGGAACAGCGGGCCAATGGTGTTGCAGGTGACCGCCGGCGCCATTGGCTGACCACCTGTTACAGTGGCGGCCAATGGCAGCGCAGCGGCGCCCGTTTCAAACGCGCGGAACTGCAGCGCGAGACTGAATTCACGACCATTAATAAATTGTGGGATTTAGATCTCGGGATTGGTCAATGAATGAAACACATTAGTTCGCCGAAAAACAATAGTTTCTGTATTAGATATTACATTAAATTGCACGACTTCACTTTTAACACGATCTATTTATTATTTAACATGGCAACAAACAACAACAACAACATTTTTTGTTCCCACTCAACAGAAACAAGAAACTCTTTGGTTACAGAACACAAATAAGATACACAACATTCGGAATATATAATTCTTTCCTCAGGGCTACAGTTAACACAAACATCACAAGGAAAGAAGACAACTATCTAAACAATATTATTTACAATTACATCATATATCATCATGATTACATCATATATATCTAAACTAACATGTGAAAACGAAAAAAATTACAAAACCAAAGTAATATAAACTATACACACCTCGGTGAAACTTCATGCTGCTTCCAGACTAATTCCATCATGGTGTTGCTGCAGCACACGGGTCTATTGCACGCCACGTCCCGAAGGTAAGTGAATGAAAAACGTGTTTTGTCAAGGTCCTACAGCCACTCCATGCCACAAACCATGCGTATCCGGTTGGCCATTTGTTCAATTACCAACATAAAGGGACGACTCAATAATGAGGAAAACAATTGTTAAGTGTTAACTGTTACTTGTGTATACAAATTACTAATAAACTATCCTTAATTGACTTCTTGAGAATTGTACTAGACAGGAAATGTAAATTAATCGTAAATTTGACGTACTTCTGGCCAATGTGTATTAATTATTCTATATTTATTTGAGATCATTGGGTCAGTTTTGATTAAAGACATTAATGGTAATAAACAAAAGAAGTGCCAGCTGGATGTTTGCACAATTGTAAAATATTCAATATTCATCAATGGAAAATAATTATGAATGAAACCATGGACATCATTGCCAATCCAAACAAATAAAAAATATATAATCCAAAATTGAATTAAATTAGTAAAATAATTTGAAAAAAAAAAAATAATGTAAGGTGAGCAAAAAACCCATGATATCTAAAAGACAATAAATATCAAACAATTAAGTTATCCTGACCCAAATCTTGGGTGAACAACATACAATTAATAAAATCATAGGATCCCAACAGTATTAAGTTGTTTAAGTAGTAAAATGGGATGCAATTGTGATATAACTTAACTATTAATATACTAGACAACGGACTTTTATGATGGCAATTTGCATACAATATTGAATATGATAAGCAACACAAAACTATTAGGTGAGAAGGTAACAAAATAATAATGATACAATATTACAAACTACCGATGCCCTACCCACAGCTGTAGTTAAGTAGTAGTGTCATACAGATCAGGTTACGAACCAATATTACATTATTATATTCTGACAATAGATTTAGAATGTGAGATCACTATTTCAGATTTGACAGTGTCCGTAGAGATAGTTTGCATAGAGTGTGTAGCGAGTGATAGTCTGCATAGGTTTTTGCATTATTTCTGTGCATACATCGACACAACAATGTGTCATACAGTAAGTCCCATGCTGCCACAGTAATTCTATACTGGAACTCACTACCTAAGCAAAATAACAACTTTAGAAAATTTTAAACTCAACTTGGTGTCTGGATAAAAAGAACAATGAAAGGTAGTTTATATACGCCCTCTTTTCTATTCGCATTTTTTTTGTTTATGTTCATCCTTATTGTCGCGGCTGTGTAGCAAGATTTGAAGAGAGCGCCTAGGGGGCAGCGCTCAGCGACGATCGAGGGAGTCGGCGGAGGCGGCGGAGCAGTAAAGGCGCCGCCCAATCCCTGAAGACAAGCTGGCCGGAGAGCCAGCGGCGGGGCAGCGAGTCTGCAGCGCCGCCCGCTTTAAGAACGGGCGCCGCCAGCCAGAGAGCAGAGCGCTAGTGTTCGGTTATTGAGTGAAATTGAGCGAGGAGATTTGTACCGTGTTAAAGTGATCGTTGACCCGGCAAGATTATTGTTTTTTTCTGTGATATTTATCGCTTGAACTCTGCTAGTTTTTGGTACATCTCCTGGACTCTTGGTTTTCGATTTTGGCTGTTGTTTTTGGTACATTCTTTGGATTCTGGAAGTGAACCTGATGTACTTTCTGTGTTGTTAATAAATCTGTGTTTGTTTAAAGCGTGTATTATTCCGAACATAACACTTATTATCATATCTTCCTTTCTCCTCTTGCTACCTCCATCTGTCCTTTTTCTTCTCCTTTCCTTTTAGTTTTCACTCTCAACTTTGTTATATCTTGTTTTCAATGTTCTGTCTTAAGTCGCCATCCTAATTGATTTCCCTAGTATTTGCATCCCAGACTAAATGAAAAATATATCCCCCTTTTGTTCATTGATCAGAGTTGAGACATTTCGGGTATAAATAGTAACAACTCACATTCTGGGTGAAATTATTATTGATTCCAAGGGCGATAAGTAGTAGCACTTTATCGTATTTTAAGAACGTTCGTTGTATCATGACTTTCCATTTTGCAAAATTTCCAGAATAAACAAAAAACAATAATAAATTCACATGGCCCGCACAGATAATTTTGTGTAGATGGTAGTCTCAAATTGCTTATTTTTCTCTCTGTGATATGAAATGTCAGTAAATATTACTTACGTCCGAACGCCGCAACTGGATTTTTGAAATTATCAATTAGTTGAAGTATTTTCAGGGACGAGTAGGCCATAAGACCTAATCTCGCCACAAATAATGACAATTTTATTTATCATTATTATTATTATTATTATTATTACCATAACTTTCACTACATTTTATGTAGTACATACAGCTTGTAATATGAAAACAATTTATGGGATAAAGCTGTATGTTACCAGTGTACTTCTAAAATTCTTGAAAAATGCCCTACAGCGTTTCTGTTAGTGCTTTCAAATGTATACATCGTAATATTGACCGCTATTCCGCCCAACATTTCAATTGAAACTTTACCTGCCGGGACGCGCAGAGCAGCTGTTGCTGAGTACTCCTTGGAGGGGGCAGTTCTCTCCCCTCTAATGGTCTTCCTGCCTCTCCTCGTCTCCGTTCTTTCTCCCCCTCTTCCTACTTCTCATCCGCCTGGTCATTGTCCTTCTGTTGGCCTAAAGAGATGACCCCTTCATTGTTCTGTCTCCGGCCTCTCTGACTTTGCAGATTCTTCTCCCCGGCATAAAGCTCGACTACCAGTGCAAGAGTTGCCAGCAGGATACCACAAACTAAAAAGCAGGTTGTTATCATTTTAGAGCGCAGTTTGACCTAAGAGACATTTGAGTTAAGTATTATCAGTTAAAGATGATGCGTTATTATTTCTCTCTGGCCTGAGAATTACCGAGACCATTATTTAAGCCACACGAATAGAAACTACTGGCGTTAAAACCGCACGTACTTTCTCGCATTGAAAAAGGCACAAGCCTGCAAACAATCAATGGTCGCAAAGCACTTCAGGGTCATTCCACATTAAATCAATAGTCATTTTGCCTCACCATCTCAGATTCGGATGAAATTTGACATATAAATAGTATGAATGAATAATAAGAAAACTACATGTTTTGAGTGTCGGCCTGGTGGCCGAGATCGCTACGGTAGTAGTATCGTAGAGATCTCGGACCGAATAGAATAGAATATTTATTTTGCTACTTAGGAATACATAGAATACTTCTGGTGGTAGCGTTTTCTAAGAAATTACTAAAAATACACAAAACAAACATCAAACAACATTAAAATATTTACATGTTACCAAATACAATTTTACAAAATTAATCTATTCACCATATTTACTTAGTCTAATTTAAAAATTTTTGACATTCTGAGGGAAAGTCTACAGCACTGCAGCAGGTAATTTGTTCCAATTTTGTATCGTTCTGTTTACAAATGAGAATTTACCTACATATGTTCTCTGTTTTCTTTGACGAATTTTGAAACCATGATCCTTCCGCGCGACGTAAGTTGGTTTTGATAGTCTTTCCCGTACTTCACCTCTTCTTCACCTGGGACGATCCTCTCTTATTTGAATAATGCACAAAGACGTGATTTCTCTCTGCGTGTTTCCAAAGGTTCCCACAATATAAATTCAGAATTTGAACGAACTCCCTTCTCTGAACGAACTTTCCTCCAACAAATTTTGCTTCATATTTTTGTACTTTCTCGAGAGATTTTATTTGCCCTAAACGATAAGGGTCCCAACATATGGAGCCAAATTCTAATATCGGACGTACTAGAAACGTGTATCCTAATTCCCTTGATTTTCCACTTCCTTTTCTAAATATTCTAATTACAAAGTGTAATGCCTTCCTTTTTCACTAATTTACGTGTTCTGTCCAACTCAGATCCTCATTTAGTACAATTCCCAAATATTTACAGCATTTAGCCCTAGGAATATCCTGATTTCCTAATTTATATATGATATCGTCTGTCTTTCTAGAACGCGCGAATTTAATAAACTTGCACTTGCTGGGATTTAATTTCATTTCATTTGTGATAGCCCATGATTCTAGCTTATCTGAATCAACCTGCAATATTTCCGTATCACTCGTGTTCTTAATTTCCCGATAAATTATACAATCATCTGCAAAAAGACGTATTTTTGATTGAATTCCCTGCCAAATATCATTAATATACGCTATAAATAACTATGGACCTAGGACACTTCCCTGTGGCACTCCGGACGTTACTTCCGCCCTCGAAGAGAAATTTGACCCGATTCGCACCCGTTGAGTACGCGAGCAGTTTCTCGAATCCAGAGAGCAGTTCTTCTGTCTACGTTAAGCTTACTAATTTTTTGTATTAATTGGGGAAACGAGGGGAACGAGGGGGAACGAGGGGAACATGGGGAACGAGGTCGAACGCTTTTGTGAAATCTATAATAATTGTATGAACAATGGCACTTTCATCGAGAGAATCAGCAATGTCCTGACTGACATTGACTACCTGACTCTCGCATGAATATCATTTTCTAAAACAGTGTTGCCCTTCGTAAATGATGTTATTCTTATCCCAAATTTCGCGTAAGTATTCTGCCACTAAATGTTCCATTTGCTTACACACTACAGACGTTAGACTTACTGGGCGATAATTTTCAACATTTTGACGCGAGCCTCCTTTGAAAATTGCGTCCACTATGGCATCTTTCCAATCGCGAGGAATAAATGAATTGTTCAGTGATATCTCGAAAAGACGTAATAGGTACGATAACATAGCTTCTCCCCCTAATTTGAGAATTTCCCCCGAAATTCCGTCCGGTCCCGTTGATTTATTATTACCTATTGTGGCAATTCTTTTCCTAAGTGCTCTCGGATTTAGTACAAAATTTTCTCCATCGCATTCGTTTACGGTGATCTTCCTTTTATCTGGAAAAACTGACGCGAGAAATTGGTTAAATATATTTACTTTTTGTTTATTGTCTACCACTAAGTTATTACTACCGTTTCTTAACGACGGAATTTCTTCGCGATTCCCCTTCGCCTTCGTACGTATTTTAAAAAATGCTCCAACTTTTATTTTCATCAGTAAGGACCGTTTCCATGTATCCTTCCTGTGCTAATACTTTCGCCTCCAATAGTTCTCTCGTTAGATTCTTAAATTTATTATAATGTTGATCACTGATTTTTCTTTTCCCATATGCCCGCCTTGCTTTGCTTTTTAACTTTCGTATCTTATTATTATAATATTCTGGATCGGGATTTCATGTTAGGATTTTATACGGTACGTAGAGACCCATACACTTATTAATGATTTTCTTAAAATTATTCCAAACTTCCTCTACAGAACTACCAATTCCCGCCCATGTGGAATAATTATAGACTAAATACTTTTGTAAATTGGCCACGTCCGCCTTACGGTACAAGTAAATCTTCTTACGCTCAGTTCTATGCGGTGTACAGTTCCCTTTCACTTTTAGACACGCAGCCGAGTGGTCTCTTATACCTGGAACTACGTCATAACTCGTAACGGATCCCTCCGGACGCGTTAAAAATATGTTTAAACTGGCTGCTCTTGTTGGCTGCTTTACTACCTGCACTTGGTTATTTGTCCAAATTAGCTCGTTTACTATCGCCTACTGGCTCTTATTACTTCCTGCCGCGACAACATGGAAACGATAATTTGAATAATTGTATTTCCCACTGAATTCTAGAAGACGTGCACAGAAAATGAAGTTACATTGCTGTCCAGAAGCAAAACAAGGGGCCATCTCAGCATTTGCTCAATGGATCAGGGAAACTGGACGAAAAACCTGATCGAGATGGGGGTCATTGACCCGGAAGCTGTAGTACAATAGTTGTTACAGGTTGTTTACACTCATTTATACTGTCCAAATGGTAAATAATGCATTATGTATCATTGTTAAAATTAATGTTACTTGTCTTGTGATGCTCAGTATAGTCTCTAATTGTATAGAAACAGTTATGCAGCAAAAACGATTTCACTTGGGATTTAAACTTTTCTATTGAATTTAATCGTTTAATGTCATCTGGCAAAGTGTTGTAAAATAATGTACATGTATTGTATGTGAATTTTTTGTAATGAGCTGTTGATACTGTCACCTGATGAATATGATTTCTACGTCGAGTGTTATAGTAATAGACTTCGGCATTTTCTGAAAAAATATTCCCGCCTTGGGATTTCCCCAAGGGACCATCGACCACGCTGCTCGGAGGAATTTCAGAAGACCGCCTAGGTTTGTTTATAGGAAGTGTGCGAGAAAGAGCGTTTTCGGCTGTCTCTGGAAAATTCCATCAAAATTATCTAAGAAAGGCGTAATCTGCTTGGTGTCATATCATGTACGGCGCAGTAACTTTCGCCCAGTAACGTCACGCCTTCTAAAAATTCAGCAGAAAGTTCTAGAACATTCGTAGAAATTGGGAGGGAAAGGAAGTGTGTGGGCGCGTGAAGCGCGAAGGAGAATCAGAAGCGCGGAGGCGCTAGGGTCGTGCAGATCAGAAGCGCGGAGGCGCTAGGGTCGTGCAGATCAGAAGCGCGGAGGCGCTAGAGTCGTGCAGATCAGAAGCGTTCAGGTCGCCGGACGGAAGGGCCGCACAGAGCCGTGTGGGCGGTAGGGTAGCGCGAATTAGCGCGATAAAAGCGCAGAGGTGATATTAACACACCGAGTGTTAGGTAGATGAAAAGGAACTTTATTCAATTTTGTTATTCTTTTTTATCTCTGCTCGTTTACGCCCGCGCCAAGTGTCGCAAGTTACGCGACTACGATAATTAGTGAAGTCGGTGATAATTCTCCCGACGTGTATCGTGTTTTATTCTGAGGTTCGGACTCATAAACTGTCGTCACCGATAACGTCGTCACCGCTGCCGCAGACGTCACAGTGGGAAGCAGGCTACGAGAAGAAACCCTTCTCCGTCATCCAAGGGACGTGCTGTCCAGAAGAAAAGGAGCCCAGCTGTTTTGCTTGTTTGGAGGCCGTACACCCCAGCGAGTTCCTCGGCCGCACATGATGATCTTAGGTATTTGTCGAGCTCCGACAAACAAAACGAACATTTATCACGCCCTTCAGGCTTACCTGGACTATATTCAATATTCAGAAGATGCCGGTTGCGCATTGGCCTTTTTCTTGTAATTTTGTAAGCACATCTCTGTTTAATTTTTCCTTTATTTGTTCCCAGCAATAATCATAAGATTTAATTGTATTAGTTTTAATACTGCATGATAAAAAGCTAGGGTTCGAAACTGAACTGAGATAGGTATAACAAATTATTTCTATTAATTTTTACATTTTTTAAATTTCTCATTAAATTTATTTTTTTCGTTAAATTTTCTTTCAATTGACCTCTATCACGTATATTGGTTTAGTGGTAAGTTGTAGCTGATATTTACATAATTGAAATGATTGAAGGCGTTGTAATTGTCAACAATATTAATTCTTTTCCTTGAATTCTTCTCCTTTAATTTCTTAAGATTTTTTTTATTATGTAACAATGTTAATTCTAATTTTTATATTTTCTTGTATCAGAAAACATAATGATGGCTAAGCCATCGAAAGCTGCACTTATTGAAATAATAATATTGTTGACAATGACAACGCCTTCAATCATTTCAATTACTCTATCACGTAGCCACGTCGATCCACCATCTAAATTTCAGGCTCTACTCGCCTCCTGGGCTAGCCGGCAACACGAGCCCAGGTGTTCAGTTTCAATTTCGAATTAAAAAATTTACAGGCCTTGATTCCAACGTTTTAACATCTTGTCTCTTAAGATTATGTACAGCACAGGCATCTCAAAATCATTGTTCAGTATGTATTTTTTTGCATTCTGTCCATACAAATTGAAATATACTAACCTAATATTTGGAAGTGCTGCCACATCACCTTCTTAGAAAAAGGTTTAGGTGCGTTATCTTCGACATAGAAATATTGTATTGGGCAATCTTTGTCAAGTCTTTTTTTTCTAATAAAATCTTTTTCCCAGAAGTCAAGTAGCCCAGCAGCCTTCATATTAGCAATTAATATGTTTGCTTTTTCAATCCAAACCCAGTTTCTGAAAAGTTAAAATGTGGTTACAGATTTTTAATATATCTTACAATCTTTTGTAATAATTTCCTTTATAATTATTTGTATTAACTTTTTATTAAATTACTCAAATCATAAAATATATTAGTAAAAATTATCTAGTCGATACCAAAGTGAGTCTGCGTCCAAAGCCAAAGTGAGCTGAATTTAAACCCCAATATAGTTAGTTTCAATAACCATTTTGAAGTGGTCCATGAGTGTGTGAATGAAGCTGTAGATGGCTACCTCGCAAATTAATTCCGATAAATAGTATAGCCAAATAAGGTGGTGAAAAATGTCCTCAAATCAAATCAATAATCGCTATGCTGAGATGAAAGAGAATAAAAAATATCGTAGATTCACAAAAAAATCAGCCTCTAAGGGCAATCTGTTGCAGAGAGATAACAAACGTTTTTTAAGTGTTTTATTTTTTCTCAGCTTCTATTGCATGTATTAGGCTGAAAAAATCACCGAGACGGTGAATTGAATTTTGAAATTGATTTTCGACATGATAAGTTGGAGTACTGTTCCATTTCCCCCTAGAATGTGTCTTATAACATTCTATAATATATTTTTTCAAATTTTAAATAATGTGAACGATACTAAAAAATTGAACCAATTTTATCAGATTAAAAATTAAATTCATTATTTTATATTTAAATTATTTGAGCGGTATTACTTACCATGATGATTTGCAACTTTGTACTGACAAAAATGTTTTACGTGGAAGAATTTATATTATCAAAATAAAATCATAAACCCTTTTGATTTTAGATTTGTGTTGTTTTTTAAATTAGCGGTTTTAGTGTATTAATCCGTATGTTTATAAATAATCAAATTACTCATTGAGATTACAATCATAGAAATTAATCTTTGCTACTGGCTTTTTCAATAACTGGGATCACACTTTCTTTTGTAAACAGTTTAATCAAAATTTCTGCTTGACAATTTTCGCCAAGTAACGAGCGTGTGCTAAATAATAAATTATCGCAGCTATGTGTGAGCAGGGTCCTGGTGCCACGACCGTTTTTAACGTTCATAATAATATCGTTTCACTCCCGATATTTCCATGGTAGAAAGAGATGCGTGGGCTCCTCCGTGGCACCAGTTTCCTCCACGACCCACGTGACCACTTCGTTTGAAAAGTGTGACCACATGTCGGCCATGAAATTGCATGGAGAGGAAGAAGTGTTGAGAAACACTAGGTAAGTCGCATAAAGTAGCAATTTTCAACAGTAGCAAAAATAAGACGATGAGTGGGTAATTGAAATATAAAATGAAATATTTTTTTAAAAGGTTTCTTTTTCAATGATTTGTAATAATTTGGCATTAAAAATTCCCGCTATTATTATGGGAAACTGGCACACT
Source organism: Teleogryllus oceanicus (assembly GCA_964035755.1). NCBI lineage: Eukaryota > Metazoa > Arthropoda > Insecta > Orthoptera > Gryllidae > Teleogryllus > Teleogryllus oceanicus. The sequence goes on along the minus strand of CAXIVR010000001.1, from coordinate 343,514,491 downwards.
GGTGCCTGAAGTCGGATACGCAGGAGTTCTCCCATCCCTTTCCAGCAAGGATATGCGGATTGAGTATAGTACATAATCAATGTAACATGTAGTACAAGATTTCGAGTTCATTTGTCATGATTAAATCTGTGTTTCAATGCCGGTTAAAACGTTTTCCCAATCACATTTTGACGCGAATTTCAAATTTTTAAAGTGGTAACATTTGTTTTCATTTGTTTCACTATAGTCCACATTGTTTAAAAATCTATTTATTTATTTATTTAGTCAAAAACAGTCAAAAACTATATGTGACGTATGAGGGAGAAAATCATTTGAAACACTTTTTTGACGATCAATATAGTCTAACTGCACAGAAACAGTTATGCAGCAGAAACGATTTTACTTTAAACTTGAATCTGTGCACCAATTTTAATTTTTAATTTCATCTGGCAATGCGTTATAAATCTGAAAAAATATGTTTTAGATTGTTACGAGACACTTCTCGGGGGAAAAATTGAGTTAATACTCCAACGTTATCACGTCAAACATCGATTTAAATATTTTTAACTTTTTACTTTTTGGGAATTCTGATATTGTTTTGTTTTCTTATGCGAAGAAAAAAAGATGTCATTGTCGTCAACTCAATATTCAGATAGCCGGGTTTCGACGGCTTTGCCGTTATCAGTGTCGCTGCTTTTAGCGTTTCGCATAGACAACCGACTTTCCCAAAGCAGCGAGACTGATGATGACGGCATAGAATAGAAAGAAGACTGTTTAGTCGCTGATTTTGGGGTAGCCGATGATACTTGCCGGGATTTTGGATCAGGGATATGCGGGCTGTCTTCCAAGCGGTCGGAAAGTAAGATAGTGGAAGATATGAGTTCAGAAGTTTAGTAAGAAGAGAGAAAGCGTTTGATTGAAATGAAGAATTTCAGAAGGGATTATTCCATCGGGGCCAGGGGCTTTATTTTTATAAAGGGTTTTAATGTTCTGTTTAATTTCTATCTCAGATAATGTCCATGGTTGTTGGGTTCGCGAAGATTTTAGGAAAGTCAACATAGCATCGTCAAGGATGGGTATGTTACGTCATTGGAAATGCACGGTCAGTGATTGAGCAAAAGTGTTAGCTATAATTTGAGCATCAAAAGTATAGTTGTTAGGGGCAATTTTTCGGCGTGAAAAGCACATTGGTTTGTTCTGGCTTGTTTTAATAATTTTATGGATATTTTTGGGGCTGCTTGGGTCATTTATTAGGTCCTCTTTTTTTTCTATTTTTTAATTTTTTTTTTTAGGCGTATGGTCATTAAGATGTGTGGGGTTTTGATGGATTAAACGGCCTATAGATTTGTCAATATCAGGTATCGTTGATATCATGCATTTTCTTGAGTTGTCTGAACAGCTTCAAGTTTGTGGTTAGGATTAGAGTCGGTTTATCCGATAGTTGTAGAAATATGTCGTTCAAGTGAAAAAATGGGTAAGTGGTTTGAAAAGGGTATGTGGGGGGTAGATACATTTCGTCGTAAGTGAATGACGACGTCAAGTATGTATTTTAGTGAGTGGTAATATTCGGGTGGTGGAAATGCATTTGATGTAAAAATTTGCAAATGATGATTGAGATCCGAGGTTGAGTACATTGATTAATTGAGTTTAAGCGTTTGAACAGCTAAGGTCATTGACGCCGTGTCAAATTATTTTAAAACCAGTACGCAATGTTGCAGTGCCAAGCCAAAAATAAAAAGTTTAAATGAAAAGCCAAATAAAATTGAAAAGGAATGTACCTAATAAAAGAGGGTTCAGCATAAAAGAGTCAGATAATGACTTTACAATCTCGGGCTAAAGCCAATTATTGGCATTATTTTCTTCTTTTGGTAAGGAGTTAGTCTCTCGTAAAAAGCTAAAATGCTTGCAGACAGAAGATTCAATTCTAGAAATCTCCACTAGAGTGCTAGCAAAGTAATGCCTTCGGCGGCTATCTCTTATCTTACCACAGTGCAAGAGAACATGCTCCACGGTAGGATCTATTTAGCAGTATTCGCATATAGGGGTGGGTCCCAACGGAAGAGATATCCATGGGAAAAATGGCAGTGCCCGATCCGGAGGCGTGTTAAGATGATCTCCTCGTGCCGAGCATCGTGATATGAGGAAGACCAAGGATTTATTGGACCTTGATTTTAGCGAGCTTGAAATCTGAGTTCTGCAACTGTGTTTGCTGAGTGTGCAACTGTGTTTGCTGAGTGTGCAACGAGTTATTGTGTTCGCTGACGATAGAGAGTTTGATAAAAGCTTAGTGTCTTCCGTGGGGACTATAATGATGTCCAACTCTCTTTTCATTTTGACGTACTTTGCTGTCTGGTCAGCTATTTCATTTTCTCTTATTCTCACGTGCCAGAGACACAACAAAAAACTACGATATAGCGGCGAACCAATAGATGATGGATTTGGTATTGGATGTTCATTGTCAGACGGTCACAAGACGAGAAGGAAGAGATGGATTCGAGAGAGCTTGCAGAATTGCTACAGATTACCAGTTTCCTTAATGATATCAATCCAGCGAACGGAAGTGCCTCCAAGAGCACACGTCTCTGCAGTAGTCTGGACGCTGCACGAACAGTCTAATCGAAAACTTCGATTATCATTACGGCAGTAGAAGGCACATCCTACTTTGCCGATTTGAAGGAACCATCGGTGTACATAAAGTAATGGTAACGATACATAGATTTTATCGCCTGAAATTCCGTTAGTAATGTACTAGGCGGAGTTGAGGATTTAGAGAGGTTAGACAATCTATAGTAAGCAATTTTATGTTAAGCTTCTGTAAAAGCATACGGAGACGTACTCCCAGGGGATGGAGTAACGATGGTCCATATGCATACGAAGTCAGGTGGGTTGGGTGAAGGACTGCTTGGCGTGAGGGAGTATCCACAGTGGATAATTTCGCGCCATATGAGACACTCGAAACATCTCGCCTTCGGCTTACAGATGGTTCTCCAGCCTCGGCCAAGAGGCATGCGTTGCGACTCGCGCGGTAGGCGCCTGTTCTGATCCTTATACTGGTATTGAGTATGGTATGTAATGACCGACGGGTTGATGGAGACGCTGACCCATACTATACATCTATAATCCAAAATTGGGCGGAAGAGGGTCCTATGCAAACGCAAGAGACACACGGTCTGCGCCTCAAGTAAGAGTAAGAGTACCAATAAGAGGGAAGGAGATTTGAAGGTGATACACAACGGCCGAGTAATTTACGGACGTGTTGTCGCCAGGTTAACCTCTTGTCGAATGTAAGTCCAAGGAAAGTTGCGTATTCAACAAATGGACGCTGGTGACTTCCAAGCAAAGGGTCAGTATGTCTGGAGTGATGAATCCTGCGGAAGTGCATGCAGTGGGTTTTGATGTGGAAAACTAGAATCCTGTTTCATCGCTCATTCTGCAATTTGAGCACAAGTTGTAACTGCCTCCGAATAACTTGCATGCTCTTGGAGGAGCAAAAATGGCAAAGTCGTCAACGAACAGTGATGCCTTCGCAGGCCCCGAAACTGATGCAATGCTATTGATGCAATGGCAAACGGAGTGACGCTCAGAATCGATCCCTGGCGATCACAGTTTTCTAAGTGGTGACTAGAGGATAACGCGTCACCAAGGCAAACGCGGAAAGATCTTCACGAAAGAAAACCTACTAGAAACCAAGGGCGCCGTCCCCATTGGCCCCAAGTTTGCAAGGTTCGAAGAATACCGTAACCCCAGGTGATGTCATACCCTTTCTCCATATGGAAAAAATATGCTACCAGGTACTGACATAGAACGAAAAAAGTGAAAATCTGTGTGGCAAGGGTGACTAAGTTGTCCATGGCAGCCCTGTGCTTCCTGAAGCCACATTCAAGATGTGTAAATAGGTTCTTTTGTTCCAGAAGCCACACCAGACGTGTATTTACCATTCATTCTAAATGCTTACACACACAGCTTGGGAGCGAGATTGGGTGGTAAATTGAGGGGGTTGTTCTGTCCTTTCCTTCTTTGGGGTTTGGAATTGCTTCACGCCAAATACTTGGTGCGGCACGTTCAGCCTAAATCTTGTTGCAAATGCCGAGGAGAAAGAAACGAGCGTTTTCAGGTAGGTGTTTCAACATTTTATAATGTATCTGCTCAGATCCTGGAGCAGAATATTTCGCAGAAGCGAGGGTACAGAAAAAGAATTGTAATCTTCCTCCATGCGACTCAAAAGATCTAATTTGCAGTTTTCCATTCTTCTTTTGGTTCTTTGAAAGCCAGAAGGATAGGGTACGGAGCTGGAGATGTGTTCGTATTGAGAAGCCATTTCTTCGGCAATATTTTCTGGAGAGGTAAGGAGGTTGCCATTTACCAGAAGCCCTGAGACAGATGCAGAAGGGAGTCTTCCATCCATCTGTCGTAGCTTTCGCCACACTGTTTATGGGGGTGTACGGCAAGAGAGTGATGAAATATATGCTCTGCAGAATGCAGCCTTACTATGGTCAATCTAGCGCTGGCTCGGGATCTTTTATAATTTATTAGATTATCGATGTTTGGGAACCTACCCGCTTCCTATCGCGCACCGTGGTGGCACAGTCGGCATTCCATCATGGCACAGGGGGATGTCGTGGGTGAAACGACGACTTGGATGGCAATGAAGAACGGCGTCAGTATAATGGGCAACCATAGAATCGATATCTATGAACAGTTTTCCAATAATTGTATTTCTTTCGTGAATGTTTCCCACTCAGCTCGGTGGATTAGACAGGGAGGGGCAACGTTCAGGTCGGGAATATCGAAGTTGACTTGAACAGCGAAGTGGTCACTGCCATGCAGTCACCAAGGACAGTCTACTCAAAGACTGTAGAAAGAGAAGGAATTCAGAGAGCCAGATCTACAGACGAGAAAGTGTTTGAAGGCACGGAAAAGTGTGTGCTTTCGCCAGTATTGCGAAAGTAACAGTATTTCGAAGCATTACGTTTACGTTATCAATAATATTTTCCAGTATTTTTCCTCTCGAGCACGAGTTTGTGCCACGCCAGGCGGGATTGGCGCGTTGAAGTCCCGTACAATCAGAAAAGTGGCGAGCAACTGAGGAGAACGTCTTCCCAGTTCCTCCTGCGACACGACTCATCCAGGCGGGAATATAGACGCTGCAAAGAGTGATAGAAATAGAGCGTAAATTTACACGAACACAAGATACCTGAAGAGCGAATTGTGCGTCTATTTCTTTAGACACCAAGGATTCTGTGACAAATGTGGTGCCTCCGCCATGAGCACGGAGGCCATCCTCAATGTCTGGCCTGTAACAACAACAGCCGCGAAGAGAGAGGGAATGTTCAGGACGGAGATATGTTTCGTGCCGGCAGATAATCACAGGCCTATACACAGACATTATCAGCTTCAATTTATCCAAACGAAAGCGAAAGCCATTGAGGTTCCACGAAAGGAGAGACATAATTTCTAGGTATTAATTTTCGTGTTTCTTCTTCCTTCTCTATTCGAGAGTGATGCACTGGTTCGTGTGGTGCTCCTCGTTGCCAGCAGAGTCGTCTTGACTACTACTAGAGAGAGTCACATGTGTTAGGCGACCACGGTCCCTTGGTTGCATCGCGCACAGAGATAGCTTTAGATTATTGGGTTTCGGAATTTACTTTCTTCTCTTGACCCACGGTGTTTGCGGAACTTTGGGCCATGCCCACTGGATTTCGCGTCTGGTACCAACGTCGTGCCTCAGGAAAAGACTTTTTGTCAGTGACTCTGATTTTTTTGATTTCCCTCTTATCGATACGGCACTTTTTGAATTCGCCGCATGGTCTCCTTCACACTTGAAACATCAAAGTGGGGATGGGCAGGGATCCATATCGTGCATGTATGTTCCGCACTTTGCGCAAATAGGGCCCTCGGCTATGCACCGTTTTTGGGTATGGCCAAACCTCTGACACTTGGAGCAGCGCTGGGGGGTTGGCACATACTGCCACACGTGGAGATTACAGAAACCGCAATAAATCTTCTTTTGGAGGGGAGATTAAAAGTCAAGATCAAAGAAGTATTTTCCTTTCTCTTGATCCTAAACATCTCCATTACCCCCTGACTCTTGAAGATAGATAAGAGTTCCTCTTCGGTTTCGACGCGAAATCATCGTGGCTGACCACTCCCTTACAAAGGTTATAGGTATGGTGAGTGGTCACTTCCACCTCGAGGCCGGCAGTATGCTTAGTTTTAGCTAACGTCTCAATCCGCTCGTCGGTGCGTGCTTCAAAGGAATGGTACCATTCGCACGACCGCTTGCAGCTTCCTGAAAGTCTATTCAATTTTTCGCGCAAGATGGACCGCGCTCACACTCTTGAAGGTTTCCCTTCTTCAACGCACGAAATAGGACGAAATCGCGTTTTTACGGTTTATCCTCTTCTCTAGCGAAGAAGCTATTCCAATCAATATGATTGTCGAACCATCGCCTCTTCCTTGCCAAAGGGGCAAGGGTGCTTGTTTGGTATCCATACGATGGATGGAAATTCATCTCCGCTGTGGATCCCCCCGCTCATCATCGAGTTCAGTATAAGACCTAGTTCGAGCCGATTGATCGGGAGTGGGTTAGCTCCCGACTGCCCGTCTAGAAGAGCTGAGGCCAAAACGAGTGTATTGGGACCTACAAGTTGCGGAGGCCTCCCCTCAGTCTCCGGGCCTTACCGGTGTCCGCGTGGCGAACATGGCTCGAGAATGTGTATCCACAAAAAAACAGCGTCTAGGCCAAAGTCGGGAACGAATACACAGACCCTCAACTCTCAGGTCACCCATTCCCTTCGACACGGGTCGCCATGCACGGCAAACACATGCGCGGGCGTTCAGCAAACAGAGAAGGCCAGTGAAGAAGATAAAAGAATGAAAACCTATGTGGGTGACATGAAATGAGTAGCATGAAGATGAAGTGAAGGAAGGAACACTTGAGAACCTTCTTTGCATCCCCCCGTCAGGACCAACCCATCTCGACGGGAGATGCCGTACTAACAGTGTAGTATATAAGGAGCCAGACACCCCGCTGCACGCGAAGCCCGCACGGAAACAAGTCGGCAATAGTTGAGGTCGAAGTTGACTTGACCGATGGCCCTATTAAATAAAGATTGTTTGATAGCATCCTAAGAAGTAAAAAATTGAAATTGACATTTTGTCGCTGGTCCCATAATATATTGTAAGTCTGCATACATGAACCATGAAATGGATATGTTATATATGCTCATGGGTGCTCATGGATGGATGCACATGAAAGATAATATTTGATTACAAAACGCTGTGAATAGGGTACCGAAAGATTTTATTTTGTCTCACTCATCGTCTACTCACCTTCGTGCGTAGAGCGTTTTTAGATGTAGAAAATACTTTTCCTTTATTGGGCGGCGAGTCTCCGTATCTGGAGAATGCTGTATACTCGAATATTGGCGAAGCTCTGCATATTCCTTTCGATACCGCATGGCTTCTGATTCGGCTTCCGTGTTTACTATATGTGTTGCAAAATTTTCATCTTGCATCTTTTCTTGCTCGATGGCTTATCTATGGTACATTTTGGAATATTTCACATTCTCTCTGTTCCAATTATGGGTAATCTAGCTTTCCAAAGCTCAAAGAGCACACTGATTTCGGGAGTGACTTCCGGCATTCTCACGAGAAAGAATAGTTGGCCCTGAAAACACAATAAACAATTAGACAATAAGAAGAAGAAAACGGAGAAGAACAAGGAGAATACCTCTAACTACGGACCGGTAGCGGTATCTCAGTGCATCAACTGATGTCACTGCAGCGCCTCTGACCGGGAGGTCCTAGGTTCGAGTCCTGACGGCGACAGGATTTTCGACACTAGGTTTTCTTCGACGCCTGGTCGAATTCAGTCGCTGTCTGGAAGAGAATTCTAGCGGCCGGCTGCTCTGATTGGTATATTTCCGTGGTTTCTCCGATCAAGACCAGGCAAATGCCGGAGCAGTACCCTAAGAAACGGGCCACGGACCGCGCGCGATCTGTGCTTCCTCTTCCTTGTCCTATCCTCTCCTCTTACACACACACTTACACTAACATTCACCACACTATCACATATTCCGGGAAACGGGTCGGGAGTTTAGAGCTTGTCCCGGCTGAGGCGGTGCCCCGCTGGTGGGAGAGTCCTGGTAAGGGGGAAACCCCACTAGCCGACGGTAGGTCGGTGCTGGATCTCGCCATCCAGTGGGGGAAGATCACCGCCATCTCCCGAGAAAAAAGAACATGCACTACACTAACAGGACTTATGACCAAAGTAGTCGACGCGTCCAAAATCAAGAAAAAATGAATCAATAAATCCATTTACAGACTACACGACCTTGGTGGTGGTGGTGAAGCTTCGTTATCCCTATGAGCCTCAGAACAATGTCAGCGGTCGCTTAGCAATTGGTAGGGCCTCCGTTTTTTTTACAGGTTGAAAGTGAGGTGTCGGACAAAGTACTACTCTAGAGGAAAGCTTCAACGGCCTCTTCGAAGAAGAAGAAGAAGAAGAAGAAGAAGAAGAAGAAGAAGAAGAAAGGAGGATTGATGACAATGGAGAACGAGACATCCCGAACTTCTAACAGCTGCGCCTGATCCACAACAGGCGGCTGCAAACAGCGTCTGCCTGCATGTTCATTGATTAATTGATTGATTTTTTCGTGTTTCCGGTTGCGTCAACTGCGTCAATTGGCCAAGATACAGAGCCACGCGGAGCCACGCGAAGCCACGCGAGTCTCCAAAATGCCTACAACAATTCACCCCAGACTGATACCCAGCATACGAAGATAACATACATTTTTAACAGCCTAACTGAACACTTCTGTGGTACAGAACCAGTCGGCCGACCATTCATCCCTGTCCTGAGAAACATTGAAAAAGCAAAGGAAACAATAAAGAAGGTGAATAGTGTATTGGAGGAAAATGTTAGAACGTGGATGACCTGACGGAGCTACACCTTACTGTCTATTGTGCCGCGGCTACTCTCATCGAGCTGAATGGCCAAAAGACGTATTATCCAAATTATAGGAGTAACAGGCAAACAAGAGATCACATGCCACCCTGCAAAAAAGTCTCGAGAGAGAAGTAAATGAACTCAGGTCAAAAGCTGACACCACAAATGAGACCTAATAATAAACGAACCGAGAGAGTAGTTAAGAAAACAACCATACTCGCCACAAAGGCAGGAATAAAATTGAATAGTCCACAAAGTACCCGGGATCTCGAATGTTTACAAGACACTTTCAGGCAAAAGGCAAAAGCAAAGGGAAGTAGATTCCGCCGATATAATGAACTGACAAAAAGGAAGAAGGAAAATACCGAATTTTACAGAAACTGAAGGAATTTCTTCAGGCGCTGGCAGGAAAATAAGGACAACCAATGTACAAACGCAACTACTGAAGAAACCACTAAACGTAAAGAATGCTGGAGTATTCATTCCTACTCGTGAACATGGTCTAAGTTTCGAAGGTTTGTTCAGACTTCAAGGTTTGGTCTGAAGCGTCACGTTGAAAGTTAAGGTTGTGCTATGAAGAATGTAAAAATCAAGTTACAGTGATCTCAGTCTATCCTTAGGGAACCTTGATTTAATACGGGGCCATGAAGCACGACGACTCAGAATAAATATTGTGGAACAGGGTGGTTACAGTGGGTTGAATAATGAATTTGTACAGTAATATGCGGCTTTCTACACTAATGGCAGATCGAGAGCTAATTGAGGGTGTCGCGGCTGTGAAACACTTTTAAAGAGCGCGCCTAAGAAGCAGCGCTCAGCGGCGGTCAGAGAAGGCAGCGGAGGCGGCGGAGCGAGAAGACGCCGCCCAATCCCGGAAAGCGAGCTGGTCGGAGAGCCAGCTACGCAGCAGCGAGTCTCCAGCGCCGCCCGCTTTAAGAGCGAGCGCCGCCAGCCGAGAAGTACGACAGTGATTGGCAATTGAGTGAGAGGAGAGCGTCAGTGACCGTGCGACCAGTTGAATTCCGCGAGGAGATTGTACAGTGTGATTTCTGGTTTCGACATAGCTTGTTCTTGGGACATCTCCCGGACTTTTGGTTTCTTGATTTTGGTTTGTGACTCGGTACGCTCTTTGGACTTTGGAATTGTAACCTTTGTCCTTTCGGCAGTTAATTACAATAAATGTTTGTGTATGGAAAGCGTGCAATTACTCTGAACATAACAGAGGGGAACATTTTTCATGTTTTGAACAAGGCTTTACCAGCAGTTGCGTGGATGTGGGGTTTCCACAATAGTCTTTTGTCAAATAATACTCCAAGGTACTTCACCGGTGAAGAGGTCACGGGATGAGATTCCCCTTGATGTTAACTTCGGGAGGATTTCTCGGTCGGCGTAATGTAAATATCTTTGTTTCGCATTTAGTATGATTCTCCAATTCTGAGTTCATTTAATATAATTCTTTAGATAGTTTTGAATGTTCTCCTTCGCTATTGTATCGGTATGAGAGGTTAATAGTGCAATATTGACGTGCTTTTATTGGTAACTTTTTCTCCAGAATTATTTTAATTTCTCCTTTATTTTTTAACTTTGATCTTAGAAATATGAGACAATTATTAATTTGTGATTAGAATAACGGAGAAAGGCGAGATAAATAAGAAAACCATGTGATCGTAATAACGACCACAATCCATTTAGGGCTACGCATCACACTGTAAGGCTTGTGGTTGCGTAGAGAATCAATTCTATAATACCTGAATAGGAAACATATCCAGTTGTAAATAAACCTGTGCATGTTATTTACGAAGTAGAAGAAAAAATAGGAAAAGACATCAAATACAAATACAAGAAAATTGATAACAAATACTGCAAATATATAAATAGTGAAAATAAAGATGATATACAATAAAACAAAATAAAAAATGCAAGGCGACAGTTTCAGCCCCTACTGGTTCTGCCTTGCAATGAACCCACTTTTAAATCTCTTATACAAAAGCGAATCTGGATTCGTATTAAAAGGTTTGGATGTAAAAATGTAAAATTAAACATCTCGCATATATGGATGAAGTCAAATTATACTCATGTTCGGAATGTGGACTGAGAAAACTATTAGAAATCACTGAGAAATTCTCCACCGATACGGGAATGTAACTGGAAACTGAGACATGCAAAATCCAAAGCATAAAAAAGGGCAAACTCATAGGCAATGTTAAATATGAGACCGTATCTAATGAGACCATAACAGCAATAAACATAAACTACTTTTACAAATGCAACAAAATCTAACAATAGCATACACACAAATTGAAGAAGAACTGAAGATAGAGTTTAAACGTCGACTGAAAGCGATATTAAGTCCTCTCTCAACTCAAAAAATATCACAGCGGCCATCAACACCTTCGTAATTCCAGCGCTTACATACTCTATGGGCATCATTAAATGGACCAAGACAGACATCGAGACCATCGAAAGATCGATCAGAGTACATTTGACACGTTTCCGGTACCACCATCCCAGAGGCTGTACACAGCGTGTAACACTGCCGAGAAAGAAAGGGGGTAGGGATATTATAAATCTCTCAAAACTGCATATTAGACAAGTTCTTGAGAGATTATTTCAGAAATAAAGCCATGACATCGCAACTTCATGATGTAGTTCAACAAGCAGATGATAATTACACCCCTCTGGACCTTGGACACGACATAAATCTGCAACCATCTTCATGGGACGACGAAATTGGAATTGGGACGACAATTGGAAGGAGAAGTCACTCCACGGTGTGTACCCAGCAGCAATAGCCACCAAACAGTAGACACGGATATGTCGTACAAATGGCTCACGTTAGGGTACCCAGAGAGTGAAGGGGTTATTATAACTATACAAGATCAAGTAATAGCAACAAAAAATACCAAAAATACATTATAAAAGATCCTTAAGTGGTAAACGATGACTGTCGAATATGTGGCCAAGACCCCGAAACAATACAGTACATATTAGCAGGCTGCAGTATGTTAGCACCTACTGAATATAAATTGAGGCACGACAACGTGGGACGAATTATCCACGCCAGACTCGCCAAGATGTGTGGTCTCCTGTCAGATAATACACCATACTACCAGTACCAACCACAAATGGTCCTGGAGAATGAGATCTACCAACTACATTGGGACCGCAGCATTCTAACGGACAAAACAGTCCATCACAATAGGCCGGATATTATCATCTGGGACAAGAAAGCCAAAACGAGTTTATAGACTTCGCCTTCGTAAACACCAACAACATCATAACAACATACCAGACGAAGTTGGGCAAATATAGAGAACTGGCCCAAACTGTAAGAGAGGAATGGTCTCTAACACTTGCCAAAATTTTGCCCATAGTATTGTCAGCCACCGGCGTCGTCCCGAAGGTCACCATCGAGGCGTTGGAGGGTCTGAACATCAACAAAAACATAATGATTAATATTCAGAAATCGGTACTGATGAATACCTGCTCTCTGGTCAGAAAATACACGGGGGAAAACATGTAGAAATATGAGATAATAATTTTCTATAATTGATAATTAAGTAATAATTGTCTCTTTGATATTTTATATCCTTTATATAATTTTATTTGATAGTAATATGTTTTAACGTTCTATTGTATGTGTTTCTACATCATTATGTAATCATGCTCTGATTGATATCTGTGTGATTGTGCAATACCAGGAAACTGTGAATACAGAGATAATAATAATGATAATAATCATAAAATTTACACAAATAAATTTCCTCATCCGTTCTTTATATTCAATGGTCAATTGGCACCTATTGATTCAACAACTTTATACAAAATTATAAAAACAATTTCACCAACGAATTATTTTCTCAACTATTTGTGCTGAAACGCACGCACACACACACACACATTACATACACACACACACACACACACACACATATATATATATATATATATATATATATATATATATATATATACACAATTGCAATTTTGATAACTTCTGCAATTATCGAAATTTATAGAGTTCAACAAAAATGAGACCAAATCTATGTTTTGTGTTCCATTGCTGTTCTGATGGGAAAGATGTTTAAAAAATTGGGCACTAAATTCCATCATCTAGTGCGAAAGATCACCGCCACCTCCCGTGATGCAATATGCACTACACCACCGCAGCTAATGAATGTGGCAGTTGACGCGCCCAGGAACACGAAATAATCAGTCTCTTAACCAGCTGCATGCTCTGTGTCTTCGTTTCGGCTGTGACCCCTTAGTTAAGAGGTATGCCACGTCCTTGACTCAGCTAGTAGTACACTAGCTGGAGTCTCTTTGGCTTCCTTCCTATTCTTTACCTTGGTTGAAAAAAAGCCTTGGATACCTGCGGCAAGTGGAGGTTTTGTGGCTTCGTTCCTATTCTGATACCTCGGATGTGTAGTGAGCTAAAGCCTCTTGAATCACCTGGTAGAGCACTAGCTTGAGTCTGTGTGGCTTCGTTCGTATTCTTATACCTTTGTTGAGTAGTGCGCCAAGCCTTTGGACTCCCTGGTAGAGCACAGTGGGTCTTTTATACCTTGGTTGAGAAGTGTGCCGAGCCTTTGGACTCACCTGGTAGAGCGCCACGATAACGATGCCGGAGGCGAGCAGCGCGCCGGCCAGCTGCAGGCGCTGCGGCGTGGCGCGCACCCTGTCCTGCGGGGCGCCCCCGCACGAGGAGAAGGCGCGCAGCGCGGCCGCCATGATTGGCCACAGCGCCCTGGGGAACGCGCGCAGCGGCAGCCTGGTCGGCGGCAGAGGCCGCGCGCGCGGCACCTCCACAGCGATCCAATGGAATTGGGCGGCGTGGTCGATGGGCTCGCTGGCTTCAAGACCGTTGGCAAGAACTCGGCCATCGACAGCCGTATCTTGAACGTGGGCAAGATCTCGATTTCCCCTTTCCCAAGAAAGGAATGTAGGAAATACCTCCAGAGCGCGTGGTCTCTCTGAAGCTGTTGGATTCCATGAATTAACATCCTCAAGGGCCCTAACACTACATTTCCTAGCGCCTGTTCCACCGGTGCCTGATAAAGTTGGTGCCCGAAAACTACTACGACAGATAACGTGTCTGTCAGATAAAAGTGTCTGATATTATTTTTCGTTTCACCCTGGTCTTTCTTGTTAAAATATCTGACATATCTTTCTGATAAATTATCTTCCTGATTGCACTTCACCAGTGGCAACGAATTCGAATTTATTTTGCTAATGGACGTGTTTTTCACTTCGTTCGCTGATATTTTTTTGTTAGAGTTTACTTCGACGTGAAAGTTTTATTGAATATAAAATACATGGTCCTACCATGTGGCAGGATTAGAATATAGCATGGATAGCTATTGAAAAGTCTTTCAACAGCTCGGTGGGGATGCTTTTGCGAAGGAAAACATCTTAAATAAAAGTTTGAAGTCCTGAAGAGAGATTACGAAAATCTAGTTATAGCTGTTCAAGGTTTTTTGGTGATAATAAATTATAATTCAAATCATTTACTAAATGACGAATTCTGTATACATGTGGAGTAAGGCAAGGACATCCAATACATTTTTATATGATTATGAGGAAATCATTGAAAATACATTCTTTAAATTCTATTGCATAAATTACTCAATATTGACTCTTTTCTCCGATGACCAGCCTATTATATATTATAAAATAAAATTCTAAATACAATTCATTCGTGAACATAATTTTTGGAGTGTATATTTGAAAAATTAAAAAATAAAAAGTCCGAGAAAATTGACTTAACATTACAACATAATGAAGTCCAGCATTTCTCAATTTAAATTCTATAGAGGGGTGTGGGATGCTCCAAGAAACAAAGCGAACTATTTTAAATGCTGACAACACTTGAAAATATTGTAAGATTAATCTTCAAAATTCAGAAAAATTTAAACCGATAAAAATGTGAAAAAATTATGATTGTCACATTATTAACAATAACAATAATAATGTAGTATAATAATAAGAATAAAACAAAGTATTATTTTGCTTTTAAGAATCAATTAATATCTTTTTGTTTAAAAAATATGGTATTTTATTTTAGAAAGATCATTGTCAGAATTTTTTGTGGAAAGAATGCTAGTGCCGGCTGTGCTAGCCGAATGCGTTTACTACGCTCCGTGAAGTCACGAAGGTTAAGCTAATTCGAGGCTCGCGGGTTCGTGGTTGGGTGACTGGCCAGGAACCCCGGGATCTAACGGCGTCGAGCCCCTGGGCGAAGGGATAAAAGGCACTGACTGACTGCGACGTGACGAGACTTGAAAAATATAGTAATTAACAGAGGATTACTCCAAAAATAAAATCACATTAATGGAGGATTACTCCCCAGTGCAAAGCGCTCAACGCCCCGTAAGGGGCTTGGAGGAGCGTTGCGTCAAGGTGTAGACGCAACAAATTTAATAAGAAGAAAAAAAGATTTGGTTTTAGCATGGTATTAATCCATTCTAACATGCTTTTAATACCATATGTTAGAATCAAATCTTTTCATAAACATTTATGACATGTTCTCCCTAAAATAAAAATTAATTTTGGATAATGAACCCAGAAAATATTCTAAAATTATCTCAGAAACACTACTATAAAACACATAGTCTATTAAAAAATAGTGTTTATTTTTTACACTGAGCGGATATCCCTCCCCCTCGCCCTCCCCCTCGCCCTCCCCCTCGCCCTCCCCCTCGCCCTCCCCCTCGCCCTCCCCCTCGCCCTCCCCCTCGCCCTCCCCCTCGCCCTCCCCCTCGCCCTCCCCCGCACCCTCCCCCTCGCCCTCTCCCTTTATTTCATTTTACGTCAAAAAGTGTTAAAAACTGTGTGTGACGAGCTACAGGGAGAAGTTATCTACCAGATAAACATTTAACAGCCTTTCGAACCTCCAAATTATTTACCGGTTACTTTAACCTCTGGAAATATTTGTCAGGCACTCGTAAAACGCAAATTTTCAACATATGAGTGAGATAACTTCTGATAGACTATCAGACACTTGATCTGGCACCGGTGAAAAAGGCCCTTTGAATTTAATTTCTATAAATTGAGTTACTGAGAATTATACATACATATATATATATATATATATATATATATATATATATATATATATAATATGTATAATTCTCAGTAACTCAATTTATAGAAATTAATATTTATACACAAATTATACACACACACTACACAATGAGAGACAATAATATAATTAGAGACAAGTTAGAGAAAAAGTATATCTCAGAGAGATAGATGAATTTATTCTGCTAATAGTTACAATAACTGGTTTTTGTAACTAACCATCTATTATCAGAATATAATAATAATAATAATAATAATAATAATAATAATAATAATAATAATAATAGTGGTAATAATAATAACAATAATAATAAAATACAGTGATTATACAATAACAATACTACAATAATAATCACACAATATTTTGGGATGATCCCCACTGCCATAGTGGAATGGTTTCGCGATTCTGCTCTGAATTTCATGCCGGTTCTCCTATGTAAGCTTTAAATAGAACCCAATGCCTGGCCATTTTCTAGGCATTTCTAAAGGTTCCCAAATCTAATCTACAAACATGCTCTGTTTCCCGAATGATATTTCTGCCCGCATTTGTGTCTTTCACCCTTTCTGTAAGGGCCCTAGCAAGTTATTCCGTATTCCAAAGTACGGTGAATAAGAGACATGTCAGCTAACGCTTTTGCTTGTGGACAGTTTTCTTTAAGTATGCGCATAACAAAGTGCAAATTTCTCCGCGCTTTTCCCAGGATGTAATTTACATGTCTGCTGAGTTTTGTACCTAATACAACTCCCAACTATTTACAGTAAGAGTGCTGAGGTATTATGTCAGAGCGTAATTTATAAACTAAAACGAGATACCTGTGAGTCCTTCAAAACGTAATGATTTGGATTTTAAAACAATTAATTTTCATTTATTGGAGATTCCTCAGTATTCCATTTTGTTTAAATATACTTGGGAATGTTCGACACCCATGTTTCATTTAATGACAGGATAGAGTATACAGGCGTCTGAAAATAATCGGACGCGCAATGTAATATTCTCCGTCAAGTCATTAATGAAGTCAAGAAAGAGTAGGGGGGTGATCACTTCTCCTGTGAGAGCCCTGACTTGATATATGCTAATAACTGGTCATTTATGCATGATAACTGGTCATTTATTCGTACACTTTGTCTCCGGCCTTGGAGAAATTCATTAATCCATGCTACGATCTCCATGTCCATGCCCGATTTTCAGAGTTCCTCATTTAGTAAATTATCAGTAGAACATCTAAGGCTTTCCCGAAACCTATAATATAGCGTCAGCCCTTCCTCCCGAATCGATTTCTTCAGCCAAATCCTGAAAGAGACAAGATTTTGACTCTCGGACAAGTAGCTCTTCATAAATCCGTGCTGGTTTTGAAAGAACTCATTTTTCCACATTTTAAACGAATATCTTCCATCACTGGGTGCTCCATATTTTGCATATAACGGACGCAAGACTACCAGATGTCTAGTTCTCTACTCGAGTCTTGCTCCTTCCCTTAAAATGGTACCACGATAGCAGTTTTCCAGTCTTAAGAAATGCACGTGTTATTTACGGAAATATCAAATAATCACACTGATCTTCTCGAAGTTTTATTTCGGAAGCTATGTCGTCCGGCCTACGAGATTTTTTGTTTCTTAGTGCTTTTATTCGTCGCCTCACTTTATTAGCTTCCATTTTAAAGTCCTTGTTTCCCCTGTTGTCTGAATTTGAACCTATCCGACGTTGGGATAATATACCCATTTAAAGTACTTATTAAATGCATTGGCTTTATTTATGTTTTCCGCAAGGTTTAAGTTTTCAATGTTTCTGTCGTGGATGACGCGCCGACTGCAGCGCTGGGCGCCTGGGCCACTGGAACGGCTCGCAGCCCCACTCCTGATTTCCGCCGCTCGCCGCGAGGCGCGCTGCGGTAGAAAGCAGCGCAGCGCGTAGCAGGGCCCCACCAATCACTTCTACCGGGGGACGGGCAGCTCCGTCAGGCTAGACTCGCTCTGAGGCCTACGCGCCCATATAAGCTCAAGGTGGAGCGAGCAGCTCAGCTCGAGACCGGGCACACTACGCCGCGCAGCATGTGCCGTCACAGTCGACACCACCTCGCACCACGCGCGACTCCAACAACAGAAGACAACCTTGCTTCTGTACCGAACACTCAACGATTCTGAAAGAAACACGAGAAACTGAAGGTGTTTTAGTTGTCGCAAATCCCGCCAATCTCTTGGACATCATTTCCCGTGCGCCTCCGAAATGTAACATATTCGTGAAAACTACTCCACTGTCAGACGCCGCGTCCAGGCACCTGTGCCCTGGACGCGGCGTCTCCCGGATAGCCAAGCTAATCATGACTCCGGCCGCGGAAGCCTACGCTCTTACTCCACTGTCTCCCTTCGTTCATTAAGATGTTTGCCAAAGAGATTTCTTTTCCTTTTTTCTTTTCTTGCAGGAGATTTGAATAGTATTCACGAAAATTATGCATATAAATATCGCTACAATGCTTTGCTTTATATTATTTATTTGCACAAATGTCACGCCTTATTGGGCGAAAACTACATAAAGTTTCAAAAGAATGTATGTGACCGTAATGAAAGAAATAATTATAGACAAAAAATTTCATTTGAAGGGAAAATCTCTTTAATTTTGTACTTCTAGGAAGACGCCAAAAATGGGAACGTTTGGAATTTTCGGAAATTCAGAGTTTATCATGAAAATCACACCTATACCATCATTATAAGAGTATTTTACTCTATTGTTACAAGAAATATGCAAAAAAAATTGAAGCCGTTATTGAAAAAATTTTAAAGATGTCTGGGGGCCTTCATGTAAAGTACCTCCCAATTTTAAATATTAAATGAATATTTTCCAAAATCTCAAAGCTTGGCCTCCAGCCAGATTGAGCGGGGAATATCTGCTTTGAAAAGAATCCTACGTGTGGTTCAAGCGCTAGTGATGTTCACGGACGGGCTGACAGACACGCGGACGGACGGACACGCGGACGGACGGACACGCGGACGGACGGACACGCGGACGATCGTTTTGAAAAACGCACTTTTTCGGTGTCAGGAGACCCCAGAACGTGTATGTTGAAATATCGAAATCACTTTTCAGCAGCATTACATAAATTTCTCTATACTACGTACATTACTCCGTATGCACGAATATGAGAAAGTAAAAACGAAATCGGCAGGATTACTTACCCTGTCTCCGTCTCTTTTTATGACTTTCAGTAGGTCCCTGACACTTATCCAATGCAGGTGGAACCGCCTGGCCATTTCATTAAGGACCTTGGTGGAGACGGAACGGATGGTGAAGGTATTGTCAAATTTCCTTTCTTTTCGGTCGGAGTAGTGCGAATTTATTCCAGTGTACGCAAACATTGCGGTTTTGCCAGGGACGTTAAAGTCCTCGACTACTTCAATGAACTTACATGCCGCACCGGCGCAAGAGCTCCAAATGTCTTCGGGCATCTGGTCCAAAAGATTAGGAAGTTACTATGTTAAACACAATGATAGTACAAACTGCAAACAATACATATTAAGTTTAAACAAAAAATGTTACACATATACGTTTATTTACTGGTTCCTTATTCGGTATCCTTACTTCGGTAGAGCGGATCACGTGCATAAAATTAAGACAAGAATGCAGAAAACGGATGTCGGGAAATTTTTCATTTACAAACCGAACTATTACTTCGTAAGTTTTTCGTGTAAAAATAACAGTTGTATAAGTTGTTATTATTATCTTTTTTTATTATTATTATTTTATTATTATTCATGTAGTACAGTGCAGTGCAGTGCAGTGCAGTGCAGTGTAGTGCAGCGCAGTGTAGTGTTATGAAGTGAAGTGGAGGGAAGGGAATGCGAGAAGAAGCGAGTGTGAAAGAAATGCGTCACAGTTAAGTGTTGTGCAGTGAAGTGAAGTGAAGTGGAGTAAGGTTTGCGTGGTGATTTTAATGTACTATTTATTATTATTATTATTATTATTATTATTATTATTATTATTATTATTATTATTATTATTATTATTATTTTTAATCAACTCCTTTTTTTGTAACTTTTTGTTAATGAATGTAAGTTTAATGTATGTAAGGTCAAGATATTCTGCCACCAAGTTACTACACTTAATTGCAGAATTAACAATAAATCTAATCTAATCTAATCTAATAAAGAAGTAAAATAACCTTATAGACAATGGCGTGTACCTCTGGAAATCCTACGATATCCATTTCAGTCATGAATTTCATTTCGCTTCTTTTCGCAGAACTAAGGAACATGTGATAGAAACAATGTTCATCACCACCGATGCCCGTAGTTACGAAAGCAATAAAGGATTCAAATTTGGCTCAGAGGCATCGTTTAGTTTAAGTGTTCTTTGACACAGCGTAAAGTTTCCGAAGGCGCCAACACATTCTCTTCTAAAGTATCAAACTGTTATACCATTAATTTACTTTCAATAACGACCCTCAAAACTTAAAGATAATGGAGAATTAGATAGCATATTAAATAAACAACTTTTAATAAAAGGTATTTGGACTATCATAATCTCTCTTTATATATATTATGACCTAATGGTCATGTAACCATTTATCTATAAAAACGAGACGCCAATTTGAATCGGGCGCGCACGAAAGAGAATCGATAGTCCAACGAACGGTTCTGGTGAACGAGTCGCGCAGAGCAAGAGGAGACGCGAGTCATAAATGAGTGAGTAGAGGGAGCGGAGATGGCGCGCACGGGCGAGGTAACGTGTATCAGTTACTGTAGTGTTATCGGTGAACATCGGTGAATATAAGTGCGGAGAACTAGTGACAAGAGAGTGAATAATGATTAAATGCAGTGGACAGGAATATTGAATCGAGGGAATTGTGACCGGAACGTCTGCTAGTGAAAAATAATAGAATGAAGATGGAAGCATGTGGCGAGCAATTGCGCGTGGGCCATCAGCCATGGGTATACCACTAGATGAACGATTTCGAGAAAACGCATCGTCGTAATAATACTGAACTCGTACAACAACATCGAAAACGTGTGACTGGACAGCAAAATACTGGAGTCGGAGCGGCAACCACGCAAACCAGCCAGCGGCAGCGTGAGGGGTCCCACCACGCCGTGGCGTGAAGGCCTCGAATAAAGGCAGCAGTGTTTCTGCGCCAAGAGATTGGGAAATACAAGATGAGTAACCGAACATATAATAGTCATGTAATTCAAGTGAATCCAACATAGCCACGCTGGTCAGAGAGTATATTAAGGGATAGGGCGCATCAATGAACCATCACGTGGATAGGAGAATGAAGTATAGTTTATACACGTACGATGTTAGTAATGGTTGCAATAATAACTACAGAAGTGATTAGTGAAAGATTCGTGATTTATCACCAGATATTTGATTATGGGAGCTCCCGAACAATTCAGCGTAATCTAGTAATATAGTTAAGAATAGATGTTGATTCATATCGATGTAGTATCACTTAAGATTGCAGATTCATGTATTTATTGGTATCAGAGTAATCCAGTAATATAGTTAAGAATAGATGTTGATTTATATCGATGAAGCATCACTTAAGATTGCAGATTCATGTATTTACTGGTATCAGATTTTCTTTATGCTTATTTCTCTTTGACGAATAAATGTGTGATTACAAAGTGGCAAATTAGTGATTAATGAACTGTATAAAGGAAAAGAAGGTAGCAAATATCAACAGCCAACATCCTCCTTATAAAGGCGCTCCCCTTAAAGGAATCCCTTGTCCCTTCATCATTTTAGAAACAGCGGGTATTGCTATTAAAATTCAATATGTGGCCACATCCTCAATTGATGTGGATTCCTAATTGGGAAAGTGAGGTAAGTACAGTCACAATATATATATATATATATATATATATATATATATATATATATATATTGTAACGCCCCGTCCAAGTATGGGCTACAGCGATGCCTGGCTGCGAGGGAGGCGAGCAACGGGGCAGTTTGAAATGCGCGCTCCATGCCGGGGGGCCTTAAGTCTCGAGGGTCCAAGCAGAGTGCGCTTGTGTAGAGGACAGCGTCGACGCTTTGCGTGCGGCCAAAGAAAAGCTCCGTTCTTTATGATGTGAGCAAGCAACCGGAGAGAATGTATGGTGAGAGTCGGGAGTGTGGAGCAGAGCTGTGTTGGTGGTATATGGGATGTAGCTCGCCACCGCAAGACATGTGAGGAGGTAACATGAAAAATTAATGTACTTAAATTTGTTGTGGAACTTTTAATGCACGAAGAGAGGTGATATAGTGTTCGAGGTGCGTTGGAAGATGAAGGGACGGAGGCATGAAATGAGGGAATACTGGATAGGAAAATGGGAATCTACGTGAACTGGAGTCCTAACTGATTAATGTGAGTGCTAATAAAGCATTTAATTAACGGTTGTATAGTTGAATTGTGTAGGCGTGAGGTTAGAGGATCAATCTCTCCTTAAATTGAGTTGCAGTAGTCAAATATGGAATTGTGAAAGTATTGTAGGTGAGAGTCCTGGCATTTGAAGTGCAAGTGACTTATTCTGACTGTTCTTTTGCCGGATGTGTAATATTCTTTTAAATACAAGATGTTCTGTTGCATTATTTTAAGTTGAGGACTTAAAGAGACTGATAAATGAATTTATGCATATTAATGTATCAATTTTCAATCACCAATATGCACATGTGGATTGTGAACCGAAAAGAGCTCGAAGAAAGGTGAACTTTCACTTTCATTAACTGGTACTGTTGACAATTATGTGCTTTCTATTTGTAACTTATATTGCAATTTACGTACTATAAGGAATGTGTCAAGAGTTGTTAACTTCTGTCAAATTGGGGGGTGAGATTCTGCAGTTTCTCTATGGTAGTGCAATATTTTATTGAAGATTGTCCAATATCACAGATTGTGAAAAAATAGCTGAGAGGAAGGAGGACAGTTACACTGCTATTTCT
Source organism: Teleogryllus oceanicus (assembly GCA_964035755.1). Classification (NCBI taxonomy): domain Eukaryota; kingdom Metazoa; phylum Arthropoda; class Insecta; order Orthoptera; family Gryllidae; genus Teleogryllus; species Teleogryllus oceanicus. The sequence continues at coordinate 343,491,566 of CAXIVR010000001.1, read as the reverse complement.
ACTGCCATAACGTTCAGAAAAATGTTTATTCATGAATTTCTTCTGATTACAATTTGTATGGTGTAATTTCATGGCATGTAAAATTAGCATGTAACAGGATTGCTATGTGATCATGCAGGATCAAGTGGAAGGAAAATGTTGCAATGATTACTTGTATGGCAATGAACCAATATTATCATTAGATAAGGAATATGTCAAGAGTTGTTAATTTTGGTCAATTTGGGAGTGAGACTTTGCAATTTCTGTGGTAATGTAGTATCTTAGTGGAGATTGTCTAATACCACAGATTCTGAAAAATATTAGCTGTGGGAGGACAGTTAGTTATTTTTACTGCTGTCTGTAACGTTTCATTACAATGTTTATCCATGATTTCCTTCTGATCATAATTAATATGGTGTGATTTCATGGCAGGTAGAATTACCATGTAGCAGGAATGCTATGTGACCATGCAGGATAAAGAGAAAGAGAATGTTGCAATGATTACTTGTATGGTAATGAACTAGTATTATCATTAAAACTTTGGGTAATGATACACCCTACTTTCTTGAGTATTTATCAAAAGGTATAAGAAAACTTTGTCAGTCATGAATATTTTTTTATATACAATTTCTGGAGAAATGGTGTAGGATGTTTATTCTAAAGTTTATATTGTAAATTAAATTTCTATTAATGTGTGTTGATCATAGTATGGAACGTTTATTCTAGAGTTTACATTGGAAATCAAAGTTCTATTGCTGTGTGTTAATCGTGATTGGATGTGAATTTATTATTGAAATGAGGGAATCGTGATGAGGAATGTATAAATCTGAATTGTTTTGGAGTGAAGGAACATAAGTGTTGTATAAATTAGTTGGAATGATAATGTTAATTCCAAGGGACTTAACCATTTGTTCAAAGTTAATAATTTGATTTTCCATTTGTTTTAAAAGGATGTTAGATGGTTATAATTCTCAGAATAGTTCTAGAAACAGTACTTCTTTGTTGATTTGCTTGTTTTTTTGTTCTTGTATTTGGATACAGACAGCCCGACAATTGTACACTGTTGTGACATTATTTCTGTGCTGTTGCTTTTGTGTTTGTTTAGAAACTTGCAGATGTCTGTGTACTACAGTTTTCATTAAATGTCATTTTTTGTTTTTCGTAACATTGCACTTTCTTTTCTTTTTCGTGGGAAAGGTGTGGAGCAACGCAGGCAAGAACCCTCCTTTAGTCCTCGATTTCCTATTAAGGAAATTTAAATTATCAATATTATTATTATTATTATTATTATTGCATCTCGGTGACCAACCGCGGACGGCCCCTACCCACGCCGCCGCCGTCCGTTTATTTAAAACTGGAAGCGCGAGCAACGGGTACGCGGCAGGCGGCAGAAGGACGACTCCAACACTCAAGCGTAGGCGAGAAGGACTTGGACCAATCCATGGTGTGTACGAGTCCGAGGACGAGAGAAAGGTTTGGAATTTGGACGGTGGCGGCATCCGGAGATCGAGCGAAAGAAGTGGTGACCGTGGGGCATCGAACCAGTCAAGTGACGTGGCGAGGACTGCGAGCGACCGAACACTCCAAGGTTAACTGACGGCGAGCGGGAAGGAAATGTCGAGGTAAAGAACTGGCAACTTCTATGCGACAATTTGTTGGGAAACTGTGTAGCTTTAAACACCAGGCGTAGCGTCCTAAAATAGGTGAAAGTTCCAAATAGTTACTGGGAAATATTTCGAATGTATGAGCGGCAGTTTTGATTTCATTCCCTGTACGCACCAGTAAATTCGTTGAATGCCATACCTTGTACAACTTTTCTAAAGTAAATTATAATTGTTCATGTAATGTAAAAGTAATCTTATTGAAGTATTGTTTCCATTGTATGATGTCAGGAATAATCAGTTGCTATAATTTTGTAAAGGGTACGATTTAGTAACGTGTGTGTCACGTTTATTCTTGTGCTAGAGTTAACAGCGTTGTAATAAATGCGCAGCTCAAGGCTGACCTCTGTGAAGTCTATAAAGAATAATGTGAGAATCACTTAAGGGCCGTGCACAGAAAATTTTAGATTAACAAAGTGAAATAGGTACACAAGTAACTGAGAAGGAGGTCAAAGCAAAGTATTGTAAATAGTGCGTATTGAAGTAATCAGGCAGTCAGGTGACGCCTATACATTCTCTTATGGTTGTGTTATTTCTGTTCTTTTTGTTTTTTTTCTTTGCAGTGACCATCTACGAAAGTACATCTTATTATATTGTGCCACTGTGTAATTTGTTTTACTAGAATATGCTCATTTTACAGAATTTTATATAATTCATTGTGTCAAGGTTCAGACCTTTCTCATCCCGAAGATCCTGTTTCCCTAGAATTCAAAGCTCGCTTCACGAGCATTCATAGTTTCACGCTTCATCGCCACCGGCTGGAAGGTAGTAGGTGGGCGTGTTATAATATATATACAAATAATTTATAATATTGTTTATAATATAGTTATACTATTGCATATGTATATTGCTCGAAATTACGCATTTTCAGACACGCTCAAATGCAATTTTCACGAAAGGGCTCCCGATTTTTTCTTTAAAATGTTTGAACGGAGAGTGTTATATGATATAATGGCCGTACAAGTAGGAATGAGTTAATCTCAGCGGTACTTTGATTTACATACTGACCAGAGTGTAAGAACCAAAATAATAAGTTAGGGTATATTATTTAATAAAACCATCATGAAGTGAACGCCAATAAGTAGTTTGAAAGAAAGAGTCATCTGTATTACTTACCGGTATGTGCGAAGAGGATTTCCCAGAACCGACTCTTCGCAGAACACCTCCCTCGTCCACACCCTCTTCCCAGAGGATGTGAAAGCGAATGTTCTGATGCAAAACCCAGAGATGAATGGGCGTGTCCGCTTTCCAGGTGCCGTGAAGAGGGTCCTTCTTGGGAGATACCCAGGCCAACAGAATTCGCGCATCGGATCGCAAAGGACGGACCATCCGGTATTCTGTAGTTTTTCTTCTGAAAAAAATCAGTAGTTATTTCTATCTGAAAACTTTTTCGGTATCAAGTGCCTCCAAAATATCTGTATTGAATGTAGTACATATGGAGTGCTCTATTTAAGTGGCCAATAGATTTCATTTGCATATATGCCCATATTTTGGTTATTGAAAACCGTTCGAAAAACATTTCGTTGTACGTTATATATAATGGCGTCCATTTTTGTTTACAGCGGGCCATTTTTCGCGGTTGTTGGCACTTACCGTTCTGTAATTTACTCAGTGCTAGGTAGAGTAGCTTTTTATTCCAAATGCATTGGATGCAGTAAATTCTGGCCTACAACTCTAAGTAGTATTAATCTACCTAACAAGTTTTAATTGGAGAAATATCGGAGCAACCAAAACTGTCGAACGCGATTTAACAAATTTCGATGTTCAGAAAGTAATTTTCCAAAGAAGGAATTGAGTCCCAACCTTAATTTTTCTGTGCCTTTTTACACAGCAGTGAAGTTACTAAACGCACGGTAGCAATGACAAGTAGCGTGTGTCTTAAAATTACACCTTTTAAAATTTTGAATTTCGAATTTTTCAAATTTTCAATTGGAATATCTCTATTGAGACCCAAATAGACTTTTACAATTTGCGCACATAAGTGTCGTAAAATACCAAACTGTGCAGTATAAATTTCAACTTTGGGATTAGTTACAAAGCGCATTTTTAAAAAAAAAATAACGTTTAAAATGCTTCATATCCGTATTGGGGTGATGTTGTGAAGAGGAGTAAGTATATTATTTTACAGCCATTTAGAAATTCAATCTACCTTACTTCGCTGATTATCAACATATAATATAAATAAACATAAAAGGCGTAATATACTTGTGAAACCGTCTCGTGACTTCGTCGCTGAATGTGTGGTGGCCACTTGCCTTTGGGAGGAATATTTCGGGTTATTTTCTAGCCGAAAGGAGGGGGTCACTCAGGCCGCGAAAAGGTTTCGAGGGGGCGAATTTTGGTCACTTACCCACTTGTGAATCTTTGCTTACCACGACTGTTGGATCTCTTCACGTCTTAGAGTTGGGGAAGCTCTGGGTTAGGCGATAATCCACTTCTTAAAATTAGAAGATAAATCAAAATTTGCATACGCATTTATTTTCTTTACAGAACAATGGTTATCTCATAACGAACTAAAACTGCTACTTCATAGTTTTTATCTGGCGTGCTACAATTGTACAGAGAGAGGGAATCAAGTACAGACCCTGGATATGGAGGTTCATGTATTTATGTAAGAAATAATACTACTTTTTTCGGAATTCAATGTATATTTAGTTTAAAATATTTTTGAAATCAGTCGTACATCTTACTGTGCTTTAAATCATTTTAATTTACAGTTTTAGGTCTCCTTCAGAGCGAGCTAGAGATGATTTCACTTTGTAAGAAAATTGGTAGACAATTGTAGAATATCGCACTTCTGAATTTATTGAAATGTTTGGAGATTTAAGCTTTAATTGTTTCGTGGAACCTTGCGAGAAACAGGATTCTTATTTTACTTCATTCTTATAATTTAGATATTACCATGCCTGTAGATGGAATTTATTTAAATAAAAACTAGTGGTGCTACAGAATGGCACAGACTTTCTCGTGGTAAAGTTTTCTAATTGTGAACTGGCTTTGCGGTCTTGCCATTTACCATCTATTGCTGTACAAATTATATTTTCTCCATTTTTCTGTTTCCTAATAGTACAACCAAATAGTACTTTAAGAATATTAAAGAAGAGAAAAACCTCGTTTGATTCA